>CP099854.1:11897073-12487401 GCA_030062745.1 Capitulum mitella
AAGTTCCCGGCCAACGGTGCGACCACCAGCAGCTCAAACAACGGGGTCTCGGCCTCTTCTGATCGACCCCTGCTCCGGAGAAACAGGGGCGGAAGCCTCGGGCCGTTCGGCCAGACAGCGCGGTGTGCGGCACGGAACCTCGGGCCTGTGAGAACCAGCGTGGCAGCGGACAGGCAGCGTTCAACAGAGCGCCAGGTCGCAGCAAGCACCTGAAAACCCTCTGCCAAGGGGTCAGCTGTCAGAAATATTAGATACGATTTCAAGGCGGAAAACTTCTGGATACAGGTCAAGTTTCGTCGCCGAACTTCGTGCCTCTTTCAGGGTGTCGCTCGGTTTCATGTCACGACGCCGACGCCTGGTGCTGGAAGTGAGGCTGAAGCCGCCGAACAGCAGAAACTGTCCGGATGTGAGGGGGGCATATGTCGCCGAGAGTTCAGTGATGACTGTGCGTCAGCTTGAGAAATCGGGAAATTGAAGTGTTTGCAAAACAATAACTTTGTAGCCAGGCTCTGCAGTTCACAATAAAACTGGAGCCAATGCATGTGCCAATCCCAAGATCTACGTCAGATTGTCATGTTAATCGAAGCGGAGCACTATCGTTTGCTTCATGGTCATTGTGTGGTATTTATTGTTAGCGATGTGCGTAGCTCCTTCAGTACCAATTCTGTAATTTTCTCTCAAGCAAATGAAGTTTGGCTTAAAAAACTGCGGTCCCCTAGCTCGATGACATAGTGTATTTGCCGGTGTAGCACTGCGAACTGAGCTGGCCTCAAACCGATGGCAATTTCCTGTCACAGCCTTATTTTATCGTCCCTAACTGATTCGATTTCGTTATTAGCGCGTTGGTACGAGCACCAGTGGCAGCACAAATATAGCGCTGTAAGCTGCAAATGCCGTTGTTAGTCTGTCACACAATTTCGTGACTTGCACATATTCTTTTGGAACTAAGCCTTCAGGCATGAAATAACGGTAGTGAAATACGGCTTTACCAAGACACATGTCTTCCAGAGCAAAATAAACTGAAGATCTCGTGACGTTCTTCTGTATGCGACAAACATCGAACGGCGTTTTGCTCGTAACGCTTCATTTAAATACGACCCGGAGATGCTAGGTCACCCGAACTGAGAAACACAATAATCACTGCAATAAAGCCCGAAGTAAATCGGCGTCTGATAGCCGAAAAGTGCTAAGCAAATATTTTCTTTCTCTATAAACGCCACGAATGGGAAATCCAAAATCACATTTTCAGCATGGCGCGATTCCTCCAGCACGCTGCGGTGTTCCCTCGAAACATTTCAGCTCCCTCCCCCCGGGACGGCACGACGCCTCTCAGAACGTTACGCTGCTCCCCCAGGACAGCACACTGACCCCTCAGGATGGCACAGAGCGCCTCACCGCGGTACACCGCGCTTCCAGAGTCGTACACTAACTCAGGACACGTGCCCTGATGTGTCCGGAGCTCTGGCCAGTTCGGCTCCTCCTTCTCCAAGGCATCGGTCGAGCCCAGTCGACGCATGCCGCTGTGGGAAAGCAGGGTTCGATACCAGTCGCTCGCGCGAATTTCGTCCACCACGCGACAGCCGGCGGGAGGCGCTGCCGTGCCTTGGAAGCCGAGGAATCGCCAAAATACCGCGGTTCAATGCGGCTGTTAGCGGGGAGTCACAAAACGACCAGGCCGGCACCGAATGAGAACGGCATGTCAGCGTCCCGGTTCGAGTCGGCGAGCTAGCGTCCAGAGCGAGCGACGTGTCAGTGTCTCGGCGGTCCTGAGGGGAACACAAACGAAATTGTCACGCACCGGAACCTTTGCCTTTCTGGGATGAGCGGTCGGTGGCAGCTGTTTGACGTGCCATCAGCGCTCCAAACTGTGTAACGAAACATTCAGGGCCTTGCGTGGACTAGCGTTGACCAGTTTTGCGAGATTTCACAGAATCCAACCAATGTATTTAGTAACGACCATAATTTTATTCCGAAATCTTCATTTTAGCCTTCCAACATCCAGGACTGCCTTCTGGAAGCTGCGACAGATCCCTCACAATCGTATACTCGATTCCCCTGCCTGATACCTGAGATATGAGAGTGACACATTAGAGCCGCCACCTCCCTTGTTTCTTGTCGCCGAATCCTGGCGGCGCTGGTATAGCTTCACGTGTGCGTGTCCGTGTGCGGCTCCCAGTCAGCAGGCGACCGACCCTCAGCTCAGTCGGTCGTGGGCGGCGGATTAGTGGGATTGTTGGTCAGGTAAGAGGCGACGGAGGGGACGGCGGGCCGGTGGTGCCGACTGCCTCAGAGGTCTGCTCACAATGCGCCACACCGGCGCGCCAGGGTTCTCCTCATACAGCCCTGCCCAGGTGAGGATTTAACGAAACTGGAACAAATGTGTCATGTTTAGTGTTCACGTAAGCTATGAATAAGCCCCATTGAAAGACGATAAAAAACTACACCATATCTGGTGTAGGATTCAGGGCTTATACCCCAACGTAGCTTCAGGCTCCATTGAGGAAAGCGCACAGGAGAAAAATGGATATTGGAATTAAAAACGTGTTTTCAAGTTTAACCCAAATAAATTATGGGTCCGGGCCCCTAAAAAAGTCCAATTGTTGTCTTTCGGTCTGAGACGGCAATGCTGAAAAGATTGAAAAACGAGAGGATTCGCCTCTGTCCTGTCGATGCTGGCATTCGCACCATGGCAGGCTTTGAACTCCGTTTGAACTCCATACCCAGGTGGCGGCACTGCTCTAAATCAAGACAGATGACTTCTGCAGGTGGTGAAGGGGGAGGGAGGAAAGCCGGTTCCCACCTTGTTACGACCTTGCTGTACAGGGGGGTATTCGCAGATTTTAGGCGGTCATCTGCCGCAGAAAACCATCTGGTTCTGATCTAAGTTTCAACAGAGCTCAGTGTCTTCTGCAGACGTCGATTTCCAGTTGTTGTGTCCTCTTACTGTGATGACTGTAAAATCCGAATTCGGGCGATCTGAATATTCGGCTGAATATTCGGATTCGGCGAACATCCGAATCTCGATCTCAAGATTGGAGTATGCAACAAATATTCGGTTGGCCATTTTTGTACCCGAATAATCTCAGAATATTCGGTTGGCCAAATTTACACCCGGCTATTAGCAGAAGATTTGAATGGCAATTGAGCATTCGAATATTGAAAATAAACCTGGCATAAAGCGTGCAAAAAACCGACTGGAGCACTGACTAGCGTTTTGTGGCTTCTGAACATTAGCACAACCGAGAACAATACACGACAGTGGCACCGAGACATGTTCCACTCCTCACTGTGGCGCTGGTCTGCACCCCAAACTTCGTGGGACAATGCGTAGCTCCACGAGTATTCTGATGCTTGTTTCATGTCTGGCCACCACTGGCAAAAACGTCTGGTCGGAATCAGTCGGTAAGTGAAATTAAACTTTGCCGGATTTAAAAGTCTGTTTTCGTCCTATTGTGTTTACTGTTACTGCTGTTGATTCAGACGAGTATAGAGAAATATCTGGCCTCGTAATGCATTGATTGGCGTGTGGGTGCAGCGAGCTTTTGTAACCATGCTGATTCTCACACCAGAAATGTTTTGCGTAGAAACTGTATAACAAGTTTTGCTTTGCGTTTGCTGCTCTGTCATGAAATCAGACCGCGACGTAAACAGAGATTGTTTCATAGTATCTTATCCCTTTATCCGATTACACAGTTCCACGCGAACGGCTTGATTTTCTGGTGAAAGCTACACGTGCTGACATAAACGATACGGTACGCTTCAGTACACATCTTCGAAGGCCAGTAAATAATTTGAAAATAATTTGATAACCTGGCAGCGAGCAATACCGAACACCGAGCGAAATAGATGCAGGGGCGTAGAACAAAGAGGAGAATTCTATTCATTTCAAGACCCTTGTTTTCCCATGTCCGGCTGATCTCATGCGATTGCTTTTTCTCATACTAATCATTCCGGAATCCGAAACATCGCTATCGTGCGGGTTTGATGGACTGTGCTCGGATTACACATCAACTGGACTGGAGATCCGAGTGCCCTCTGCCGTTGACGTCATATCCGTGCCACCTTCCCGACAGCGACCGGCCGCCCCCCGCCCGGTGTTCGGCGCCAGCCAAAACTTTGATGTTCTGTAACTTATTTGAACAGCTGCGGATCGGTCTGATTTTAGCACATGGTTCCGATCGTGCCTTTCGGGATGAAATGACACGAGCTTAATTTCAGAACTTCAAGAGATGCACGCGCACGATCCGAATGTTTCAATATACTCACCTGAAGGTTCGAATCCAAAAATCTGTCCAAACTCATGTTGTGGTATTTTCTTCTGAGATACCGGGTATTTGGAAGGAAAGAACTAGAAGAATCACAGAGACCACGGCGATGAAAAGTAACACTTCGCTACCGACTTGCAGATGAACCACTTGTGACTGCGTCGTTGGTCACGGTAACGTCGAAGAAACGAATGAACGATGGACAACTTGGTCTGTTTATCAAGAAATATGATGGCGAAGCCGAGAAAAGCAAAAGCAAGGGACCAGTAAAACTCTCCATCTCCAGAGACTAGTACATATGACATTTGATGGTTTTTGAAAGTGTCTGCAGTAAGTGCAGCAGTAATGTCTGCAGAAATGGATGGAAATGGACCGATGCGATACGCCGTTCAATTGTGAACGTTCTATGATTTAGTTTGATATAGTTTTGTTTTTTACTCGAGGACATAAGTCGTTATAATACTTCCGAAGGTCTAGAACAAGTCCAGCCGAAAGTAATGAAAAATGGAAAATTGTTCGGGACATCGTGCACAATTCTTCAAAGAAGACAAGGGGCAAAAGAAACGCTGCGGCTGAATATTTCGCACTGGTCATAAAAGATGAGAAAAAGCGAAAGGAAATCATCGTGTCAAACTAAATTTTATCGTCGTATAAAGATACAACCGCACACATTTCTAAGCCTTCCTCGACACGCCGACGAAGCTCCGCACAGCGCCAGCCGCTGACTCGGACCTTTTTCAGGCCGCCTCGAACATTCCACAGACACGACGGTTGCACCTCAAGAATGAGAATGCGGTTTTTATACAAAACGTTTTCAACCATCTGGAGGATCGGATTGCCGCGGTATCTCCGGCATCCGCCACCTCTCCATCAAGTGCCACAATAATGGATACCGTAATCGGACGCTACTATTCAGCGTGGGGGTCCGATTGGCGGCATTGTGGACCGCCTGACGAGAGCGACCCGTCCAATGGCAGACGGCGCACCGACACCGGCCGACTTCATCTGTTACCGGACGATCGCGGCGCGCGATTGCCGCGCCGCGGCGGCCGACGCGGCGCACAGTCGCGCCGCGATCGGCGCGACGCGAGAATGTCTTTTTTGAAGAACCCCGTAATGGGCCGAGCGTTATTTACAAGCAGCCGGCAGAGGCCGATTACCCGTCATTTATCTCGCCGAGCAAATTGTGCCGCGCTTCATTTGTCAAAGCGCCGTAAACATCTGGAGATGGCGGAGGATGAGCGGCGCGCCGCGGCCGCGTCACAATCGCCGCGGCGCGCCGGAGCGCCGCCGCCCCATTGAGGCCGCGCGGCGCCGGCGCCACTGATCCGCGCGAGGTCCGGGCCGCGCGTCTGTGCCCAGACGTTACTCCGGACACCGGCCGCCACAGTTGTGGTGTGTCGGCATTCACCTCGATATCAAAGGCGCACAATGGCTCAAACGGGCCGCCGGCGAATGACAAAAAATTCGGCCCGAAAGGAGGCGGCCCGCGAGGGGGAAAGAGTGGAGCGAGCGCATTGTGACGCTACGCTTCCGATACTTTTTCTGATCTGAGACACAAACGGACAGGAGTGACGCGTCGATTGCTCACCGGAGCGCTTTGTAAACAGCAATCAAGGACCCGGCCCGCAGTGCGTTCTGTAAAACCGCGCCAGCTCTCTGTGTCATATCTCCTGAGTGATGTGGTGGAAGGTGTGGGGAAGGCGCCTCAGAAAGGATTTGTGATCTGGCTTAGAGGAAGGATCGGGGATTCCATCGGATGTCGTTCCCAGCTGGCAGAAAATGACGCGAAGCGGTGGTAGTCAACAAAGGAGAGCCGTCCCACCTGTTTTTGGCAGCAGTATCAAGCTGAACAATAACTGAGGGGTTCTGTTCTGATGCATACAACCGTGATGTACCATCCTTCATTGTGCGTCCGTTTTCATCTTTTATTTGCAGGCTACACAAGCCCCCGTTTCCTTCTCTCCACAACACAACATTCTTACATTTAAGTGGACCCAAGATATCCCAGTAACGCTTAAGGTAAAGAACGAAAACCACCCAAGAACGTTATGAGCTTTGCATTTGGTCCAAACGGATACTAACACTGAGAATACCTGATCATCTCCCACGTTTCGGCATTTCACTATGATTTTGAGGCCGAACTCTTTGCCTGGCTTCCTTGAATCGTGGAGAGGAAAACAACATCTAATCCTAACGGAACCCCGAACTGTTAACATGTGAGATTTGTCCACGTATCCCGTGCATTTTAGTTATATCTCGCCTACCAGTGTAATGAGGGCATTGTTTTGCTATAGTCATCTTTAAAAGAAGGGAATAAATGAGACCTGTTCAGCACTGGTTCTATTTAAAATAGCATTATGAAATTAAATTAAAACTATACATTTCCAGCATTTTGTAAAAATACAGCTTGACCCGCCTGGCAGTGTGTCTGCAAATAAAAGAAACTGACGATAGCGCAGCATACATGGATTTGCACCAGACAGTTTCACAGCACAGAGTACACGTGAATAATGATAGAAACTACTAACTCTGCATGACTTTGGTTTGATAGTCACGCCATTACAAAAGCTAGCAAGACGTTTATGTGGCAAAAGACGTAAGACTCAAAGTCATGTTCTCGTAGACAAGTTGTAAAAAAAAACATAAAAATAGATTTACGGTATATTGCAAAACCGCTCTTTCAACCACACCTTTATAAGCAGATACGGCAATCTGTCCAATGCATTGCAACACATTTAATGGAATCAAATCTAAATCCGAGGCGAGTCCAAATCAGTCGCAAACTGTCAGTTCCATAAGATGCAATCACGAATTACGCGGTCCGGTAGGATTACGTACATTGGCCCAAAGAACAACTATTGGAACATACAGGCGGGCATTGGCAGGCGATATGCAGCTTTTTGCCAGGTTTGTTGCGCTGTATGCAATGGACACTATTCATGTATGTGTAGTTCTCGGCGTAGTTGCCAATCGGTAAGAACGCTGCTTACAAAGCTTTACGGTTATAGGCAACATTGCAATGATCGATAGTCTTGAGAAAAGTAGGCGATAGCTGCTGTCATATTTGGAAAAACGATAATCACGATTAACTACAACCATGCAGTTTATCTGGAGAGATATTTCTCAGTAACCATAAATTCAGTTGTGAAGTTACTTCGGTAAGTACCGGATCAGGGCGACATTTAACTACCGCTGTGGTCGTGTGGTCTCATGTACCGGGATTTAGCTTTGGCACAGTTGGTACTGGTTACCCAGCAGGGATCAGATTCGACTTCCGAAAGACGCACATTTGTTAGACCCGGAAACAAGGCTCACGCCCTGCACGAAGGATCCGTGTACTAGTCCCGTGCGACATAACGCAGATCACCGGATCACCGGTGATCTGCGTTCACCGGATATTCGACACCGGATATTCGATACCGGCAAATATCTGGATTCACCGGATATTCACCGGATCACCGGATATTCGACAAAACCGGCACGGGCAAACCTTTTAACGGTTTAGTTGTTTTATTTGGACCACCTAAGCCCCAGCTGTTGATAGACGGTAGGCCACTCCTCTCCCGAGCCGGCCATTACGTGGGCCTGCCTTCATCATTTCATCCCTCCCGTAACACCCGAAGATGGCCTAGAACCGAACACCTGTGTCTGTTCCCTTCATGATCATTCCACAGCCTGCACTGTCAGCCGTTTCATCTTCTTCTTATCGTCTGTCCTCAATGGATAACTAAAGCTTAGATTCTCGAAACAAAAACAAACACCCATGTATAACATGCCTTTGATCCAGGCTGCCTCCCGTGAATTACATTTCATTCGTCGTCATTTTATTTCATCGTCCTTGGCCTTAAAGAAATCGGCATTGATAAGTCTGGCCTTGCATACAGCATATTTTTCATTTGATTTCACACACAAATTTTGGACAACATAACGCGTCGTTTTTATTTGGTGACCAGATATTGCCAACATCGTGACTATCGTCGACGTTTTTCCGGCGACAGTCGTCGTCGCATTGCCAGGCGATATCAAACCCTACCTGTGTACATGTCTCTTGGGATGTTTCCCTCGGATGTTCGACAGCGGTTTCTGCAATCAGATGCATCATCTAAGCCCCTGAGCCGCGGCGTAGCCCGGGTGGAACACGCACGCCTCTCGTCGTGCGCAGTGCTGGCTGCTTTCCTGCAGCCGGACGTGTGATGGACGCGGGTGCGGCGAACACACTGGGGTGAACTGCTCGGAACGGAAATGACAGTCCAGTTGGCTGCCGGTAATAAAGGTGCCAGACCGTCCGTCATAAAAACGGCAGCTGCTTGTCAACACGTGGTCAGAAACGGACGGAAAGGAAATCCAAGGTCACGACGTTCAGCGATTTTGAGCGCTTACCGTTCACCGCTACATGTAAAGAATCACCGCTCAGTCACTGAGTAAGACGGTAGCTGGGACATTTCTGTCCTGACAAGCTGCATTTAGAAGGGACGCGAAGTGCGTGGATCGAACATGGTCGTCATTGCGCTTACAAGGTTCCTAATTTGATATATGCTTTTATTTATCCCATCAGGTATCTCTTCGGACATTAGGATGATCTGCTTCACTGGTTCCTGACATGGTAATGCTCGGGCACGCGTTTCCTTTTTATATCACGCTATGCCCAACCTCTGTCCGCTGTTGCTGCCACCCACCGGCCGGCTCCCCTGGTTGCACTCTAATTATGGTTTCTCGGGGAACTTTTTACAGCGTTCAGTTCCAGGAGCCAGAGTGACCGCGACATATGGTCTCTCTGTGCGCTCGCGCCGCGGTGTCTCTAGTTAAAAATCGCCTCATTTGGGTAGCGGCTGGACGGACCACCCGGTCGACACGCGGCGGCGGCGTTGGCGGCGGCCCCGGCGGCAGACGGTAACACCGGTCTTCGCTGTGGGAGCGAGTAGAGACCTCTCGGCGTCCGGAGAACTAAAGCCGGCAATCCGGCCCGCTCGTGCACGCGTCATGCAACAGCAAATCACGCGAACAACGTTTTAAAAATGAGCGCTAGCTTTTTTTTTTACGTTGGGTCTGGATCGACTAATCATTCAGTTCATCTGACTGCTAATTCCGCATCAGTAACAACAGTTATGTCGTGTAATAATGCCTAATCTTGCCATCTGTTCATGTTCATGTTCAGTTTATTTGCGAATCTTTCCACCGCGTGGATTACTGACTGATTCTAGTCAGTACAGTACAGCTCATGCGAAAAAGTCATACAAATAAAACTAGGCAGTCAGACACGTCAAGGTATAGGAGTTAGTTCGTCAAATTTGCGTACAAGTTCTCCACGGGTTCGAGAGGCGGTGATGTCCGGCGGCAGGCGGTTCCAGGACGAGGCCGCGCGATACGACAAAGCCCTGCGGGCCACAGACAGACGGAAAGTCGGCTGCTCCAAGGCGCCGGCCGCCGACGCCCGGGTGACACGCTGGGACACGGTGGGTAACAGCGGTACGAGGAGGGAACGGGGACCGGACCGCCACCGGAGCACGCGAGTCGTTCGGGGCTCGGAAGACACCAATGCCATCGCGCCTCTCAACTAGGTCACGTACGGCGCGCCAGCCTAGCGCCCTCAAGGTCGCCGACACCGAATCCCGCTTACGAGCCCCGGGCGTATCTTATACAAAAAGAGCAGGATGGAGTTGCATTTTTTGGTAACCTTAGATGTGTGCTTCTCCCAGGACAAGGAGTTGTCGATAGTGATCCCCAGCATCGTCACGGACCGAGAAGGGGTTAGTATGTGACCGGCAAAATTAAGATGGAAGGATGTGGTCTTCTTGAGGTTATGGGCCGCGCCGACAAGGAGCAGGGTTGTTTCGGATGGATTCATTCTGTGTTCAGACCTCTCCTGCCCTCGCGTCTCTGTGCAAAGCATTCCAGACAGGTCGGCTCTCAACAGGATGCTCCGCCCTCCCGCACGTTACATCAGTTCCGTCTCCCGGTACTCCGCTCCGGCGCACCTCTGCGACGTCAGAGCTGTGTTGCGGTGCTTTGCTCAGGTGTTCCTCTCTGCGGTGACAGATCTGACTGACCATGCTCTGCTCCGGCGTACTTCTCTGCGTTGTCAGCTCTGTGTGACGGTGCTCTGTTCTGGCGTCGTACCTCTCTGCGGTGTCAGAGCTTTGTGACGGTGCTCTGTTCTGGCGTCGTACCTCTCCGCGGTGTCAGAGCTTTGTGACGGTGCCCTGCTTCGGTGCACCTCTCTTCGGTACCATATCTGTCTGATGGTCTTCTGCTCTGGTGTCCCTCCCTGCGGTGTCACATCCGTGTGACGGTACTCTGTTCTGATGTACCTCTCTGTGGTACCAGATCTGTGTGACGGTCCTCCGCTCTGGCGTATGCCCTCTCTATGGTATAAGATCTGACGGTGCTCCGCTCTGGCGTATGCCCTCCCTGTGGTATCAGATCTGACGGTGCTCCGGTCTGGAGTCTGCCTCTCCGCTGGACCCGGGAGAGGCCTGCAGAGGACTCTGCCGGTGCGGTGGCCGCAGCCTCCCTGCAGCCTCCGTTTTTACAGGCGTGTCGCTGCCCCGCCGCCGGCGGCGACATCAAAGGGAGCCGGGCCGTGGCGGGAGCCGAGCCCCCCGGGAACCGCCGGGCACGGCAGCGGCGCGCGGCCGCGCCCGACACAATACGAGCCGCCGGCCGAGGCCCGCCGAGTGCTGTCGCCGACTGGGGAGCGCCGTGGGGCGCAGCGGCGTGGGAAGTTATGGAGTTTCGGAATCACGATAACTTGGTGCAATTAACGGTTTATTTACGCACCCTGTCTTCGGCGAGGGACTTCACTTGCAACTAAACTTTGGGTGGGAATGTTGGCATGCGTGAAAGGAAATACAAAATGCCGTAAAGTGCATTAGTGTCTTCTGCAGGTGCGGCAGCGTACATCTGTGCAGGCAGTGATATATGTACACCATGACATGGGCAAGAAAGGGTCAATGCCTAGCCGTCTCTAACGCCGGTAGTGCATTGCCCTACTAACTCTGAGTAGTACCCATGGGAAAGCAAGGGAGATTATGGTTAAGTTGAACACGTGCGGAGACGTAGTCCCTGGCCAAGCGCATTTTGCCGTGGTTTTATGGAAAACACTGCACCAGGCTATCTCCGGCCCGGTCAGACTAATTTTTAAACAAAAATAAAACGACAAACGAAAGTTCTGGGCGGTGCAACCACAGTAGATGTCAACGTTTGTGTCTGGTCAATCATAGTGTCAGATGCCCAGATATGGTATGGTAGCTTTAATGATTTTGCCCACATCTGGTAGTTTTATTTACTTGCAGCCCTACGACAACATATTTCATGTCATTGTATTGTGATATAATGTCGTCTGAGTAGTACACGCACATCGCATATATGCTACATGAAAAAAGGAACGTCGGCCCTGTGATTCAGGATTACATATCAAGTTACGGGAATGCCCACAGCACAAACTTCCAGCATGTCAGCTTTTTGGCTTTTCCAAAGGAGCTGTCATTTTTTAAATACCGGACATTATATGTTATTTCATCTGTGTATTTCTGGGTGGATTTCGGACGCAATAAGACAAAAGACTTGATGAGTGGATTTTTAGTTAATTTTAACTTGTAGCGATAATGGAAAATTAACTGTGTCCCATTTCTTCTTTTTTGTTTCGCTCCGCATGACCTTGGCTTTAACGAAAAGTTTCTAGAGGTGACGTCAGCATGATATCCAATGTGAATTCAGGGAAGTCTCGAAATTTTCTTCCGTCAAAATCTGCAAAATTAATACAAGATAAGTACAGAAAGTATCATACCGATACCTTTCTGGTTTTTGAGATACTGCAAGAAACCCCAGATGGGCGAAACACACCGTATTAGTGCTGGTGGCAGGAATGGGGGAATGGGGGATGGGGAGCTCAAAAGACCGTGCTTTTTAAAGATACCGACTTGCAATCTGCTCGATATGGCGTGGTTTGTAGTCTTTTCATGAATCTGTTTGGTTTTCTTCGAAATTTTAACAACTTTGAAGAACGAAATATAATACAACTTTTGTGTTAAGATTTTTGGCAAGTCGTAAAACACGTTCTTCAGAAATTCTGAGATACGAGTTTAGTAACGAGTAACACGGGTAAATATGAGTTAGACTGTACAATTACTGTAATTTCGTATTTTCGGAAATGTATTATCTTATATGCTCCGTTTTTGGCGATTATTTAAACAAACCTTGTGATGGGGTCAAGTACTAAATGACGTAGCGTCATTGTGACGTAATTTTTGCATGGTCTGTACGAGCCTGAAGCTTCTGTCCGACACGATACAGAATTGACGGAGGAAAAGTTGCTGAAAGATTCGTATCGATATCTGCGCGCATTTTTTAATTACTGCAAGACTTGGCCAGGAGGGGCAAAAAACAGCCCACCAGGTACAACGCCGGGGTAATCCTCGCGTTGGTGGCCGGCTTAGCCACCTTGGCATTTAAGTAAGAATCCCTAGAATTCCCCTCTAACGTTTGACGTACTGACTGGAATTACAGGAACTGTCCACACTGAATATTGTGATCTTAATTAACTTTTCTAAACGTCTGAAGACAGTGAATAAAAAAATTGCGTTTTTTGGATAAACTTTTTCACCATTTGGTGCCCGTGTGCGAAATGCAACCAGGCGTCGTCGCCTATCCGCGCTTTCGTGCACCTTAAGCCGAAAATAATGTCATATCAAGGGCATTGTCACGGAATTTTTTGTGTCTGCGTTTGAGGGTGGGGCGAGGGAGCACTTCCGGAATTCTTTTGAGATTTTGGTCGCTTTGCTCCACAGTTTCGAACAAAGTGACTGAATAGATGCACTTTTAGCAGCAAGATAAACAGACAAGAGCTACAAAGCTAGAGGCAACATAAGATACTTTGTGCCCCACCCGAAGAGTGAAGGGCACTTGCGCTTCCTGTACAATTCCATTCCTCGGTGGCGGCGCCTATTTTTTGCGCCAACACATTTTAATCTCAATCTCTTTGATCTGATTACCATTAAAAGTGCGATGAAGTGATGACTGATCACGCCAAAGATGTTAATGATTAATTTTTTAGTTTACAAACAATGATGGGAAAAATTAGATTTCCCCGGCATTGACCCAATGACCCAAGCCCAACCAACCGACGTTGTTCTCCTGCACCGACGCGATTCCCAGTCCACGCAGCAGAGGATGATCAGCTGATTCACGGCGAACGGCAGCGCATGCGGCGGTCCCGGCGCAGCATTCACGGACCTCTGACGGCGGCACGTACCGGCGCTGCGGGCAGGCGTCGCCGCCGCCAGCAGCTACGCCGTTCCCATGCACCGATTTCAATGGCGCGCGCTTTTTGTGGTCAGAATTAAAACCTTGGCGCGTCAGCAAAAACAAACGCGTTACTAATGGACAATAAATTCAGGCAATATTTGCATTATGGGTCCGAGTGGACCTCCGACTGCGCTCCGCTAATTTATGGGCCCGATTGCAACTGGGAAACAATATCACGGAATCGATAAATAATTGAGTATGGACAGGCGGGCTGGCGGGCGGCCGCTCTGAAGTGAGCGCCGCCCTCCTAACAATGACATAAGAAATCGACTCCCGAAGGCCGTGCAAAGCTACCGCTGCGGAATATTTACCAGCTCAGAACGGCAGCGCGTGATTTCGTGGGAAACCGTGACCGCTGCTTAGTCGATATAATCCTGGGACGCGGCGAAAAATGGACACGTTTAAATACAAGTCGGCGTTGGCGGTACTATATTTCATTTCGGTTACATTACACGCTGCCTGTTGTTTTCGAAAACAAAGGAAGCAGTGTTAGCTATGAAGCCTGGCCAAATAACGTTTAAAATCATTTCCAAAGAGAACCGGAAAATGACTTAATTAGCGACTTTGGAACTTGACAATGGCTGTACAAAATACGCATATTTCTTGCTTAAATTCATTGCTAAAGCATTGCGATCCAGTGATTTAGTATATTTATCATATATTATAAAGTTGTAACAAAATGCAATTTAACATATAAATTACAAATATAGCTTCACACGTGACAACTCGGAAAAATGCGTAACAATAACGCATTGAGCAAAATGTATTTAAAAAGTAATGATCAGAGAGAATGATCAGAATGATCGAGAAGAGTGATCAGAAAGAAAAAAGTCAGGTTGTCGCTGATGCAGCTGCCGGCTGTCGCATATTTGACAGATGCAGGGACCATCCTTGGCAGTGTATAGCTTCAACTGACAGTTAAGCGTAACGACCGATGAGTTGGATTCAGTCTTCTCGTTCCGCATTTCATCTGCTGAGTTCTGTTGGGGCCGGATAGCGGAAGCGGGCATTGCGGTGGGAGCTGTCCCCATGTAAGTTAAAAATATCGCGGAACACCTATGATATGGCATGAAATGAGACCACTTTCAAATGCCTTTTTTCATACATATGTGAAAACGGCTGATATTCCGGAGAGGTTTTCGTCCTGAGCGGAGAGCTCTCGAGACCACTACCGGGAGGCCGCAGATATCAGGCACCGGCCGGCCCCAAATGACATTCCGGCTGCATCAAAATTACATACTGATGGACACAAACGTCTTGAGAACAATAGCGAAAGGACTGTGTGCGAATCGGCCCGAGGCAATAGGTGTGTGCATTTTTACTGCACTCGGTGTTCGACCTCGCGGCTTGTACGCTACATTCTGTGAACGATGGACACGCGTCAGATATGCTTTTTAAGCCCTGCACGGACATGGAAAAAAAACATGCAAAGCGTGCATGACATTTTCGGCTGTGGGTGACGGGAATTTAAATGCTATGGAATACTGCGCTCTACTTTGTAAGTAGAGAAGGGGTATGATTTAGGTGGACACTCAAGCATCGTGCCCAAAGACTCGTTTTGACATGCATATCAAGATGTGCCATTGAGCCGGCTTACGACGGTTTCATTGTAACCTTGTAAATCTCTGAGTAATAATGAAATGAGAGAAAGGACCATCGTGTCAGACTAGTAAGCGATTCAAGGTCGACTAGGAGTCCATCTGAGTAGGAATTCAAGACTAGGCATCGATTTGATTCCCATTCACAGCCCAAGAAGGTGATCTTCATTCCAAATCTGATTCCGATTCACAATTAAAAAAAAAAGAGAATCGATTCGATATTGATTCAAAGGCCATTTCTAACTGCAGTGAATCAATTCTATTCTCGCCATTCGCATTTCAGTTCTATGAGAAAGCAGGAGAACTGTGCTTGTATTTTCTTTCTTTGAATCTGATTGCTGCTTCTTCTTCTATGTATTCTCTTCCATTTATTTCTGGATAAAGATATATCTATCTGACGTGGTTTCCACCCACAAGAATGAAAAACATGCCCAGAATGTGGATTGAGAGGTGGAATCTGGGACAGGTTGCTTGCCATAGAGGTTACCTGCCCCTTTTCTAAAGAAAACTGCAGACGGAAGTTAACATGATGGCAGGCTGTAACCATACGCACTTATGACCAAGGCATGAACCCTATCCCCGGCGGGGGGGGGGGGCTGATTCCGACCCTCCTGTTTAGGTTTTTTGCTTGCCAATTCCAGGGTTTTGACGTAGCTCTAGGAAACTTGGTCACTTTTCCTATATATTCTTTCTACGTACTGTAACAAAATTTCGTGATTCTGTTTTGCTTTGGGGCGGAAAGGCAACGTTTTTGGGAGGCACCTCAGGCCGTTTTTGGCCCTGTTGAAGGTAAGAAAATGGCCGCCAAAAATAACGTTTCTGAGACAGAACTTAACACTTTATATGGACGTATAGGTAAATAGCTGGGCAAGCATGCAGATACAGTTTCGCTTATCTGAGGCCACTTCACAAGGTCAGGTCAAGGTTAGAATCAAAATTTGTTTCATAGTAATAATTTTGGTGCCTTTTCTCCAAATGCCAAACCCGGAATATATATGACGTAGAAAAGTGCCCTCTACTATGCACTAATTTTCAGGTTGACATCAGGTAGGGTCACGGAGCTACGACCTAAAATGTCAGTGCGCATACCCTATATCACAACGGCCGTAAAACGAAATTTTAGAAAAAGATTGGATTCAAATGAATAAAAACGTTTTTAAACAAAATGAAATGCACACGTCATTTCAAGTGACTCTAAGGTCACTGCAGGTCATTTAAGGTCAAAGGTCGTAAGGCGACTTGAAGAACATGTGACCATGACATTTCCCCATTTTTCATGTCCCTGGCACCGCCTATGCTAGCATTATACAGACAATGCAATACGATTTGTACTCCTTTGCCATAATAGTGCCATAGAAGTACGATTTGTACTTCTACGCATAACATGACTAGTAGAAGCTAAAAACTGCTTTTAATTTTTTTGTTAACTGAGCTTTTAATAAAACTCATCCTCGATTTTTGAAACGCTGTGAACTCCTGTGAATTTTCTGAAACTTTTAAACGTATGGACCAGTTATACAATGGGCCAGGTAAAAGTCCCAGTCATAATCTCTCGATTCATGCAAATTTCAATAAAACCGGTCCATAAAGAACAGAGTTAAAACATGTCCAAAAATGATCACCCTTTCGATTTTCTTCCCCCTGTATCCACCCCTTCTAAAATATCGTAAAACTGTAGTTTACGCCCTGGTAAACTGATTGCCGTTTGTTGCTATGAAATCGGATATGTAGTTCTCGAGATCCCAGGGAGTCGAATCCGTCCCCCCCCACCGCGGGGAATCGGCCGTATCGTCTAACCCTCCAGGAAAAGGGTTAATTAAAGCTGTAGAATGTGGATATTTGTACCATACCGTACTTTTAATCCCTATTTTCACTCGTCCGAACCAGTATCTGGGAATCGACTTAGAGAATTAATCCCCAACAACTTTGGTAATCGACTCGATTCTGATTCCTGGCCCAAAAGGCGTTTCTGATTCACAGTTGTCAAACAGGGTATCGATTCTGATTCCAATTCACGAAATAATCAGAGAACCAGAATCCATTCTGATTCGATGATGAATCGCTCACAAGTTTGCATCATGGGCGTGCGACATGTCTGGAAGTCTAGACATGTCTATGTCTATAGAAGTCCTTTTTGAAGAGGAGCAGAATCCTACGCACAAAAATGAGCCTATACAGGATATCATTTACCTACTCGTTAGATAAATCTTCGTGCATAACTAAGGATAAAAATGCCCACAATGAACTTTGTATTGCGTTGAAAAGTGCTGAATGTCGTATGCTTCCCCTTGACATGTTTTGCACGTCGTAGTGGGCAAAACGCCTTTCATATCGGCTTATACTTCTGTGTCAGTTATACGCATAAGAAAGCGTCCTCCGCGGAAGCGATTATCTAAGATGATTGTTCACAGAGGAGATTTACGAGATGGTAAAAAAGGACCGAACAAAATAAGCAACAAGGAGGAAAATATTGCAATTCAAGTGAAATTAAAATATTTTTTACGCAGTTCTATATAAACCCGGCCATGCATTGGAGGTTCGTGCCGTATATACCCCATCCTGTCAAATTCTGGATCCGTGATGTATGCAGCTGCATGTATCACGAAACCACTTGAAACCGCAAAGTACGGATCTCGGTACGTAGGCGCATTAAGCACGAGTCATCCGTGCTCCATCTGCGGGCCCCACGACCTTATAGCTGGCTAACCGCGTTGCATGCTTCCAAGCGCGCTTGCAGGAAGGTGTTCCGTCTCCGCGAGACAGCATGCCCCCTGCTAGCTGCCATAACCAGCCGCGTTCCCTTTCGATCCACGCTTGGCTACAATAAGCAACGTGGCGAAAGATAGCCATTTGCTAGTTCCAAGAAACATAGCTATTTTCCTCCATGTACTGATGCGGCGGAACGGCAGTTGAAGCTGATGACTCAAATGAGTTAAGCGACACATATGTGGGTAACCGGTAATGTTGCCGCCGAGTGGCTAAAGTGTTTGCTGCTTTCACACTTCAAAATGGCACGTGCCCGTCCGTAGAGAGGTTCGGACTGCAGGATGAGGGTCGATGGACAGACGACTGCAATGCCAAGGCTGTATGTGATCCTGGCGGTGTCCTGGTGGTGTCCGTGCAGTGCGCAATAGATCTGACCGCTACCTGAACCTTAGTGCGCGGGATCTGTTGGCGGGTAGTGAAGAAGCGGCGCCTCTCGTCGCCGTCCGAGAGAGGTCTCTGTTCACGAAATTAGCCTTCACAGACGGCAGCACCTTCCAGCAGCGCCCCGAATCTCACTTTTCCTTGACGAGTGTGGAAGAGAAAGAGAGACGGAGAAGGGACATACAGACAGATAGACGGAGAGAGGTGCCAGTATCTGTCTAAGTCCTTGTATCTGCGCGCGTCCGTTGCTCGTTGTCGCCGGCGCACCAGATGACCACCGTCTGGAGTGTCCTGGTATCCGAGCGCATTCCATACTATAGTTGGTTTGGGTGTAGCCAACTTCGCGCCCCCACTATAAATGAGTCGCGACCTGTTAATAAAAGCAGTCTCTCTGCAGGCCGCGTTCCAACAGCGTTGTATCGACCGCTCGTTGTGAGGACTTTGTTCTCCACACATAACTGGTAACCACAAGTTGAAAACTGGAAACAGCATCATCAAATTTCCCCGTCAGCAATGGCGGTTACCGTCTTCATACGTCCTCTAGTCCATTTCCGGACCAAGGTTCGTAGGACTAAAGTTCGTAGGGTAGTTATTCGTCTAGGAAAAAATGTCGTCTAGCAAAATTCCTTCTCGGACGAAAGTTCGTCTACGACAAATATTCGCTCAGGAAAAAGGCCTGTCCAGGGCAAAGGATTCTCGCACAAAAATCCGTAAGGGTCACATGTGCTTAGATTGGCAACTGTGAGACGACGGCTAGTGAGATCATGCCAGTGACTGAGGCTGCTTTAATTCCTCAAGAATGCATCCAGCCCTACTGATCCCACTCTATATCCCATATTCCATATGATCTTTATTCCCGTATAGCATCCCATTTTAACCGCTATGCATTGTGGCGACCAGCCCGCGTTACTGGCAAAGCTACCACGTGCGACCGTGGTGGTGGTAGTGATAGTGATCGTGGTGGTAGGAAGAGGGGAGCGGTGTCCGGGCCCTGGACCACTCCTTTAGTAAACAAAACTTTTTTATTCTTGGAAATTCTTCGTATATCTACTTCTTCGCTTGTAAATTTCGCCCAGTTTTTCCTCCAGCCCGCTCATGCGGTTTCTGGCAGTGCTAGCGGCTGGTTTTCTCTTGATCCCTAAAGACTCGAGAAGTTCCCATTTACCAAAGTGAGGGTGACAAGGCAAAAGAATGATGTCCACGGACCTGCAACCGACTACATGCTGGATGTGGGCTTGGATGGCGAATCGGCTTCAGCGAATTTCCGCTGCCTTCTAACACGCGCAGTGGAGGTCGCCCGACAACTGCGCGCAGTGGAGGGGCTCAAATTCTTCGCTAACTACGATCTCGGGAACGGGAAAGGATAGGGACATACAATTTGTAGGACAGGCAGCCAAAACTAGCCTGGGTAAGTATTTTTGGGCTACATCGGGTCAGACATGCCGGAATTCGCCCGCTTTTATTTTCTTTTTGTTTGGCAGCTGTTTCAAACTCAGACCCCCACTGTGTCATACACGATACGCGATAGGAACACGAAACTTCCAGGGAGAATGGGAAAACATGGTTTTGTTTTGTCGTGCAAATTCCATAGTCATGGGTAACATTTTCCCGGTCATATTAGGCTTCAAAAGGCAGCTTTGGCCGTTTTTTTCATGCTGCAGCATCACGATCTCGGAAACAGTAGGGATAATGACACATTTTCAGGGTGACAGTCCATGATGTGTGTCAAGACAGCCCACGCTCAGCCCACGGTCAGCCCACGGTCAGCCCAAACTCGAGACCTCTTTAAAATCGCCCAAAACGCGTTAGGAGATAAATGTTGACTAGCTGAGCTCATTGACACCATCAGACGTCCATCGCATCTGTTACTTTGCACTCCAGAGCAAGAAACACAAAACGCCACAAAAATACCGCGGAGACAAATGTACATCAAAACCCCAACAAATAGGTACTCAAAATGTTCGTCTCGGACCGCTGAGTCCAAAAATGCAACACACAACACATTTCAATCATAACATTTTGAGTTAGTGCGAAAAATAACCGTTTTTTTACCCTATGCTTTATTTCCCATTGGATTTAACATGGGACCCTATGGAACTGATTTTGGCGGACCCCTTCGATTTCGCCCATTTCTTCTACACTAATACCCAGAACCGTCATACACACGAAACCATCATCAGAACTCCATCGCATTGATATCCACATGGTCAAATCGGGCTCCAAACAATATACGTCAAAAACACATTTTTTAATGTTATTCCAAACCTAGGCAAACAGGTACTCAAAATGTTTGTCTTGTGCCGCTGAGTCCAAAAATAGCACATACGTAACATTTCGACGGAAACTTTTCGAGTTATAGCGAAACGGAACCGTTTTTTTACCCTATGCTTTATTTCCCATTGGATTTAACATGGGACCCTATTGAACTGATTTTGGCGGACCCCTTCGATTTCGCCAATTTCTTCTACACTAATACCCAGAACTGTCATACACACGGAACCATCATCAGAACTCCATCGCATTGATATCCACATGGTCAAATCGGGCTCCAAACAATATACGTCAAAAACACATTTTTTAATGTTATTCCAAACCTAGGCAAACAGGTACTCAAAATGTTCGTCTTGTGCCGCTGAGTTCAAAAATAGCGCATACGTGACATTTTGACGGATACTTTTCGAGTTATAGCGAAACGGGACCGTTTTTTTACCCTATGCTTTATTTCCCATTGGATTTAACATGGGACCCTATTGAACTGATTTTGGCGGACCCCTTCGATTTCGCCCATTTCTTCTACACTAATACCCAGAACCGTCATACACACGAAACCATCATCAGAACTCCATCGCATTGATATCCACATGGTCAAATCGGGCTCCAAACAATATACGTCAAAAACACAATTTTTAATGTTATTCCAAACCTAGGCAAACAGGTACTCAAAATGTTCGTCTTGTGCCGCTGAGTCCAAAAATAGCGCATACGTAACATTTTGACGGACACTTTTCGAATTATAGCGAAACGAAACCGTTTTTCTACCCTATGCTTTATTTCCCATTGGATTTAACATGGGACCCTATGGAACTGATTTCGGCGGACCCCTTCCATTTCGCCAATTTCTTCTGTATTGGTACCTAGAACCGCAATACACATGAAACCACCCCCAGAACTCCATCGCATTGATATCCAAACGGTGAAACTGGGCTCCAAAGAAAATGGGTGAAAACCACACTTTGTAATCTGCTTCCAAACTGGCCCAAACCATGACAGACAACGCATCAACAACAGACAAGTTTATTCCCGTCGGCGATCAGAGACGGCGAGATTGTCAGCACGGCCACCGATAAGGTGCCGACAGCGTTCAGCAGCACCAACGACTCGGCGGTGTGAGTCACGATGTTCTTCACATCTGGCACGCTTCCATCCTGCAGCTCCTTGACCGAGGGTTCCGACTCTTCTGCTCTTGTCATGGTCTCCACCGTTTGTCGCACGACAGCAGTCTCGGCGATAAGCCGGCAAAACCCCGACGGCGACACGTCAAAATCGTCCTCCTTGAGGCCGACAGCGCGCGCCAGGGCCGCGTGACCGACCAGGAGCGTGACGTGGGGCAGCATCTGGCAGACAGTGGCTGCGTGCCGTTAGCAGAAATACTGCCCGACAAACTGAACGCCGGCTGTTTGCTGGTTCGGAGCACCTCTAAGGTCGTCTCCGGGTCACCCGTCACGAAACACCATCAGAATATTCACAAGTGTCGCTACTGAGGAGAGCCAGCCTGTGCGGCGCGAAGGCGCGCTCAGGTCAGCAGAAATTGGCACCGTCGATGCCGTTCACTAAAGAGCGGTCCGCACCACATACAAGGTTCTTAAAGCGTCCCGTGGGCTGGCCCAAGTGCACTACGTATCTGGTGCCGACGCCGTCCGCGCTGAACAGCTTCTCCAGCCTCTAACGGAGCTTGTCGACACCAACAGCGTCGATGAAGGCCACCGATCCGAGCTCCCCCCAGAACCCGGCGGTACCGGCGAGTGGTGTTCTCCGCCGAGCCGCCCGGACAGAACGACACCCGGCCGTTGCCGAACACCTCGGACAGCGGCTTCTGCTGCTGGTTAGTCTCAGTCTGGTCGTCGGTCCACAGGCCACACTTGCTCGATAGTTCGCTACTGTTCACATCCAGCACCATGTTCAGCAGCGGGCTGCCGAAGTAAAGCAGACGGTGGCGATGTCGCCCATTATGGGGCTGCGGCACCGGGGCCGCACGCACAGCTGGAAAGAGACGCATAATAAGATGGCGATTCTCCAGAAGGTCCTGGCTTGATTCTGCTTGACCAGCGCAGCAACCTCAAGCTGACTACAGCGGCGTTACCGGCACGTTATTGTCACGACTACAGCGATATCGTCATTGTCACGTCTCTCGGGCCCTAGTGCGGCTTGACACCGCAGCGGATTTAACATAGGACCCTCTGAACGTGCGGATGACACTGCTGCAGTCGTACCAGGACAATAGAAACGTGTCGGAGGTTCCGCTGCAGCCGCACCGGGCCTGGTTAAAGTACGGCCAAGGTGGCGGTTAACGATCCACGCCTATGAAGAAAAGGGCACGACGATGATTGGCGTACATTATGTTTATCCCGCCCTATCGCTGGTAAACAAGACATACGAACGAGCATTATGCCTGCCGGGAATAGGGTCCCCAATTTTCTTAAGCCATGCACGTTTGATGCTGCGGGCTGAAGAATATGTTAGCATTAGAAAGTGAATATCAAGCGTTATGACCGTGCACAAGACACGGAGCTAAGGTATTACTTTACTTGCCCATGACTACACCTACGATATTACATCCTGTATGCTTTTTGCAACGACTGCCATGCTTCGACCAAGCAGGATTATGCTGCAGTCTCAGTGGAATGTCGAGATATTCTTAGAATATTCTGAACCCATAATGTCCAACAATGCCTTGTTCGTAATGTACTACGTCGCTAGTCAAACACAGAGAGACATTCAGTCATATCTAGGGCCATGCAGGTTCCGATACATCGAGGCAACGACACCACAAAACACGGATGTACAAAAACACAGATGCCTGCACACTTCCACAACTGCATACAGACGCACAGCATACCTACATACCTACCTACATCCTACAAGCCCACATACACACGAACCTCCATCAGGCGTCGCCTGACTTCTCTTCGATGTCATAAACCTTTCCCATGCAGAGAACGTCACCATACAGGCAAACGTGGAGTCCGCACGATCTACCGTCACGCTGGCGGAGTGTGTTGTCCGGAATGAGGATGGTTCATTCTGCCCAACAGAACGGTCGCTGGCCCACGTTCACCAGAGCCAGCAGGTCATACAGGGCTTGCCTTGGTGGATGCCTGTTTCCCATTGAGTCCAGGTATACGACACGTTTGGCGGTGTGTTCGACGACGAACAACACCCAGTGTAACGGTCCTCCGTACACCGCCAAGTTCAACGGTACGAGCCATGCCATTGTCTGGTGGACGCCGTACCGCTCCTTGAGGTACGTGCCCAGGCGTCTGGACTGGGCCAGCTGAGTCATTATGCTGAGCGACGCGGACTGGCAAACTGAGACTGCTAAAATGATGGCGTTGGCGACACACAGCAAAAAGGCGTCTATGACACTGTCATCTAGCCACGCGACGCTTTCGCTGTGAAGTACGCGTCCGCTGATGAGCAGGTTGTCGATTTCGGTAAAATGTACCAGCAGGTTGCCCATCTTCAGCGATTTCCTGGGTTCCTTCCCGCTCGTGGAGCTCTGGCCAGCTGGTGTGATGCTCTGGTTCCTTGTCTCTGTTGGAGTTTCGGCCGGAGTCTTGAATGGAGTCTGGGCTGAGATCTTGGCTGGAGTCTCAGCCAGGATCTTGGCCGGAGTCTCAGCTGGAGTCTCAGCTGGAGCCTCGGCCAGAGTCTCAGATGAAGTCTCGGATGGAGTTTTGGCTGCATTCCTGGCTGGAGTCTTGGTCGGAGTCTCAGGTGAAGTCTCGGATGGAGTCTTGGCTGCATTCCTGGCTGGAGTCTTGGCTGGAGTTTCGGCTGGAGTTTCGGCTGGCGTAATCTGGCTCCTTGCTGAGTGGATGGAGGCAGTAGATAACGAAGGAAAACCTTTCTGGAGGTATGTGAACCTTCTCTGTTTCTTTTCTTTTCTGGGTTTCCACTGCTCCTTCACATCATCCATGTCACTTGTCATCGTCCTTTTATGTCTCCGGCTTTGCTGTGGGATGAGTGACTCCTTTTGTCGCGCCGAACTGTCTTGCAACAGGAGCTCGACGAACTCGCCGGGCTGCAATCGCCTCCTCTTCTGCATGAGTTGGTTCTTGATGGTCTTGAACCAGGACTCAACGCAGGCATTTGATGCTGGCCTTGTCGTGATCAGCTGCGACCACAGAGGGGCGAGAGGCATAACAGAAGACAGCAGCAGTGGGCAGTAGCTGCTGTTCTGTTCTTCGTCTTGGTTTTCACTTTGAGCGTCTTTTGCGACAGACCTCATCACTTCTTCGAAGTGCTTGCCGAACTTGGTGGAGCGTCGGTACGACTGCCACCTGTCCTTGGCTGATTGGCCTTCGGGTGGCTTCGGCTGGTCTTCGGTGTGTCCATTTCGTCGTCAAGCAGCAGGCGACACGAGAACAGGCGACATCGAGAGCAGGCGGCACGGCGACAGCAGCAGCCGACACGCGAACCGGAACAGTCGGTCTAGCTTTGCCAGGTCGGACGCCTGCTGCATGCGTGCAAATAGCCACATCAGCCTCTGCCGCTCGGTTTTCTTTTTCCTCCCTAGGCGGGCGATAATCGCAGACGAAACTTGCTGGCTCATGTGCGCGGTGCACAAGCTGACAGATGTAGCTGGTGGCCGCGCGTGCTCACCCCCTCCACTGCGGTGCTCCAGCATGCGTCCAGGTACGCTGGGAGGTCCATTTGATTGAATGCCAGACACGCGGCGTGCAGCAGCGCGTACGAACAGTCCGTCACAACGCGCGGCGGCCGGAGTGATACTGAACTTCCGTTTGCCACTCGGTAGTCGTAAGCCACCTGCATTAGAAAATGGATGATGGCTTGGACGTTATGTCGCTCTGACAGGAAGTGGGCTATAGGGTACGACGTGTTTCCACCCTGCCCTTTTGCAACCACGGCGTAGTAGAGGGGCTCCATGTCGCCATATTTTTTGGTCACTGAACCGGTTGAGTCCAAATGGAGCTCCGTCGGTGCGATTCTGTACCTTTGGAAAAAAAACTTTCGGTAAACATGCACCATGAGCGGAGCACCCGCGATGAAGTGGATGTCACCTTTCAGAAAGGACGAGCTGGCAGCATCGAGAGCGTGAGACATCCGTCGCATAATGTTTAGGTCCTCGATTACTCTGGGAGAGTAGCGATCTTTAGCCCGTTGTTCTGCCGCTGCTTGTCGCAGCACTTGGGCACTTGGCACCGACGAAGTGTTGCCGTCACGAAGTTCTGCGTCCGAGGCCTCGACCAACTTCTCTTGTCGGGTGCCATGGGTCCCATGTAAGGCCATGGGTTCCCATGAGATGAAGAGAAGCGAAATCGAAGGGGTCCGCCAAAATCAGTTCCATAGGGTCCCATGTTAAATCCAATGGGAAATAAAGCATAGGGTAGAAAAACGGTTTCGTTTCGCTATAACTCGAAAAGTTTCCGTCGAAATATTACTTATGCGCTATTTTTCGACTCAGCGGCACAAGACGAACATTTTGAGTACCTGTTTGCGTAGGTTTGGAATAACATTAAAAAATGTGTTTTTGACGTATATATTTTGGAGCCCGATTTGACCATGCGGATATCAATGCGATGGAGTTCTGATGATGGTCTCATGTGTATTGCGGTTCTGGGTACCAGTACAGAAGAAATTGGCGAAATCGAAGGGGTCCGCCAAAATCAGTTCCATAGGGTCCCATGTTAAATCCAATGGGAAATAAAGCATGGGGTAGAAAAACGGTTCCGTTTCGCTATAACTCAAAAAGTTTCCGTCGAAGTGTTACGTATGCGATATTTTTGGACTCAGCGGCACAAGAGGAACATTTTGAGTACCTGTTTGTCTAGGTTTGCAATAATATTAAAAAATGTGTTTTTGACGTATATCTTTTGGAGCCCGATTTGACCATGTGGATATCAATGCGATGGAGTTCTGATGATGGTTTCGTGTGTATGACGGTTCTGGGTACCAGTACAGAAGAAATTGGCGAAATCGAAGGGGTCCGCCGAAATCAGTTCCATAGGGTCCCATGTTAAATCCAATGGGAAATAAAGCATGGGGTAAAAAACGGTTATTTGTCGTACTAACTCAAAATGTTATGATTAAAATGTGTTTTGTACTACATTTTTAGACTCAGCGGTCCGAGACGAACATTTTGAGTACCTATTTGTTGGGGTTTTGATGTACATTTGTCTCCGTTGTATTTCTGTGGTGTTTTGTGTTTTGTGCTCTGGAGTGCAAAGTAACAGATGCGATGGACGTCTGATGGTGTCAATGAGCTCAGCTAGTCAACATTTATCTTCTAACGCGTTTTGGGCGATTTTAAAGGGGTCTCGAGTTTGGGCTGACCGTGGGCTGACCGTGGGCTGTCTTGACAGACATACCATACAAGTGCTCGGAATCCGTTCATGCCGCTGGGCTCATAATGTCCAGCCGAGCTAGCCAAGAAAAGAAATATTTCACCGTCAGCTCTTCGATGCATGTTGTTCTTGCGCATTGTTGGTGCGTTTACGGCCGTTGCCGTTCCCGCCCCTTATCTCTGGAGTTCGTCTCGACCGGCCTGACAAACGGCCGACTGGCAAAGTGACCTTGAACGCGACCCTGTGATTGGTCGAGAGCGGGTCACATGCACTGGCCAACCTGAGTTCAGCCTAAATCCACACCAACACCGCGCCGCACCCGCCGCGGAAAACTCTCGGATCACATCACAAACATCCAACAAACATCCCATTGCGCCACGTGAGGCCAGTTGCTCGTTTCGCATATCTCCCATAACACTAGAAGATTTTTGATGCGTTGTGTCTTCCGTGAATTTGTTCGAAAATCTGCTGGCGACGAAGGAATTAGTATTCAGTTGTTTCAAGAATGTTTCGGTGGTATCGACCATGTCCTGCTTGACACAGTTAACCCTTGCCTTGCGAATGGTTGTGTTCCTCAAAAATGGAAGTGCGCATTGGCAACAGCGCTGCCAACAGGGACGAAGCCAGGGGGCGGGGGCCATGACCCCCCCCGAACCTACACGAGATATATAGCGATTTTGCACGAATACGTAATAGTGATCATATGTTTGTTGCAAAAACGGGCATTCTATGTATTCCTGGGGGTTAAAAATGAGATAATTTACGTAACATCCTTGTTTTTCCTATATACTTCGTCTTATGCCAGTAGCATATAACAAAATTTGACATCTGCCCCGCCCCCCGAGGAAAATCCTGGCTACGTGCCTGGCTGCTAAAGACAACAGACCTTAACGATCCACCAAAATTTCGGGCGATAGCTGTAGTGCCCGTAATGGCAAAAGTAGTGGAGAGGGTAGTGCACTACCAGTTGGGCACTTACTTTACCAAACACCAGTTATTTGTAAACAGCACGGTTAGGTATAGGCGACATTTGCGAACCGAAACTGCTCTTTCTGTGCCCTCTGACCGCATTTTATCACCAAATTTCTTCGCTTCTGTTCATTGACCTGTCAAAATGCACGACAGCGAAACTCCTTGGTACACAAAATCGCACGTCATCTACAAAATTTTTCGGTTTTCAACATTCACTCCCAGACGACACAGCAGTTTGAATTTTTGGGCTTTCTGTTGGTGGAAACACGCACCACAGCCTCGGCTTCCAGATGGCAGATGGCGCCGCAGCGGTGGTAGTTCTGCCAGATGTAACGGAAGACAGCCCACATTCAGCCCAGATTCGGCCCAGCCCAGATTCGGTAGGGAATTCCCTTTACGGGCCGATAACTCCCACAGAACTTGAGAAACCTGGCTTTGCCACACATCAAATGAAAGCACTCGTTAACCCAAACACAACTGTGCAAAGAAAAATCACCTACCTTGTCTATGGGGAAAGTTATAGACGATCGAAAAAATCATGTCAATGGGGCGGCCCCTACGATTTTCTCCAAAATTGACACCTTAAATCACAGACACAAGCCCATCAATCTGGCTGAAGAAACCCTATGGGCCATTGAAATCTAAGGGGTCAAAACCCCCTGGGAAAATTAAACACGAGTTTTACAGCTTAAACAGCGCCACGAATAGGCCGAATGACACATCAAATGAAAGCACTCGTTAACCCAAACACAACTGTGCAAAGAAAAATCACCTACCTTGTCTATGGGGAAAGTTATAGACGATCGAAAAAATCATGGCTATGGGGCGGCCCCTACGATTTTCTCCAAAATTGACACCTTAAACCATCGACACAAGCCCATCAATCTGGCTGAAGAAACCCTATGGGCCATTGAAATCTAAGGGGTCAAAACCACCTAGGGAAACTAAAAACGCGTTTTACAGCTTAAACAACGCCACGAATAGGCCGAATGACACAGCAAATGAAAGCACTCGTTAACCCAAACACAACTGTGCAAAGAAAAATCACCTGCCTTGTCTATGAGGAAAGTCATGGACGATCCAAAAAATCATGGCTATGGGGCGGCCCCTACGATTTTCTCCAAAATTGACACCTTAAACCACAGACACAAGCCCATCAATCTGGCTGAAGAAACCCTATGGGCAATTGAAATCTAAGGGGTCAAAATCCCCTAGGGAAACTAAAAACGCGTTTTACAGCTTAAACAACGCCACGAATAGGCCGAATGACACAGCAAATGAAAGCACTCGTTAACCCAAACACAACTGTGCAAAGAAAAATCACCTACCTTGTCTATGGGGAAAGTCATGGACGATCGAAAAAATCATGGCTATGGGGCGGCCCCTACGATTTTCTCCAAAATTGACACCTTAAACCATCGACACAAGCCCATCAATCTGGCTGAAGAAACCCTATGGACCAAGGGGGGGCCGAATCCGCCCCCCCCCTTCCTGCCGGGAATCGACCATACCGTCTAGCCCTCCGGGAATAGGGTGAAGCAACAGCACGCATAGGCCGAATGACACATCCGGGCCTGGCCGAGGTGGTGCTTGGCCTGCAGACGGGCCCGGCCGAGCCATAGCTGGCCATTGTTGAACCTGCTAACAGAGCTCTCAACGCGCGAGGCCACCGACGCCGTCCTGGGCCTAGCCGAGGTGGTGCGCGGCCTGCAGACGGGCCCGGCCGAGCCATAGCTGATCGGAACAGGGAACCAGCGACATGGGCTATAAGACCTAAGAAATGGAGACCGGTGTTGGTATCACATGCGGAGACAGGGGAGCTGGGATAACGGCCTTGGACAGAGAACCGCGACAGGGGACCAGGGAACAAAACTGCGGCCATTTAGATGTGTCCCCACTGCAGCGTCGCGCGCAGTCGGCGTATTTGCTGGTCCGTTGCTCAACCTGTTAACAGAGCTCTCGGTAAAAATATAAATTTCATGAACAAATAGAAAACTCATGAGATACGTCATGTCCATACCTGGTCAGGACAGGGAACCAGCAACAGGGGCTGCAGCGATGCCGCGACAGCGCCGAGTTCTGGGTGATGTCAGAAGAGTGAGAGTGCCGGCGGACTCCCATCCAGTGGTGAATGGCAATTGTCATTTGTTCTCGGTATCTTTAAAATGCATTGGACAATGGTTGACATCTTGAGGACACAATGTCCCTCCCCCATCCGACGGCTAACACAGAATTCAGAAGTCAGTCCTTGGCTGGACCGGAGGTTACTCCAGTGACGTCCTTGGCGACACTAGAGGTAACGTCCTTGGCTGGACGTTTCCGTCATTTCGCCGCGTGACCTTCAGTCCCTCGCTCTGATTGGCTGGTCGCTTCCGCCATTTTAAATCCTTCTGCTGGCAACCGGAAGACGATCCTTCTGCTGGCAACCGGAAGACGCTGTTTCGTCAGTTTACAATGCCCCCCGCCATCCGACGGCCAAAACAGAATTCGCCGTGTGACCTTCAGTCTCGCGCCACCCCCGCCATCTGACCGACGGCCAAAACAGAATTCGCCGTGTGACCTTCAGTCCCTCGCTCTGATTGGCTGGACCCTCCCGCCATTTCAAATTCTGCTGGCAACCGGAAGACGTTGCTTGGTCACTTGAGTGTCTGAGCCACCTTGTGGGGACACGCAGCCGCAGCTCGCAGTGCAAGCAGCGATGCCGCGACAGCGCCGAGGTGTGTGTCTTGTGAGGAGAGTGGGAGTGCCGACGGAGTTCCCTCCAGTGGTGAGTGGCAATTGGCATTTGTTCCATCCGACAGCTAAAACAGATTTCGCCGCGTGACTTCGTCCATCAGTTTGATCCATTAACAGATCGTGGTGTGGCGGCCTGTTGCGCGCATCGTAGTACCACCCCGGCGTATTAATATATGGCTCGATGCACAACTGCGTGTGCATCGAGGGTCACTCTGGGGACGGCGTTCCGCACTTCCAAAAATGAGCATTCATGGCTATAAGTGTGCGATAACAACACTTAAACAATGGTGTCGGTAACGCACTAAAAGTGTTTGAACTTCCGTGGTGGCTGAAATCGTAAAACCGGCGGTGACGGTGAAGGCCTAGTGACAACTGAGCACTGACAACGGTGGTGACGGTGACACTGCTTTGGCAATGTCGTCAGCAGTGACAGCACTACTCAGTCGTTATGGATGGCTCTGCCTCTTCCTAGTTGCTTGATTAACAGATGTCTGATTGCCCTTCTGCTTGCAACGTGCAACGGGCGACCGTAGCTCCCACACATAGGCTGTTAAATCGGGCGACGTCTCTGTTTTCATGCCTTGAATGTCCTTAACCATGTCTCGGCACAATCGCAATGTGCACAACACAAAGCGCACAATGTGCGCTTCTGTGACACCAATTTGCTCACCTTTCCCAGGCAATCCTAAATGTTCGATCTGCTGCTGTAACCTACAACCCGAATAACCTTGCGTTTTGGAAGCTTGCTCTCGAGAGACTACGCACAACCAACAGTCGACAAAGGCTAGCAAAAAATAAACTTGCAAAACATTTCTGCAACCTCTTCAAGAGAAACCTTGTTTTTCGTCGGAGGATTAGCTGTGCAATTCAGCCAAAGGCTCAAGAAGCATCACATGCTGCTCAAATAGCACCAACCTCACTCTCTCGTGGCGAGGACTCGCCGTCACCGCCCCCAGGCGAAGAGTCGCCGCTACCCGCCCCTGGCGATGAGTCTCCGCCATGCACTCCTGAGGAGCAGTCGCCGCCTCGCGCTTCTGGCGAGGAGGCGCCCACGCCCGCTCCTGGCGATGAGTCGCCGTCACACGCCCGTGGCATAGCGTCGTCGTCACGCGCTCCTGGTATGGAGTCGCCGTCGCGCGCCACTGGCGTAGAGTCATTGTCACGCGCTCCTTGCGAAGAGTCACCGTCACGCGCTCCTGGCATAGAGTCGCCGTCATGCGTCCCTGGCGTGGAGTCACCGTCACGCGCTCCTGGCGAGGAGTGGCCTGTCGAGGAGTCACCGTCACGCGCTCCTGTCGAGGAGCCAACGTCACGCGTTCCTGGCAGGGAGTCACCGTCACGCACTCCTGGCGAGGAGTCGCCGTCACGCTCTCCTGGTGCCGAGAAGTCACGAGCGCCATCCTACAGGGAGTACATCCTTCGCGTGTCGGCTAGTCAATGGACCCGAATGACGGATGGTGAACAGAATCCTAGCAACCTCGCCTCAGGCTGGACGAACATCCTATACAAGGCGTACGCGTCGTCCACGAAACGGCCCTGTGTACTGTGCTTTAAGCGTGGGTACCTGAAAAAGCCAGCTTCCAGGAAGGTGACTGGACCATTTTTTTCGGCATCGGCCTCGTGCAAGTTCCCTTCCTGTCCGAAGACGGTAAGCATCACATTCCAAGACAAGATGAAGTCAGGCGATGTGATGCTTCTGGTGCAAGAGAACGGATCAGCTCGTCATATGGGAGGAAGTTTCAGCCGGCGCTTGACCGGCGACGAGCGGGTTTCGACGGCAAGGCAGGTGATGGCGACCGGGCCTTACCGCTGTCGCACGAAGTCTCTGGCGGCGGCTTCAGAGACGGCTCTGAGGCATGGTAACGTCTCGTCCGTGCCAACAAACGAGGTGCTGAGGAAAGCGGCGGCGGAGGCGCGAGCCCGTGAACGGTACTCCGTGAAGCCGTTAGAAGACCTTAACATCATGAAGAAGGTGTCAGCACTCATGGACATCCACAGCACGACTATCAAAGGCTATGTCCACCATCTGGCCGACTCGCCGCTCATGGTGCATGTGTACGGGGAGGACACACTGAAAAAGTACGCCAAAGACAGGTGTTCGATTCATATCGACGCGACTGGATCAGTTAGTCACCAGGTAGGCAACACCAGGGCCTACCTGTACTCCGTGCTAGCGTCGCCTTCAAAGGGCACTGCTTACCCGGTCGCCCACATGCTAGCTGAGAGGCACACCGCGCCAAGCGTGACATTTTTTCTGCTGCAGCTGGCCCTCGATTTCCGACAGTGTGCTGGAGGATCCCGCCAGCTGCTGCCACCCAGGGTTGTAACAGACCTGTCGTGGGCCCTGCTCCACGCAATCAGTGTGGCTCTCGCCGGCAAAACCTTTCCGGCCTACTTAGACGAAGCGTGGGTAGCAGCACTAAGGGGTGTAGTGCTGGTTACCACGATCTCGTTGTGCAGCTGCCACGTAGCGCATAGCGTGGCACAGGCCGCAGTGAACCACCTCGGTAAGCGCAAGGTCGCGGAGAGACGGGCTGTCATGTACCTGTTTGGACGCATGCAGGGAGCAAAGAGCGTTCCAGAGCTGGACTCAGCCTTTCGCGACATGTGCCGCCTCCTCCTCTCCACGGCAAAGCCACATCTGGATCGAAAGCAGGACGACGAGACGCTCCAGGACACGGACCCAGAACCCACCGAGGTGGATGAGAGGTGGCGATCCTACAAGGAGAGCACGGTACCAGGTCGCCATTTCACTGCTCTTCGGCGGGTTGTTGAGGCCGAGCTCCACGGCGCTGGCGACGGTGACATCACCAACACGTGCTACTGTCCGAACCTGCTCAACCACCTGTGCAGTATCATCATGCCTCTTGCTCCGCTGTGGGCGTCGCTTTCACAAGGAAACGCAAGCAACGCGTGCGTTGAGAGCTGGTTTCGCACCCTAAAGAACAGCCTCATGGTAAAGAAACGTAAGCTCGCTCCAGGCGCCTTGGTTGAGCTCTTGTCAGTCACCTCACCGCTCAAAGGAAACAGGACCTGATCCCGACCAACCCTCCACGACGGAAAAGGACACCGGCACCGGACTTCGCCGATGCAGAAGAGAGCTGGCGAAAGAAGCGCGCCAGGCGTGGCTTTTCGTACAGGACAGCCCCGTGTAATATCGCCAAAGATCTCTTCTCGGATGACAGCGGCGAAGTCTCACCGGCCACCGAGGGCTCAGTCGCCGGTCAGCGCAGTGCTGCCCCCTGCACGGCCAGCCAGCACCCTGCTGCTCCCGCCACGGCCAGCCAGCGCAGTGCTGCTCCCGCTACGGCTGGTCAGCGCCGTGGTGCTCCCGCCACGGCCAGCCAGCGTCCTGCTGCTCCCTGCACGGCCAGCCAACGCTGTGGTGCTCCTGCCACGGCCAGCCACCGCCCTGCTGCTCCCGCCACGGCGGGTCAGCGCAGTGCTGCTCCCTGCACGGCCAGCCAGCGCCGTGGTGCTCCCGCCACGGCCAGCCAGCGTCCTGCTGCTCCCTGCACGGCCAGCCAGCGCTGTGGTGCTCCTGCCACGGCCAGCCACCGCCCTGCTGCTCCCGCCACGGCGGGTCAGCGCAGTGCTGCTCCCTGCACGGCCAGCCAGCGCCGTGGTGCTCCCGCCACGGCCAGCCAGCGTCCTGCTGCTCCCTGCACGGCCAGCCAGCGCTGTGGCGCTCCTGCCACGGCCAGCCACCGCCCTGCTGCTCCCGCCACGGCGGGTCAGCGCAGTGCTGCTCCCTGCACGGCCAGCCAGCGCCGTGGTGCTCCCGCCACGGCCAGCCAGCGTCCTGCTGCTCCCTGCACGGCAAGCCAGCGCCGTGGTGCTCCCGCCACGGCCAGCCAGCGTCCTGCTGCTCCCTGCACGGCCAGCCAGCGCTGTGGTGCTCCTGCCACGGCCAGCCACCGCCCTGCTGCTCCCGCCACGGCGGGTCAGCGCAGTGCTGCTCCCTGCACGGCCAGCCAGCGCCGTGGTGCTCCCGCCACGGCTAGCCAGCGTCCTGCTGCTCCCTGCACGGCCAGCCAGCGCCGTGGTGCTCCCGCCACGGCCAGCCAGCGCCCTGCTGCTCCCTGCACGGCCAGCCAGCGCCGTGGTGCTCCCGCCACGGCCAGCCAGCGTCCTGCTGCTCCCTGCACGGCCAGCCAGCGCTGTGGTGCTCCTGCCACGGCCAGCCACCGCCCTGCTGCTCCCGCCACGGCGGGTCAGCGCAGTGCTGCTCCCTGCACGGCCAACCAGCGCCGTGGTGCTCCTGCCACGGCCAGCCAGCGCCCTGCTGTTCACGCCACGGCCAGTCAGCGTCCTGCTGCTCCCTGCACGGCCACCCAGGGCTCTGCTGCCGACCCTCATCATGCCCTTGAAGTGAAGAGGGCCTTGGAGCCTGTCCTGGCTGGCGACTGGCTAACCGATCTGTCGGTGGACCTGTTCAGCAGTGCAGTGGCTTCGCCTCCGGTGCTGGCGTTGTCGGTACATTGGCGTGAGGTTGTAGAGCGGGCCTGTCGTCGCTGCATGTTCCCGTTCTTTAGGCGCCAGGCACCGGCTACCACCTGGTTGTTGCCACTGAATGTTGGCCTCCACTGGGTGCTGTTCGTGGTGCTCTGGAACCAAAGGCTCGTCGTATTCTGCGATTCGATGGGATGCTGGCCAAATCCAGAGGACCTCCGGGCAGCGCAAGTCCTGATGGCTGCAGCGGTGCCCGACCTGCAATGGGGCGGGTGGAGACTCGTGGCGCCGACGACACCGCAGCAGGCAGATGGCTGGACCTGCGGTTATCGGGTCTGCTGGCTCGTCGAGGCTGCGGCCACTGGCATCACTAGGCCCTTCAATGTGGACTATATGAAGGCTCAGCTGTGCACTCGTATCCAGGTGTGCTTTTTTCTAATGCAAATGATTGCGGTTTTCATAGCGTGATGTAGCAGAATGTTACAGTAATAATTAATAATGCTACATGAAAACATCGTTAAGCACCATTTTTAAGCACATATTAAAGGACCTCCAGCGTTTTATTTCGGAATGAACGTTGTCATAACTGCATGTCAAACCTGCATTTTTATCCTGCATTCGGAAACCAATCCCGGATGAACATGTTCACACAAATGGAATAAGAAACACGGGTACACATCATGCAATCGTCGGTGTGCATTCCTTTAGCAGTGGGTATTGATCGACTTATGTGCATGTGAAATCTGAGAGTGGTTCCAGTAACTGTGTATACACGTTGAGAGCCATGTTTGTTATTTCCACGTTTTCTGTGTTTAATTTAGCTTCTCTGTTGATTACAGGCGTCGGAGAGTTTTCCCCTGACACCAATTCCCGTGTGCCAGTGCCAGAGGCCGCAGTCCATGGTGTGTGCACCCGGTCCTGAGCAGCTGCCACAGCTGCGGGTTGTCATGGAGGCCAATTTGTACCTGGTCATGATGCATCCGCGCACTGTGCAGGTGAATGTTTTACGCTTTAGGACTTAGCCCGGCACCGCATGACACCTTTTCGCACCCGCAACCGCCTAGGGGGTTTTTTTGCGCCCCCTGGTGTCTCAGAGACCAGTCCTCGGATTAGGGTCTTTGAATGCATATTTCATGCAATTCGGCATGCCGCTAAGCAAATCTGGACTAAATCACAAGATATCTGACCTTGACCTTTGATGAATGTTGTTAACAGCAATGCAGTTGAGCTCCAACAATGGCAGTTGCTTGAATCGTTCTTTTGATATTCTTCATAGCAAACATCGCATCAGAGTATTTGTTATTACGACAGTCTAATCACTGATAACCTTCATTCGCTGGCAGGTGCAGTGAGAGGCGAAGAGGCCAAGCGCGGCACGCTCTAAGGCGTTATTTTGGCGAGCGGCGTGGCCAACCGCGCATTGGCCGAGCTGGTACCCGCCTGATTCTGCATTCGGTCATGCTGGGAATATCTCCGTCGTCGATGAATTTAATACATTCTTCTTATATGCGAACCGAATTGTTTGCTTACGACCATGGTGACGTTATCCTCCAAAACTCTACGGATAAGTCTACGCGCTCAACGACCCACTGATTTTGCGGAAACAGAGGCACGGTACCGTTGCATGTACATGAGACCAGCTGGCCTCGCACAAGGAATGGAAATGGTTCGCGACTAATCACCTTCCAGTTTTCTTTTTTCGTCGTTATCGATCATATGATCCAGTTGGTCATACGATTTCGACGTTTATTTTCTCGGACATCCCAAAAAATGAAACTAGCACTAGCTCACACAAATTCATACTTCAACACGCCAAACATACAATTTACATCGAAACATTGCATCGAAAAAAAGTTTCCCATCCCGGGATGCATCCCAAGCCCTCACTGCCCCTGGTGTCCCCTTGTTCCTGTCCTGTCTCCGTGGGATGGACGGTTGTCATTACGACTGGGATTTTGCGTGACCGTATCACCAAAAAAACGTGGTGCAAGCAGGACATTTTGAGCGCCGTAAAAACACTCAATTCACGGATGATCTTCTGGGCTGGCTGGACTTTCCTCTCGCACTTGCATCCATGACTGGCAACCACTCTCAGTCAAATTTCCCACGAGCTCCTCCCGAACTCTGTCGTATGGAGACCTTCCACGAACTCTTCCCGGACTGAACTATCTCAGATCCTTTTTCACCTTGTTCTCCTCCCACTTCTGAGACTTCACGCGGCTTCGACATGGGACAGTGTGATTGGTCAGTTGGTTTACGTCAGCTTGTGACGTATCCAGCCGGCCCCCGGAAAAAGGGCTGCATTTCTGGGTCAGGCATTCGGGCCCTGGAGCCGTCCTTGCGGCCCCCTCGTGGCTTTGTGAGCCACTAACGCCGGCGTATCTGGGTTTGGCGTTCGGCCGGTCTAAATTTGGAATCTTAACCGGCTGTTTTTCAGCCACACAAAAACAGCCTGTGGAACCTCTGGTCGATGTTGCCCCCTAGAAACGAGCTACAGCTGCATCGATGCTAAGCCAGCGTCGTCTCAGAAGCCGGGATGTAAAATATTTTGAATTCTCGTATGCCTGCAATAAAGAGCCAAAATGCAACCCGTTACACCTCCATCGTCGATGCCGGGGATGGTGGCGCCGCCTGGGCCGGGAAATGCTTATCCCCCACCGCTGAGCGCGTTCAGCTAGACGCCCCCAGGACCGCGTAGGGCGCTGGGCGGACGTATGGCAAACCGCGCAAACTGGACGTCGGCCAGATACCCTCGCCGATCCAAGTGATTGCGGATGACAAGGCCAAATGTACCACATGTATCTGGTGTCCTCGCTGCCGGTATGCCGTTCGGTGCCGTACCTGCACCCGCGCCTTCTGCCGCTGGCTGGCCTGGACCCGGCTGCCACCGAGCTGTCAGTGTGAATCGAGGATGCACTGCAGAGAGGCGGCGTATCGACCGAAATCGCAACCGAAGAGTGATAAAAGTTTTCTCTCCTCAAGCGCTAGATTGATGTTGATGAACAGCGATACTGGTGTGATTAGTGACTGTTGCCTCGGGTGTCGCTGGTGGTGCCACCGGCTGTGCAGTGCGCATGTGCATGTCTTTGATTACGCTTAGACAAATGAAGTAGCCAGTCGTCTTGTGTGCGCAAGTATTAAATATATTTCACAATGCTCACTGGTGCAGCCCCCAGATTATATGGTCGATCTTTGTTTCATTTCAGGTATGTAATTCGGTTTGCAGATACTGATATGATAACCACGTGGATACGAGAAAGCACAGTATCATCTTTCTTACTGCCGTTCCGTGCATTAATTGGCACCAGGCTGCATGTGTTTTGTTCAAATGTGACATGTCGTCTCGTAACCATGTGAGGCAATTATACTTTGGAAGTCAAGACAGTAGCATAGTAAGATAGACCCTAGTTAGTCATCTCAAAGCGAGATATTGTAAATGGGCTGTGATAAAAACAGCGGGTACGTTAAAGCCATGGAGGTATAGCGTAACCCTATTCCCGGCAGGGGGGCTGAATCTGCCCCCCCCTCGGGTTTTTCCTTGCCAATTCCAGGCTTTTTAACGCAGCTTCACGAAACTTGGTCACTTTTCCTAGCTATTTTTCCTACGCGCCGTCACAAAATTCCAAAATTCTGTTTTACTCAGGGGCGGAGCCAGGCAACGTTTTTGGGAGGCACCTCAGGCCATTTTTGGCCATCTTAAGAGTAAAAGGAAAATGTCTGCCAAAAACAGAGTTTTTAAGATAGAACTTAAAACCTTAAATGGATGTTCAGCTAAATAGTTGGGCAATGTGCAGTTGTAATTTTGTTTATCTGAGCCTAGATCGCCTATTCGTGGCGTTGTTAAAGCTGTAAAACTCGTGTTTAATTTTCCCAGGGGGTTTTGACCCCTTAGATTTCAATGGCCCATAGGGTTTCTTCAGCCAGATTGATGGGCTTGTGTCGATGGTTTAAGGTGTCAATTTTGGAGAAAATCGTAGGGGCCGCCCCATTGACATGATTTTTTCGATCGTCCATGACTTTCCCCATAGACAAGGTAGGTGATTTTTCTTTGCACAGTTGTGTTTGGGTTAACGAGTGCTTTCATTTGCTGTGTCATTCGGCCTATTCGTGGCGCTGTTTAAGCTGTAAAACGCGTTTTTAGTTTCCCTAGGTGGTTTTGACCCCTTAGATTTCAATGGCCCATAGGGTTTCTTCAGCCAGATTGATGGGCTTGTGTCTGTGGTTTAAGGTGTCAATTTTGGAGAAAATCGTAGGGGCCGCCCCATAGCCATGATTTTTTCGATCGTCCATGACTTTCCCCATAGACAAGGTAGGTGATTTTTCTTTGCACAGTTGTGTTTGGGTTAACGAGTGCTTTCATTTGCTGTGTCATTCGGCCTATTCGTGGCGTTGTTTAAGCTGTAAAACGCGTTTTTAGTTTCCCTAGGGGGTTTTGACCCCTTAGATTTCAATGGCCCATAGGGTTTCTTCAGCCAGATTGATGGGCTTGTGTCGATGGTTTAAGGTGTCAATTTTGGAGAAAATCGTAGGGGCCGCCCCATTGACATGATTTTTTCGATCGTCCATAACTTTCCCCATAGACAAGGTAGGTGATTTTTCTTTGCACAGTTGTGTTTGGATTAACGAGTGCTTTCATTTGCTGTGTCATTCGGCCTATTCGTGGCGTTGTTTAAGCTGTAAAACTTGTTTTTAGCTTCCCTAGGGGGTTTTGACCCCTTAGATTTCAATGGCCCATAGGGTTTCTTCAGCCAAATTGATGGGCTTGTGTCTGTGGTTAAGGTGTCAATTTTGAAGAAAATCGTAGGGGCCGCCCCATAGCCATGATTTTTTCGATCGTCCATGACTTTCCCCATAGACAAGGTAGGTGATTTTTCTTTGCACAGTTGTGTTTGGGTTAACGAGTGCTTTCATTTGCTGTGTCATTCGGCCTATTCGTGGCGTTGTTTAAGCTGTAAAACGCGTTTTTAGTTTCCCTAGGGGGTTTTGACCCCTTAGATTTCAATTGCCCATAGGGTTTCTTCAGCCAGATTGATGGGCTTGTGTCTGTGGTTTAAGGTGTCAGTTTTGGAGAAAATCGTAGGGGCCGCCCCGTAGCCATGATTTTTTCGATCGTCCATGACTTTCCCCATGGACAAGGTAGGTAATTTTTCTTTGCACAGTTGTGTTTGGGTTAACGAGTGCTTTCATTTGCTGTGTCATTCGGCCTATTCGTGGCGTTGTTTAAGCTGTAAAACGCGTTTTTAGTTTCCCTAGGGGGGTTTGACCCCTTAGATTTCAATGGCCCATAGGGTTTCTTCAGCCAGATTGATGGGCTTGTGTCGATGGTTTAAGGTGTCAATTTTGGAGAAAATCGTAGGGGCCGCCCCATTGACATGATTTTTTCGATCGTCTATAACTTTCCCCATAGACAAGGTAGGTGATTTTTCTTTGCACAGTTGTGTTTGGGTTAACGAGTGCTTTCATTTGATGTGTTGCAAAGCCAGGTTTCTCAAGTTCTGTGGGAGTTATCGGCCCGTAAAGGGAATTCCCTACCGAATCTGGGCTGGGCCGAATCTGGGCTGAATGTGGGCTGTCTTCCGTTACATATTAAAAGACGATCGAAAAAATCATGTCAATGGGGCGGCTTACGATTTTCTCCAAAATTGGCACCTTAAACCACCGACACAAGCCCATCAATCTGGCTGAAGAAACCCTATGGGCCATTGAAATCTAAGGGGTCAAAACCCCCTAGGAGAGTTAAAAACGCGTTTTACAGCCTAACCCTATTCCCGGCAGAGAGGGCTAAATCCTCCCCCCTCGGGTTTTTTGCTTGCGAATGCCGGGCTTTTTAACGCAGCTTCACGAAACTTGGTCACTTTTCCAAGCCATTCGTTCTACGTGCCGTGACGGAATTTCAAAGTTCTATTTTGCTGAGGGGCGGAGCCAGGTAACGTTTTTGGGAGGCACCTCAAGCCATTTTTGGCCATGTTGAGGGTAAAAGGGAAATGTCTGCTAAAAGCAGAGTTTTAAAAATAGAACTTGAAGCGTTATGTGGATGCATAGCTTATTAGTTGGTTAATGTGCAGATGTAATTTTGTTCATGTGATGTCATTTTGCAAGGTGAGGTCAAGGTCCAAAGTCAAAATTTGTTTTTTCCCAATAATTTCGGCGCCGTTTCTTGAAATGCCAAACCCAGAATATATATGGCGTACAAGGGTGCCCTCTACTTGTGTACCAAGTTTCAGCTTGATATCAGGTTGGGTCACGGAGCTATGATCTAAAATGTCCGTGCGCGTACCCTATATTGCAATAGCCATAAAATGAAATTTGTGAAATAGAGTGAATTCAAATGATAGACAACGTTTATAGATAACATTAATGCACACGAGATCATTCCAAATGACCCCAAGGTCACCGGAGGTCATTTAAGGCCAAAGGTCATTTAAGGTCATTTAAGATCTGGAGCCACGTTGATCTGAGAAACGTGGGACCATGACAGTCTCCCTTTTTCATGTCCCTGGCACCGCCTGTGCTAACATTTTACAAACATTGTAATGTGATTTGTACTTCTGTAGTATAACATGACTAGCAGAAGCCAAAAAAGGATGTTTGCCTCTTTTGTTCATTCAGTTGTTAGAAAACTAATCCTCCTATTTTTGAAACCCTGTGAACGCCCATGAATTTTATCAAAATTTGAGATTTGCGGACCCATGGTAAAAGCCCTATCCATCATCTCTCGAGTCATGCCAGTTTCATCGAAATCGGTCGATAAACAAGGGAGTTATAAGAAGTCCAAAAGTACCCCCATTTTGTCATTTTTGCCCCCCTGTATCTACACATTTAAAAATTTTGAAAATTTCTTTTTGTAAAAATGTAGTTCACGTCACGGAAAATCGATTGCCGTTTGTTGCGATGAAATCGGACGAGCAGTTCTTGAGATCTCAAGGGGGGGCCGAATCCGCCCCCCTCCCTGCCGGGAATCGACCATACCGTCTAGCCCTCCGGGAATAGGGTTAAACAACACTACGCATAGGCCGAATGACACATCCGGGCCTGGCCGAGATGGTGCTTGGCCGCAGACGGGCCCGGCCGAGCCATAGCTGGCCATTGTTGAACCTGCTAACAGAGCTCTCAACGCGCGAGGCCACCGACGCCGTCCTGGGCCTAGCCGAGGTAGTGCGCGGCCTGCAGACGGGCCCGGCCGAGCCATAGCTGATCGGGACAGGGAAAAATTGAAAATTTGATTTCATAGTAATAATTTCGGTGCTATTTTTTTAATGCCAAACCCGGAATATACATGCCGTAGAAGGGTGCCCTCTACTTGTGTATCAAATTTCAGCTTGATATCAGGTCAGGTCACGGAGCTATGACCTAAAATGTCAGTGCGCGTACCCTATATCACAGAAGTCGTAAAATGGAGTTTTTGAAATAAAGTGGATCCAAATGGTTGAAAACATTTACAGACAATATTAAATGCACACGAAGTGCATTTAAATGCGTCTCAGAAGCCGGGATGTAAAATATTTTGAATTCTCGTATGCCTGCAATAAAAAGCCAAAATGCAACCCGTTACACCCCCATCGTCGATGCCGCGGATGGTGGCGCCGCCTGGGCCGGGAAATGCTTATCCCCCACCGCTGAGCGCGTTCAGCCAGACGCCCCCGGGACCGCGTAGGGCGCTGGGCGGACGTATGGCAAACCGCGCAAACTGGACGTCGGCCAGATACCCTCGCCGATCCAAGTGATTGCGGATGACAAGGCCAAATGTACCACATGTATCTGGTGTCCTCGCTGCCGGTATGCCGTTCGGTGCCGTACCTGCACCCGCGCCTTCTGCCGCTGGCTGGCCTGGACCCGGCTGCCACCGAGCTGTCAGCGTGAATCGAGGATGCCCTGCAGAGAGGCGGCGTATCGACCGAAATCGCAACCGAAGAGTGATAAAAGTTTTCTCTCCTCAAGCGCTAGATTGATGTTGATGAACAGCGATACTGGTGTGATTAGTGACTGTTGCCTCGGGTGTCGCTGGTGGTGCCACCGGCTGTGCAGTGCGCATGTGCATGTCTTTGATTACGCTTAGACAAATGAAGTAGCCAGTCGTCTTGTGTGCGCAAGTATTAAATATATTTCACTATACTCATATACTCACTGGTGCAGCCCCAGATTGTATGGTCGATCTTTGTTTCATTTCAGGTATGTAATTCGGTTTGCAGATACTGATATGATAACCACGTGAATACGAAACAGCACAGTATCATCTTTCTTACTGCCGTTCCGTGCATTAATTGGCACCAGGCTGCATGTGTTTTGTTCAAATATGACATGTCGTCTCGTAACCATGTTAGGCAATTATACTTTGGAAGTCAAGACAGTAGCATAGTAAGATAGACCCTAGTTAGTCATCTCAAAGCGAGATATTGTGGATGGGCTGTGATAAAAACAGTGGGTACGTTAAAGCTATGGAGGTATAGCGTAACCCTATTCCCGGCAGGGGGGGCTGAATCTGGCCCCCCTCGGGTTTTTCCTTGCCAATTCCAGGCTTTTTAACGCAGCTTCACGAAACTTAATCACTTTTTCTAGCTATTCTTCCTACGCGCCGTCACAAAATTCCAAAATTCTGTTTTACTCAGGGGCGGAGCCAGGCAACGTTTTTGGGAGGCACCTCAGGCCATTTTTGGCCATCTTAAGAGTAAAAGGAAAATGTCTGCCAAAAACAGGGTTTTTAAGATAAAATCTAAAACATTAAATGGATGTTCAGCTAAATAGTTGGGCAATGTGCAGTTGTAATTTTGTTTATCTGAGGTCACTTTACAAGGTCAGGTCAAGGTCGAAAGTCAAAATTTGTTTTTTGCAATAATTTCGGCACCGTTTTTTTATATGCTAAACCCGGAATAACCCTCTACATGTGTACCAAGTTTCAGATTGATATTAGGTCGGGTCACGGAGCTATGACCTAAAATGTCGGTGCGCATACCCTATATCGCAATAGCTATAAAATGAAATTTTTCAAATACAGTGAATTTAAATGATTGAAAACGTTTACAGATAATATTAAATGCACACGACATCATTCCAAGCGACTCCAAGGTCACTGGAGGTCATTTCAGGTCAAAGGCCACAAGTTGATCTGAAGAACGTATGACCATTACAGTTTCCCCTTTTTCATGTCGCTGGCACCGCCTATGCTAACAATATACAAACATTGCAATGCGATTTGTACTCCTTTAGCATAACATGACTAGCAGAAGCCAAAAAAGTGTTTTTGCCTCTTTTGTTCATTCATTTCTGTGAAGACTAATCCTCCTATTTTTGTAACCCTGTGAACGCCCATGAATTTTCTCAAAGTTTCAGATTTGTGCACCCATGGTAAAAGCCCTATCCATAATCTCTCGGTTCATGCCAGTTTCATCGAAGTCGGTCGATAAACAAGGGAGTTATAAGAAGTCCAAAAATAGCCCTGATTTTGACATTTTTGCCCCCTGTATCCATACATTTCAAAAATTTTTAATTTTTTTTTTATAAAAATGTAGTTCACGTCATGGAAAATCGATTGCCGTTTGTTGCGAGAAAATCAGATGTGTAGTTCTCGAGATCTCAGGGGGGTGGGGCCGAATCCGTCCCCCCTGCCGGGAATCGGCCATACCGTCTAGCCCTCCGGCAACAGGCTTAAACAGCAAGAAAACCGACAAGATTAGTCTCCTGCGACACCAGAATCTGCATCATTTAATTGACTGCATAGAAATGGATGTGGGGATCGGATAGTGACATGTAAACAATAGATACTTTGCTTACCGTGGTAGAGATCGAGAGCGCAGCCAATAGAGCACGAAACCAGCAAACTATATACGTATTTGGGTTAACGAGTGCAATGACCCATAGGGTTTCTTAGCCAGATTGATGGGCTTGTGTCGATGGTTTAAGGTGCCAATTTTGGAGAAAATCGTAGGGGCCGCCCCACTGACATGATTTTTTCGATCGTCTATAACTTTCCCCATAGACAAGGTAGGTGATTTTTCTTTGCACAGTTATGTTTGGGTTAACGAGTGCTTTCATTTGATGTGTCATTCGGCCTAGTCGTGGCGTTGTTTAAGCTGTAAAACGCGTTTTTAATTTTCCTAGGGGGTTTTGACCCCTTAGATTTCAATGGCCCATAGGGTTTCTTCAGCCAGATTTATGGGCTTGTGTCGATGGTTTAAGGTGTCAATTTTGGAGAAAATCGTAGGGGCCGCCCCATTGACATGATTTTTTCGATCGTCCATAACTTTCCCCATAGACAAGGTAGGTGATTTTTCTTTGCACAGTTGTGTTTGGGTTAACGAGTGCTTTCATTTGATGTGTCATTCGGCCTAGTCGTGGCGTTGTTTAAGCTGTAAAACGCGTTTTTAGTTTTCCTAGGGGGTTTTGACCCCTTAGATTTCAATGGCCCATAGGGTTTCTTCAGCCAGATTTATGGGCTTGTGTCGATGGTTTAAGGTGTCAATTTTGGAGAAAATCGTAGGGGCCGCCCCATTGACATGATTTTTTCGATCGTCCATAACTTTCCCCACAGACAAGGTAGGTGATTTTTCTTTGCACAGTTGTGTTTGGGTTAACGAGTGCTTTCATTTGATGTGTCATTCGGCCTATGCGTGGCGCTGTTTAAGCTGTAAAACTCGTGTTTAATTTTCCCAGGGGGTTTTGACCCCTTAGATTTCAATGGCCCATAGGGTTTCTTCAGCCAGATTGATGGGCTTGTGTCGGTGGTTTAAGGTGCCAATTTTGGAGAAAATCGTAGGGGCCGCCCCATTGACATGATTTTTTCGATCGTCTATAACTTTCCCCATAGACAAGGTAGGTGATTTTTCTTTGCACAGTTGTGTTTGGGTTAACGAGTGCTTTCATTTGATGTGTGGCAAAGCCAGGTTTCTCAAGTTCTGTGGGAGTTATCGGCCCGTAAAGGGAATTCCCTACCGAATCTGGGCTGGGCCGAATCTGGGCTGAATGTGGGCTGTCTTCCGTTACATTTCGCCAGGGCTCGGGGCAGTCATGTGCGGCCACTCTGTTACCAAACCAGTTGCCAAATTCAAATCTCATCTGACGAATGGTACCACTCGCCGATGGCCGGCATCTCAAACAACAAACAACAAAACAAACACAAACACATCAACAAACAAACAAACACATCAAACAAACAAACAACAAACAAACAAACACATCACGGTATATCACTGGCCACTCCGGCCCTGACCGAAACCAGCCGGTCACCGGTCGGCTGATTGCTTTGACGGCTATAGGTATACTTGATTCCGAATGCCAGATTCTTCCAGATTTGTACATCACAACCGCTACAACGAATTCAACCTGATTACTCTCTCGAACACACGAAGAGCTTTGGTTGCTTACGTTTGGTCTCCTAAGAAGAGATATTGTTATTGTCATAGCTGCATGGCAGTGACCAACGGGAGGTGGCTAGGGAAGGCATGTCCCCTCCGGTTTTGGCAAAACGGGCTTTTGTACCCTCTCCGATTTTGGTCGAAAAGTTGAGGTTTGTCGCAATTTCCTGTTGAAAAATAACATGTTGGGTCAGATTGTCCCTCCCAGATTGTGATTTGTCCCCGCTCCTAGTTTCTGCAACGTGGCCACACCCATGCATGGTTGCAGTAGACCACCCGCCGTCCCGTCTTGCAGCGTTCGAGTCGTGGCGGTTTTTTGACACCGGGAATGAAGCCAATATGTTTTATATTAAACTTTCTGTTCATATCATATGCCAGCTAAATGTAAGCTTTCATTTGAGACGATACCATACATTAGACTTGAAATTCGTCGATAGTTTTGAATGTTCCTCCAAGATACCGCGATTAGCGTTGACTTCTTCTCGGAGAAATCAGAAAATCATCGTCAACGTCATCAAAATCAGACCCTTGAATACAAAGTTTAGGGACAGAATCAAGAAAAAACGTAGTTTCAGGTTAAGCGGCCGCGGAAAGTCATTTTTAAGAACTAAAAGCACCTTTAAAAAAACATGTGAAAGAGATCTTTACATCATTCTCCTAGCACACGGCGGTACCCAAAACATATCCAGATGACGTCATAGTTCTGCGGCGCAGTGTTGTTTTTGGTGGTCCCTGCCTGCGCCTGCCTGTTTTTACGATCACCGTGTGCCAAACTAAATACTTTTTTTCGTCTGTCTCGCATTTGGTCTGTCTGGCTTCCAAAGATTCTCGGACGATGGCGATGCGTGCTAATCTCGGGTCACCAGCATGATCCGAAGCTACAATTGATGTGTTGCTAGCCCTGTCGACGTCATGGCGACTTGCTTATACACTGAAAGTGGAGCTTCGATTCGATGCGGCGTCAGATTGTTGTAAAATTCCAGACTACGTTTGCAGTCAGATGGGGCGAGTCCTTTTCAGTTTTAGAGTAATGTACCAGTACGGATAGTTTCATTTTTAGCTTGAGAGCAACGCTCCGTCGGAGGACGAACATACAATCCTTTCCGTCGGGAAATTCCAACTTCTGGCTGAATTTGCTATCGCGGAAGATGAGGTCAGTGTGCAGATTGCCAAAGTTTGACGAACTACCACTTATCGAGGACAAAGGAAAATTCAATTGCATTGTGTAAGCAGTTCAGACCAAACAACAGCCTGATACTCTAACCAGATATATTCTTGGCTAATACACATGACAACGGCGAGGAATATTGTCACGGAAGCTGGAAATAAAAACGCTGCGTTCGTTAAACAAACCCACCAGCGCCCTGGTTAATGTCTCGGCTATCAGTCTCTTTATTCCAGTTTAGACAGCTACTAACGTTACGCCGCATCTGTTTTTTTGGCATTTTTTCTCGTATTATAGCTTTTTAGCATTAGTTTGTATTTAGCCTTAGCTCACAGCGCTACCTACGGGTGTACCTTCGATTTTTTTTTCACTTTTTCCTCGACTCGGTTTTATTTTTAACTACGTTTGGAAATGTTCGTCTAGAGCGTGTTTTGCGTGTCTTTTGCTGAGTGACGTACGTAACCTAAGAGTACAAAAGAATGCAGGAGAAAACAGATGCGCACAGCCACTTACATCACATATTTTCACACAACGTGCGACTTCTACGCTACCCATCACCAGCTCAGAGACAGTGTTCAGGAACTGCTGATGAACTTGCGACCAAGATGAAAGGTCATTGAATATCATTGAATCGGACAGGGTTTTCATACGGGGGTCACGTGCCTGGAAAATATCCGGACATATGCAACAGATATGGCCCGTTCCTATCTTTACTGTCCATTGATGGACACGTCATCTGTTTTAAAGACTTATTGGATTCTGGATGATCAATAAACGTTCATTACCTTGCTGTTAAGCTTTCCACAGGCTTTAAGCTGATTACTAGCGCTCGCATGAGCCGCGCTTTGTCTGGATTTCTGGCGCAGGTTTCCGGATTTCTGGCTCGCCAATCTTGCGGCCACGCTTCACTGGTGAAAGAGTTTAACACCAGCTCCTGGTTCTTCTCCGATCTGGAAATGAAGGAAAACAAAAACAGATATGAAATCCTGGACGAAAGAGTAGGTTTCGTGTGTCCAGGATAACAGAAATGCGCGTGTTTCGGGATGCGGATTGCGGAGGAATTCGCGTTTGGGTAGCTCGAACATTCTGCGGGCCTGCCCAGCCTTAAACCTGACAGGCTGGATCCCGTTCCCTCCAGCGTGGTAGTTGGCACCAAAACGCCCAACAGGCGGGGGGGGGGGGGGTAATGGGCAAGAACTGTTCAGTTTTATCAAAGTATTTTGAACGTTTGTCTGAAAACCAGCCAGTGCCTTCCGCACGTGTCATCGTCTTCTTCATTCTTGCGTTTGGATCCTCTGCCTCTCTTGCTCTTGATGTTGGTAACAGGCGCCCTACGCTAGGCCACCAGGCGCCGAGGCTATCAATGGCACAGCATCTGGCAAGTGAGGGGGACTGGGAGTTGAACCCATGAACCCAACCAACAAAACCAAAAGACCTTGCGGTCTTTCGAGAGAGAAGCAACAGAGAAGCCAGCGACATGTCAGGACTGAAATATGACGATACCATGTACTTGACACCATCTCCGCGACAGAGGAGATGAAGGCCGACAATCGTCGGCGACCATCTGGGAAACCGTTAGCACAGTGTGAAAAACGGAGACGGTGGAACGCATTGACATCGACGGCATCTTTGATGGTACCACGAGTACGCCATTGTGCCACTGTCACCAACATAGATTCACCAGCTGGAAAGAGGTGGTGACATCGTATCGCGCCGATCCACCGAAGACGACTACGTACACATTCCTAGCGTCCCGAGCATCTCACGCTCACAAACGACCGTCACCCCTACTCCGCAAAGGGTGCTTTTACGGCCCGGACGTTCTCCGTATCTTCTGAGAAGCAGAGGAAGTGAAAAATGATCCTGATCTGGAAAGCGGAGGATGTGGCTCTAACGTGTAGTTCTCATGGGAAAGAATAGCACAGGATAGTTCACGAGAAGTATAAATTTGCGAGGGACAAATTGGTAATGTCTGAACCATTCACATTAAGAATGAATGAGTGAAAAGGGTTTATAGCCATGCTTCAGGGACGCAATGAACGATATAACTAGACAACCACGACGGTGCAACAAGGAGAAATCATTCAGGGCTCTGTCTACCCGATTTCAATGCAGTCGACAGCATCTGACAATCGTCGACATGACGTCCGCGAACGAGCAGCGAGCACTGGGCGTGACACGCGTGACGGGCGTCGTTGTGGCCACAAGGTAACGTATCTGTCGAGAAACACTATGACATTGTGTTCACGAACAAATCCAGGGCAGGAAAAACACAAGAAACCACATTTTAACACGCGCACTGGGAGGTCTTTGAAAGTATTATCGAACCATGTCACAGCACTGACAATGTCCGATGGTCTAAGATGGCCTCACATTACGATCAACTCTAAAAAGTAGCATTCGCCTGGAAGAGAAGCATCATCCGCCCCCGCACGATCTCAGCAAATATAAATGCTACAAACCCAAAAGTCCCAGGATGTGTGGGGGCTACAGATACCTCTCTTGTGTGCAAATTGGACAAACCCTTTATCACTTTTAGCGGAGTCAGATTAGGTCAAATGTGCAAAAGTTGATCAATTTTGCGTTTGGTGGCCGTTTGTTTAATGTTCATGTTTAACTCTATTCCCGGCAGGGGAGGGGGCGGAATCCGCCCCCACCTCGGGTTTTTTGCTTGCCAATTCCAGCCTTTTTAACGCAGCTTTACGAAACTTAGTGAATTTTCCTAGCTATTCTTTCTACGTGCTGTGACAAAATGTCAAAATTCTATTTTGCTCAGGAGCGGAGCCAGGCAACGTTTTTGGGAGGCACCTCATGCCATTTTTGGCCATGTTGAGGGTAAAAGGAAAATGCCTGCCAAAAACAGAGTTTTAAAGCTAGAACTTAAAACTTTATGTGAATGTATAGCTAAATAGTTGGGCAATGTGCAGATATAATTGTGTTTATCTGAGGTCATTTTACAAGGTCAGGTCAAGGTCAAAAGTCAAAATTAGTTTTTTTGCTATAATTTCGGCGCCATTTTTTCAAATGCCAAACCCAGAATATATATCACGTAGAAGGGTGCCCTCTACTTGTGTAGCACATTTCAGCTTGATATCAGGTCGGGTCACGGAGCTATGACCTAAAATGTCAGTGCGCGTATCCTATATCGCAATAGCCATAAAATGAAATTTTTGAAATAGAGTGAATTCAAATGATTGAAAACGTTTACAGATAATATTTAATGCACACGAGATCATTCCAAGTGACCCCAAGGTCACTGGAGGTCATTTAAGGTCAAAGGTCACAAGTTGATCTGAGAAACCTGTGACCGTGACAGTTCCCCCTTTTTCATGTCCCTGGCACCGCCTATGCTAACATTATACAAACATTGTAATGCGATTTGTACTTCTTTAGTATAACATGACTAGCAGAAGCCAAAAAAGGGTGTTTGCCTCTTTTGTTCATTCAGTTGTTAGAAAACTAATCCTCCTATTTTTGAAACCCTGTGGACGCCCATGAATTTTCTCAAAATTTCGCATTTGCGGACAAATGGTAAAAGCCCTATCCATAATCTCTCGATTGATGCCAGTTTCATCGAAATCGGTCGATAAACAAGGGAGTTATAAGAAGTCCAAAAGTACCCCCCATTTTGACCTTTTTGCCCCCCTGTATCCACAAATTTCGAAATTTTGAAGATTTCTTTTATAAAAATGTAGTTCACGTCACGGCGAATCGATTGCCTTTGTTGCGATGAAATCAGACAAGTAGTTCTCGAGATCTCAGGGGGGGCCGAATCCGCCCCCCCCCCTGCCGGGAATCGACCATACCGCCTAGCCCTCCAGGAATAGGGTTAAGGGGGTACAAAACAATTATGCATTGCACACGTTGTTAATACAGTTAACCAGAACAGAAACCAAAGGACAAAAGTGTTTGGCCTCAGGGTTACATCTGGATGTAAACAGTTATATGACGTTTTTCATGGAAACGGCTTATTCATGCGATTTTTGGTTAAATCATATGGTAATAGCTCTACTTCACTTTTGTTTGAATGCTGTTTGGCAAATACATTGTCAACGAAAGTTGCTTTTTAGAGTTGGTCGTAATGTGAGGCCATCTTAGACCATCGGACATTGTCAGTGTTGTGACATGGTTCGATAATGAGCATAAGTTTCGTAGTGTACCGTGGTAAAAAAAAGCCGAAAGCTCGAGCTTGATTTGACTCGATGGCTTAACATGGCCTTGACCTAGACTGACCTAAATGACCTTGCATGACTTTTACATGTATGTATACCAATGCATAAAAGATACGCATAGTTTTTTCATTATCATTGGAATGCGAATTGCAAAATACAATGCTAATGAAAGTCGTCATGGAATTGGTGGGAACGTGAGATCACCTTTCGTCACTGGACACTGCCAATGTTGTGACATGATTCGATAACAAGTGTTACTTTTGTACACTGTACTGCCGAAAACAAAAACAACCGAAAGTTCGAGCGGGACATGACTCGGTGACCCAGAATGGTCCTGACCTAGATTGACCTAAATGACTGCACGACCTTTACTTCCACTTCCTCATCATTATATGTATACCATTATATATAAGATAGGCAGCCATCACCATAAAAATAAAGGCAGCACCTTGCAATATTTTCGGCATGAATCATCGTGGATTTCAACGTCCTATTTTGCGAGGTACTTTTGACTTTATAGGTCAATAACTTCAAAAAATTTTGACCAGTTTCAAACTGGTTTCTCTTTTAAACAATAAGTTACTCAATTATTGGAGAGTACACAAAAACAGGTCTGTAGGCGTTTTCGTTTCAAAGCAATTTATAAAAAATGACGAGGGGGCGGATTTGCCCCCCCCCGATTCCCCCTTTCAGTGCGCGTGTTAAAGCTTCCATGTGTCTTCATGGCACGCTGTGAACTCCATCCTCCACCCTCAGAATCCTGAGGATGGTCACCTGATCACGAGGAACAACGTGGCAAGGCGGAGGCTGAGGATGGTCAGTTGACAAAGGTGAAGTCAGGTGCCGGGGACAACGTGTTCGGTACTGAGGCCTAGTTACTGCTTGGGTTTCCTTCGCGACAATATGTGGAAATAAGTGGAATAAATGCAATAAAGTTGGCCAATAATTTCGATGAGTGTTTATCGTGATACCCTGGTATCTGAACCATGGGTACCTGAGCCTAACATGGGTCCAATAAACCTCATTGTGTCGCTTTCGGACGGTCAAAGGCGCTGAGCTAAAACGTTGCGTGTCTGTGAACAATTCGTAATAAAGTGACCGATGTAAATTCAGAACAACGTGAATGGCCAGAAAATGGCGGCGGGCGGATATCAGCAGTGCACATACATGAACGCGCTCGAACGTACAGACACGAATTATAATGCTTCCGCTACCTACGAATGACTAGTTTTTGCAGCACGCACCCCGTTCCGACCAGATGCTACCCGACCAGTCCGGCATTGCGTGGTGTAGAATTTGTTTCGGCATCTGGAACTGTGCATTGGTTTCGTCCAAAAACCTCCCATGGTGTCGGCATCCTCCACTGGGGTCCCGTCACGGACGTGCTCTGGCTGCTGACGTGATGATGTGATGACGCCATGTTGCGTGACGTTTGGCAGTCACCTTCTAGTGGCGAGCGACCTCAGCTTCGACGGCCTCCGTGACGTCAGCAACCAGCTGCCGGGTCACCTCGTCCGGCGCCAGTGACGTCAGAGGCCGATCAGCTGAAACCGGAAGAGGTATTCCGAACCACTGAGACAAAAACCAGACCAGTTCTTGGAGTTCACATCCAAGAACTGACCTTCACCGGACGGCTGTCATTTAGATCCGGCGCCTCACAGCAGTCCTGCCAGAGTACCTGCCTTTAATACGGCCCTAAAGAACTGACCTGTAAGGCCACAGTGCTCTCGCGTTACGTTCAGGCAGAGATAGTCTGCACGTTTTTGCTTCGTATTTAACAAATGATAATGATACTGCCACTGGCAAATCCGGGGGAGGAGCATCGGGGCCATGCCCGCTCTTTTCGCTGGACAAACCGAGGCGATCATGCCTTCCGACCCTCTTTTCTGAGAGGCAATGGACATATCTTATTCTCGGAACAAAACATTTCATGACATGCATGCCAGTTTTCGGACACAGCGAAATAGTGGCCGAAATCTGATGGCACATCAGCCTCTGGGGGCAGGCTCGGTTACACGGATGACGATCTGACCCCTTTTGCACATGACCTGGATCCGTCTGTGGCAATTGCAGTTCATTACGCGTACAGGGGTGGGGAGGAGGGGGGTGTAAACATTGCCCACCTCTTGTGCTCTTAGCACAGCTTTCGCAATAATATCGCTCTGACTTCGACAGGAGATGTAACAAGGAATCATCAAAACATCGTGGCGCTGGGTACCAAGCTTTAGTACTACGCTTCCGCAGACTTTGGTTGTCATCTTTTGCTATCAGTACCGTAGATCCGGATAAAACAAAGGAAGTTAACCATTCCACATTTGACCTTGGACCCCGATTCGCTTGCCTAAAGCCACTTAAAATCGAAGGATTTTAAGGTCACTATGAAAACTAACCCATCAGAGTTTTGTGACAATCAGTTAAACAGATCAGGAAGCAGGTCGGATAAAATTCTCCTGCCTCAGCGCGCTTATTAAAATAATCTTATATATTACTCCGAAACTAAGATCAAACATGAAAAAGTCGGTATACACTTACGGTGAACGTTAGCAATGTTTCGCGATTCAAACGAGATTAACTGTTCCTACAGCAGCTTGGTCATCTCCGCGACGCGGTGAGATACGTCGCAGCGTCAGCGTGCCACTGGAGGAACGGACCAGATATCACCGTGCAGCTGGAGGAACGGACCAGATATTACCGTGCAGCTGGAGGAACGGATCAGATATCACGTTGCAGCTGGAGGAACAGATCAGGTCTAACCGTGCAGCTGGGGGTGACAGATCAGACCTCACCGTGCTGCTCGAGGTGACGGATCACGTTGAGCGTCAGCGGTCCGTTCAGCGTCTTGTCGACGTCCAGCGAGGACAGCGGCCAGTTCAGCAGTGAGTTCACGGCCTGGGCCATTTGGTAGACGTACTGCAGCTCGTACTGCAGGTGCGTGGCGGCCGTGTTGAACAGCTCCGGCCGGGCCCGACGCAGCGGCATCAGGCTGCGGCGGACGGCGGCGGCCTGGGACGGTTCCAGGCCCAGCCGGTCGGCCGGTGTGTCGGCCGGCGCCAGCGCCACGCATCCGAGCAGAACGGCAGTCACGTGCCTGCGCCCGCTGCGGCCGGTCGTGGCGCGCCGCCAGACGGCCAGCGCGGCGGCCGGCAGCTGCAGCAGCGGCGGCACGGCAGCCAGCACCGCCTCCCGCACGCCCAGCGCGGCCAGCGCCTCCTCCAGCGGCGGCGGCTGCCAGTCGGCGGCCACGTCGCGCCGCTCGGCCCGCCAGCCGACTCGCACGTGAAGCTGCAGCGGCTTGGCGCCGGGCCGCAGTAGCGCCGTCAGCCGCGCCAGCAGCGGGGCGGCCGCTAGCGCAGTGGCCGGCAGGTCCGCCCGCTCCACGGTCGGCTTCAGCAGCACGGGCGTGCCGACGGCGGCGTTGGTCGTCACGGCCGGCAGGTAGCCGCCGACGACTGCGGGTCGGGCGGCCGCCGGCAGACCACCGCCCTCCTCCGTCTCGGCGACCCCTGCCTCGTCGCCAGCCGCGGGCGGCGTCATCAGTAGTTCGGCCAGCAGGTCGTGCACCGAAGGCCCGGCGTAGCGCAGGAACTCAAGAGACGTGTCGTCGATCGACTTGTTGAAAGACGTCACGTAGTCGTCCACAAGCTTTCGGCTCTTGGCGTCCGGAATGGTCTGGAGTACCTGATGGTCAGCGAGTAGTGCTTTTGCCGCTTAAAACACTACTCAGTTCTGCTACACTACACATTGCTCACTACCAGCTACTGCGGGCCACTACGCACTAAAGACCACTTTACCCACTTCCCTTTCCGTCCTAGTCGGGGGTTACGGCGAAAAAACAGCTTCACACTAAAAAAGAACGAATAAAAAAATCAAGTTCAAGTAAAAATTAACCCATCCCATATCGGGGAGAGAGTTGTTTGAATTACTTCACCCCCATTCAAGGTTTTTCTACGACAACGGGAAAACAGGAAAACGCAGACCTGCCAAACTCTCAGTAATTTTTAACGTCCTTTGCACATATCCTCAAAAAACCTTAGCGCCGAGAGGTCAGGCAACTAAGTTAGGTGTTGTAAAAGATGACCACCTCCAAAAAACTTTGATCAGTCATAACTGTGTCAAAACAACAAAATAAGGAATTGAAAACATAGTATACGTGAGGCTATACGTGGGGTATAAAACATATATCTCAGATTTTGTAGGCGACATGAGATCAGTGACTGTCACGACAATTTTGGCCTGTTTTCCTGGGTTTCGGACATTTTGGGCAACTTGTATCTTTTATATTCGGATTTAGACAGTTTGGAAATCTTATTAACTCTGCTGGCACAACCTCAGTAAGGTTTTAGGCGATCTCCCTGAAATGACCTGGGGTCAGCTCAATGTGGGATACACATAATGTACTCAACCTGTGCACCCCTTTGTGGAAACAGATTCTATTCTTCCGTATTTCTTCGTCAAGACGTCTACGAGTTAAATTGTTCTAGGGATCAAACAGACCCTCTCCAGTAAAACTTGGGATGACATAACTCTCGTAAGAGGCAGACGCAATGTTATGCATGTTGACATAAAGCGGACTGAACAGATGGAAAACACGCCACCGTAGGTCCGGGTGCCGTGAAAATCTGCACGGTACACATACGCTTGAAAAATCCAATCCTAATTGCCACGCCACCGTAGGTCCGAGTGCCGTGAAAATCTGCACGGTACACATACGCTTGAAAAATCCAATCCTAATTGCCAAACAATTCATGTGGGAGGCAAATTTGCTGCACAGAAGTCCTTTGATGTGCTAGTAGCCATCGTTTAAGGTATCATTTGTTTCGAAATATTTATTATCTGCGCAGCTATCATGTGATTACAAAACCCTCCTTTCTCGAAAATTTCCCAATATTCTTTTTTAGTTCTTGATCATTTTAAAAAGTGGTAGCAGTTTCGAGCCTTATTCATCATCTCTTACTTTGTTTGAACCCGCGCACGACCGTGGGCCGGCGACGATCACGCCAGGCTGGGGGGGGGGGGCGGTTGACACCCCCTCTACCTCACGAACGGGTGGTCACACGATAAAAATAAGCACACCGTTGGAAAGCTCGTGACGAGTAGAGTTCGAAGCTGATCTCATTTTTAGTTTTCGATAATATGTAAACAGTTTACGTCCCATGTATGTTTTCCCATAGCCGACAGCATGAGGCCGAGAAATGGCCTGAATCACGAGGGCTGTGACTAATAACACATAGGTAAAGGCACCAGCGCACAGGCAAACGTCCGCAGATGCCGATACACGTCTAATTTCTCAAATCTGTTCAATATATACGCCGAAACGTTGAGCTAAAGACACGGCAATTTTCACCCCGGTTGTCGGCGGGCGCCGCAGCCGTACGCAGTAAGAAATTAACGGGAACTAATCTAATTTTAGCGTTCCTTTATTTTCGCGATGTATGCCTATCCGTGTAAATTTTATTATCTTAATGGTTCTTGTGATGGTTTCTCATGCTTAAATTTTGGAAAACTTCATGAACTACCAATCTACATAACTGGCGGAGATTTATTCGCGAGATCCTGTTTATTTCCAAAATATCCAATTTTTCAAAACTTTTTGAGGTTTTTTGTGTTATTTACATCTGTGCAAATCAGTTCTGACGTTTTCTACTCATTCTGAGTAATTCATCGCTGATTTTGACGTGGCTCACAACAGTTATTCGTGACCTGACCTCAGATCAATGGCTGGAAGTCATTGATACTTTGCCAAATGACGGCAACTAGATGCCTGCTTCAATCCACAATAAAAATGTTATGACAAAGTCCGCCAATTTCCGCAAAAAATCGATAACATGTCTTAAAAATGGACTTGACTTTACATCAATGACCTGGAAAATTCCGAAAAATCTGGGATAGCAGATTTGTTGCATCTATCAAGATGACTAATCCCTGAAAGTATTATTGTGATAGCGTGTTTTCCAAAAAAGTTACAGGGCGCCGAAGTTTTTTGGACACCTAGGTGAAACACCTGGCTCGACCTGAGGTCAAAATTTTGACACAAGGTGTAAAAATGATCAAGCGAAAGGTACACGAAGTTTCGTGGCGCGGTTTTTGTTCGTTCTCTCGCAATCTTAGAAAAATCTCAGGTGGGCGATCAACCGCCCGCCCCCCCCCCCGAGTCAGGGGCGATAAGTTTCATCTTCCTCCGCGGTACGGTGCGGAAGTTAAAGGCCCAAAGTGTCCAACCCCTCCCCCCCCGTATGGGATGTAACAATCCGACCGGTGGTACGGGACGGACAAAGAAAAAAATGAAGGTAAAAAATGAATTAAAAATTGAATAAAATTCAGCGCTTGGCGATAACTGCATGTGCCAAATAGAGGAAGGGGAGGAGGGGGAGGACAAATCAGGAAGTTAACAGTCCCCGGACGGAACAGAATGGAGAGAAGTCCGTTTTTGTCCCCCTTTGCAGAACAGTGTCTGAAAGACATTTTTTGCAATCGTTTGTATATTTAAGCTTTTGCCCATGTGGAGCCGTGATTCTTATTTTTCAGATGAATGGGAATGCAAGCTTCTAAATAGTTTTACCTGTCGTCCGAGGGGAAAACGAGCACCCGACAACGACCAAAGTTGGCAGGGTCTTTTAGCTTCATTGCAAGGATTTTTTCCAAAACGCCACCCGCGTTTGGGCACGAATAAAAACAGGTTGTCTGCACCGAACGCGCGAGAGGGGCATCCAAGCTGCCACTGAGCTTCTGCCTTGTAGTGCGTTTTTACCGAGCTGACTGTCAGGGCCGTCCGTGCCTGACATAAAATGGCATTATCTAGAGCATTCCGGCACGCACCCGGAGCTCACGGCTCCGCGTGACTAACTCTCGAGCGTCCTGCCGGCCGAAAGTTCACTTACCGCGGTCGGCCGTGTCTGTCGTCACGCGCGAGACCCTACCCAGCAGAGGCCGCACCGCACGAGACGTGGAAAGAGACAGAGTACGGCGGAATGTAAAGCTATGCAAGGTTTCGTCTGTTCAGATTCATGTTTCCTTCTTTAAATGAAATGAAAGAAAAACTTTCAAATAAACTGTATTTTATGGTTTAAGGTATAAAAGGCCGCTCATTCAAAGTTCATGTGCAGTTCCATTTCACCTCCCTGACGTGAATCTGACAGAAGTAATAGTGCCACCGTTTTTTTTCGTTGGACTATGTGATTAGCAAAAAAAGTTAATAAGGCTCATAGGCCTTCCAATATTGTCTGAGTGTTGGTATTAATTCCGTCAAAAAACTTTGTATTCAGTATGGTCAGGTCTGATTTGATGATAATGACGATCATTTGATTTTCATTCCCGTTACGTTAGCGACACCCAAATGTTGTTCGTCACGTATCACAAACTTTCGCCAATAGGAATGGGAAATTTTTCACCCGACAGGGAGAACACTTTTCATGCTCCAAGCGTACTCTTTCTCTTCTACAAGGAAAACTGGAATAAAAGGAAATAATAGCAGCGATTTGCTATTTTTCAAGCAAATGCACAAAGCGGCCGAAAGCCAAGCAAAAATTGTCATTTGGAAGTACGTTAAGTCAAACATTCTCTAATACCGTCAAGGTTTATACTTCAAAATGTTGCTCCCATGCCAGTACAAAATAAGCCCAGCTGCAATGATAAAAACTAGCATTTTCTGCTGTGAATGTCCACGACAATAGTTCGCGGCTGCTGTTGGAGACGGATGGCAACTGAAAGGAACAGAGAAGACCATATCATTGAACGAAAGGACGAATGAGTGAGCGAGTGAGTGGTGGAGGGTGATGAGAGAGACAATGTCTGAAGCTCAAAGAACTGCATCATCTGGATACCCGTCCCTCGCGGGGCGGCAGCCAGTCAGCAGCACCCGGTGACATGACATTACCGTCACTGACTGTTCTGGACATGGTGCGTTGATTACATCCCGTCCTACGTACCTCCTTCAGCGCCTGCTGTGGCGATGCCGTCTTTCCCAGCCACCTGAGGAGCGTCAGGATCCGCTCGTCCCGCCAGTTTCGCTGGTTGCCGGACGAGCCGTGCCGTCTGAAGAAGCCGTCGAAAACCTTCCCCGGCACGTTGTCGTTGCCTGGCACGGTAGCCAGAAGGGCCAGCCTATCCTTGGCCATGCCGTACAGCTCCAGGAGTCTGCCGCCAGTACAGAATATACATTGCAACGGCACCATGGGGTGGCTCGCCCCATACAAGGGGACAACACATTTTTTCGCCTGCTATTCCCACGACGAAGGTACAGCATTTGAATTCATAGTACACCATCTGGGAACCACAGAAATCCCCCAAAACAATAAATGACAGAAAGACATTGTTAGAAAATACATTAAACGTACAAAACAGTACAAAATATATTTAGGTAAAGCAATTTGCTGCCATCTTAAACCACGGCAATTCGTAGCCATGACGCATACCCGAATAGCTTCATAGCAGGGCTCCCCGCTTACTTCATAAGGCAAGGTTGCTGCGCCCCTGCACTACATAGTTTGCACTGACACCAATTCCGAGTCACTAGGATTTCCGTATCTGGTCGTAATTTCTGATAAATAAAAGCAACACGCAAGACGCCTTGCGCAACAACATTCCTGAGCACGGCGGGTACCAGGTGCAATGCACAGCCTATACCGCAAGGCAATGCCGTTGCAATTGCCTCGTGGATGACAGACGAAATCGGCCTCTCGGTCCGATGCTAAGAATAAAAAAATCGTTACAGTGATCACTTTGATCTGCAATCCTATCATTGTGACACATGCTGTCTCCTGTTGCACGCGCATAATGACTTATGATTAGGCGCTCAGTTCCTTTCGAGCCGATATCCATTTCGAGTCGCTCTGACTGTGGGTTATAGATGTAGCTTGCTGAAACCATGATCGCTCTGATAACAAAAGTGGCCGTTTTTTTTACGCTGCGGATCCCAGGGTTTGAGTTGTGCGTACGACAATAAGATTGTCTGGCTAGATTTGGCAAAAGACCGCAGTCAGTAAACGGCTTTTTTGTGCGAAAAAAGTGTGCTTGGACGTGCAGAACTTTACAAAGAAAATCGTAAAAAAATCCCAGCCGCATTAAAATGCAATTATATTTCGAGTGGATAGGAAACATAAAAGAACGGGCTACGCGTCGGTGTAATTTTCATTGCAAAAATCGACGGCCTCTTTGTGATATTGGAGTAAAATCGATCATAGGTTCGAAAATGAGTGCATGGTCCCCTTCCGGGCTGTACGGCGCCCAAAACTGTGGGCCGGGGCCGTTGCGCTTGGGTACCAAGGAAAGACGATACACGGAGCTACACCGTGGTGCTTTTCCAAGTCCCTGCGATCTCTGGGTCGCCAGCACTACACTCGATCCAGAATAACGCTCAGAAACGGTTTCTTACACTACCACTGCTTGGACATGACACATGCCGCGAGCACTGAAATGTGCCATACACCACGCGATTGTCCGTTCAATGCTCGTACTGCGAGCTGACGCGTTTCGAGCCGATCCGACCCGTGGTTGTCCAGAAAACTCGCGGAAACTGAGACGATGTTTGGCGCCGTTGGTGATTCTCGTTTAACGTGCCATCCCTATGGCCTAAAACGCCCTTTGAAGCACGCATCACACCTCGACGACGGGCCGCAGCGCGACGAAATTTAGCCCATATACTGGCGGAGCGCGAGAACTACAAATCCGATTTCATCGCGGCAAACGTGCGATCCGTCAGCACGTTTGGGCCATGACCTGAGCTACATTTTTTCGGTAAAAGAAATTTTCAAAAATCATGAAACAGTATACACTGGGGGCAAAAATGTCAAAATTAAGGGTATCTTAACGTTGGGAACGTCACACTGACTTGGATTACGTCAGGAGGAAACCAGTATATCTAAGAAATACTGGCATCAATTGATGGATTATGGATAGGACTTTTACCATTGGTACACACATTTGAAATTTTGAGGGAATTCATGGGCGTTCACAGGGTTTCCAAAATAGAATGATTTCGTTTCCACCAAAGGGTGATATAAAAAAGGCAAAAACTTTTTCTGGCGCTTTGGTAGAGTACGCTACAAATACTGACATTCGCTAGGATGGTTCCGCTCAAGAACGCGCGAGTGTAGTTTCCGATTTCGCCACCAGGGTAATATTCGTTAAGTTAGGTTAGGTTAGGTTAGGTTAGGTCTGAACGAATTCATCTGCTTTCCATCGTGGTTCGGCAATTCTGGAGAAAGTGGTCCTTTTTCGTGATTGACCTTACCTGTGACGTCATCAGCGGGTCAAAAGTAAAAAAGTGCGTAAGTCACAGAAACGAAACGTTCGGCGCTGTCAATGGGCCACGTTCTTCAGATCAACTTGTGACCTTTCACCTTAAATGACCTAGACCTTTTTTTAAAAAATGGTCACTGACATTTTAGGTCATAGCTCAGTGACCCGACCAGATATCAAACTGAAACTTGATACACAAGTAAGGCACTTTTATCCGTCATAAATTTTTTTGGGAGGGATTTTAAAAAAAAGGGCCCAAAATTTTGCAAAAAAACCAAATTTTGACTTTTGACCTTGACATGACCTTGTAAAGTGACCTCGGATAAACAAAATTGTATCTCACATCTTTTTTTTTTTAATTTTATTTAAAATCTGTTTAAAAACTTTGACAAACATTTTCCTTTTACCCTCAACAAGGCCAAAAAGGCCGGAGGGGCCGAATCGAACTATTGGTTATCATACCATTGGTTCTTTGAAGCGGAACCATCCTAGCGAATGTCAGTATTTTATGTACTCTTCCTAGCGGCGAGAAAAAGAATGAATATCACCCTGGTGGCGAAATCGGAAATTACACTCGCGACGTTGGAACCTTACCCTGACTTGGACTCCGTACATGGTGTGCGATCGGTTATTTAAGAAGTATATATCTGACTTTGATTTTACATCGATATGACAACCAGATCTCGTGAATTTTCCTCCACAAAACTTCATACTGGAACAGACTGAATTTGTGGGGTTCACCCAAAACGCAGACATTTCTGGGGTCTAGTAAGCAATACGTTGCTCACGCGAGTATTTTCTCAGTCGTTTATCTGTGTTCCCAATATTAGGGTCATATCTGTGCCCCAACCCAGAACAACCGCAAGGCATGCGAACCAGGCCGTCTTCCTAAACCCCAAGGCGGGCCGTCTCCTGTGCGATTTTCCCTCCGGAGGCTTACGTCCAGAAGATAAGGAGGGGGGAGGGCAGATGAAGGGCTGTGGTGCTTCGTTCCAGTGGGTGCTGAAGGTGTTACGGTCCCCCCCCCCCTTTAACACTTTCCAGCGCACTGGAAGGCTGCAGGTGAAAAGTTGTACTGCCTACATGTACAAACACAGTGCCACCCCCCCCCCCGATAAGCCTCAACCCAAAAACTTTGACCGACAGCCTGGTGACACCTTATCGCGCCAGCTGACGCCAGCCGTCACGTGACATTGTCCCAATTGAGGGGGCCGCTCACCTCTCGGGCCGGAACACGTGGCAGGTCATGGCGTACTCCGCCGTGCCAGACGGCCCGCTCTGGCCACCGCAGGTGCGCTGCAGCTCCCTCCTCCCAAAGGTGGGCCAGGGCTCCATCTTCACGCACGGCACGCCGGCCACCAGGAAGTCGGAGTCGTCGCTGAAGACGGCGCAGTCGAGCCGGCGGGCGATCGTCGTGATGTAGGAGTCCGCCTCGAAGTAGCACTGGGCGTGCGCCACGCCCATGCGCCGCAGGACCTGGCGAACACGGGCCGCGGAGATGGGCTCAGAACGCTCGTACAGTTCCGTGCGGCGTTCTCTGCAGCATGCAGCGCGTCAGACACTGGAATGGCCGTTCCTACCGGATGCCTGGTCATTAGTGTAACGTAGCCATGTACCTCTTTAGTTGTGTGTCCTTTGTAACGCCAATGAAATGAACGCCAGTGAAAAATCTAGGTCTTATTTTCGACCAACATCTATCATGGGACGCGCATGTTCGGGGCCGTCTCGCGCAAATGCTGCAGCACTCTCACAGCCTTATCCCACCTCCGTCACTACCTTCTTCGCGACATCCTACCCGAGATAGTCACCGCCCTGGTGGTCTCGCACATCCGTTACTGTCTGGTGGTGTGCGGCAACGGCACTATCAAAAATATTGACACCGTAAAAAAATTGAATTTTGCGACCCTTGTCCTCTCGGGCAAGCGAAAACCGACCACGTGGTGGGTGTGCAGGACACTCTGGGGTGGTCTGACTCATCCCAGGTCTTCCCATACCAGTCCCTCTAGCTTCTTGACAAAATCCTAACCGCTGGTCGACCCAAGTGTATCGCCCGTCAGACCTGCGCGAACTGGGGTCACCCTGACCACGTCCGTCCCACGAGACAGGACGGCCCGTTACACGTGCCCGATATCCGCGCGGAGGCGGGTAGGCGTCGGTTTGGGCACAGGGCTCCACGTCAGACGAATGCACTACCATCATACTTTCGTGATCTGAGTGGCGCGCCCTTCAGGGAGAAACTAAAGGCGCATCTGCGAGCTGCCCGCGATCATTATTAAGCCCCTCTATCAGCGGTGGAATCAACTCGCTTTTATATTTGTATTTACTGTATACTATGTATGTCTGTCTTTTATCCTGCATGTTCATATCCGCATTTTATTGATGTGAGGGCCCTAATAGCCACATGTACTGTAGATGGCTCTTTAATTTACTACTACTACTACTACTACTACTACTACTACTACTACTACTACTACTACTACTACTACTAACGCCTTTTACGCCCAGTTCCTTTGTAAAGCGTATAAAGAAAATGGGAAGTCTGCGAAATGACGCCAGTGGCTCACCCGCTTCTTACCATAACGAGGAGCACACTTCAATAGCGTAAATGGCGTCTCTCCGTCGAATCCGTCGACAAAAGGCTGAAGAGCACATTCGTTGCAGTCGATACAATGCTCAATGCCACTTGTCGCAGTCAGCAAATTTGGTTCTTCGAACGTGCATGCCTACTGGCGGTGGACATGCAAGTCAGCACGCTGGCTGTGCACGCACCTGGATAAACACGGTCATGAGCAGGATCGGGTAGCCATCCGCGTCCGCCTGGTTCACAGCCGAGATGCTCAGGCATCTTTCGATGTTCTGTTCGAGCCGTTTGCACAGGGTCGGCAGCTTATCCACAGTTCGGGTCGTAACCGCCGTCGAAGATCACTACGGCGGTGATATGGCACCTGGAAAACACCAGCTCCGGTTATGAGACTGACCAGGATTGCCGCTCTTTCACTTTTCGTTGTCGTCCAGGTCTGGCCATGGTGATGCTAGCGCCAGATCTTCACCGTGACGGAGGGAGTCTGACCTGTTCAGATTGCCTTCTGTGATAAAAAACGAATAGAACTAAAGCATTTCCTGCAATTTCATGGTCATCGGGTAAACTATTCAGTTCGTGGCATACAGCTTTGTACTCGTGCATCGATTCCTGAGATTCCGACACGAAATCTATGGCACTGTTACAGACAGCGTAATCAAATTACAGCACCAAACGTCTCATGTGACAGTCGCACTGAAGCGGTGCTAAGTACCGTGAAAATCTCCTTCTCAAAGCAAATGTCACCTCTTGACGCAAAATTGAGCAATCCAGGCACAGTTCCAGCTGTGCCCGTCCAAACATTATGAATATCGACGATTTTGTGAAAGTAGAGAGGCTTGCAGGGAGGGCAGGTGGGGTTGGTAATATGTCCCGTGACTTTTATATGCAATTTCCTAAATACTGAGATTACTCCTATCACAGACCTTTGTAGCTCTGAAAAGAAGGCTTCTACATCTTCGGCGAAGCTGGCGTAGTCACCCCCAAGGGTCGTGTGAAGATTCTGGCAGTGTGCTCTAATTCCATAGAGCAGATTGTTGCCGTCGACCACCAGGTGGCAGTCTGCGAGCTGCTCCCTCCGCAGTAATTCATGAGATCTGCGCTTCACAAACCCGCTCAAGCCCTGGATCCCCATCTTCTGGCTGGAACGTGCCGACCACGAGTCAGAAGAAACGCCACGGACGCCCCAGGGACGGAGCAGGAGCCGCAGCAGGACAACCTCCAAACATCAAACGACATGTTTTCAGCCTGTCCAAGAAGCAGGACGCTGTTAACTTCACCAATGTAGCAAGCAGATTCGACTGAAACATTTTTTCCGTCACATTTGTCAAATCCGTAGGATTGGCATGCATTTCCTCTGCGCACGCAAATGTCAGATACGTCACAGTTATGATCATGTATAATGTTCAAGAGGTTCTATACCGGTAATTCCTTTTTAGTTTCCAGAACGGTGCGGGTTTTGTCGTAGTGACATAAACCCGTTTCTAAAAAAAAACAGGGATATTTGTGCAACCAAACGACGAAGGCCAAAGGCGGAGAGCTTAGGGGCTGGCCTCTCCCTTAGCTCGCAGGAGCTAAGGGGGAGGCCCCCTTCAACGTAAATCCGGAGCCCCTCCGCGCTTCGCAAGGGCCCGGATTTAGGCCGGAAGGTGCCCCTCCGCTCGTACCGCGGAGGGGTTTGCTGACTTCTCTGACTTCCTTCTTAAGGGCCCCTCGAGCAAGGCGCATCATTATAAGGGGCCCTTTCTACTAAGAGGCTGCTTAGTGTTAGATCTCTGTCCAAACAGACCGCGCGCGAGCAGCCGCCGTTGTTCCTCCGAGGTCACATCGGTACGCTCACTGCCGGCACCGGCCGGACCGTTGGCCGACTCCCCGTACATCCCGTAGCTGTTGGGTAAATGATAAAAAAAACATATGAAAAAATGCCGTCCGTCAAAAGAAGGCGGGCTCAGTCCGTTGAGACATTCACATTGGGAGGGAGGTTAGGTTGACGGGCTCTCGGCTCGGCCCCTCAATCATTTACACAAAACGGTACCCCTGTCGTGAGGTGACATTCACCTGTGCAGTAGGGTGTGACGTCAAGCACAGAGCCCAAACGTTATGCTGGGGTTTTACATGGGCGAACATAAAAACAAAGAAAATGCGCATACTTTTCCAATTAAAGCAAATTTAAGCTAGCCAACAGCAATCAAAGCCTTGTTGCCTTCAACATGAGCGATTCCAACGGCGAAATTCGAAACTCATGCTTGAAGATAGGGCCTTTTTAGAAGGTTTTAACACGCATTTGTTGATCGTAGCAAGGAAAAATACACGCTGTGGCAGTATAACCGATTCAGTTCAATAGCCTTCTGAGCATTTATTGTGACCAACTGGGAACAAACGGTTTCGTAAATGTACCTGAAAACAACCAGTTTTCAACAAATTGGGATGAGGGATGCCATGCATCCAAGACTGCGGGAACAGGTCATGTTGCGAGGTTAATGCAGCGTAGCATGCAAACTCAAACAGCACACGACAAATCGTACTGATGCACAGTGCACACCTGCCACAAACTCATGTCATTTGCACGGCAGGCGAAAATCACGTTTCTTTGCTATCGATCTGGATGGCTTCACGGCGCTCCAGTCGAGCGCAAGTGAAGCCGTGTCGGCTCTCCTCCCCAGCTGCGGCAGCGGAGGACTCCGTCGCCACTTTCAGCGAACGCCCCGCAGCCTGTGTGCGAACGAGATATGGCTCCACGTGCAGCGGCCAATGGACTGTGCCCCTAACTGCCTCCTCCGAAAGGCCTTTGGTCGGCGGTGGTTTCGTGACGTCTTCCGGCTCCCAGTCGATCGTGCTGTCGTAGCGACAGGTTTGACTCGCGGCAGCCGGAACTGGCGGATTTCCGCCTCATTTCCGCCGTGAGCCTGGCGACTGGTCGAGTTTTGCGAAACGCAGAGGTCAAGAAAGCTGCCTACTCGTCTACCAAAGTAGGTAGCAATATCGGTCTGGAGTGCGTGGACTCGGGTAGCAATTCAGCCAATTCAGTCATTCAGCAAAGGTCAGTGAAGAATGCAAAAACAGTTCATTCATTAAAAAAAAACTATCATCAATCGTCTTGACATAGTTACGCTGACGCTGTTTAACGCTGTTTCGGTGGTAAATCAGTACTGAGCACTGTTTTTGGGTGCTTGTACTTTGTCTTTTGTGCCAGGTCTCTGCTCCCGCCTCCTTACCACCTCTAATATTGACGTCGACAAAGTGGTGTAGCGCCAACTGTGTTTTCTTAGCACGTCGTACTGGCTGCCTTCTGTTGCGCTAGGGAGAATATTTAATAAAAGTGTGGCAAGTTATTGCTCAGTGTGAATTTTGCATTCCTATTGTGGCATTGGTGCAGATTGTAACAAGTGAAAAAATTAATATAGAACTGTCTTTCAAACTCAAAAAGCTACTACTCCCAGGTGACGAGCTACCTGGCCCTGCCGGGTAACTGCATGCTTATTGCTGTGCAAGAAAATGGCGAAGTATTTTGGTAGGGGCTGGCAGCTGGCAAGTATTTGTTTTGACTATCGGCTACATACATGTCGCCGAAAAAGTATAGCGGCTTGATGCGTCGAAAGTGGGGCTAGGTAACAATAAATTGGTTCTGCCTCACAGTTCGTAGCACACGAAGCAGGTTCTTGACCTCTTGCAAGACGGCTCGATCACGAACACCAGGTTCGCTGTCAGCAGCCATTGACAGGAGCCTCTGCGTGGTCCCAGTACGCGTGTCTCTTGAAAATGCACTGCACGACAGGCCGCAGATGGCTCGTCAGCTGTCGCAGATACCTCCGGCTGCGGCAGATGTTGTCGGATCTACCGGTGCAGAAGCTGTGCTGTCTGATGACCAGTCTAAGTGAGCCACGTAAGTGCGCAGGTCACCGGGTCACGGAGCGACCTACTGGGTGACCCATCGGAGACGTAGATCCTGAACAGACGTTCAGCCAGCATGAATCATCTGCCAGCGCAAGACATTGTCATAAAAATTAATAAACAGACATGAGGTTATCCAAGCATTTGCCTATATCTGTTTATTTTATTTCTTCTATTCAAGGCGATTTAATTTTTTTAGTTTTGTAAAGTAATGTACAACAGATAAACAGAAGCGCAATTCTCCAATTCATCTAGTAATAGTTTAAAAGCAAATGCAAAAACCCAAATACTTTTACGTCAAACTTTTCTGTTGCAATGGCGTCTTGCAAGGCAAACGCCATTTCATCGAAATCCTCTCAGTAGTTAAAGGGCACTTAGGCACATTGCTATAATTAATTAGCTTTGCCTGAAAACCGTGCAAGTAGGACTAATTCAGCGCAGGAACAACATTTAAACCCGACAGAAATGACTAACTGGCGCGTGACGAGACACAAGACTTGACAAACCCCGGACTCTTGCCCTCGAGAGGCTGTGCGCCCTTACTCACGACCAAACAATTACGACACTCACACAAGACATAATGCAGGACTTGACACCTGAACCAAATGCTGTGCGTCCCAATTCAGAGACAAGCCCGCCACACACGAAACAAACGACTGACTGCCGCACAACGAAACACAAGACATGACGCAAGACTCTGAACTCCTGAGCCCCAGAGGCCGTGCGTTCTGACTCACAAGCGAAACAAAACCGCCCCAGTTAGCAGGCTGCAGCGCATGGGGTTGTCGACACGTCAACACAAGAAGCGTCGCCAGTAGAAACTGACTAGGCCAGCATGGACAAAATGACTAAGCTAAGATTCGTATGTAATGCACTGAGGTGTTATATGGATGGATGATTACTTCCTTTGTCTTTCACTCCAATTGCTCCTATCGTTTTTGATGGGCAGGATAGTGGTGCAGCAGGCCCCCCACTCATTATCATTGGAAAATACACGCAGTAGCCAAGCCACTGAGGTAACAAAAGAAATATCATGAAAAATAAGCCAAGTGGTGATGCCCTTTTTGTAATTTGGTTTTCCTGAACACAAGTTTATCTTGCCAAACTCGTCGTCTGGATTTGCCCCTTTTTAGGAGAAATGAACATTGGTTTGAAATGGGGATATTTACTGATTTTTCATATCATTAGATGCTTATTATAACTTTATGCACAAGAATTATCCAGGATGTTGCATAACTTTGATGGACCGCCTCTCCACGCATTGTGCAAATAGATTCTAACTGGTATCGTGATTGTAAACGTTACCAACGGCAATCAAATTTAAATTATTACACATTAATAGCATAGCATCATATTGCTCTCGCATCACCCATTTGATGCCTTTCTGCATCTGTTTTTCACAAGACACTTTTCTGATCTAAATGAAAATATGTTTCTTATTTTGATTTGGTCTCTGACAAGCGCACAGAGTCGTCACCATGTGAATTACCCCGGAGGAAAGGCGCGACTAATTTTATATTTGTCACGATTTGTTGTTCTGGAGAAACTGGCCTTCATCTCGCAATGAACATACCCAAAATATCTCTGAAAATTTGTCTCTCGTTTCCTTTTCTTTTTCATGTTTAAATATGACTTTTTTACAAACTAAGCCATTTTTTTGCTTTGGAAAAGCTCCCAAAACTCGACATGCTATAAGCTGGCCTGACCTTGTTTTGATCACGACCATTTTACCTGCAGGCACTTGCGCGTACCGGACTCGTGGTCCTCACACGCCCGGTAGGAGGCTGAGACGCGGCAGAGAGGGGCAGAACCCGGTCTTGCCACTGGCCAGGTACGCTGTCGAGACCTGTAGAGGGTCGCAGCCGCCCTGACCGCGACCTCCCACAACCGAGCACTGGGCCTCCGGCGGTGGTGCAGGGGTGGTCATGCCGCATTCCCCTCCCTCCGCCAGTGGGAACCTGCGCGCTGCTGATTGTGGCCTTGGCACTGTTGCAAAGGCATGCTTTTCGTCAGTTCGTCGGCGGCTGGCGCCATTTCCTCGGCTCTGCAGTAACGGCCGCGACATTGACATCAGCCACCCAGCAGTAGGGGGTGAGGGAGGGGACGACATGGGCTCAACCAGCCAGCGGCAGGGATGGGGGATGCTATCTCCCTCGCCGGACGTGACAATGTGGATCCACAGTTCAAGGATCATGTAGGTGGCGCTCATACCAATGATCAGCGAGCGTGACCTTTTCGTGACATTTGTGGTGGTGGGCATTGGTAACGAAGAGGAGGGACGAGATGCTAGCTGGAATTATTTCCGTGAGGCTAGATAATTATTTATAGTAAAATGTTTCTGTACCCTTTACATCTAGATGGGAGTCTGTACTGCATAAAAATGCATTGCAAGAAATCCCGTTCATCGATTTCCTGTGGATGCTAGGGTGAATTTGTATTGATGCATGGACGATCAGACTGAGATCTTCACCTATTGACGTCTGTAACTGCAGTACTTTTTTTTAGGGGGAGGGGCACAGCGGAGGTGAAGTTGCGAGTTTTATGACCAATGGGTTACATCAAAGTTGGAATTTTACTTTCATGATCTGAGATTGATGAGCACAAAACTCAAACATGAGAACAAAACTGAAGTAACATGAGCGTTTATATCCATTCCAATCCAGTCAATAGCATTCAGTATTAAGAGCGATGTTTACAAGGTGCACATTCAGATTTATTCATACAGTTAAATTACATCCTAAAATGAAGCTTCAAAAACATCACTTTGTTATTCGTGAATAGGTAGCAGACTTATAATCTTAATGTTTGACAAACAATGAAAATGAGTAATACACATTATTATAGTTGAGAAGCTGGATGAGTGTGCCGAGCAAGACTTTCTTTATATAACAACAAAAGAACAGATGCTATCCAAACCGAATTTATAAAAGCGCAATATCTTAAGGTCTCAGATCTTTGAAACGTACTCAAAATTCTTACTTTGGACAGATGAAATGATGTAAGGTATGCTGAAGGATAATGATGAAAGATGGCATTTACGGCAACTAACTGCAGTTTACCAGTTTAACTGGGTTTTATCCCTGTTCATAAAGGTATGTTTAGATTAGCTTGCTCTTAACAAGATAAGCCCATTAATGCTTTTCTCACTTTATAGTGCTTGTGGTTTCGGTACTTCAGTATGACTTCAATAAATTCCCCTTATGTTATGAAAATCACTTGAATGTTGCAGGTTGGCCTTCCTGGTTTCCCTTACTGTGTGAAGTTGAATTGGCAATTTGTGCCCTGATTGAGAAGGTGCGTTCTGGTTTGGTGTATTTCACTGTTGTTTTGTTTTTTTTCAGCTAAGAAAGACATGGATCATCAGACGAGCAGAATCCAAATGTTAATCCGCTTCAAGGATGAAGGTTATGTGCCTTAAATAAGCATTCATACTATATCTGTATGTTTTGCTTCAGTAAACTAGCCTGTGCCACTCCGGGAACATTAACACATTTGTAGTACATCATGCAGCCATGCTGCATCATGTGCCAGCTGTTTCGCGCACATTGTCTGACAACCTATGCTGCCTTAATTTACTCCTGTTGCGTATGAAAGGACATTGATTTTTTGTGTTACTAGAAATACTTTGCGTCTGCATCTTTTGAAATGTATGCGTGTAAGCAATACCGTATACAACAATAGGATATGATTTCTTTCGTTAAACCCCACGTCTTTAACTTTGAATTTGTCACTACCTCTCTATATTTGTCATAATTACATTCACAGCTCAGAGATAACTGCGGAAGAGAAGTGCTCCATCCCTGTTACTCCCTGGGAGATCAACAATCAGCAGACGGAGGAGATGCCACACCCGGGGAGATGGATCCAGCCATGAAGCGGCACTGCCCGATTTGGGCAATGAGGTAGTTGTTTGTAAGCCACCAGAGCCAGCATCCAAGTGTCAAGGGAAGACAGCCTCATTGGCTGACTGCGCTTCACAAACAGAGTGAATCGGAGGGTTTTCAGTGGAAAAATTTCTGAACAAGCCAGACATGGTCCAACACTACACAGACCTGTCACCATACACCCGCTTCATGTTTTTATTCAACATGCTGCGTCCGGACACGAAAGGTGTTATGCAGTGCAGTCCTTCGTCACATAATGAGACCACTATTCGTTTCCTGTCACCTGCGGTCTGTTTGTTTTTGGCACTGGTAAAGCTGAAAAGTCACTGGACTGACACTGAATTGGCAGGCATGTCTGATATCTCAACATCGATGGTGTCATTAGTTTTTCGGACTTTGATCGCTCTCACGTATCACAGCTTCAAGGAATTTGACTGCCGGTAACACGGACTTTGCCTTAAATATAACCATGATCACTGAGTGCACTAAAATCGGAGTTGCTAAGCCTTCAGATCCCAAAGCTCAGCAAGCCACATACTCGACATATAAGCAGACAAGCACCGTTAAAGTGTTGGTCGATGTGACGCCGGGTGGGATGATAACGTTTGTCTCGCAAGTTTATGATGGTCTATACGGCGATCGTATATTTGTGAGAAGCGTGGCGTGCTGCACGTCTTAAAAACGGACGTTTTCCACCAAAAAGTTCCCCACTGTTCTTTCCAACGTTCTTTCTACTGCTCCACGGAAGTTTTTCCACCGTTCTTGCGGACCGCGATTTGATGATCTCTGCTTTGCTGGAATCGCGTGGCATTGTTTTGAATGTGCCAGCCTCCCTCCCGGGCAAGAGACGTCTGTTGCCGGAGGAAAGGCATCGTTCGCAACACGTGTCGACCAGGCGTATACACGTAGAACGTGTCACTGGCTGGGCTAAAACGTATCTGATAATTGCGCAAATGATACATAGCAGCCTGGCGAAACTGTGCTCTTACATCATTTCTGTTTGTTTCATGCTCGTGATTTTCCGTAAGAACACCATGCTCCGTTACAGCGATCACTTCTGTCGATGATGCCATGCGGGAGGAAATAGGGGATCCTCGTACTCTGGATGGACGCTGGCATATTTTCGCCTGCGACCAGCTGTAGGGTGTCCTGAACGGGTTAAGGCCCCGACAACCATAGCCACATCTCGCTGCGTGCGTACCAACCTGTGACTGATTGCGTTGACCTGTTCCGTGGTGAATTTGACATCGTTCTTAAGGAAAAGAACTGTGGACAACTACGGGCGTCAGGATCTTAAGAAGATCATGACTTGGGTTGAAAGAAGCGCTAACTTCAAGGTTATATTAGCATACTTTATTAACCCGCGCACGACCGTCGGTCGGCGACGATCACGCCCGACTGGGAAGGGGTTGACCGCCCCCCTCTAGCTCACGAACGGTTAGTCGCACGATAAAAATAAACACACCTTTGGAAAGCTTGTGACGAGTAGAGCTCGAAACTGGACTCATTTTTAGTTTTAGATAATATGTAAGCAATTTACGTCCTATGTATGTTTTGTCTTAGCCGACTGCATGAAACCGAGAAACGGCCTGAATCTCAAGGGCTGTGACTAATAACGCATAGGTAAACGCACCAACGTACAAGTAAAGGTCCGCAGATGCCGATAAACGTCTGATTTCTAAGACTTGCTGAATATGTACGCCGAAACGTTGAGTTAAGGACACGGCAATTTTCGCGCCGGTTGTTGGCGGGCGTAGCATCCGTACGCGGAAAGAAATTAAAGAGAACTTATTGTACCGTTCCTTTATTTTTGCGACATAGGCCTATCCATGTCTTAAAAATGTGCTTGACCTTAGGTCAATGACCCGGAAAATTCCGAAAAATCTGAGGTAGCGGATTTGTTGCACCTATCGAGATCATTAGTCCCTGAAAGTATTTTTGTGATATCTTGTTTTGAGAAAAAGTTGCAGGGCGTTAAACGTTTTTGGACATAGGTCCGTTTGACCTGATCTAGGTCAGACACTTCATTTGGCCTGAGGTCAAAACTTTGACGCAAGGTGTAAAAATGATGAAGCAAAAGGTACACAAAGGTTCGTGGCTCTGTGTTTGTTCGTTCTCTCGCAATCCCAGAAATACCTCAGGGGGAGCGGTCAACTGCCTCCTCCTGTCGGGGGTGGGTTAATGAGACCCTGACATGCTAAGTTGGCCCCTAAGATAGAAAGAAGGGTCCTTGGAGCTCTTCGAGGGCCCCTGGGACCGCAAGGGCCCCGAACACAGCAAGGGTCCATGAGACCGCTAACATTGCCAGAGAGGCATCTAAGACGGAAAGAACTTTAGATGGTGCCTGGCACGGCATAAGGAGACCCAGGCCACCCAGAGGGTCCCGCTGAACGGGGATTCGTCGGCAACCTACTTAGTCTCGAGAGGAGCCACAAATGGGCTACATTGGCCTTTTTGAAACCTTGGGGGTTCTTGATGCTGTCAGGGGCCCCCGGGAAGGTCAGGTGGTTTCTGGGATGGCAAGATGGGCCTGTACATCGCAGATGACCCCTGAGACCGCTAAAAGGTCGCAGGACCCCTGCAGTCGCAATGACAATAAGAGTGCCTCTGAGACGGTATTTGGGCTTGACGGGGGCGCTGGGCGACCAGAGGGTCCCCGAGTGTAATAAGCGGGCTCCTGGCACGGGCAAGATCCCCCTGAGACTGCCAGCGAGGCCCATGAAGCGCCAACAAAACGGCTAGAGTTGTTGCGGCTGGAGGGGCCCTAAAAGACTGCCAGATATACCTCATGTAACAGAGAAAGACCCCTGATACAGCCATGGGGACCACTGGGGACGTTCAGAGGGTCCATGGCTCTGCACAGAGGCCCTGAAATTGCCGAAAGGTCTTTTGTAACTGCCAGAGGACCCATGAGATGGCAAAAATGTTTCCCAGAGACGATAAGAGGTTATCTAGGACCGCAGGGATTCCACTGAGACTGCTAGAGAGGGACCTTTGAGACTGTCAACTAGAAGTCTCTAGCAATAGGGGCCACTGAGACGACCAGAGGGGCTCCTGAAATTACTAGACCTTGAGACGTCTAGACTGCTTCTGAAACGGCCAAAGGACTTAGACGATTGCAAGAAGCGCCCCTGTCACAGCAGAGACTTACACAGGGCCATTTTTAGTGCCTGAGGAGCTCCTTAGACGGCAAAAACGTCCCAGGGACGACAGGAAGGAATCCGAGATGGTTTAAGCGTCCCTGAAACTGCCAGATGGGTCCCTGAGACTGTCCGAGGTGCTCCTGAAACTGCCAAAGGAGCGCCTGAGACGTCCCGCGGGACACGTGAAACTGTAAAAGGAACCTGAGACCACTAGAGAGGATCCTGGCACGGCAGACGGCCCGAGACCACCAAAAGTGCTCCTATAACTGCAAGAGGGAACCTAAACTAAGTTGACCTAAACTAAACTAAATTAAACTAAACTAACCTAAACAAAAAATCCAGAAACTATGGGATGGGGGGGGACCGACGGGCTCCTGGACCAGATGCAGACACAATAACAAGCCGTCAAAACCTGGGAAAAAGGTTTGCTTATTTAAATAAAAACTGGGTGATAGTAAAAAGAACGAAATTCAGTTATTTTTTCGGGATGGGGAAAAAGGTAATCCAAATGAGGTCGGCTGTTGATCCGTCAGAGCATGCCCCCCCCACCGAAAATGCAATCCGCCGTCCCTGCGTGTTACAAGCATCCCAATGGTGCTCTCTTACCTGAATGACATTTGTTAGCCCTTGCTCTGCACACGACAACCGTAGGTAGCCATGGTCGTTGGCCACTCCCAGCTAGTTGGCACTTCTACCAGCAAACCCATGGCAGCCCAGGCGCATATCCCCCTCTATCTCAAAGGCAACTAGCATTTTACGAAGGTGAGCCTGCTTGTTGGCTGCAGGTGCTGGCAGCCGCCTGGAATCTTTCAAAGGCTGCGCATCAATGATGTCATCTGTTGATGGCATTCATGACATGATCTGCTTCTTTGAGGTCTTGCGCCACCACTGTGGCTACGATGTGCATGCCTGAGACAGGTTGCACTCACCTGAAACAAAGCAGTAATCTGTGAAGCTTGACAGTAAATTAGATAAACCAGTGGCACACCACAGTTCACAGACTTGAATTTTGATAGCCTGGAGGTTTATCAAAGACGCTGACCAGAATGCTTAATACTAGACCAGAAAGCTTTAATATTTAATAAAAATATATTTAATACTTGACCAGAAAGCTTTAGTATTCACACTTGAGATCCTAGCCAATAATACCTATTTATTGCCTATAAACAATTAGAATGTCACATGAAAATAAATCATGAACACCAAGCTTCAATCACAAAAGTTAACATGATGACAGTAAGTAATGTGAATCATATGACAATGGATATCTAACCTGTTGTGGTGTAGTTTTCCATCAGGAACAGGCACTCTGCAATGTGCTTACGCAAAACAAGTGGGCCAAACCCTGCTGGGCATTCACAGTCAGCACATGCCACAGCACCGTTGCTTAATTTTGAGTCGGTATGTCAGTTCTCTTTTCGTTTCAGCATGGGCTATGAATCTGAGGAAATTGTCCTCCTTGCGCGTTGTTTCTGTCGGAAACATGACAAATAAATACTTGAACAGTTTGAGGTCATTCTTATTCATCTCTGCCGTACGCGTCCTTGCAATGTCACTTGAGATGAAAAGCTTGTTGATATCAACAATGCTGAAAGAGTTCAGGTTGGTAGTGGTACCAGCACTTCTAAAGTTATCATGACTTGGCCAAGAATAATCATTTGAGGAAAGATGTCCGGACAAAATGGCGAGACGTAAAAACGGCAAATGTTTTTTGGGCAAATGCCGGATGGTGAATGCTGAAGGGCGACGTGTAAAAATGGCGACACGTTGAAATGGCGACTGGCCAAACGGTTCGCCTTCGTGTTCTGCGCAGTTTGGCCGTTTGTCATTTTATCATGCCGCCATTGTTACATGTCTCCGTTTAGGGTTCGCTATCTAGCATTCGCCATTTTCACATTCCGCCAGTTTACCCTAGTATCCTGAGGAAGATGGCCCAAGATCTTCATTTTCACCGAAGCTACAGGTAGCATCTAGGGTCTTCAGCCTGAAAGAAATGCATGAGCAATGAGAAAACTGTCGATGCACAAAACTTACAAAAACTGGCCCTAAACAAACAGAGACCAATGTTTGTCGGTATTCTTGGGGCTAGCATGTCAATGACATAAACAACAGTATTTCACACACGTGACTGTACTTTGCATAAGTGGATGCACCGGCTGTCATCGATATTTGGCTTGCTCAACTCGGCATCGGGGCCTTTGGCCTCTTCGCCAACCTATAGGGCCCGACAGAACAGTCATAACTGCAGAGGACTTCTGGTTAAAAATTATACACCCATGACCCACCAGAACGAATCCCCCCATACGCTTGCACCCAAACACGTTGCTTACTAAATAACATTTGATACGTAAAAGCTAACACATTTTCCTTAGAAATGTCCAAAAAGTGGTTCACTGCATAAGTGGTTTACTCTCCCTTTGCGAGTCAGATCAAGCCATAACATCCTGTCTCTGTTTTTAAAGGGAAACGGTTGGGGGAAATGATGACGGGAAAATTAGAAAGTTCTAGGTCACAACGTTCACGTCACTTCACGTGCCAAACCCCTACCTCTCCACCAGCTCAGCCTTACGCCCCTTGGTTGAGGCATTGCGTTGCCTCAGTCTGTCTTTGAGGCCCTGGACACTTAAATACCAATGTTCCTCCAAAGAGGGTGCTTCACGATCTATTCAACCTTCTTGAATCCATCAACTTCTCTTAAAACACAATCTCCCCTCAGCGTAACCAAACCCGTACATGGAACGAAACTGGCGCATACAATCACACAGTACACGAAAGACCCTACTCAAAATGTGAATCACCATTGCCTTCAGCGCCGCCCTGGTGGCGGAAATTCCATTGTGGCTTCCCACTCTGAACTCCACCTCCATCGAGAACGGTTCCTATCTCGCCCATTTTTATTCACTCAATGAAAAAAAAAAACATGAAAAAAGGCAACGTGAAACAAGCTGCATTCCGACTAAAAAGATTTTTAGTTTGCATTTCATGATAGTACTCGCAGTTTGGTTTTCGTTTGGCAAGTTGAGAAATAAATTGGTAAGAAATTAGAAAATCTGAGCCATGTCATGCGATTGCCCACTCTTCACAACCCTTCATCAACACTGCGCTGAAGCACATGTCTTAATGGACAAACGTGCCGATTTGTATTCTTTTGAGGGGGCCATTGCTCGCCCCCTCAATGTGAATCATGGCCTGTCCAAAGCCCATATTTCAGAAGCCCATCCCCCGCCCCATATTTTATGCCGGTTTTAACAGGGAAAGTAGGAAATGATTGTGAAAAAAAACGGGCGCAACAGATACGAGTTAAACAGGAAGTACAGAGCAAAGCACTGAATGTTTTATTTTGAAGGTTTTCTTGTAGGACATTTAGGAAATAAAGGTAGACATTGAGGTCAAATGGACACACTGTTTGGCGTTGTCGGCTTCTATAGGCCTGGCGGTGTTAGAGCTAACCCAAACGGCATTTCTCTGGGCCTTACCAATGTTTTATTTTCGAAACAGAGTCTTTAATCACAGTTGTCTGTAAAAAGGCAGTTGGAATACAAAATAGTACTAAGAATCATCAATTCTTTACATCAGAGTTATAGTATAGATACATATATACATATATATATATATATATATATATATATATATATATATATATATATATATATATATATGTATATATATATATATATATATATATATATATATATATATCTGTCTCCATCAATCTATCTATTACGTTCCATATTAATTCATATTATATATGCATATATATATATATATATATATATATATATATATATATCAGCATTTTGGAGTTAGGTTTTATTTCACGACAGTTGAAGCAGTTCACATTCGGAAAACAGCATCCTTCACCAATACACAGGTCAAATACCTTATACGTCTTTCTATGTACAATAAAGTTTTGGTGAGTTTGAAGCTGACAGGAAGTGACTAATCTTCCATTGCATTTGCAGGATTCTACAACATGGATGACATACTTCACTAAAGTTTGCACCTTTGTATATTTTGTCCTTGTACAGTTGTGTCCGGTGACCTTTCTTTCTACATGGAAATGGCAAAAGAACATCGAAACATGAAATATTTCGTAATGATCGTAACGATATAATATGCATGTCTTTTAATGAGAGGGTTTACAAATATCAGGAACCCGACCGGAAAATAATAAGGGACCTAGAGTGAGCATAAAAGAAGGTAATAAATGCTGAGTAAGCCGTCGTTTTCATCAAACTATATATATACATATATATATATATATGTATATATATATATACATGGGATGTATATTCCATTTTGTATATATATACATCTATATATGCAAAATGGAATATGTATATATATATGAAAATATGTATATATATGTATATATATATACATACATATTTACATGAGGACGTGAATTCCATTTTTATTTGATGAATGGTACCAAAAAAACTGCAAAATTTGCGTTGGTCAAAATAAACTGGGCTAAAACTGTTGAGAAATCCGCACTTGGAGAGACGTCACCCTGTCGGGCCCCCGGCTCAGCCTCTCCCCCTCTCCAGTTATTTACACAATACGACATTCCTGGTATACAGACAACTGTAAAGAGATCAAGCACGGAAAATGAAATAGTAACGTAGTCAAATTTGCGTCGCTTCAAAAGCTGCCCCTCTTCCCAGCTCGTTCTACGACTATCGCTTCATGGCTAAATGACGACGCATGGAAAGAAGAGATCTCAAAATGTCGCTTGCCCTGCTGGCATGACCCTCACCCAAGGGGGACGTTTCGACGCTCTACTGAGTACTTTTGATGACAACAAAAAAACAGCGCTCGCAGCGCGCTGAAATTTGCAATGTTTTTTTACGTCGTTTGCGCATGTGCTTTAGAGTTTTCAGCTTCCAGGCATGCCAGGTTACTGACCTAGGTCTTGTAAAAAGGCCAACCTTCGATTTTTTAAAAGGCCTTCTGCGAGCCCCGCCACGTAATTAATCATCCTGAAACGTTCAGGGACAGTAGTCGAGGATATTCCTAAGAATTGCGCTGTTGCGACTTCGCTGTGAAAGTCAAGGTCAGTGATCTACAGTCAGCTATATGTCCGCCTTATTTTCCTGTTTCTAACGGCCTTGAGCCGTTTCTTTATTTTTCTTTTTTGTGCCTGAAGTGCGTTCCTGGACCAAGGAGATCATTAAATACGACAGATAGGATCCACAAGACCATGAGGTCAGGTCAGGTCACATTTAGGGCGAACCAACAACAGAAAGTCTGAAGCCCCGTCTTGATGATGACAAGGGCAAAAATAGGTGCTGAAGTCGATTTTGCATTTTAAAACTGCACCAAGACGCTTCCAGGTCGTAAAACGATCTTAGGTCACTTGAAGTATATTATTGGTATGTCACCGTAGTAGAAACTTGGTTCACATCCAGATGTCCAGCTTTATCCCTTTGGTTGATTTCATAAGACAAAGGCGGATCCAAGCATAAAAAATGAAACCTAACCGTGCTTCAAATCAGGTCATGATCCTACGTCAGGTGAGGTTATGTGGGCCACCTTATATAGCACCCTATTGATCACGGTTGTGGAGCTCATGAAGTTTCCAACCAAAGGCACTTGTTGCCCTTTTGTTTACGTTGCTATTGATCCTCGACAGAACACGAAACAAAGTAAATAAAACAACTGAAGTCAGGTCAGGCCACAAGTTAGTCCGCCGGTATTTTAAAAAAAATGTTCGTACGAATCATTTCTACTGTTCTGGAAGCATAGATGAACAGCAACACGCCAGCTACTTTCAAAGCCCTTACAAATACGGCGAGATGAAAAATGACATTAAATCAGGTCCCTGATGTGATGTGATGACATGCATGCTATGAATTATATGCCGCCGTAATGTACATTATATTGGCTTTCCATCGGTGTGCTCAGAATTTCTGTTGCTATGCTTTATTGGTGGCGAAGGTAGAGCTCTTGTTAGAAAGTTCTATTTCTGACATGTATACGCGAGAAAATCTATAATTTTTTTCAACAAATCAATATTTTTGAGTGCTCTGAAAGGTACTTATGGCGGACTTTTGCATGGTATAAGATATATTTTTCTCTGACGATGCGCTCGTGAGACAGGGGTGGTCGAAACGTCCCCTCGAGTTCCGGCCGCACACGACAGGGGGTCGGTGGGGTGAGAATAAAGTACATGGCGTTTCCAGTGTTACTGCTTCGGCACGTCGAACTTTAAGCAAAGGTTTTAAGTTTCGGATCATCAATACCATTCTTCGTTAAACGATCCATAGCTAAGGATGGTAATCAATTACCGTGCATCTATGTAAAACTAAGATTAATTTAGCATTGATATGCTAAATGCGATGTTGCGTTCCAACGTTAGTTAGACCAAAATCCCATGTTGGTACAGTATAGTGTGGAGTACCCGGGGCAGGTGGCCACATATCCAAGCAAATGCCCTGCTTTCTGGCCAAAAAACGGCTCCTTTGGTCCGAAGTACTTTCATGAATAGAATCTCGGACATTTTTATGCGTGTCCCAGGGAGTTTAAGGAGAACGTTTTGTGAGCCACGGTTCTTCAGGCTCCTATGGCGCAGTTAATTATAGATGCCCTTGAAAAACAGGATAACACTGCAGGGTGCGCCATTGAATCAGTCTTTCCTGGGACATCAGACATGCCCCGGGCAGGGGGCGTTTAACCGGAATTAGAACAAACAGCATTTCCGTCGTCGGGCGTTTGGAGCCCAGCGTCCCAGTTGAGGACGGTGCAGCCTGGGACGGGCCGGGGGACCTTCCGACCCGTTCCCTTCCGGCCTGAATATTGACGGTCAGGTCCGGTCCGGTCTGGCCCCGGTCCCTTCTCTTCCCGTCCTCATGCTGTCGTCGCCAGCCGGGGCCGCTGCACGTGGTTTTCGACCTCCTGAGACGAGGCAGATGGAGCAGGCGAGGACACGCCGTGAGCTCTGTCTTTGTTTACGCGATGAGCCAACCGGCAAGATGACGAGATATGAACAACACAAGGGTAAAATCCGTGACTCACCCAGGCACTGGCGGATCCAACGCGGGGGGGCATCGGGGCCATGGCACCCTTTCATAAGAGAAAAGGGCCGATGTGGCTTTTGGACTCTTTTTCGGACGGAAGCAGTGCATTTGTTGTTTTCAAACATTTTTTGTAATTCAAGTCAATTTCCTGGCATGACGAAACAAAGCTGCCGAAATCCGGGGAGAAATCAACATTTCGGATATGTTAGATTACACGGATGGAGGCATCCCCTACCCCGCCCCCCGCCATTAGCACATGGTCTGGATCCACCTCTGCACCCATACAATTGGCCAGTGGCCCTTCCGTCACCAGCCAGCCAGGAAGATGTCGATTGGAGTTCTTTTAATTATGGACATGCCCGCCTCCATGTTGATCTCGGCTTCCTCCAAAGCTGATTTTTGCCCCCTCCCAATGTTTTCCGCCAGTTTCAACAATGGAAATGGCCAACAATGACGAAAATAATGCTCCCAATAGAAAACAGATGGGCAGAAGGTATAATAATACGGTATCAAAAGACCTGAAACATTTAGAAGAGAAAAGTGTCGGGTCCTTTGGTCAAACAGGCACAGTGATCAGGGATGTCGTTTTCTGTGAGCCCTGGTAGTGTCAATGGCTTTGCAATATTTTTCCAGCGAAAAACGTCAGATTAAAAGTGTGTGAAAAAAGAAATGGAATGGAAAATCAGGAGTATTATTCAATGGAACATACGTGGAAACACACACAGGCAGATGAATATATATTTACATACATATATATAGACATATATATCTATATACATATATATATATATCTAGTTTGTCATTTCATAAATAATAACAAAGACGAACTTGCTATCCGTCAAAATAAAGTGGGTTAAATCCTTTGAGAAACCCGGATTTTGGGAAGGAAACGTTAGGCTGTCGGGCCCTGGCTCGGCCCTCTCCCAGTCATTTACACAAAGCAACATCTCTGAGAGGGGGATTTCGAAGGACGGCGAAAATGCCGTGCAGTAGGACTCATCACGTAAAGGCTGACCTCTCCCACAACGATGTGACTCATGCACAACGCTGCAAACGACAGGTCTTGCAGCGCCCTGGGTGATTCCCTCTGATACGCCTGGGCTGGTGCGGCTTTCCCGAAAACCCGCTGAGTAATCCTCTCGGTTTATGTCATGTCTTGCTAGGCTAGTGTTTCCCCGGACACAGCAGGCCGCTTAACCCGGCCAATCCTGGCGTATTTTCGTACCCGCTACCGCCAGGGGGAGTGCTCAAAACGGCACACGCTTTACATCTCAAGATCTGAGTGTCGGACCTGAACCAGTCCACCACCAGTAGATAGTCCTGTGACTTGCGATTCAGAAAATATTTTGCTATTCCCGGTCACGTGACTGACCAAGTAAAACAAAACATGACGTCGTAATGAAATGACATCGGTTCGTACATCATGTCATCCGCAATGCTTGTCTTAGAACGCTCAACTACGTATCTTAACCCGTCCCCGACTGCGGGGGGGCAGCTGACTGCCCACCCTGAGGTTTTTCTGGGATTGCGAGAGAACAAACAAACACAGAGTCACGAAACTTCGGGTGCCTTTTGCACCATCAATTTCACATCTCGTGCCAAAATTTTGACCTAAAGTCAGATCAGGTGCCTGACTTAGGTCAGGTCAAACATCCCCATCTCATAAAAAGTTTAGCGCCCTTTAACTTTTTTTGGAAAACAAGATATCTCAATAATACTTTCAGCGATTAGTAATCGTGATAGCTGCAACAAATCTGCTATCTCAGATTTTTCGGGATTTTCCGGGTCATTGACCTAAGGTCAAGCCCATTGTTAACACATGTGGTCGTTTTTTCGGAAACTGACGGAATATTTCATAGCATTTTTATTCTGGAGTGAAACAGACATCTAGTTACCGTCATTGGGCACAGTATCAATGACTTCCAGCCATTGACCTGGGGTCAGGTCACGAATAACTGTAGTGAGCCAAAATGTGCCACCGTTAAAATTAGCGATGAATTACTCAGAATAGGTAGAAAATGACAGAACTAGCTTGCAGAGACGTAAGTAATACCAGCAACCTCAAAAGCTTGAAAAAATAGCATATTTTGGAAATAAACAGGCTCTCGTGAATAAAGCTCCGTCAGTTGTGTAGATTGGTAACTAATGATTTTTTTCCAAAATTTAAGCATGAAAAACCATCACAAGAACCACTATGATGAATAAAATTCACATAGATCGTATTTCTTCGCAGAAATAAAGAAACGCCAAAATTAGTTCCCGTCAATTTGTTACTGCATACGGCGGCGGCGCAGGACTACAGCTGGCGCGAGAATTGCCGTGTTTTTAACTCGACGTTTCGGCGTATATATTGAACAAATCTGGGAAATTAGACGTGTATCGGCATCCACGGACCTTTTTCTGTGCACTAGTGCCTTTACCTATGCGTTATTAGTGACAGCCCTTGAGATTCAGGCCATTTCTCGGTCTCATGTAGTCGGCTATGAGAAAACATATATAGGACGTCAACTGCTTACATATTATCTTAAACTAAAACTGAGACCAGTTTCGAGCTCCACTCGTCACAAGCTTTCCAACGGTATGCTATTTTTATCGTGCGGCTAACCGTTCGTGAGTCAGAGGGAGCCAACTGCCCCCCCCCCCCAGTCGCGCATGTTCGAAACCGACCGACGGTCGTGCGCGGGTTAAAAGATCACGGTCTTTTGCATCAGGAGCAAGGTAAAATGTCTTAAAAAATGTCGGGTCAGTCAGCCTACGTCAGGTGAAATGATGGTCTTACTTTACCTCACAAGGATAGATACTTAATCGCAGCCGTTTTGATCCAAACCACAAAAAGAGCTCAGTGAAACGTTCCGTTGATCAGTTCTGCATTACCCGCTTTTCATCCAGTCAGGGTTAATCTAGATCAGATTAGATCAGGTTGCATTACTCTTCCTGCCAAAGATCAGTAATTACTCGCTGGGATTTTTCACTGCGTGAAGCACAGAACTGAAATGACATCTCGTGCTAATCAAACCTGCTCTGTCTGCTGCTTTTTATCGGGGCAAGGTCAAGACAGGTCAAGACAGATAGTTTTTTTCTGACTAGGAACAATAATTGCTCTCTGCTGCTACTGAACGATCTTCCACAGACAGTGTTGTATTTCATTTCGTTTTGACATCTACTTATGACGTGACCTGTGATGACCTTACTGCATTTGGTGAACCTTGCCAAGGGCGCATGACGATTTGCTTGTCTGTCTTGAACGATGGGAAAGGTTAGCGGCAACTACTTCTATCACCCACAACGCAAATCATATGCAATTGTCATCATACTTGTGCCCTAGCATGACCTCTAATGTTCACATGACACGGTTGTATATTTTTTTTGTACCCGTTTTTATGTAGATCCGATTAATCCACACCACATATTTACGATTTACCAAAATCTAAGCATTTCCTCGCCACCGCCCAAAACGGCGAAAGCATGCAGGCAAAGGTTCACTGATAACGTCATATCTTCATGACTTAACGAAGCACGGAAATTGTTCTGAAATCGGAAGATGTAAAATTGAATGATGGACAGGTACTGAAAGTTTGGTCGGGCTGACCCGAAGGTTCAGAAGTTATTCGCGAAAAACTGATGGTGGTGCCCTATCTGACACCCCCAGGCCGGGTTAAGCTGCTCGATGTGGCTCCAAAACACCGCCGACCAGGCACACATCACCTCGGTGGAGACGGCGGGCAACGTCATGAGCTCCTCTCGACAAGCCACCCTGGCGCTCGATAACACCGCCTACGTCGTCCCACGGGCCGGCCGCCCGTTGACCGCCGGGGCCTGCCGACTCCCCCTCCCCCGCGAGGGGGCACAGTGGCTCTCCGTGACTGCAGGCGGCTACACGATAGGACGAGTGCAGCTCGTCTTATCGGGTGGAGAGCACGGATAAAGCAGGTGAGCTGATACGGCGAACAGGCGATTCACCTACGCTGGCACCAGTCGACGTTCGTCGGAGGGGGGGGGGCGAATTACTGCCTTTATTCAGTAAAACTGGAAAGGGGAAGTGCAAACCCTAAGTCATGCCAAGTTATGTCTTGCTTGATGTAAATAATTTCGCCTTCCTTTCCCCTCTCTTCGGTGTTCTGCTCAAATTCTATCTCTTACATATTAATTAACCCGCACCGGATTGGCAGTCGGCACCATGCACGCCCGACTGAGGATTGTGATCCCCCTCCCCTGTGACTCGCGAATGGTTGATTGCACGATAAAAATAAGCGTGATGGTGGAAAGCTCGTGATGAGTAGAGCTCGACGCTGGCCTCATTTTGTTTTTATGTCACATGTAAGTCATTGACCCTTATGTATGTTTTGTCATGCTCATGTACATGAAAACGAGGAATGGCTTGGAGGGCTGTGATTAATAGTCCAGGTAAAGTTGCCAACGAATGGGCTTAAGTTCCCAGATGCCGATACACGTCTAACTTCTCTGATTTCTTAACCCTCTCCCCGGAGCGCTAGCTGGACCTTATAGACAATTCCCGGTAGGGGATGAGACCCCCGAGATCTCGATAACTACACATCCGATTTCATCCCAACAAATGGTCTTTGATTTTGGATGACGTAAACTACCTTTCTGCAAAGAGAAATTTTCAAAATCTTGAAAGGGGTGGACAAGAGTGGATAAAAAGTCAAAATGTTGGACATTTATGGCCTTGTTATAGTTCTGCTCTGTATGGACCGATTCCGATTAAATCGGCATGAATCAGAAGCTTATGGATAGCACCTTTATCATCCGTTCACACGTTTGATGCTGTGAGAAAATTCATGGGCGTTTACAGGGTTTCAAAAATGAGAAGGTTGTCTTTTCAAAAACTGAATCAACGAAAAAGTATCAATACACTTTTTTAGCTTTTACTAGCCGTATTATGATGAAGTACAAACTGCATCACATTATTTGTGTAATGTTAGCATAGGCGATGCCAGGGAGATGAGGAATGGGAAATGTCATGGTTCCATTTCGCCATGCCATCTTACGACCTTCGATTTTAAATGACTTCCAGTGATATTAGAATTACATGGAATGATTTGGGCCTATTTCGTATTGTTTGAAATCGCTTTCAGTCATTTGTATTTACTTTGTGTCTGAAGTCGCATTTTAAGGCACTCGTAATATAGGGTACGCGCACTAACATTTCAGATCATAGCTCCGTGGCCCGACCTAAAATCAACCTGAAACTTGATGCATAAGTGTAGGACGCCCTTCTACGTCATACATACTCCAAACTTGACATTTTGGAAGAATAAGACCAAAATTAGTGCCATAAAGCCAAATTTTACTTTTTACCTTCGCCTGCCTTGTGAAGTGACCTCAGATTTGCAAAATTATATCTGTATTCTTTCCCAATCACTTACCTGTACACCCATGTCATATTTTAAACTGTATCTTAAAAACGCTCTTTTTGGCAGCCATTTTTCTTTCACCTTCAACAGGGCCAAAATGGATTAAGAGACTTCCCAAACTCGTTGCCTGGCTCCGTTCCTGAACAAAATAGAATTACGGAATTTTGAGCCAGTGCGTATAAGGAACAGTCAGAAAAAGCCACCAAGGTTCGTGGAGCTGTGCCAGAAACCCTGAAATTCGCAAGCAAAATCCACCAAGGGGGATCCCGTTCGAATACGGCCACGGACCACCTATCAGCAGCTTCTGATCACCTGGTTAATGGGGACAAACTGAGCGAGTGCATACTGAGCAGTGAAACCAAACGAGGAGCAAAAGAACGACCAGGCCAACAGAACGCTTATCCGCAATGAGCGAGTATAAACTAAGCAGACAGGAAATAACCGACTGTACCGGGTACAGTTTTTCTCCAGAATGGTGGGGGACGGGGAAAATAGTTTTTGAAGAGACTCTTTCCAGTCAACGCCCATAGCCTCATGTTAAATCTCAGCGGCTTAGACTAAACGGTACGAGAGACCAAAAAATAAACTGTTTGCATGTCACTGAAGAAACAAATAGATATGAAAATTTCGCCTTTTCAGATACCTCAAATACACCAGTCCAAACTCCTTCTGTTGAACCCGAATTCAGCCATCCCTGTCTCACCATTTCGTCATTTTCATGTACATCCTACGACATGATGGAATCGCAGTTTAGCTCTATGATGTGCGAAACACACCGAGGAAGTTCAACAGAACATAGAGTTCCTTTTTGTCATAATTGCTTAGATGTCTTGCTGTTTGCTACTTCGTTCCTTACTTTCGAGTCAGGCGCTCATTTAACCTGCGCACGAACGTCGGTCCGTTACGATCATGCGCATCTGGGGGGAAGGGCTGTTGGCCATCGCCCCCCTCGACATCGCGAACGGTTGGTCGCACAATAAAAAAGCACACCATTGAAAACTTGTGACGAGTAGAGCTCAAAACTGGTCTCATTTTTTACTTTTAGACAATATGTAAGCAGTTTACGCCCTGTATATATTTTCTCATAGCCGACTGCAGGAGACCGAGAAATGGCCTGAATATCAAGGGCCGTGACTAATAACGCATAAATAAAGGCAGTAGCGCACCAGTAAAGGTCTTCAAATGCCGATACTCACCTTAATTCTCAGATTTATTCAATATATACGTGGAAACGTCAAGTTCAAAACACGACAATTCTCGCGCCGTCTGTCGGCGTGCGCCGCAGCCGTATCCAGTAACAAATTGAAGGGAACTAGTTTTAGCGTTCCTTTATTTTCGTCAAAAAGCCTATCCATATAAATTCTATTCATCTTACTGGTTCTTGTGATGGTTTTTCATGCTTAATTTTTTGAAAAATTGATTAGTTACCAATATACACAACTGGCGGAGTTTTATTCCTGACAGCCTGTTTATTTCCAAAATATGCTATCTTAAAATTTTTTGAGGTTCCTGATATTACTTCCGTCTGTGCAACCTAGTTCTGCCATTTTCTACCCACTCTGAGTAATTCATCTCCGATTTTGAGGATGGTACATTAAGCCACAGTTATTCGTGACCTGAACTCAGGTCAATGGCTGGAAGTCATTGATACTTTGCCCAATGACGGTAGCTAGATTTCTGCTTCACTTCACAATAGAAATGTTATAAAATATTCCGCCAATTTCCGAAAAACGACATGTCTTAAAAATGCCCTTGACCTTACATCATTGACCCCAAAAATTCCAAAAAATCTGAGATAGCAGATTTCTTGCGTCTATGAGGGTCACTAATCTCTGAAAGTATTATTGAAATGTCTTGTTTTCCAAAAAGTTAAAGGGCGTTAAACTTTTTTTGACATAGGTCTATTTGACCTGCCTTGTATCAGGCAGCTGACCTGACCTGAGGTTAAAATTTTGACACTAGATGTAAAAAGATCAGGCAAAAAATACACAACGTTTCGTGGCTCTGTGTTTGTTTGTTCTCTCGCAATCCTAGAAAAACCTCAGGGGGGCTGTCAACAGCCCTCTGTGGTCAGCGGCGGGTTAATGCATCATATATGTTACCCGTCCCCGACTGGAGGCGGGCAGCTGACCACCCCCCTGAGGTTTTTCTGGGATTGCGAGAGAACAAACAAACGCAGAGCCTCGAAACTTCGTGAACCCTTTGCTTCATCATTTTTACATCTCGTGCCAAAATTTTGACCTCAGGTCAGGTCAGGTGACTCAACTAGGTCAGGTCAAACAGACCTATGTCTGAAAACATTTAGCGCTCTGTAACTTTTTCAGAAAACAAGATATCTCAATAACACTTTCAGCGATTAGTGATCTTGATAGATGAAACAAATCTGCTGTCTCAGATTTTTCGGAATTTTTCGGGTCACTGACCTAAAGTCGATCTCATTCTTAAGACATGCCGTTCTTTTTTCCGAAAATTGACGGAACATTTGATACCATTTTTAGCGTGGAGTGAAGCAGAAATCTAGTTGCCGTCATTGGGCGAAGTATTAACCCTATTCCCGGAGGGCTAGACGGTGTGGTCGATTCCCGGCGGGGGGGGCGGATTCGGCCCCCCCCCCGAGATCTCGAGAACTACTCGTCTGATTTCATCGCAACAAACGGCAATCGATTTGCCGTGACGTGAACTACATTTTGATAAAAAGAAATTCTCAAAATTTTGAAATTTGGAGATACAGGGGGGAAAAATGTCAAAATGTGGGGTACTTTTGGACTTCTTATAACTCCGTTCTTTATGGACCGATTTCGATGAAACTGGCATGAATCGAGAGGTTATGGATAGGGCTTTTACCATGGGTCCTCAAATCTAAAATTTTGAGAAAATTCATGGGCGTTCACAGGGTTTCAATAACAGGAGCATTAGTTTTCTAACAATTGAATGAACAAAAGAGGCAAACACCCTTTTTGGCTTCTGCTAGTCATGTTAGACTAAAGAAGTACAAATCGCATTACAATGTTTGTATAATGTTAGCATAGGCGGTGCCAGGGACATGAAAAAGGGGGACTGTCATGGTCACACGTTTCTCAGATCAACTTGCGACCTTTGACCTTAAATGACTTCCAGTGACCTTGGGGTCACTTGGAATGATCTCGTGTGCATTTAATATTATCTGTAAACGTTTTCAATCATTTGAATTCACTCTATTTCAAAACTTTCATTTTATGGCTATTGCGATATAGGGTACGCGCACTGACATTTTAGGTCATAGCTCCGTGACCCGACCTGATATCAAGCTGAAATTTGGTACACAAGTAGAAGGCACCCTTCTACGTCATATATATTCCGGGTTTGACATTTGAAAAAAACGGCGCCGAAATTATTGCGAAAAACAAATTTTGACTTTTGACCTTGACCTAACCTTGTAAAATGATTCCAGATAACCAAAGTTACATCTGCACATTCCCCAACTATTTAGCTATACATCCATATAAAGTTTTAGGTTCTAGCTTTAAAACTCTGTTTTTGACAGACATATTTATTTTACCCTGAACATGGCCAAAAATGGCATGAGGTGCCTCCCAAAAACGTTGCCTGGCTCCGCCTCTGAGCAAAATAGAATTTTGAAATTTTGCCACAGCACGTAGAAAGAATAGCTAGGAAAAGTCACCAAGTTTCGTAAAACGGCGCTAAAAGGCCTGGAATTGGCAAGCAAAAAACCCCAGGGGGGGATTTCGCCCCCTGCCGGGAATAGGGTTAAGAAAAAATTTATTCGGAATCTCAGGATGTTTTCAAATTGGCTGCAAGGTTACGTATGACCTGACGGGCGACAGCAGTATCCACCGTTGGTCAGTGTCCTCACAGTCTTAAATAGCCCCCTTGACGACTGCTGCGATCTAATCTGCAACTCTTAAACTTTAACCTCTAAAAGGGCAATTAATCTAAAACACAGACTGTAAAATGTCAGGAATAATTCAGACGCCTTGCAGTTTTGCAACAGTTAGTCACCAGGCGCACAAACGCTGAGCAAAAAGGTGTGAAAGCGGACTTCCATTGCACGATTATAACCGGCAATGCTGCTTAGCGGGTTCGCTCTACCTCGTACGGATTAGGTATGAGAATGTTGGAAGATTGGTTTGCCATCACCGGTTGGCTGCTGTGACTGCACCTGTGGCGGGCCTGGCTGGCTGGCCTTGATACCAGACGACGTCCGGGCCGGGCGGCGGCGGCGGCGGCGGCGGCGGCGGGACGACCAGGCTGAGCTGGCTTCGCCTGGGGGGAGTAGGGTACGGCCACAGAACGGCGAATTTCCGAGGATATGGAGATTCTGGGCGAGGTACTGTGGGCAAAGAATACCTGTCTGGAAGAAACTGCACTTCCGAGGCCCAGTCCAAAAAGCATGTGTTGCCATTAGAGAAATCACATAACAAAGGGATCCAGGATGTCATGGCACCTAAATTGGACAAGCTAAACATTTCTGAATGCAGTCTGAGAAGCGTATTTTGGAAAATATTGGTTCTAAAATATGATGACCAAAGCCATGCAACACAAAAAAATATATATTCTCGGATTCAGAACAACTTTTAGTGCCTTGGTAACGCCGACAAACGATTCCTGCCGTCCGCTCACGTCGACCATGACAGCTGGATCTGACAATGAATCAAGTAAGTTTTGTACGAAGTAAGGCCTTTCTGCACTAAGATAATTTGAAACAATTGTCATTATCATCGCAAAGAGGCATCATTATCATATCGCGAATTCCTTTCACCCGTCCCCGACTGGGGGGGTAGTTGACTCCCCCCCTGAGGTTTTTCTTGGATTGCGAGAGAACCAACAAACACAGAGTCGCGAAACGTTGTGTACCTTTTGCTCCACCAATTTTACATCTCGTGTCAAAATTTTAACCTTAGGTCAGGTCCGGTGCCTGACCTAGGTCAGATCAAACGGACCTATGTCCAAAAAACTTTAGCGCCCTCTAACTTTTTCGCAAAACAAAATATTTCTGCAATACTGTCGGGAATTAGTGATCGTGATAGATGCAACAAATCTCCTATCTCAGATTTTTTGGAATTTTCTGGGTCATTCACCTCAGGTGAAGCCCATTTTTAAGACGTGTCGCCGTTTTTTTGGGAAATTCACGGAATATTTCATAGCATTTTTAGTGTGGAGTCAAACAGATATCTAGTTACCGTCATTGCGCTAAGTATCAATGACTTCCAGCCATTGACCTGAGGTCAGGTCACGAATAAACTGTAGTGAGCCAAATATACCACCGTCAAAATCGACGATGAATTACTCAAAATGGGTAGAAAATGGCAGAACTAGATTGCACAAACGTAAGTAATATCAAGAACCTCAAAAAGTTTGCAAAAATAGCATACTTTGGAAATAAACAGGTTCTCGCGAATAAAGGTCCACCAATTTTGCAGATTGGTAACTAATGAACTTTTCCAAAATTTAAGCATGAGAAACAATCACAAGAACCACAGAGATCAATAAAATTTACATATTTCGTCTTTTTTCGCGAAAATAAAGGAGCGCCAAAATTAGTTCCCGTCAATTTGGTACCGCATACGACAGCGGTGCACAGCGACAGCTGGCGGGAGAATTGCTGTGCCTTTAACTCAACGTTTCGGCGTATATATTGAACAAGTCTGGAAAATTAGACGTGTATCGGCATCCGCGGACCTTTACTTGTGCGCTGTTGCCATTACCTATGCGTTATTAGTCACAGCCCTTAGATTCCGGCCATTTCTAGGTCTCATGCAGTCGGCTATGAGAAAATATATGTGGGGCGCAAATCGGCTTACTTATTATCTAAAAGTTAAAAATGAGACCAGTTTCGAGCTCTACTCGTCACAAGCTTTCCAAAGGTGTACTTATTTTTATCGTGCGACCAACCATTCGTGAGTTAGAGGGGGGGAGGCAGCCATCTGCCAACCCCCAGTCGCCCATGTTCGAAACGGACCGACGGTCGTGCGCGGGTTAAAGTGAACGGGAGCAAGACACAGCTGATGCTTTTTAACCCGCGCACGACTGTCGGTACGTTTTGAAAATGCGCGACGGGGGGGGGGCAGTTTGCCGCCCCTCTTACTCACGAACAGTTGTTCGCACGAGAAAAATAAGCACACCGCTGGAAAGTTTGTGACGAGTAGAACTCGAAACCGGGCTCATTTTTCAGTTTTAGATAGTATGTAAGCAATTTACGCCCTATGTATGTTTTTTCATAGCCGACTGCATGAGACCGAGAAATGGCCTGAATCTCAAAACTAATAATGCATAGGTGAAGGCACCAGCGCACAAGTAAAGGTCCGCGCATGCCGATACACGTCTAATTTCCTAGATTTTTTTTCAACGTTGAGGTAAAGATACAGCAATTCTAGCGCCAGCTGTGGGCGTGCGCCTCTGCGGTATGCAGTAACAAATTGACGGAAAGTAATTTTAGCGTTCCCTTATTTTCGCGGAAAAAGCCTATCTATGTAAATTTTATTCATCTTAGTGGTTGTTGCGATGGTTTTTCATGCTTAAATTTTGGAAAAATTCATTAGTTACCAGTCCACACAATTGGTGAAGCTTTATTCGCGAGAGCCTGTTTACTTCCAAAATATGCTATTTTTTCAAACTTTTTGAGGTTCCTGGTATTACTTACGTCTGTGCAGGCTAGTTCTGCCATTTTCTACCCATTCTGAGTAATACGTCGCTGATTTTGACGGTGGTACATTTTGGCCCACAACAGTTATTCGTGACTTGACCTCAGGCCAATGACTGGAAGTCATTGATACTTTGCCCAATGACGGTAACTAGATTTCTGCTTTACTCCACACTAAAAACGTTATGAAATATTCCATCAATTTCCAAAAAACGACATGTCTTAAAAATGGGCTTGACGTTAGGTGAATCACCCGGAAAATCCCGAAAAATCTGAGATAGCAGATTTGTTGCATCTATCACGACCACTAATCCCTGAAGGTATTATTGAGATATCTTGTTTTCCAGAAAAGTTACAGGGCGCTAAACTTTTTTGGACATAGGTCTGTTTGACCTGACCTAGTTCAGGCACCTGACCTGACCTGAGGTCAGACTTTTGACACGAGATGTAAAATTGATAAAGCAAAAGGTACAATATGATAAAACCTTAGGTGGGGGCGGTCAACTGCCCCCCCAGTCGGGGACGGGTTAATAGCCAACAAAATATACGGAACATCATTCTTTACTGATAGGTTCAGAGACGCACTGCTGTCCCCTGTTACCACGGTGAAAAATCTTGGCTTGACTTTCGACCGTTCTCATTCTTGGCGCCCACATATTTCGGTCATTACTAACAAATGTACGGGCTTGCCATTGGGCCTCGTACACCGGCGAAATCACCCTCCGCCCCGGGCGCGGCGCACTCTTGTCCCAGCCCTGGTGCTCCCCTACATTCGGTACTGTCTTGCCGTTTATGGCAGTGGCTCAGAAAAAAAGGAACCTGTCTTGGCTACAAACATAATAAACTTTGCAGCAAGAGTCATCTTTGGACGCAAAGAATCTCACCACGTATCCGACCTGCTGCAGCGCCTTGGTTGGCGCTCCGCGGGCGACACGACATTAAGAACTTTAACACTAGCTTATCTGGTACACTCCGGCGGCGAACTCGCGGACTTGGCTTGGCTTTTTATCGGCTGGTGAAGCCCGCGTTAGCCATACCCGGCGAGACGACTGGTTCCGCCTCCCTCGCGCGCGTTCAGAGACAGGCAAGCGGGCTTTTTTTACCGCGCCTGCGCTGCTTCCATTCTGCTTCATCCCGACATGCTTTCTCTGTTTGCTTTTTAGTTCAGAGCTGCTGTTTTTTTTCTCATCTCAGGTCCACTGTCACAACCAACCTTCGCTTTCCTTTTCTTCCCCTGATAGTGACGAAGGACTGAGTGCGCGTTTTAACTGTGTAACTTCCTAGTTTTTAGCTCAGGGATTTTTAGCCAAGTGTTTCATCACTGTGGACGTCCACGCGACGTATAATGCAATACAATGCAATACAGTAACAACAAGCTCTTGGTTTATTTCGACCCGACCTTTGTTCTCCTCTTTTCATGTCAGAGGCACTTGACGACGGCGCCAAATGGTACTTAGCAGTATCACAGGTCCCTCTCCAGCAGTCTCAGTGGACCCGTCTAGTCTTGAGTACCCCTCTCATCGTCTCTGGGAAACATTTTTTCCGTCTCAGGGACCCTCTGGCAGTTACAAAAGACTTCCTGGCAATTTCAGGGCCTCTGCGCAGTGTCATAGGCACTCTGAATGTCTCCGGTGGTCCCCATGGCTGTATCAGGGGTCTTCCTGTGTTATATGAGGTATATCTAGGCAATCTTTTAGGGCCCTGTAGCCGTAGGAGACGGCTTTTGCTGGCGCTTCAGGGGCTCACTGGCAATCTCAGGGAGCCCTTGCCCGTGCCAGGAGCCCGCTTATTACACTCGAGGACCCTCTGGCCGTTCGGAGCCCCCATAAGACCCAAATACCGTCTTAGAGGTCCTCTTACAGTCTATGCATTGTAGGGGCCCTGCGACCTTTTCGGTGGTCTCAGGGGTCATCTTCCGTGCACGGACCCATCTTGCTGCCTTAGAAACCACCTGACCTTCCCGGGGGGCCCTGACAGCATCAAGAGTTCCTCAAGGTTTCAAAAAGGCCAGTGTAGCCCATTTGTGACTCCTCTCGAGGTTGAGAAGGTCACCGAAGGATCCCCGTTCAGGGTACCCCTCTGGCTGGCCAGGGTCTCCTTATGCCGTGCCAGGCATTTAAAAAATGCTTTCCGTCTCAGATACCTCTCTGGCAATTTTAGCGGTCTCATGGACTCTTTGCAGTGCTGGGTCCCTTGCCTTTCCAGGGGCCTTTAAAGAGTTTCAATGGGCCCTTTTCCATCTTAGGGACCATCTTACTGTGTCAGGATCTCATTAACACTCCCGGAGACCCCCTGACTACATCAAGAACCTTCAGCTTTTCATTCACAGGGACCTCCTAAGGACTCAGTCCTCATCTTGGCCGTCTCAGGGGCCCTGCGAGCCATCTGACGGTCTCGGGGCAGCCTGCCATTTTGGGGCCCTGTTGTGGTCTCAGGGGTCCTTTGGGAGCTTCAGGGGCCCTCTGTGCGTCTCAGAGACCATCTGTCTCTCCAGGAGGCCTTCCTGACTGCGTGAAGAGCCCGTCAGGTTCTTATAGAGATCCCGTAAAGTTCATACGAGGCCCCTTCGGGGCTTCTTTAAATTTGACAGGGGCCCCTTCTCAGGCTTCAGGGGGAAGGGGAGATTGCCCCAATGGCTTCCCCTTTGGATCCACGCCTGACCCTCGCAATCAGTGGGGCTCCATGCGGCGAAAATTACTGTCGGTTTGTAAAGGAGCCCGCTGAAGTGTAAAGGGTGGTCCATGCCCGCCTGTAAAGACGTTCTTGCCAACCTGGCGGGTGCCTCTTACATGTGGGCAGGAACAACTTTACAGGAAAGCAGGGGCCCCTGAATGATCGTTTAAGGACCCCTATTGGCCAGGGGGCCCCTGTAAAACGCCTCTGTCAACCTCTGTAGGCAGGGACAGGGACTTTGTATACCTTTGGTATGGAGCCCACTATGCTAAAGGAAGTTCTAGGTATGAGGCCCCATACCAGTATGTTGATCCATTCATGGATTTTCTTGCTCTATAAAATAATGTACGGTAGACACGTTTGGGGCCTGATAAATGAATTTTTCCATACCAAAATTTGTTCCAATTCTACATCGATCTTCCATCTTACATCGATCATCGATCAGGGACAGGGGCCTTCTTCCAGACCAAAATGAGGTCCCTTCAGAGGCTGACAGAGGCCCTTTATGGGCCGACAGGGGGCCCTCCCCAGACAAGCAGTGGACTCCCCTACAAGCTTGCAGGGGCCCCTGACGCTCATTCAGACCACGGCCTCTTTTCATAGCACCCGAAGCATTCCCTTATATTCCGAGTACGAATATTCACGATCGTAAGCCTTGTTTAATGTTTAAAATATTTTTTATTTCGCTTAAACCCGGGCACAACCGTTGGTCGGCGGCGACGGGGGGTGGGCGGTTGACCGTTCCCCTCTTACTCAATAACGGTTAGCCTCATGATCAAAATAATCACACCGTTGGAAAGCTTGTGACAAGCAGAGCTCGAAAGTGGCCTCATTTTTAGTTTTAGATACAATGTAAGCAAATTACTCACTATAAATGTCTTTTCATAGCCGACTGCATGAAACCGAGAAACGGTTTGAATCTCAAGGGCTGTGACTAATAACGCATGGGTAAAGGCATCAAGGCACAAGTAAAGGTCCGCAGGTGCCGATACACGTCTAATTTCTCAGATTTATTCAATATATACGCCGAAATGTTGAGATAAAGACACTGCAATTTTCACGCCGGTTGTCGGCGGGCGCCGCAGCCGTACGCAGTAAGAAATTAACGGAAACGGGTTTAAGCGTTCATTTATTCTCGCGAGATAAGCCTATTCATGTAAATTTTGTTGATCTTTCTGTTCTTGTGATGGTTTCTTATGCTTAAATTTTGAAAAAAGTTTATTAATTATTAATTCACACAATTGGCGGAGCTTTATTCGCGAGTGCCTGTTTGTTTCCAAAATACACAATGTTTTAAACTTTTTGAGGCTCTTGGTATTACTTATGTGTGTGCAAGTCAGTTCTGCCATTTTCTACCCATTCTGAAGAATTCATCGCTGATTTTGACGGTGGTACATTTTGGCTTACTACAGTTATTCGTGACCTGTCCTCAGGTCAATGGCTGGAGGTCATTGATACATTGCCCATTGTCGGCAACTAGATGTCTGCTTCACTACACACTAAAAATCTTATTTTAAAAAAATCGGCAATTTCCGAAAAAAATGACATGTCTTAAAAATGGGTTTCACATTAGGTAAATGACCCAGAAAACTCCGAAAAATCTCAGATGGCAGATTTGTTGCATCTATCAAGATGACTAATCCCTGAAAATATTATTGTGATGTCTTGTTTTGAGAAAAAGTTCCAGGGCGCTAAGCTTTTTTGGACATAGGTCCGTTTGACCTGACCTATGTCAGATGCGTGACTTGACCTATGGTCTAAACTTTGACACAAGGTGTAAAAATGATCAAGCAAAAGATACACGTAGCTTCGTGGCGCTGTGTTTGGTCGTTCCCTCGCAATCTTAGAAAAACCTCAGGGGGGCGGTCAACCATCCCCCGTCGGCTGCGGGTTAATTGTTCGTTTCGGACCGTGTAAGATGCCCTGCGAGCACCTCACGCTGTCCACAGAACTGGGGCCTTTGGCCTCAGGTGGCCCCGCTCGGCCGCCAGGGAACCCCGCTTGGCCTCCAGTTGGGCCATGGCCCCTTTAGCCCCCTTGGCTACGCCACTGTTTGTGGGTTAATGTTGTTGTGTGCATATATAAATAATGCCCACCAGTTAATGGTGGACAGACAATAGGTATTTACATGGGACACTAGCTAGCATCATCAAAATAATGGTGGCTATTTGCTTCTTGAACATTTGAACATTGCTACCCATATTATTAACCCTGCTTTGTTGCTGCAAGAAATACATAGCTGTGCAGATCTAACCATAAATGGTAAAGTGTGCATCAGAAGAATTAACTTGGCTTCAGGGAATGGCTTATGTTGTCCCTAGGCTAAATGTCACTATCATGAAGTCAGAGGTTACTGGATTTATCAACTGACATTTGGCCTTCCAGACATTAAGAGAATAAATTGTTTCCAGTACCCCTATCAGAGGCTGTAATACATGCATGGTGGTTATATTTTAATAAAGCAAATATCAAAAGTGATATTGTTTGCACAGCATTACTCTATTGACGTTATCAACAGTTATCGCAAATATTTTGCAGACCTTGTGGGTGTGTTGCGCAAGTGTGATGCCAGATCAGAGATTAGCAAAAATGTTTCAGTTTACTTTTGGTGGCAAGGTGCAGATAACCCTACTGGCTACTTGTCGATGCCATCGGAATAGTTGAAATCCGAGATCAGCTTGTGGGTGCCTACTAATTGTGACAGCAGTTTTAACGGGGCTATCTAGAACCCAGCTGACAACTCACATGTTGTATCAGGTTCACTGTACTGCATGCTAAGATGTGAGAGCAATGCCTGCTGGAATCATCAGTTGATTGCGCTTGCAGTTGAGCTCGGCTTACAGGCCACACGCTGTCATTCTGACAGGCGGCGCATTGTTCAAATATAACCTGGTCAGTCATCACACTTGCCTACAACCAGCTACTGTTTACAGGTTAGTCCCTGTGCACATCCAGGCAACGGGAAAGGTCGCCGTGCGACAAGAACGAGCTCCAAAGGGCTACCCGGACGTTTCGGAGATGATCCGGCTGATGGTGGCTTTCAGGAAAGAGGCTTCCATCTGTGGCCCACGTCCGAAGTTCTCCGATTGCCCACGACGCCTGCATTCCCATGTAAACCCTCGTGCCCGACCATCGGCGGAGGACATCAGCTCGTTCAGGGAGGAACGTGAAGCCCATCGGCGGTATCATTGAGGCGGCCGCCGTCGTTATCGAGTCGCCGAGGAGTCTGCACACCCGGAGCGGTCGGCGCCGCAGCAGCGCGTCGAGCAGTTGGAGCTGGGGGAGGGGGGACTGTGGGTGGCTTAGAGCTCCTAGAGCACGCTCCGAAAGCCGTTGCACCTCGCATAGTTAGGCTGTGGGAATCGTCGGCGGATGGCACACAGAGTGCAGGATGGTACTAATAGCCGAACATTGCGGCCGAGTTACCCCCACCTGAAAAAGGGTATTGTTTTGTGCATGTTATATATTGTTTTTTCGCCTCCTCTGCACCTGGCATTGCCTGGTTTACCATGTACCCTGGGATGGATGGTGAAAATTGTCACAAGTGAATCAAATTTTCAAATGTTTGATTGTCTAATAGAGTTGCATTCTGATGTGCTCGATGATAATTACTAATAGTCATTTTACTAAATGTTGTTTGATTCTACAGACTGGTATCAAAATCCATACATGGCTGCCTTGCTGGCCGCTGTAAGCAAAAATGTGTTCATAAATAAAGGAATGAACTGTCTCCGAGAAAAGAATAACCAACGTCATCCAAGCGTGGAATTGCCAAACTGAAGCCGACTTGGTAGTCACACATTTCGTCTTGAACCTGGCTCTGCTCTCTGTAATCAGTTTACATTGCAAATGATATCAAGTGCAGGTAACGTCTAGAGTCAAGGGTGTAGTTTGCTATTCAGTTGGGAGTGGAGGCTTGAGTCCTCCAGTTTTGGTTCAAGCCCTTACCAACTTTGGAAAGAAAGTGGGTCAAGTCCGGGAAGAATTTCCTTTTGTGGGTAGGATTAGCCATTTTCTTTATTCAGCCCCCCTCCCCCCAACATATGTTGCAAAAGTACGCCTCGCCTAGAACAAAGAAATGAGACGGAATCAGAGTTTGTTTAAACAAGTAACATTGAGAACATCGATGTAGAATTGGAACAAATTTTGGTAAGGAAAAATTAATTTATCAGGCCCCAAAATTTGGCATAACGTGTCTACAATACATTATTTTATAGAGCAAGAAAATCCATGAATGGACCAACATACTGGTATGGAGCCCCATACCTATGATTTCCTTTAGTATAGAGGACTCCATATCAAAGGTATGCAAAGTTACCCTTAGTTGAGACTGCCGGTAACCATTGGTAACCCAAGATGACTACACGAACATGTGAGCATTCTGTGATCTTGTTTTGTCTCGAGTACGTCATTTTTTGTACCTCGTACCGATCGTTTCCAGTTCGCTAATTGGCTGCTTTTGCTACCGCCCCTTAGTGCTGTATTTACACCCCTACGGCTATCCATATCGCAGGTCTGAAAAAATCAAAATCATTTCAGTAAATTATCGTTGTTCGAAGCCCCAGACACGCTTTTCATTGCTGTCATAAATCATAGCTAGGGTCTAGTATCCTCTGGAATGTCTATTTGGAAAACCGAAAAGATTAGACACACTCCCTTTAAGCCGACGACCACGTTTAACGAGGATTGGCCTAGCATGACCTGGATCGGACTCCATGGGTAAGATGCAATCATGTGGTGTGCGGAGATCCATAATTGATTGATGAACATTATGATATCCGTTTTGCTTGGACATCATTTGCTTTTTGCATTAGCTCGAAAAAATACCACTTTCTGCCAATTTTTGGTCTTTGACTCGATCTGGAAGGTCACTCGCTGAACTGCTACCTTAACCCGCGCATGACCGTCGGTCCGTTTCGAACATGGGCGACTGAGGGGCGGCAGTTGGCTGTCTCCCCTCAACTCACGAACGGTTGGTCGTACAATAAAAATAAGCATACCGTTGGAAAGTTTGTGACGAGTAGAGCTCGAAACTGGGCTGATTTTAGGTTTTAGGTTATATGTAAGCAATTTACACCCTATATATGTTTTCTAATAGCCGACTGCATGAGACCGAGAAATGGTCGGAATCTCAAGGGCTTGTAAGGCAGAGATAAGGACACCAGCGCACAAGTAAAGGTCCGCGCATGCCGATACACGTCTAATTTTCCCAGATTTGTTCAATATATACGCCGAAACGTTGAGTTAAAGATACGGCAATTCTCCTGCCAGCTGTCGGTGTGCGCCGCTGCCGTATGCAGTACCAAATTGACGGGAACTAATTTTAGCGTTCCTTTGTTTTCGCGAAAAAAAGACGATCTATGTAAATTTTATTGATCTTTGTGGTTCTTGTGATGGTTTCTCATGCTTAAATTTTGAAAAAAATTGATTAATTACCAATCTACAAAACTGGCGGAACTTTATTCGCGAGAGCCTGTTTATTTCCAAAATATGCTGCTTTTCAGACTTTTGAGGTTCCTGGTACTACGTACGTCTGTGCAAGCTAGTTCTGCCATTTTCTACCTATTCTGAGTAATTCATCGTCGATTTTGACGCTGGTGCATCTTGGCTCACTACAGTCATTCGTGACCTGACCTCAGGTCAATGGCTGGAAGTCATTGATACTTTGCCCAATGACGGTAACTAGATGTCTGCTTGACTCCACACTAAAAATGTTATGAAATATTCCGTCAATTTCCGAAAAAACGGCGACATGTCTTAAAAATAGGCTTGACCTTAGGTCAATGACCCGGAAGATTCCAAAAAATCTGAGACAGATTTGTTGCACTTATCACGATCAGTAATCCCTGAAAGTATTATTGAGATATCTTGTTTTGCAAAAACGTTACAGGGCGCATAACTTTTTTTGACATTGGTCCGTTTGACCTAACTTAGGTCAGGCATCGGACCTGACCTGAAGTCAAAATTTTGACACAAGATGTAAAATTGGTGGAGCAAAAGGTACACGAAGTTTCGTGACTCTGTGTTTGTTGGTTCTCTCGCAATCCCAGAAAAACCTCATGGGGCAGTCAACTGCCTCCCAGTCGGGGACGCGTTAAAAATTGATACTAGTCGCAGGATCTGGTCACATGCAACATGCTGTTTTTCTTTACCGCGACGCTCTATAATACACAGTATAGCAATGGCAGGGGAGTGGGTCGTACCGACTCCACCTCCCCCCCATACGTTTACGTTATGCAGCGGCCCGTACTCAGGCGAGGGTTAACTGATATGGCTGCAGGATTCCTAAGTACTGTTGCATGTTCGGTGTGTCCCGTTACGTCGGCTGTATGCAATGCGCCGTTGATTAAAATTTTACTATGGCAAAGTCATGGTCAGGGCCGGAATGCAGGGGTGCGACAGTAGGGCTTGACAAATACTGCACACATAGTTCGATACTGTGCCTCACAGTATCACGGGTGCACGTTGCCAGTGATGCACTCTGAGGTGGTGCAAATGACGTTAACAGGTGGGGCGCCGGGAGGCTCAGATTGCCTGTCCGGGCCCCCTGGCTGAGCTGGAAGACCTTGTTCATCGCTGAGGCAGCTCCACCTCGATGTCGGAATGCGTAGTCCACCAGCTAGACAGGTGTTTTTGTGGCCTGTGAGCAGGGCCAAATAGGCAGGAGGACATTCCGCATATGAAGTTCGTTTTGTAGCGGTCTTGCGGTCGGCATTGTTTCCCTTTATCAGCTTCATCGAATGCCCTTTTAGAACATTGCAATACTTCGCATGAGACCAGGGATTTTGGCCAGGTCGTCTAAACCCTGAAGCGAAACGTTGAATTTATGGATCGTTTTAATCGGTCGTCATCGAGACCAAGTCGAATTAAACCTTAACGGTCAACGCGTGTTTTTTTTATTTTTTATGTCTTTTGGCTCTTTGAAGTATACTACCAGTACCATGCATACTCCAGGTATGAAACGTACGATTAAGGATGTCCATGAAGTGTGTGATCCTTTTCCGTATAATAAACACCGAAATCCTCTAGGTACTTCTACTGGTGTTAAATCCCCACCGTCGTGCGCGGCGTAGGTAGGTAGTGGGCGACTAGCAGGTAGCTACCATGGGTTTGGTTGTTTAACCCTATTCCCGGCAGGGGGGGGCGAAATCCGCCCCCCCTCGGGTTTTTTGCTTGCCAATTCCAGGCTTTTTGACGCAGCTTCACGAAACTTGGTGACTTTTCCTAGCTATTCCTTCTACGCGCCGTGACAAAATTTCGAAATTCTATTTTGCTCAGGGGCGGAGTCCAGGCAACGTTTTTGGGAGGCACCTCAGGTCATTTTTGACCATGTTGAGGGTAAAAGAAAAATGTCTGCCAAAAACAGAGTTTTTAAGATAGAACTTAAAACTTTATAGGAATATATAGCTAAATAGTTGGGCAATGTGCATATGTAATTTTGTTTATCTGACGTCACTTTACAAGGTCAGGTCAAGGTCAAAAGTCAAAATTTGTTTTTTCGCAATCATTTCGGCGCCGTTTTTTCAAATACCAAACCCGGAATATATATGACGTAGAAAAATGCCCTCTAATTGTGTACCAAGTTTCAGCTTGATATCAGGTCAGGTCACGGAGCTATGACCTAAAATGTCAGTGCACGTACCCTATATCGCAAAAGCCAAAAAATGAATTTTTTGGAATAGAGTGAATTTCATCGATTAAAAACGTTAACAGATAATATTGAATGCACACGACATCATTCCAGGTGACCCCAAGGTCACTGGAGGTCATTTAAGGTCAAAGGTCACAAGTTGATCTGAGAAACGTATGACCATGACAGTTCCCCCTTTTTTATGTCCCTGGCACCGCCTATGCTAACATTATACAAACATTGTAATGCGATTTGTACTTCTTTAGCATAACATGACTAGCAGAAGCTAAAAAAGGGTTTTGGCCTCTTTTGTTCATTCCGTTATTGGAAAACTAATCCCCCTATTTTTGAAACCCTGTGAACGCCCATGAATTTTGTCAAAATTCCAAATTTGCATACTCATGGTAAAAGCCCTATCAATAATCTCTCGATTCATGCCAGTTCCATCGAAATCGGTCGATAAACAACGGAGTTATAAGAAGTCCAAAAGTACCCCCCATTTTTAAATTTTTGCCCCCCTGTATCCACAAATTTCAAAATTTTGGAAATTTCCTTTTTTGTAAAAATGTAGTTCACGTGACGGCAAATCGATTGCCGTTTGTTGCGATGAAATCGGACAAGTAGTTCTCGAGATCTCAGGGGGGGCCGAATCTGCCCCCCTGCCGGGAATCGACCATACCGTCTAGCCCTCCGGGAATAAGGTTAACCCTGTTTCCATGTAAAAAGTGAAAAAGTGTAGCCATGCACGATCTCGCCATGTGCAATAAACTGTTTTTTTTCCACGGTGATCTAAAACTCACGATGCAAAAATGGCCGGCAACGACCCCCCCCCTCCCACGATACGTCCACGTTGTGCAGAAGTCCCTATACGGACGATGGTTTTAATATGCTTCTCTTTTCATAAACTATTGACCAGGTACAGTCTGCCCAAACAACCGAATCATCTACTAGAGGACCTACATAATTAAGTTATTTATGAAATGAGCACCACGTCTTGCTCCCGTGTTTGAAATATTGACAGTCGAGACGTGATGCGTATTGGATTTTGTCGGACGAGGTTGGCGAACAAAAATATAATGATGTACACGGTCGGCTGTATGCACGCATAGGCACAGGCATCAAAAGCATATATGAGTGGCTGTGCTAATAATGGTATCTAATTTGCCATCCTAACACTGATGCAACTGTTACCATAGAGTTATCAACACAGAATTCCAAGATTTTGTCGTGTATTCTCCCACGAGAAATAACACAGACACACAGAAAACAATAAAATGCAATACAAGCTTGAAAACAAAACGGGACATATAACGATTAGAAATTTTGTTATATGCAGCAAATCTGTTATCTCGGATTTGTTTCGGAATTTTCCGAGTCATGGACATAAGATCATGTCTATTTTCAGTTTTTTTTCGGAAATTGCAGGATTTTTTATGACATTTTTAGTGCGGGGTGATGCAGACACCCAGTTACCGTCATTGTCAAAGTACCAATGACTTCCATCCAGGTCAGGTCACGAATCACTGTTACGAATCAAAGTGCACCGCCGTCAAAATCGGAGATGAATTATTCAGAACGAGTAGGAAATGGCAGAACTGGCATGAACGGATGAGAGTAATACCAAGAAACTCAAAATGCTTGACAAAATAAACAGCATTTCGCGAGTAAATCTCCGCCAGTTGCATAGACTGCTAACTAATAAGTTAAAAAACAATAATAATAAGCGTGAGAAACCGGACAAGCCTCCAGGCGAGTCTATGATGGCAGCCACTTCAGCATCCAACATGTCACCACCAGTACGAGCCTCACGATCGAAATTCAAGCCATCGCGAATGACAATGCAGACTTCAAAGCCCTGAATTCAGCTTACATTGGTAAATTCCGTTCCTCTCTAAAGGCCCGTGAGCCTGAAAGGGACATTTTTAATTTTATCATATAAAACCTTTTCGTTTTGATGAAAAGCTTAAGCATATCTATCTCTAAATTTCGACTCTTCTTGTTCTCCTTAGTGCGTGATGCCAAAAAATCCGTTTGGTACATTGATCACCGAATTCAGTGACAAAGAGATGGGAACTAAGCGGCGAAGTGCGTTTATTTTTACAACGCAGTAATTTTACTAATGTAAAATCACGGACACAGTTTAATCATTAAGGTTATTCCGTGGCGTGCAGGCAAAACAACTATGCATCCACCGTGCGCAGCCCTCAAATTGTACGGCAAGGATGCTATGGGACGTATTTGCACGCAAAAACCTCAGAAGCGCGGGCCGTTTTGTCATACCATTGTCCTCCTCTGACGCCTAGAGTGGTGGTTGATACAGAGTGCATTTTTTCATCCGGCTGTGGAGGGTTGGTGCCCCACTCGGTGAAGATCAGCGGGCTGCCATCCACCCAGCGGAAAACACCGTCGCCCCACTCCGGCAGATGTATCAGACCGATGAGAACCGCGCCGCAGTTGGGACAAAGCGACACTATGAAGTTGCTCTCGTCTTCTGACAGGATCGAGGTCAGGTGGGCGCCCGGGCCGAGGCTGCGGCAGCTCTGCTCGGCCTCAGAGTGATTCTTCGACTCCATCACGATCCTGTAGCAGGCGCGGTTGTGCTTCTTCCAGAGAGGCAGACAAACAGACAGCAGCTGGCATTCGCCACCAGATGTCTCGTAGTCGTGGGCGATGTCGTGACAGCCCGTGGTCCGGACGCACAGACGACTCCGCATTGAACCGCCCTCAAGCCCGCCAGGGTCTTCAAAACATACACACCGTGTCCCGCCGGCGGTAGGACCTTCAGCTTCAAGGCGTCGGCACTCACCAGAAGGACGACGAGCCGCAGGACCTTCACAGCGGGACGAGCCATGTCTGGTCGCTCCTGACTCTTGCTGGAAACAATGAACACCCCCGCGGACCGAGGAAGACCAGCCGACTACGTGTACAAGTCAGCCATGGAAACCGGCTCTTCATCGATTCGGTCCTGTTGCGTAATCGTTGGAGATACTGCCGCTGATGTACTTTGCTGAAGAGATCATACACCCCAAGGATGTACGGACATCGTCAGTGGAAGAAATGACTGCAAAAACATCATATGGCGACAAGTTAGCTTTGTCAAAAACTCGGAAAACTATATTCAGCGCACAATGTTCGAAGGCCATCTGCTACATTTGTCGGTTCAATGCATTTTCCGCCTGGTGATTTCAGTAATTCATGATGACCCGGAATACCGCAGTTTAGCGATCGCATCTTCTAGCGATGAATTTTTCCTTACCGTCATGACGATGGCGTGCAATCTACTCGGTGCATAGCAGTCCGATGACAGTCTTTTGTGATGCATGCATTTAGAATTGCGAAGCCAAGCCCGCTGGTCCAAATATCGGCCGACTTTAAGAACATCAAGCCTGAACCACGTGCCATCTACTGTTGCACGCGCGTGTTGCTTTACGATTAGACTTTCAACTTCCTTCGAAGAGATAGCCATTTCGAATTTTTCTGACCTAAAGCTGCCGACACAACATGCTGGAACCGATGCCCCTTAAAAATGAACATTTTTTACCAACCGGACCCCACGTAGTTGGCCGAGCGTGCGTCAGTAAGCTTATGTGACTGCCAATTTCGCCAAAGGCTGCAGCCGGCAAACGATTCTTTATTCATGAAAAGTCGGCGTGAGAACGTGCAGAACTTTACGAAAAGATGGACTGAAACCGAATCGCGGTAAAACAAGACTGCACTTTAGCCTTGATATGAGGCGCACAAGAGCGGGCTACGCATCGGTGTAATTTTCATTGCAAAAAGACGGCGACTTCTGCGTCATACGAAAGTGAAATAGATAACGGGTTCGAGAATCAGTGCACGGCCTTCCTTCAGGCGGTGTGGCGACCAAACCTTGAATTGTTCGTTTGGCTGCGGGTACAAACGAAAGGCGACACACGGAGCAACACCGCGGTGCTCTTAAGTCGCTGTCGTGCTTTTTAAGTCCCTGAATTGTCAGCACCACACTCCATCCTGAAAAAACGTTTTTTCCGCATGGCCACCGCTTGCGCGTGGCACTTGCCGCGTATACCACAGCGTGGTGTTTGCCATGGCGACTGACCGTTCAATGGTCGTTTGAAGTTGAAGCGTTTCGAGCCAATCTGACCCGTGGCTGCCGATAAAATTCGCCGAAACCGAGACAATGGTGATTCTCGTTTTACGTATTATCCTTTAGGGCAAGTAAATACGTCTTGAAGCACGCTAACGACGGGCCGTTAACTCGCTAACGACGGGCCGTAGCGCGACGAAAATTAGCCGATATATTGGTAGAACACTGGGCCTTTCGAACGACGCGCGGCACGTGCCGATGCCTGTTTGGGCTCTGAACCGGAGCACATATTCCGAACAGAAAGAAAGACAAACAGAAACACTTTGGTCAAATAGTATACTGACTAGGGCTCACCGCCTACCTTGTTAAACCGCGCTCGACTGGCAATCTGCGCCATACACTCCTGACGGGGAGGGGGGGCTGGACCGCTTCTTCTTACTCGCTAACGGTTGGTCGCACGATGATAAATAAGCCTACCGTTGTAAAGTTTGCGATGAGCAGACTTTGAAAATGCTCCCATGTTTAGTTTTGCATAATATGTAAGTCATTTACGCCCTATACATGTATTTTCATAGCCGACTACACAAAACCCAAAAATGGCCCGGATCTCTAGGCCTGTGATCAATAGAATTTAGACAAAGACACCAACGAATAGGCAAAAGTTCGGAGATGCCAATATGCGTCTAAACTCTCTGATTGTTCAATATCTACGCGGAAATGTTCAGTTTAGGACGCAGCGATGTTTCCGCTACTACACGGCGGGAGTCGGTGCCGAACGCAGGATGGAATTAACGGCAACTAATTTTAGCCCCCCTTTGTTTTAGTGGCATAGGCCTTGCCATTTTGTGTGTCTTGATACTAGTTGCTCTTGCGATGGCTCTCCGTGCTTTAATTTTGAAACAATTCAGTAGATATCAGTGTACACAAGTCGCTGAGCTTTATTCGCGAAAGTCTGTTTAATTTCAAAAACATAAAACTGTTGAAAATTTCGGTAAAATTGGTAAAATTGGTAAAATTCGAAACTGTGAGAACCAGTTCTGCCATTTGCTATCCATGCCAAGCCATTCATCGCCGATTTTGACGGCGGTGCATTTTGGCTCATAACAGCTGTTACTGACCTTGCCTCGGGCCAATGGCTGCAGGTCATTAATACTTTGCCAAAAAAACGGCTATTGGATGTCTGCATCACGTTATACTCAAAATGTTATTTACAAAATCGCCACTTTTCAAAAATGGTCGTACGTCAATGACACGGAAGTTCCGAAAAAAACTAGGATAGCAGATTTGTTAAATTCATCAAGGTTTCTAATCCCTGAAAAGTTGTATTACAACGCCATATTTCCCTCAAAAGTTACAGGGCACTAAACTTTTTTGACTATAGGTCTATTTCCCCTGACATAGCTCAGAAACATAACTCCATCTGAAGTCAAAACTTTGACACAAGATGTAAAAATGGTCAAGGAAAAGTGTGCAAAATTTCGTGGCGTTGTGTTCGTTCGTTCTTCCATAATCCTGAAAAACCTCAAGGGGGAGGGCGATCAACCGCTTCCACCCTTCCCACACCTAGTCGAGGCCGGGTTAGGCAATGTTTCTGTGCCTGTTTGCACCCCCTAGTTTCGAGTGATAGCCATTGCATGCACTCTGATTTCTGTGTTAAATCGCAAGTTTTGAGAAATAAAAGCAACAAGCATTACGTTGTCCGTATGCAAAGCACAATCTATGCCATATGATAATGCCGTTACAGTTTCCATGTCAAAAGTATGCAGAATCGACCTCTAGGTCTCAAGCTAAAAATAAAAAAACACTGTACAAAAGTCCGTTTCGCCTTTAATTCTCTCAACGTCACAAGTATAGCCACATTAGCCACAAGTGCGGTCTGCTCTTGCAATCGCATCGTGCCGTACAACTGGGAGTTCCATTTCCTTGGAGGTGATATTCATTTCGAGGAGCTCTGACCTTGGGTTGCCAATACAGCTTGCTGAAGGTGGCCATTTTTTAACGCAGCGAATCCTAGATATTGGGCCGTGCGTGCGTGCGTGCGCCCGGATAAGCTTATTTGATCATAAATTTGGCAAAATACTCCAACCAGCAGTTGATTATTATTTCTGCATATGGGGCACGCAGCACTTTACGAAAAGGAAGGACTGTAACCGAACCGTGGAAAAATACGATCATTGTTTGAGTGGATAAGGGCACAAAAACGGCCTACACGACAGTGTAATTTTCAGTGAAAATTAAAATTAACGGCTTCTATGTGATATCTAACTCCAGTCAATAAGAGGTTCGAGAGCGAGTTCATAGTCTCCTTGCAGGAGGCATGAAGCCCAAATCGTGGGCCGTTGGCGTTGGGTTATCGGTACAAACAAAAGACGGCACACGAAGCCACGCCGTGGCGCTTTTTCCACGTCGCTGCGATCTCTGGATCGCCAACGCCACACTCAGTCCCGAAAATCGTTCAGAAATGGCCTTTTGACATCCCTTTTGCATGACACGTGACGAGGGCACTAACAGCTGATACGCGCCATGCGACTGCCCGTGCAATTCTCGTTCTGAGTTAACGCGTTTCGAGCCGATTCGACCCGTGGGTGCCGAAAAAACTCCCTGGGACAAAGACAATGTTTGACGCCGTTGGTGATTGTCGTTTACATGTTATCCCCATGAGCCACCAAAGTTTCCTTGAAGGACGCGTCACGCGCCAAAGACTGGTCGCAGCCCGACGGAAATTGATGGATTCATTCGTAGAGCGTAGGCCTTTCGAGCGGTCTGCGGCACGTCCCAATCTGTCAACCCGCTCCGGCTCTGACCAGAGAACATAATAGTCTCGACAGACAGACGAATAGACACACTTTGTTCAGATGTTTAACTTTACACATTCAGCTGACAGAAAACGCCCTGGACGCCTGTCAAGTGCTCATACTGAAGAGAACATTGACAAGGTGCAGGAGAATGTACTGAATGTGCTTCAGAACCCTCAGAAGTCACTGCGCCGACGATCAGCGCAACTGGGTATATTGATGTTAACCGTTGGGCGTATTTTTCGAAGGAGGTTGCATTGACATGCCTACAACATCCAGCCCATGCAGCATCTTGAGCCTCATGACATAGAAAAAGACGTTGGCCTTCTTCCCAAGAATGTCTTAGACTCATTCGGTGAACACAAGCAACAAAAACGATTATCTTGTCCGATGAAGCCCATTTACACCTTGTGGGCTTTGTCAACAAGCAAAACTTCGTATATATTCAATTAATAAACGACCTACAGTATATCAGGAGATACTGTGTTGTTATTTAAACTAGTTGCGAACGGAAAATATATTAGCCTCAACGTTTCGTCCAGGGGCCATCATTAGGAGTACTGTGGAGCACGAAGCCCAAATGTGAATGTACATGTAAAAAAGGTGCGTGACGGAGAAAAAACTATTTCAACATAGCAGACACTAAAATCAACAGATACCATATCACACTTCAAGGCACTGCGAGCAAAAAAAATGTCATACATTGCCACACACATATATGGCTATAGCTATAATGAAGTATGACATAAACAAACACGTGACGACCACCATCAGCTGCTGCAGAGCGTGGTCGTCCTGCCGCCGCGGCAGGCAGAACCGCTCGTGTAATCTGGGCTTAACCCTATTCCCGGCAGCGCGGGGTTGATTCCGCCCCCCTCGGGTTTTTTGCTTGCCAATTCCAGGCTTTTTATCTCAGCCTCACGAAACTAGGTGACTTTTCCTAGCTATTGCTTTCTACGTGCCGTGACAAAGTTTCAAAATTAAATTTTGCTCAGGGGCGGAGCCAGGCAACGCTTTTGGGAGGCACCTCAGGCCATTTTTTGGCCCTGTTGAGGAAAATGTCTGCCAAAAACATCGTTTTTAAGATAGAAATTAAAACTTTATATGGATGCGTAGATAAATAGCTGGGCAATGTGCAGATGTAATTTTGTTCATCTGAGGTCACTTTACAAGGTCAGATCAAGGTCAAAAATCAAAATTTGGTTTTATTGCAATAATTTCGGAGCCATTTTTCAAATGCCAAACCTGGGACATGTATGACGTACAAAGGTGCCCTCTACTTGTGTATCAAGTTTCAGCTTGATATCAGGTTGGGTCATGGAGCTATGACCTAAAATGTCAGTGCGCGTACCCTATATCGCAATAGCCATAAAATGAAATTTTTGAAATAGAGTGAAATCAAATGATTAAAAACGTTTACAGATAATAACAAATGCGTACGAGATCATTTCAAGTGACCCCAAGGTTACTGGAGGTCATTTAAGGTCAAAGGCCACAAGTTGGTCTGAAGAGCATATGACCACGATAGTTCCCCCTTTTTCATGTCCCTGGCACCGCCTATGCTAACATTTTACAAATATTGTAAGGCGATTTGTACGTCTTTAAGATAACATGACTAGCAGAAGCCAAAAAAGTGATTTTGCCTTTTTTGTTCATTCAGTTGTTAGAAAAAATAATCCTCCTATTTTGAAACCTTGTGAACGCCCGTGACTTTTTTCAAAATTTCAGATGTGTATACACTTGGTAAAAGTCCTATCCATAATCCCTCGATTCATGCCAGTTTCATCGAAATCGGTCCATAAACGACGGAGTTATAAAAAGTCCAAAAATACCCTGATTTATACATTTTTGCCCTCCGTATCCACATCTTTTAAAATTTTGAAAATTTCTCTTTATAAAAATGTAGTTCACGTCATGCAAAATCGATTGCCGTTTGTTGCCATGAAATCGGAGTAGTTCTCGAGATCTCAGGGGGGCCGAATCCGCCCCCCCCCCCGTCGGGAATCGACCATACCATCTAGCCCTCCGGGAATAGGGTTAACGCCTACGAGACACACATGACGCAAGACTTTCGACACCTGAATCCAAAAGACTGTGTGTCGTAATCCACAAAACATACAAACAATTCCATGTAACAATTCCATGGTGTTGGACACACTGACACAGCGCGCGCCCGTCGAAATCATCTACAGAGATTCTTGATTCATCTTCATCGTCTTGATTCATCTTCACAATTGATTCTTGTCAGTTTTGGTATCTTTTGTTGTTACTGCCGGCCATCATGATAGATTCATGGTTTGTGTGCCACATATGTCGTGTGCTGGTGGCCGGTTTACCGAACTGCAAAATGTACATGAAACATGCTCATGGTGCGAGGTGAAAGTTTATCTCAAACAATTATGTACCTTTTATGAACTTTGAGTGTTTATGTACCGCTTTTTATAAAAAGGGCTTGCATAGCATGTCATGTTGTTCACACATCTTTCGCCATGCAAAATTTTGTGTTAATGAAACTATGGTACGTTAAAACTAGGTTTTCAGATGTCAAACTTTCCGGACTGTAATCCATGTAAGGAAGGTCAATGTTGCATTTCATTTTGGCCATTAAGATCCTCACAGATTTCGGTTAAATGCTTGGTCATTGTCAAAATCAGTTGCCCATCTTCCAGTCATGGTGGAACAGACCGTCGGAAAACACAGAGCGAAACTTGGCTTCGGTTGTGGACAGACATGCGCCTGAATCTCGATGAAAGACAGATTATCACCGTTTTGCGTCCGATTCTAGTTAACTAGGGTAAATGTTGTATCACGAGGGCACAGCTTTGCTCTGGCCGGACATGACCTTTCCGAGATGACGCAGTAACACACCCTGGTTAACGAAAGCGTCAGAGCAAAATAGGAATAGCCGGTATTCCATTGGAATGCAGGCTCATTTCTGATTGTGGCTTGCGTATAGACATCCCTTTTCCCGCGAAAACTTCTGGCGTTCTGTATATCACATGTTATTGCATGTACGGTCGGAGTGCTGTATTATAATCAGTTAATCAGTTTTTCTTCCTCTCTCTCTCTAACAGGGTTATGCGTTGTGTGGCGAAGGCGGCTGTGGATATTTCATCTTTGACTCCAGCTCCACTTTCGGGATGAACATGACTTCGGCTGTCCTGTCGAGGAAGTTTATTTTCATACTTCTGATGGGAACTGGGATGAGCGGCAAGATGAGCTGCGGAGTGCGTAAAGAGGATATGTTGCCAGAGCCTTGAAACATGAGGTATGCCAATATTGATTGTCCACAATGTAGGGTATTCCGGCAGAACTGTGCGTAGAGGTGACATGCCGGTCTATATTTAACACGTACATGTTCCCTTCCACTCTGCAAAGCATGGCGGGTTTTTTATGCGATTTGTTGAGGCAAGAGGCCAGGTTTGGGCCAACTTAAAACAAAGAATGGTGCGGAAATACAAAAATTGGAACAGCACGGCCCACTGCCCGCGTGAAATCTGAACTTACGAAACATATATTTGTTTCCATTGTGAAACTCATTAATGCAGAAGATTCTATAGATTTTATGATGTTGCAGCAATTAACTGGATTACAAGCCATCACCATTTCCTGAAGCCGTCTACATGTATAAGTTGCTAAGCTTTTGAGTCTTCATATCTGTAAGAGCGTAATAGTCAAATTTGTTGCAGCCATCGCCCAAAAACTTTGATTAGCGGAATCAGAACGAAAATCAGGATGAAAGATGGGGTGCTGCTGTTCATGCTTTTCCTTTGAGAAATGCAGACTTGATTGTAGTCATGTGCATCATCCAGTGATTTTGTTTACATCGTTGTATGTTTGCGGTGATTTCAAGACTTTTTCTCCTAAAAGTCCTCTCTGGAGGAGTCCATTAACTCCTTTGCTACATGCCGAGCCAAGAAAAGCCCGAAAAATGTCTTTATATGTAACAGGGGCATTTTTGGGATGACAGTAACTCATTTCTAACTAATGTTCTCAGTCGTTGGTGATATTTATTGGTGGGGTCAGTGGTCAATTAATCCTTCATGACCTTTCATTTCCCATTGTGTAGAGGACTGTTTTGTGTGTTTCCTGTTGCTGCAAGACTCGTTGATTCCCAGTAATATATCTTGATGTATCCATTTTTCAGAGTACATGTGGCCTTGATTGGTTCTGATGTTGCAAAAGCCCATAAGAGTCCATCGGAATCCGTCGTATTCATCTTTACCAGAAAAACGACTGATCATCAAAACCATTTTCCATGCATCAAGCTTCATTTATTGTGTTAGCCAATATTACAGGTGCATTGTCCGTCATATGCAGCCATATGATGAGAAGTTCCCAGTGACCCACAAATCATTACCATTTGTTGCTTTTTAGGTTTCCATTGAGCCAGTCCTTGCGGTATCACCAATAGTCATAACGGCAAAATAGTTGCATGAGGTACATGAGTGCGTCAAACTGGCATTTGCGGCGCATGTTTCATTGGAATCATTTCAACAGATAGAATGGTACAGATATGGAAGCTTCTAGAATATGTCTAGTTCTCGTTTTACGTAATATGCTAAAAACAAACGCTGTTTGGTTGCAATTTTTGCAATAACAGCAGTTTCGACTTTACCAGCGTCATTTTGCCCCTGTAACATGACACTTTTTTCACCACATTTCCATTGCACGTTGCATCACGAGGCAGGTGGGTTCAATTCCTACCCCTTGCTTTTCTGTTCTTGTTCTGTCGTATAGTAATGTTCTGGTGAAAAAGGAGTGCATAGCCAGACGGCTGGCCTCGTATCATTGTAATCCCACAATCGATTTATATCGTCTATAACGCTGTTGTATCGAACTCTGCTGTGTGTATGTGTCACTGAGGGCATGTTATCGTTTTGTATGCCGTTTTGTGAAAAGTGATCTGATTATTTGAGAGGCTTTGTAGTTCTTGTTCCTAATTGGTTTGTGTATGTGTGGATCCCAAACATCAGTAGAGCAGGGAAATCCTAAAGTTTTGTGAAGTAAAACCACATGTTATTTTAACCCGCACCCGGCGGGGGGTCGTTGAAGGAACCCCATGATATTCTTTTGGATACCTTTTTAGTGGCAAATGATAGAGCGCTGATTTTTGCAATAGCTGAGTTGTGAACAGTTCTACATCTTGAGAAAAATTTTCGGGCATTTTTATGCAGTATGTTGTAATCTGTGACCTTTTCAATAAGGCCACGTCAGTCGTGTTTTAACAAAATCGAACAATACGTTAAATCTGTTGGAAACTGGGTATTGCGGTGTTGTCTTACATGTTTCTATTAAAAATGTTGTTGTTAGTGACCTGATTTTAGTGTATGGGAAGGGTCAGATCATGAGAGGTCAAGCTAGGTCAAACACACATATCAATCATTGATGCCAAACGCCAGTGTAATTTTGCATGCGGGATAAGTGATATCTATACTTGCAAAAATGCTGTATTACGATCAACCATGTCAACCTTATTTTGATCAACACCGTCTGACGTAATGTAAACCTAGTTTCAAGGTCAACGTCACGCTAGGCCAGAGAAATTCGAAAATTCCATAATACAAAATTAAATGCGTCCCTAGCGGTGACCTTCAGAAACCATTGCGGCACCACAATGATACGCTAGGATAGACTGTGCGCCCGCCTACCTGCACACCATACTTGGTGGTTCTAGTTGGGGTGGTTTTCGACAAAAAGCGATTTCCAATAAACAACATGAGTGCCCCTGGCGGTGACATTGAGAACTAAGGTGACCGCAACCTCAAATAGGTGAACCCTTCACAGCCCAAGGAGAACCGGCGTACCAAGTTCGGCACAGGTGCCGTCTCTCGTTTGACCTGTGGCCCAAAAAAAGTGTAAGTGTATCATGCCTCGCACTGTAAATTTCAGCTATGATGACATTTTCGTGACCTGGGAGGTCACTTATTGCCCAATCCCAAGAACCCATACGTTTTCCGATAGTTAAATACAACGACCAACACGTTGGTACTTACAGGTTCGCTTTATTATCAGGATGTTAGAAACTACATTGCTAAGAAAACTTTGATATATTAGAACATGGCATCTTCGAGGTCATTACCGTCACCTGGGATGTCACCTATGACCTGGAACCAAAAGTCGAATATCATTCAGCTGCTTACGTGACGAGCAACACAGCGATTTTTACCGCGTTGCTTTGTCTCTCTTGGTTCAAAAGTTAGTAGGAGGTCGTTTTAGTTACCCGCCGGGCGAGGTTGTAAAAATGACCCCGCCGGGCGAGAGTTAAGCAAACTTATTATTGCTGTAAAGAATCTGTTGATAGCCATTCATTTTTTTTCTTTTTGTTAGTAAGTAGCGTGTAAAACTGTCATGACTAAAATGCCTCTAATTCAGGATTCTAAGTAGCTACCGGCGACGAAAAAGGCGGCTGTGCAGCCAAGGTTCCTGCCGGTACAAGACAGTATGCATTGCGCTTATCCGCATGCGCAGCCAGGGACATGAGGGCATATGCTACCCTCTGGAGTGCCCTCAAAATGTGCTACCCTTCGGAGAAAGCACTACTGGCATCAGATCCAGGCAGAGCACCTACGCATACCATCGAGGCCGAAAATGGAGTTCATTGGATTTATTGAGCACGCTCTGGTTGAACCGACAGGGGCCGGGGGTTACGTTTTGCTTACACACAAACACACATAGGTGTATGATATGATATAATATAATGCAGCTCAACACAATAAGTGATTTTGTTTCTTGGCTGGCGCTTAACCCGTCCCCGACTGGGGGAGGGGCAGTTGACTGCCCCCTCTGAGGTTTTTCTAGGATTGCGAAAGAACCAACAAACGCAGAGTCACGAAACTTTTTGTACCTTTTGCTCCATCAATTCTACATCTTTTGTCAAAATTTTGACCTCAGGCCAGGTTTTGTGCCTGACCTAGGTCAGGTCAAACGGACCTATGTCAAAAAAAGTTTAGCGCCCTCTAACTTTTTTGCAAAACAAGATAGCTCAACAATACTTGCAGGGATTAGTGATCGTGATAGATGCAACAAATCTGCTATCTCAGATTTTTTTGGAATTTTCCGGGTCATAGCCTTAAGGACAAGCCCATTTTTAACACATGTCGCCGTTTTTTTCGGAAATTGACGGAATATTTCATAACATTTTTAGTGTGGAGTCAAGCAGACATCTAGTTATTGTCATTGAGCAAAGTACCAACAACTTCCAGCCATTGACCTGAGGTCAGGTCACGAATAACTGTAGCGGGCCAAAATGTACCACCGTCAAAATCGACGATGAATTACTCAGAATGGGTAGAATGGCAGAACTAGGTTTCACAGACATAAGTAATACCAAGAACCTCAAAAAGTTTGAAAAAGTAGCATATTTTGAAATAAACAGGCTTTCGCGAATAAAGCTCCGCCAGTTTTGTAGATTGGTAATTAATCAATTTTTTCAAAATTTAAGCATGGAAAACCATCACAAGAACCACAAAGATCAATAAAATTTACATAGATCGTCTTTTTTCGCGAAAATAAAGGAACGCTAAAATTAGTTGCTGTCAATTTGGTACTGCGTACGGCAGCGGCGCACACCGACAGCTGGCAGGAGAATTGCCGTGTCTTTAACTTAACGTTTTGGCGTATATGTTGAGCAAATCTGGGGAAATTAGACGTGTATCATCATCCGCGGACCTTTACTTATGCGCTGGTGCCTTTACCTGTGCGTTATTAGTCACAGCCCTTGAGATTCAGGCCGTTTCTCGGTCTCATGCAGTCGGCTATGAGAAAATATATATAGGGCGTAAATTGTTTACATATTATCTAAAACTAAAAATGAGACCAGTTTCGAGCTCTACTCGTCACAAGCTATCCAACGGTGCGCTTATTTTTATTGTGCGACCAACCGTTCGTGAGTTAGAGGGGGGCAGCCAACTACCCCCCCCCCAGTGGCCCATGTTCGAAACGGACCGATGGTTGTGCGCGGGTTAATGTGATGTGTACCAGCATGGTTACATATCCTTCAACATGCATGTCCAAATCCAGGCAGAACTTTCAAAGAGAAACTGAACTATATGGTATAAACTAAGGAGACTTTGTTAAAACCTTAAACTTTAAATTGTACAGATGTAATTATCAACACAGTTAATATGTCGTCTATATGTCAAAATGACCAAAACGTCAAAAATTTTGAATCCTATTTTTAGAGCATTTTTTACTCATGCGACTCTAAAAGTAGACAATAGCCTTATAATGTCTGACCGGACGTTTTTTGCAGAAGAGCCTATTGTAAATTAAGAGCATGGAAAATCACAGCTGTTGCACGATTTCAGCTCACATTGAAGATATAACCTGAAAACGGTTCTTGGCTGCAGGTTGTTTTGAAGCTAGTGGTTCGGCTTCAGGTATAAAAAACAGGGTGGTGCGCACGGGCCAGGTATGAAAAAACAAGCTCGTGCGCAGGTGCTCAGCAAGTGAGAAACAAAACGTCTTGCGTCCTTCAGACCTGTGAAACATCCGTGCGTCGTCCGGAACCAATAGTGTCTCATGACACCAAGGTAATTTCAGATTTAAATACAACTACCCCATCATTGTTTCTTTTGAAGCGATGGCTATCGATCTTTGTTAGCCTTTTGATACCTTCTGTATCATATCTGGTGAGTCCCTTTCGTGATTATTTTCTTAAATATCATTAAACTCGATATGTCCAGCAGAAGTGGTTCCTCATAGCTGTAATCCGCCACTTTTGCCATCTGTTGGTGAAATTTTACAGCTGAGGTTCGTAATTTTCCGCTAGGAAATCTTGACTAGCTGAAAGTTTATGCGGAAATTGGCGTGTGGAATCGCGCTGCTTCATAACGTCAGTTTTTTCAAATTTGTTTATCATTCGTATATGTGATCTTGTGCATCTTCGAAGTCCAAGGACCATTATGTCAAGAAGGATTTGCAATACTGTTTTTTCATTGTTTGAAATCATAGGCCTCGATTTATTTTGTATGATGTTGTGCGATGTATACTTTTAGGTGGGACCTTGGTCTCCCCAACATTGTTGAACTCGGCTCTTGCCCCATGGTGCTCTCTGCCCCTCCGCGCCTCTTGCCCTCAGATTTTCTTACACATATTGGTTTCGCCCACGGTGACCCATAATGAACAACAAGCATGTCATACAATGCTTCGTCCTGTCGACACAAGCCAATATCTTCAAGAGTGAACTAAGGACAGGTCTGCGGAGAGAAGTCATCTCTCCTGCTGAAGTTTTTCTCCTGTTTGGGTGGCGTCTTGCGGTATCATCGAGATCACAGCCCAGGTTTGCGTTCTTGTTTTATCTGGCCGCATTGATCTGGTAGCCATCGTAGTTGCGACGAATCGGGCAGCCCCGAATAACGAGACACGGACGGCCCGGTGCACCGTTTTCTTAGTTTATATAATTTTGATCTAAATGGTAGCTGGGGCTATCTTAGGAAATCGGAGTCCATACGAAGCAGAGCCTGTTGCACAGACTCCGACCCTTGCACCCGATCTAGCAATTCCGGGTGACGGCTGATATTGTGGCGGAGGTTTAGCGTGTTGCCTAGTGTCCGTGTGGTAGTCAGTTTGAATCTCTTTTGGCCGTTGCCAGCTGACCCGCAGGCCAAACATCGAGCGCCGGGGTGACTCGAAGCCGTCTCGCCAGAACGGAGAAACCAACGCTCTACCAACTGATCTGCCGATCACGGTAATTTTGTGGTGTAGTATCATCTGAGAGGGGGGCGCTCAGTGCGGCTTATCTGGGCATCAGAACATTGTTCGTTAACCCTATTCCCGGAGGGCTAGGCGGTATGGTCGATTCCCGGCAACGGGGGGCGGATTCGGCCCCCCCCCCCGAGATCACGAGGACTACGCATCCAATTTCGTCGCAACAAACGGCAATCAATTTGTCATGACGTGAACTACATTTTTATAAAAAAGGAATCTTCAAAATTTCGAAATTTGTGGATACAGGGGGGCAAAAATGACAAAATGGGGGGTACTTTTGGACCTCTTATAACTCCTTCGTTTATGGACCGATTTCGATGGAACTGGCATGAATCGAGAGAGGGTGGACGGCACTTTTACCATTCGTACACACTTCTGAATAAAAACATTCATGGACGTTCACAAGGTTTCAAAAATAGAAGGATTAGTTTTCTAACAACTGAATGAACAAAAGAGGCAAACACCCTTTTTTGGCTTCTGAAATTTTTGGCAAACACCCTTTTTAGTCATGTTATACTAAAGAAGTACAAATCGCATTACAGTGTTTGTATAATGTTAGCATAGGCGGTGCCAGGGGCATGAAAAGGGGGAACTGTCACGGTCACACGTTTCTCAGATCAACTTGTGACCTTTGACCTTAAATGACCTCCAGTGACCTTGGAGTCACTTAGAATGATCTCGTGTGCATTTAATATTATCTGTAAACGTTTTCAATCATTTGAATTCACTCTATTTGGAAAATATCATTTTATAATTTTTTTATGGCTATTGCGATATGGGGTACGCGCAAGGACATTTTAGGTCATAGCTCCGTGACCCGACCCGATATCAAGCTGAAACTTGGTACACAAGTAGAGGGCACCGTTCTACGTCACATATATTTCGGGTTTGGTATTTGAAAAAGAGCACCGAAATTATTGCAATAAAACCAAATTTTGACTTTTGACCTTGACCTGACCTTGTAAAGTGACCTCAAATGAACAAAATTATATCCGCACATTGACCAACTATTTAGCTATACATCCATATAAAGTTTTAAGTTCTATCTTAAAAACGCTGTTTTTGGCAGACATTTTCTTTTTACCGTCAACATGGCCAAAAATGTCCTGAATGGCCTCCCAAAAACGTTGTCTGGCTCCGCCCCTGAGCAAAACAGAATTTTGAAATTTTGTTACGGCACTTAGAAAAAATAGCTAGGAAAAGTCGCCAAGTTTCGTGAAGCTGCGTTAAAAAGCCTGGAATTGGCAAGCAAAAATCCGAGGGGGCGGATTCGGCCCCCCATGCCGGGAATAGGGTTAAAGGGGCGAGTTAGCATGCTTCTGTACGGCAATCTTGGGACTGCCGAACGCTGTCTTCGCCCGTTCTTTTTATCTATTAATTGGTCTTTCCACAGACCTAGGCATACGCATCAAGGGTTGGAGAAAAAGGGGGAGCCATAACCTACTGCATTTGGGCTAGATCACTCTCACATACATTTTTTACAAGGAAGCCACCGGAAAACAGCTTTCAAGCCGGCACTGACTGGGGTAATCTTTTACCGTCTGTTGAATGGGGAAGAGTGGTGGGGGGAGCGTTTAACGTCCGCCTCCCCTTGCTCTCTCGAGATCCAGTTCCCCGATTCAGCTGCTTCAAACGGTAATCGATAGCATCGAAATGTGAGGTACTGTGGCACATACATTTATTTACTTTTGGGGTCAGTGATGACGTGACAAGTCAGGAAAAACTCCCTAAAAACCTCCCCTAGTGTTGCTCAGTCGCGATGAAAAGCAGAGCAGAATCAAATTGGCAATACGTCTCTGGCTGTCTCACATTCTGAGTGATACCTGACACAAGGTCATTAAAGGTCCAGGTTACAGTTTGGGTCAGATTTGACGCCCGTGATAACGAGTCTCGCAATGCATGTTTTCTGTCTCATTTAATACTGAGATTCTAAGGACACTCAGAAAGAGCCTTGAGCACATGAACATCCTCGAAATGGTCCCAGTTACCGTGCGTATGCAGTACTGCAACATTTTGGAGCTTCGAACTCGGAGTAACATGAGCACGCTGATGACCTCCATCTGGTTCTTCTGGATGACAAATCTAGTCAAATTGTCAAATGTTGCACATTTTCACGGAATGAAACACAACGCTGTGAGGGGCGATGTATCTACACCGGTCACACGGAACGTGAAACGGACACCACTACTTTACTCGTTAAGCTGAAATCTGCATACCGCCAAAGTTGAAACTAGAAAAAGTATTGGTCTTTTGAAACTAACTGCAGCGTAAGTCTCACGGCCAGTATGTTGAAAGATAATTCGATTACCGATCTGGTCGCATCCAAAAATCAGTTTGTTTAGTTCCTCTTTCAAATGCTTGCATTACAACGCGCAAATATGGGATGAATTCCTCTGACTGATTTCCATTTTTACACAGGCATATTCATTCAATAGGCACGGCATCCTCAGCCCAGGCTGACAACAGTGATAAACTAGATATTTTCTTGGAGGAGTCAAAGCCCCTCCAACATGGACCCGGGCTCCTCCAAAGCTGTTATTGCCCCCCTCCTGTTCTCAGTTATTTTCCGTCGGTTTTAGTGCTAAATAGGGAAACATTATGAAGTGAACACCTGTAAGTACGAGCGAGGCCGAAAGCTGAGTGAGTCTTACTTCAGCTAACAGGAAATAATACACCTGGGCGGCCCGTCCCGGCCAAGACTGGCCTTAGACCTATTTTGCCTTGCATGTTTACGAACCGCTTAGTAATGGCGGCGAACCAAATCAAGGGTGCTCGTATTCTTTAAGCTTGTAATATTTCAAACGCAAAATACTGCAGCAGACCAACGAATATCCCTCTGTGCTGCGGAATGTACGAAGGTAAAATAACTATACAAGTAACAGCAAAGAAGGCCTCACTCGTGATGTGCTCCAGATGGCATATTACTGGTAGATAATGTATATATTCAGTTAATAAACGACCTTCAGTAAACCAAGAGACATTGTATTGTTATCAAATTCAGATCAAAATCAAGTATATATTGGACTGAACCTTAAGATCAGGGACCAACGTTAGGAGTGATCATCATCCTGTGGGCCGTAGACCTCTAGACCTAGCCGAGACGTTGACTCCAATATATTTTTGGTTTATAATTTACTTAAATAACAATGCAGTGTCTTCTGGTATGTTGCAGGTTGTGTATTAACTGAATATACATACCATGTCTAAAAACCAGGAGTGTTTAAAAGCCATTCTTCATGATACTGTACTGGTAGATAACAGATAGGCAGAAAGTATATAATAGATCATTAACCCTATTCCCGGCAGGGGGGTGGAATCCGCCCCCCTCGGGTTTTTTGCTTGCCAATTACAGGCTTGTAAACGCAGCTTCACGAAACTTGGTGACTTTTCCTAGCTATTCTTTCTACGTGCCGTGACAAAATTTCAAAATTCTACTTTGCTCAGGGGCGGAGTCAGGCAACGTTTTTGGGAGGCACCTCATGCCATTTTTGGCCATGTTAAGGGTAAAAGGAAAATGTCTGCCAAAACAGAGTTTTTAAGATAAAACTTAAAACTTTACATGGATGTATAGCTAAATAGTTGGGCCATGTGCAGATAAAATTTTGTTCACCTGAGGTCATTTTCCAAGGTCAAGTCAAGGTCAAAATTCAAAATTTGTTTTTTTCGCAATAATTCCGGCGTCGTTTTTTTTAAATGCCAAACCCGGAATATATATGACGTAGAAGGGTGCCTTCTACTTGTGTACCAAGTTTCAGCTTGATATCAGGTCGTGTCACTGAGCTATGACCTAAAATGTCAGGGCGCGTACCCTATATCGCAATAGCCATGAAGTGAAATTTTTGAAATAGAGTAAATTCAAACGATTAAAAACGCTTAAAGATAATATTAAATGCATAGGAGATCATTCCAAGTGACCCCAAGGTCACTGGAGGTCATTTAAGGTCAAAGGTCACAAGTTGATCTGAGAAACGTGTGACCATGACAGTTCCCCCTTTTTCATGTCCCTGGCACCGCCTATGCTAACATTATACAATCATTGCAATGCGATTTGTACTTCTTTAGTATAACATGACTAGCAGAAGCCAAAAAAGTGATTTTGCCTCTTTTGTTCAACCAGTTGTTAGAAAACTAATCCTCCTATTTTTGAAACCCTGTGAAGGCCCATGAATTTTCCCAAAATTCCAGATTTGTGGAACCGTGGTAAAAGCCCTATCCATAATCTCTCGATTGATGCCAGTTTCATCGAAATCGGTCCATAAACAACGGAGTTATGAGAAATCGAAAAGTACCGCCCATTTTGACATTTTGCCCCCCTGTATCCACAAATTCCAACATTTTGACAATTTCTTTTTATAAAAATGTAGTTCACGTCACGGCAAATCGATTGCCGTTTGTTGCAATGAAATCGAACAAGTAGTTCTCGAGATCTCAGGGGGGGGGGCCGAATCCGCCCCCCTGCGGGAATCGGCCATACCGTCTAGCCCTCCGAGAATAGGGTTAAATTGATATGAAACATTTGGAAAAAAATGGTGACAGGCTATATGGCTAAATACGTACAGTGATAATTTTCATAAACAATCATTCGAATGACTATTCTTGCTTACAGTCACTAGTGTGGCTTCTTATTTCTCCATGGGTCCTAAGGACCCACAACAAACTGCATCCGCAATAGCTAACTGGTGTTGCCGTTTTATATATTTATGGAGTAGCTTGATCTCTTCCAATCCTGATCTGAGCCACTCCCATGGTCATTTGAGCCCCCCCCCCCCAATGCTTTTTGCTGCTTAACACGCGCACTGGAAAGGGGGTCTTTTTGTGCTCCCCCATCTCTTTCCCTGAATATCTCAAGAATGGATCGGAGCTGGTTGCTACTACTTTGTGGCGTTTATGGCAGTTGAATCACTCGTCGATTGACGTAGAAAAATCGAAAATCAGACCAAAATTTTCGAAGTTTCAAGCATTTGAAGTCAGGCAAACATAACGAAAACGACGGTTGTCGCTGACAAATGGGAACTTTGAAAGAACCACCGTTCTACCTAAGAATATCACTTGAACATAATCAGGCGACGTCATTTGGGCATAAGTGATGGATGTACCAAGACCAAAGTCAGGGTCAATAAGGGTCAAGGTCATCAAAGGTCAAGGCCAAACGGCTTGTGACCTGATCCAGATTTTCTTTGCAACATGTCGGTTTGTATGGAAAATGCATTCAAAGACCCTAATAAAAACACTTGGGCGCACACTGATAGGCTTGCATATTCCAGGGTCAGTGAAGGTTAAGGTCATTAAACGCCAAGATCAAATATCTTGTGACCTGGTCCATATTTGTTTCGCGATATGTCGATTTGTATGAAATATGCATTCAAAGACCCTCACAAAAACACGCACGCGCACATGGACACGCTTATATATCAGGGTCATTTCAGGTCAAGGTTATGGGAAGTCAAGGGCAATTTTTTATGACCTGGTCCAGATTTACTTTGCAATATGTTGATTTGTATGAAATATGCATTGGAAGACTATTAAAAACATGTTTGGCAAATTGATACCCATATGTATATACATATATACATATACATACATAGATAAATATAAACGCTGGAAGTGACCAAATGTATCGATGTTGGCTACCTTCGTTGAAAAGCGCCAAAAGGTACGTGTAGCGCCCTTATTCACACTCAAACTATCCCGTGTTGTTCGAAATTTGATCTGCAAAAGATGAAAAATAACGCCATAGGCCAATGACCTAGCATGACCTCGACCCGAAATCCACAGTCAAGACGCCAGATAAATGGGAATTCATCTGGCGTTGGCGTTGCCGTTGCATTCCACGTTTTAACGGCCAAACAAACTCCCCTTTCCCGTTTCCTTTGAAAAGGCGTACGGAATGGCCTGTACGGGCCCAGAAAGTGTCCAAAGTTGATCTTTTCGACCCCATTTGACCTTGAAGATATTAATCTAGAGTCATGAACATTGCACACAATGTAAATCAATATAGCCCCAACCTGTACAAAAAATGCATGTATCTAGCTCCTTTTGCTTCCGAGATCGGAGGGGGGCACTTTTCCAGTGCGCGTTAGCGCGCAACCCCCTTCCACGGCGCTGGTTAAAAATGAAACGTAGGCAGGTACTTACAACAAGACCAGGATTTTGGTCATGTCATTATCAGTTTGCCAGCTTGATGTAATTAATGTACAATGAAAATATATATATATATATATATATATATATATATATATATATATATATATTACTGAACTCACATTTGCGGGATGGTTTGGTTATCGAGCCCTTGGCTCCCCCACTATCATGTACAGATATTGACACCTCTGTTTCCAGTGGATGTGATAGTGTCCTGCGTCTCGTTGTTTCAGATAGCGGGCGCTAGGGTCCCGTCTCCCCTGTGCAGCATATTTGATATGACCAAATTTTTTTATAAGTTCTTCCCTGTGTGTAGTTACCCGTACATACACAACGAAGATATGAAACGAGGGGTCCGAGGCCCACGCATGGGGTGAACTACCCTTACCCTTACCGATAAAATTTTACATCACTATTCACTGTGCAATGTCAGCGAAATTTCATCTTTACACAAGTTTAGTAGGCAAACTTTAGGTTGGTCTTCTGGAATATAATAATGCTTTGTTCTATGGCCATCGTCTTTCGCTTTAGTTGGCTCGGCGGCATTTGGAGCTCCTTGATTTCGATGATATTTTTGCGATACTGGAGGAAAATGAAAGCGATGTGGACGTGTTGTCATCCGACGAGGAATGTCAACCCAATCCAGCCCAGCTGAAAAACATACAGGCTGAGAACGACCTGAGGTTGTAGACACAAGGACACTATTCCCATATTTTAAGCAGTTTGAGACGGAGGACATGCTGGAAGATATTGCGGCCGAACGAACCAATACAGTTTAGAGAAAAGTGATCAACGTTTCAACACCAGGCACAAAAAAGTCAGACAGGTGCTGGTTATCTACCTGATGATGGGACTGACACAAATTCCAAGTGTCCGCGCATATCGGGAAACGGAGATCACCTAACAGTGGGACGTGTAATCATGTACATCTCTCACCCAACAGTGGGAGATGTAATGCCACGGAGTCGTTTTGAGAAGCTGCTGACCCGTCTACATTTCCAAGACAATGCTGTAAATGATGAAGTGCAGAAGTATAAAGCCTGGAAAATTCGTGTGACAGTGGCTCAGCGCCCCCAAAAGCAAGGTTTTTGGCTGTTGCTCAGGAAGAATGCTATGCCGCCCACGAGATCATGGTCGCTTTTAACCCTATTCCCGGAGGGCTAGACGGTATGGTCGATTCCCGGCAGGGGGGGGGGGCGCGGATTCGGCACCCCCCTGACGAGAACTACTCGTCCGATTTCATCGCAACAAACGGCAATCGATTTGCCGTGATGTGAACTACATTTTTGTAAAAAGAAATGTTCAAAATTTTGAAATTTGTGGATACAGGGGGAAAAAATGTCAAAATAGGGGGTACTTTTGGACTTCTTATAACCCCGTTTTTTATCGACCGATTTCGATGAAACTGGCATGAATCGAGAATTATGGATAGGACTTTTAACATTCGTACACACTTCTGAAAATTTGAGAAAATTCATGGACGTTCACAGGGTTTCAAAGATAGGAGGATTAGTTTTTCAACAATTAAATGAACAAAAAACGCAAAAACTTTTTTTTTGCTTCTGCTGGTCATGTCATGCTAAACAAGTACAAATTGCATTGCAATGTCTGTATAATGTTAGCATAGACGGTGCCAGGGACATGAAAAAGGGGAACTGTCATGGCCGTCCGTTTCTCAGATCAGCTTGTGACCTTTGACCTTAAATGACCTCCAGTGACCTTGGGATTACTTGGAATGATCTCGTATGCATTTAATATCATCTGTAAACGTTTTCAATCATTTGAATTCACTCTATTTCAAAAATTTCATTTTATGGCTATTGCGATATAGGCAGCGCGCACTGACATTTTAGGTCATAGCTCAGTGACCTGACTTGATATCAAGTTGAAACTTGGCACACAAGTAAAAGGCACCGTTCTACGTCAAATATATTTTGGGTTTAGCATTTGAAAAAAACAGCGCCGAAATTGTTCCGAAAAAAAACAAATTTTGACTTTTGACCTTGACTTGACCTTGTAAAATGGCGTCAGATAAACAAAATTACATCTGCACATTGCCCAACTATTTAGCTATACATCCATATAAAGTTTTAAGTTCTATCTTTAAAACTCTGTTTTTGGAAGACATTTTCCTTTTACCCTCAACATGGCGAAAAATGGCATGAGGTGCCTCCCAAAAACGTTGCTTGGCTCCGCCCCTGAGCAAAATAGAATTTTGAAATTTTGTGACGGCACGTAGAAAGAATAGCTAGGAAAATTCACCAAGTTTTGTGAAGCTGCGTTTACAAGCCTGGAATTGGCAAGCAAAAAATCCGAGGGGGCGGATTCAGCCCCCCCTGCCGGGAATAAGGTTAAGGGTCGCTCATGAAGATAGGGCATTCATGAAGATATACATGCCGTCGAAACCGAGTAAGTGGGTGTTGTGTTGCCAATGTACCCACTGTTAGACAGGAGTGCGCAGTCTCCCTTGTTGCATTTGAAGCGGTACACAGTATTGCTCTGCTTGAGTGGCGATGATCGTTGGGCATGTTGTTTTTCATAACCAAGGCGGATGTCGTAGGGCTTTGGTAACAGATGTTTAGCCGGATTTTATCGTTGGGCTGCTGGGTCTTAAAGTCTCTGCCACGTTTGCCAATGCCTCTTCATCCAAAATCCAGCTAAACATCTGTTAGCTTCTTTTGTCACCACAGCCCGGCGAGACCGAGAGGCCGCTCGAGTGGCCGATCTTTCTTCGGCGGCGGACGGCCGCACGCGCGTCGGGCAGAAGGGTATCGTTTTGCCTTTGGAATAGGTTCTGCCGGGCAGCCAGCTGCGAAACATTGTGGAGAGTTTGCTTGTGCGATAAGTTTACAATCCAAAGGCACAGGTAGCCTGGGTTAGGTTAGTGGAGGTCAACAAGGACCATGTGTAACAAAATGTGGCATTCTGTAAGTGGGTCACACAGGAAAGTGGTGGGAACCTTCAACGGATGATAACTGTAGTTACTTCTTGGCACGACTAAACTGGTTGAGGTCATCTGAGGTATCCAAGGTCAAACAGAACTGTCCAATCCAAGGTCAACTGAAAAAAATAATCACTTTTCTCCGGATACAACGGTATGATCTCCATTGCATTTTGCGAGGATTAATTTTATTGACCTCAGATGACTTCAGATAACCAAGACGACCTATGTATGTCGCCTAACGTACAATGACGTACAATGACATCCTATCTACTGAAAACCCATCAGACTATATTATGATCGATTCCGGCGCGATGGAACCTTTTCAAATGATGCTTTGGGATGATCTCGTTTGACGTGACCTAGATCAACCTCGCTTCGCGGGATGTAAAGCCATGGTATGTACTAGGACTCCACACAGTTTTGCTGCCATCGGTTCACAATGGTTGCGGCCATTCGGTAGTTTTGGAGGAAGGAGGACGCCACTAATTTTGTAGTTGTTTTCTTTGACATTGGTAAACGTCACCTAGGCCATTCATTTTCGGATTATTGCAGGTTCACTATGCAAACATTTTTCCATAAGGTTTTGCTGCAGTTTGTGGAGTAGATAAGAAGATAGGGAGAGGGCAAAATATGCCCCGGCTCCATCAGTAACGTTATTCTGAGTAGTGTTGATTGAGTAGTATTCTGAGTAGTGTTGAACAACGGAATGAACAAAAGAGGCAAACGCCCTTTTTTGGCTTCTGCTAGTCATGTTATACTAAAGAAGTACAAATATCATTACAATGTTTGTATAATATTAGCGCAGGCGGTGCCAGGGACATGAAAAAGGGGAAACTGTCATGGTCACACGTTTCTCAGATCAACTTGTGACCTTTGACCTTAAATGACCTCCAGCGACCTTGCAGTCACTTGGAATGATGTCGTGTGCATTTAATATTATCTGTCAACGTTTTCAATCATTTGAATTCACTCTATTTCAAAAATTTCATTTTATGGCTATTGCGATATAGGGTACGCACACTGACATTTTAGGTCATAGCTCCGTGGCCCGACCTGATATCAAGCTGAAACTTGGTACACAAATAGAAGGCGCACTTCTGCGTCATTTGTGTTCCGGGTTTGGCGTTTAAAAAAACGGCGCCGAAGTTATTGCGAAAAAAAATAATTTTGACTTTTGACCTTGGCCTCACCTTCCAAAGTGACCTCAGATAAACAAAATTACATCTGCACATTGGCCAACTATTTAGTTGTACACCCATATAAAGTTTTAAGTTCCATCTTTAAAACTCTGTTTTTGGCAGACATTTCCCTTTCCCCTCAACATGGCCAATAATGGCATGAAGTGCCTCCCAAAAACGTTACCTGGCTCCGCCCCTGAGCAAAAGAGAATTTTGAAATATTGTCACAGCACGTAGAAATAATAGCTAGGAAAAGTCACCAAGTTTCGTGGAGCTGCATTAAAAAGCCTGGAATTGGTAAGCAAAAAACCCGAGGGGGGCGGATTCAGCCCCCCTGCCGGGAATAGGCTTAATCCTGTCAGTCCTATTTTGCTCGATAGCCCAGGAAGATGCGCCACACTTGTTGTCATATGGCTGCCCGTTAACCTAAGGGGCTGCCAGATTGTGAAAAGCGCCAGCAGTGACCAGTTTTTTAAAGAATAAGACTTCACACAAATTTCATGTTAGGAAGACTACGCAGGGTGAACCAGACATGTAAAAAATGCCCATTTTGGTTTTAGAAGCGATCGCACCAGCAAAACCGTAGGTACGCGGCGAAAAAGTGCAGAAAGTGGGGGGAGGAATTGTTTATGGGACATCATTCATATTACCCATGCATTCCTCCTTCTACCAGTGTTACAGGCCTAAAAAATGGGAAGACATGTTTATTTCATCCCTACTGCTTCCTTCAACCATCACTGTAAGTCATCTTTTTTTTAAATGAGCATACACACTGGCGCAGTCAAAGAAGGGCCGCTTTCTCCCCACCGGCCCGCATTTGCTTTGAAAATTGTTGGACGTCGTCTTCCCAGCAGGCGGTTTTTGTATGATTTCAGTTCACAATGAGTTCCGCCCCCCTCCCTGAATTAAGGGAGGGCCGGGGTTTTCTGAAAAAAATCCTGACTGCGACCCTGGCAATACATATAGTCCTGACTATTTGCACGCGGAAAGCAAGCGTTAAAATTAAAAAGCGAAAATCGGAATTATTCTTGGACAGGCTTGGATCATGGACAGTCTTGGACACCTGCATGACTTTGTCCTCGGAACGTGGTCGGAAAATGGATTGAATTTTCCGAAAATAACAACCCTCATTTTGAGGTCTACTGCCACGCTTGATAAGAATTTTCTGCAGGCCAGAAGCGTATATGCCCTCATCAAAAAACTCACCTCTTTCGATGCCCTCAAAAAAGGTACTTTCATCTTTGTTCAGGGTGCTTCGGACTGAAAAATATCTGGCAATGTACATGCATGCTCTCAACTGGTCACTTTGTCAATTAAACTTGAACTTGAACATTTTCATTCGGTCACTTGAACAATTATTGCTCTGCTTCATGCTGTCTAGAAGATCGGAAATCTTCAGCCTTGCCCAAAATTGCCCGAAATCTCGCAAAACCTGACCATATGTAAAAAAATGGGGCTTTGCCATGGCCGTATTCGTTATATTCGAATTTTATACTGAATTTCGAGAGGACCAGACAAATTACTTCGCAATGGCCGAATCTCGTTATAACCGGATTCGTTCCACGAGGATTTAACTGTAAGCTTTGTAAGCTTCCTTTACCTGCATCCCACTTCAAGGTACGGGTTTACACGTCTGTACTTTTCCTTAACCGCCTCGCTGCCCAGCCATAGCGCCCTAGTCGCAGCCAGCCGTAGCCTTACCCATAGGTCCAACAGCCACCCGTTGGCCAGCCGAGTATTTTTTTCCAAAATTCCATTGAAAAGCATTTTTTGGGGTAAGGTGATGCTTAAATATGACTCATGTGTAAAAACAAAACAGCTGCAACACCGCAAAAAACTACGAAATGACTGCATCATTCCAGTCTAGCTTGTTGCCTATCTTTCCACTTCTAATCATGTTTTTTTCCTATGACATGCATGTGCAACGTGACTCAGCCTACTTATTCTATCCTTATCAAATCCAAGTTGGCTGGGCAGTATGAGTTTCGGAAACGGCCATAGCCACGTGTATGGTGTACCTACTTTATCCACAATTTTTCACCACCCCAACTCAAAACAATAACAACAATGTAGCCTCACATCAACATAACCCAGCTGACTTATCAGCTGGACTGGCTAGCAACAAGCAACTACAGCAAACATCGCAGGGTTCTGACCAATATGAGCAAACGTAACGCAAAAAACTGGCTGTGTTGCATTCTTACAGTCGTGCGGCAGTCCTCGCAGGGATCGGACGTTGCCCGCTCCGCTCCTAGGCCGATAGGGTCGGCAAGAACACTTAGCTTCTTGTCCACACAAGAAGCTAAGACACTTCGACTTTGCGCTTCCTGATAGTTTTTTTCTACACTTCCACGTTTTTTTCTCTGATCCACAAACTTTTAGGGTAGGCCTAATCTCCACTTCGAGTTTTCTTTTCCGATGTGTTCCCTGACTGTTCTGTCATGGGCAAGCGAGAGAAACGGAAGAAAAACGACACTGACTCTATAGGCTCTGTCTCAGACTCTGATGTCAGCCTATCTGCAGACATCGACATTGGTGTTTGCAGAGGTGTACCGGACAGGACGATTCACACACGGAAAGATGACCACGCCTTGAAGCCGGAGCAGACCTCTACACACGAACATATTTCGTCTGACATGACATCGGATACTGACCTTCGCAAGAATTCGGCCACTGCTCAGGACAGCACCATTTTCAAACACACTGACTCCTCACGTTCTCGTGACCTTGACCTCGGCCACTGACTACGTCCGGGCCCCACGGCCCTGGCAGCGTGCCAGGACCGGCCCGGCTGGAAGCGTCAAACGGGTTATCCCGACCCGCGCAAGCAACCAGGGCAAACGACATGTGCTCTGTGGCAGAGGATACCGTCGGGGCAACACACAATCAGATGCACGGAACACCACGCCCGGTTCGAGAGCCCTAACTGGACCCGCTCGGGTCATACGTAATAGTGAAACCTACCGACTCGAATACAGACTTTCAGAAAATCAACGTCTGGGCACCTCCAAAATAGATAGAAGCGATCTGTGGTCCAGACATTCGGCTTCACACCCAAGCACCTCGCGATGGCTCTCTCATCATCAAAACAAACAACCGCCATCAAACAAACCTGTTTCTGGAAAACCTACAGACGCACTTGAGTCCTACCGACTAATTCAACTTACTTCTTGTTTATGCAAAATCATGAAAAGAATGGTGAACTCCCGGATACTATGGCACGCCGAAAAATCCCAGATTCTGTCGAAATACCAATGTGCTTTTCGCCATGGGCGAACCACAGCTGTCCATGTACTGCGCCGTGAATCTGACATCCGCGGCGGCTTCTTCGCATGAAAGTTTACCGTGGCAATTTTCCTCGACGTTAAGTACGTCTATAATATGGTGTCCCGGGCAGGTCTTCTTACAAAACGTCATCAGATAGGCTTCCGTGGACACTTCACGCATTTCATAAATTCTTATCTCAGCGGCCGGACACTACAAGTTAAAAGCAACACCTACTCGGACTCCTTCCTCCTGGACAATGATGTGGTCCAGGGCGGGGTCATTTCTCCTCTTCTTTTTCTTTTCATGATTAATGATATCTTCGACGAATGTCCGGCAGTGTGTGTCTCACGCACTGTACGCAGACGACTGTGCTCTGTGGACAACCGGAAAAAAATTACGGTTGATTTTCCAGACTCTCCAATCGGCTCTTTCCCGAATAGGAGACTGGGCCAAAAAATGGGGTTTCTCATTCTCAGCACCGAAATCGAAAGCAATCATTTTCAAAAAATACATCAGAACTAAACAGTGCAGACCTCCGATGGATCTTCTCCTCAATGGGCAGCCCATCGAATTCGTGGAAAAGTCAAATTCCTAGGAGTACACCTGGATACCAAGTTAAATTTCACCACTCACATACAATATCTTAGGGCCAGAGCGATGAAAAGAATTCCTTCCTTAAATGCATAGCTGGTTCGGGCCGCGGGGCAAATAGAAAAACTATCCTTCGTATGTACTTCATACTGATCAGACCAATTCTGGAATAAGGTGCACAAGTCTTTGACCATTCGTCAACGGCCTTTCAGTCTTTAACCCTATTCCCGGAGGGCTAGACGGTATGGTCGATTCCCGGCATGGGGGGCGGATTCGCCCCCCCCCCCCTGAGATCTCGAGAACTACTTGTCCGATTTCATCGCAACAAACGGCAATCGATTTGCCGTGACGTGAACTACATTTTTATGAAAAGAAACTTTCAGAATTTTGAAATTTGTGGATACAGGGGGGCAAAAATATCAAAATGGGGGGTACTTTTGGACTTCTTATAACTCCGTTGTTTATGAACCGATTTCGATGAAACTGGCATGAATCGAGAGATGATTGATAGGGCTTTTACCATGGGTCCTCACATCTGAAATTTTGAGAAAATTCATGGCCGTTCACAGGGTTTCAAAAATAGGAGGATTAGTTTTCTAACAGCTGAATGAACAAAAGAGGCAAACACCCTTTTTTGGCTTCTGCTAGTCATGTTATACTAAAGAAGTACAAATCGCATTACAATGTTTGTATGATGTTAGCATAGGCGGTGCCAGGGACATGAAAAAGGGGGAACTGCCACGGTCACACGTTTCTCAGATCAACTTGTGACCTTTGACTTTAAATGACCTTCAGTGACCTTGGGGTTACTTGGGATGATCTCGTGTGCATTTAATATTATCTGTAAACGTTTTCAATCGTTTGAATTCACTCTATTTCAAAAATTTCATTTTATGGCTATTGCGATATAGGGTACGCGCACTGACATTTTAGGTCATAGCTCCGTGACTCGACTTGATATCAAGCTGAAACTTAGTACACAAGTAGAGGGCACCTTTCAACGTCATACATATTCCGGGTTTGGCATTTAAAAAAGTGGCGCCGAAATTATAGCGAAAAAACTAATTTTGACTTTTTACCTTGACCTGACCTTGTAAAGTGACCTCAGATAAACAAAATTACATATGCACATTATCCAACTATTTAGCTATATATCCATATAAAGTTTTAAGTTCTGTCTTAAGAACTCTGTTTTTGGCAGACATTTTCCTTTTACCCTCAGCATGGCCAAAAATGGCATGAGGTGCCTCCCAAAAACGTTGCCTGGCTCCGCCCCTGAGCAAAGTAGACTTTTGAAATTTTGTCACGGCACGTAGAAAGAATAGCTAGGAAAAGTCACTAAGTTTCGTGAAGCTGCGTCGAAAAGCCTGGAATTGGCAAGCAAAAAACCCGAGGGGGGGCGGATTCCGCCCCCCCCTGCCGGGAATAGGGTTAAAGGCTGTATATAACACTTGTCTGAGAATCGCACTGGGTGCTCTGCGAACCTCACCTGTTGAGAGTATCAGAGTCGATGCTAATGAGCCACCACTGTCGCTAAGGAACTGGGAAGTGGGAGATGACTACGCGGTATTTCTTACGGATTCTAAGTAACCGAGAACACCCTTGCTATCATCTGAAACACTTCATGGAATACCTCAGATACATGGGCGAACAAAGAATTTATCGACTCTTTGGTTTTTCCTTTGTCACTACGTTTTCACAAGGTCTGCAGAGACATAGGCTTCTTGTCTTGCCGACCAATTTTGCCGACCAACGTGAGCAAAATTCACAGTAGCCACCCTCCTTAGACCAGCTTACAGATCAGTTTCCAAATGCTCACCTCACAAAATCTTGATATATGATATATATATATATATATATATATATATATATATATAATCATGATAAAGTATCTATATATAAAGTAGGATAAAACCTCGATCATGATAAAGTACAGGAGATGTTCTTGCAGTTTCTTGAAAATCATTCGGACCAGCACTTCATTTTTACCGACGGCTCCAAAGAACACGACACAGTAGCGTGCGCTTTTGTGTACAGACAAATCACGGGACGTCACAGACTACCGGATAAAATTTTCGTTTTTCGTTTTCACTGCAGAACTTAGCGTAATTCATCAAAGCCTGAATTTATTCAGGCGCAAGGCATCCAGCAATCGGTTATCTGCTTTGACTCGCTCTGCGCTCTTCAGGCCCTAAAGTCGTTGCGCAAGACGGACCCCTTCACTGTCCTTATGTTCGACTTGTATTGAGACATTACAGAAAAGGGCATGACCGTTAAATTTTTGCGGATTCCCGGTCACTAAGGCATACGTGGAGACGAAAAAGCAGATATGCGAGCAAAGGAAGCCTTACGGATAACAACAGTCACCCGGTCCCGGTTGATCACAGGTAATTTTTTCCAGAAATAAGGAAACTCATACATCAATACTTCGATGCATAATGGTGTAGCCACCCCCGTCCAACACTTTTAAAACACATCAAAAATTCGGTTGCTGAATGGTATACCAACTACCGCCAAAACCGCCGGGAAGAAACTGTTTTGGCACGCTTACGACTGGGACACACAAGCCTGACTCATTCACACACAATAAATCACTCAGACAGACCTCTATGTCTCTCCTGCCACTCATACATTTCAGTATGGCACATACTCTTTGACAGCTAGAGTAACTAGAGAGAAAGTGAAAAACTACGACTGACATGTCGAAGCTTAAACTTATCATTCTCATTACACAGTATGTTAGGAAACAACGAACTAGTTATAAAAGCCCTGATGTGTTTCCTTAAACAAATTCACCTATTCTCTCAACTCTGACGATACATTTTCCCACATGTTTCTCTCCCCCACCCTTTAGTTAAAAACATGCACTGTTTAGCAACCAAGGTTCCTGTTAGGTAACGTTTCATACCACCAGGTCCTCCAGACAAGATTCGACGCGGACGCTTGAGCCCTAGCGGCTGTGCGCCCTAACCCTACAACAACAACAACAAGGACAAGTTGCATTCTTAGGCATAAGGTACGCATAAGGCTTGGGAAAATCACGTCGTGTAGGAGGTACAGGTCAAGGTAGGCTAGCTGGATGCTTACCCAGGTGGTTGGGACATTTACCTGCTTGCCCTATGATATTGAGATCCCGATATTCTGCCAAGTAATTAGTTGGCAGGCATTAGGCAAGCAGGACCATGACCTTCCCGCCTGCAGCGCGTTGCATTGCCATGTGGAGATCCCTATGTAGAAGAAGCCTGGAATTTGTTTGCTTTTACAGAATCAACTACCTAGGCAGCTAGGTATCTACCTAAACTTTCACCACAGGACTAAGGCTTGGAGGTGCTTTTTCAGGAACTGGTGAGAATGTGCTTGCTCATTAATTGAATGTAGCTAGTTTGTGCATTTTCATTTCATTCTTTTCATAGTTGATTGTTTACCCTCGTGTATCAGCTGCGTTGCAGCTGTCCTATTCCTCAGATAAGCTGTGAAAGTAATGAATTATGGCATGTATGGTGTTTGTGCTTTTTTATTTTATGCGATAGAATGTTGGCATTATATGCAAGGTATGGTAGAAAGTGTTAGTAAAGTTAAGAGTATAGGAACACCTGCTGACCTTTGTGCGTTATCTTAGCCAGACAACAGCCGTGGCCACAGCCTCAGCCATGCTTTACCCTATTCCCGGAGGGCTAGACGGTATGGCCGAATCCCGGCAGGGGGGGCGGATTCGGCCCCCCCTGAGATCTCGAGAACTACTTATCCGATTTCATCGCAACAAACGGCAATCGATTTGCCGTGACGTGAACTACATTTTTATAAAAAGAAATTTTCAAAATTTTGAAATTTGTGGATACAGGGGGGCAAAAGTGTCAAAATGGGAGGTACTTTTTGACTTCTTATAACCCCGTTGTTTATGAACCGATTTCGATGAAACTGGCATCAATCGAGAGATTATGGATAGGGCTTTTACCATGGGTATGCAAATCTGAAATTTTGAGAAAATTCATGGGCGTTCACAGGGTTTCAAAAATAGGGGGATAAGTTTTCTAATAACGGAATGAACAAAAAAGGTAAAAACACTTTTTTAGCTTCTGCTAGTCATGTTATGCTAAAGAATTACAAATCGCATTACAATGTTTGTATAATGTTAGCATAGGCGGTGCCAGGGACATGAGAAAGGGGGAGCTGTCATGGTCACACGTTTCTCAGATCAACTTGTGACTTTTGACCTTAAATGACCTCCAGTGACCTTGGGGTCACCTGGAATGATGTCGTGTGCATTCAATATTATCTGTAAACGTTTTTAATCGATTAAATTCACTCTATTCCAAAAAATTCATTTTTTGGCTTTTGCGATATAGGGTACGTGCACTGACATTTTAGGTCATAGCTTCGTGACCCGACCTGATATCAAGCTGAAACTTGGTACACAAGTAGAGGGCATTTTTCTGCGTCATATATATTCCGGGTTTGGCATTTGAAAAAACGGCGCCGAAATTATTGCGAAAAAACAAATTTTGACTTTTGACCTTGACCTGACCTTGTAAAGTGACCTCAGATAAACAAAATTACATATGCACATTGCCCAACTATTTAGCTATATATTCATATAAAGTTTTAAGTTCTATCTTAAAAACTCTGTTTTTGGCAGACATTTTCCTTTTACCCTCAACATGGCCAAAAATGACCTGAGGTGCCTCCCAAAAACGTTGCCTGGCTCCGCCCCTGAGCAAAATAGAATTTCGAAATTTTGTCACGGCGCGTAGAAGGAATAGCTAGGAAAAGTCACCAAGTTTCGTGAAGCTGCGTTAAAAAGCCTGGAATTGGCAAGCAAAAAACCCGAGGGTGGGGCGGATTCCGCCCCCCCTGCCGGGAATAGGGTTTACTGGATTTTTGCAGCCGCCCCGCCCCGTTGGCCATAGGCTACAGTAGGCCGCACGGCTGGCCGCCCTATGTAAATCTCTACTTCAAGCATGCAAATGATCCTTCAGGATCTGATGTGATTTGTAAAGTGGCATTTTGTTCTTTCTTTGGGTGTTTTCTCATGACCAGCGACGTGGCTAGGTGAGGGTAGGGTACTACACCAAACCTTTCCCCTTGGGTTCGGCAAACCCCCATCGCGAGGAGTCCGGGGAAGGTGGCGGTGGTGGCGGTGGAACAGCTGATGAGACCTCCTGCGGATGGATTCTGGATTCCGAAAAGACCTCTCGAAGGGATTTCCCAAAGGCATCAAAAGCCCTCCAGGAGACCTTGGAGGTCGCTCTGGGAGGCGTCCGAAGCTCTTGGGGAGTCCCAAAGGTCCTTTTGAGAAGTCCCGTGGGCCTGTTCAGAGAGGTTTTGGAGGCGTTTTCAGAGCTGTAGGAAGACCTTCGAGACCACATGGGGAAGCCATGGACGTTCCTCGAGGATCCTTTCCATGAGAAAATCAGACGATATAGGTATCTTTGAACTACTCTCTGCGCTGGGGAAAACGGGAAAGAAGATGCGGTGTCGTGTAATGTGATCCAGCCAATGCAACCTTTGTTATTAGATGCCACGAGCCATAATGACGGGCCAGTGGTGTCCAATTGAGATGGTCTCTAATCGCGCGGGAGTTGACATCTGGTCCAAAAAGCACAAAAATCGTAATCACAAAATGGTTGTCGTTGACTACATAGTTCGATGGAATATCGGCTGCTACAGAATATCCGTCAGACCAAATAGTGTTGGTGGCCACTGTTTGCTTATATTATGAACTCGTCAGCTCAAAACGCGTGGCTTCTGCACACCAGAAGGCCTCATATCCGGAGATGCCTTTTAGTGGAAATCGCCATATATTTTGACGGAATGTCATTTCGTTGTCCTTTTCCTTCAGGTTAACGTATGTGATTTCGACTTCTCGTGTAACACTAAAGGAAGGTCGATCTCGATAAAAAATCAGACCATATGTTTCGGACGATTTCGCTCGTCCTTGGGCTCTGGTCGAGCACAGGGTCACAGACAAACAAACACAAGTGCAAGAATTGGAAAAAAATGCGCTCAGTCCCGCAGAACATTAATTGTGGCCACCTTTAAACAAAAGAGACATGATCTAAAAATGCGCTATCCACATTGGTCTAGTCGAGTTCCCTATCACATTCCAAACCTACGCTTTACATGTTCTGCTCGCTTCGTCGATCATTGTAACTTGTGCTACACTTTACACGTATTATCGTTAATCGTTAATCGTTAACCGTCGTATAACCGTTCGCTATAAATCGCTCACTTCACCAGTCGCTGTAACTGATGCTCATTTCATCATTACAGCAATCGATGAAGCGAGCAGAACATGTAAAGCGTAGGTTTGGAATTTGGTAGGGATTTCGACTAGGCCAATATTGGTACTGTATTTCTAGGTCCTGTCTCTGTTTTTGAAAGGCAGTCACAATTAATTTCCGCGGGACTGAGCGCATTTTTTTTGAATTCTTGCACGTGTGGTTGCTTGTCTGTGACCTTGTACTCGACCAGTGTCCAAGGACGAGCGAAATCGCCCGAAATATATGGTCTGATTTTTTATCCAGATCGACATGCCTTCGGTGTTATCCGAAAACTCGAAATCTCGAAAATCGTCATGTGGATCTGATGCAAGCCGCCAAGTCAGCATTTACATGTCAGCACAACAATCTGTACCATGGACTTGAGGGTACTCGACCAAGTACATTACGACCAGCGGGACTTCCTCGTACTGCAGGAAAAAAAACGCCCCGGGACTGGATGTTGGGTGTGTTTGCGCCAGTCCGACGTAGTTTTACTGATGAAAGACAAAATTTTCCCGTTACGTGTGTGCCTGGACATTAAGTTAATGCAGCTGATGCACCGTCTCCTCGTAAATTTAAGGTAGCCCTAACCAAGCCTAAACGAAGGAAGGAGCCTTCACGTTTGCTCCATGACATGTATGCCTCGGCTTCGATATATTTCAGACGGAGTGGGAGGTGAACGCAGCAAACGACCGAACGCGGAGGTAGTACTGTTAACGGTACTACAGGCGGCAGCAATACTGTTTTCTGAGTGCGTGCATGCTTGTATGCTTGCTTGCGTGGGCTCGAAAGATTTCTCCCGTACTGTAGCGAGAAGCGATGCAAATATGGAATCAAGCGTTAAGCTAGTCAGGTTCTTATTGCGTAGGCTAACCGTAGGAATGTTCTGTTGAGTTTTTGAGGAAGATGAATATTTGCAAATTACATATGACGAAAGAGTAAGATAATAAAAACCACACACAAAGCTTTTCGGCGTTTTTGTGTTTGAACTACCTGAACGAAACGGATTCACCAAGAATTTTCTGGTCAAGAATGCTGGTAAGTATTACCTTACTAGTACAGTTGCACCAGAAAGCTGATTTGCGTACGGATCCTGTCGTGCTTTGAATCATATCCACACGATCTAGAAAATTTGTGAATACACAAGCTTGAAACGGCACATAAGACTGACTCGTCAACTTTGTTTGGGAATATTTCCTTTAGAATCAGAGTTCCATCGCATTTCTAGACTTCTGTTAAGGTTAAAACAGGACAGTGAAACTATACAAACACTGCCGAAAGTCTGCCCGCATTTCTAGAACAAAAAATTATGGCTCGTATCATGACGAACCGAAATGGAGCCCGATGAACTCATGGCTGCCCATGTGAGACGTAGACCGCACAGTTAAACACTGCACCTGCCTCCTGCGATTAAAGCCCGCGGACAGGTGCAGCCGGTGGCCGGTACCCGTTGGCCTGCTTGCCAAGGAGGTAATGGTAATTGACGGAATAAATTAACGACACCACACCAGTCAGACTGTTTTACTTTTCTCGTCCTGCAGGTTTCAAGTTGACTTACGCAAATCCTATGCGGCGCATTAGTGGCTCGACGGAACACCTATAAATTCCAGTTTTAGCTCTATACGCTTAATACCACACATTCAATATGAAATGTTCTTTTTTGTGTGCTGAGCTGAGCTAACCAGCACCACGAGATGTTGATCAGCGCAAATACATTCCAAAACTGAGGTTTCAGGTACCAAGCCAGACGACAAGCAGAACCGAAATGCCGACTCAGAACGCACGAGACGCATTTTAAATTTCCAGCGAATGCCTGAAACGACGGACACCTCGCCTCTGCGCAGCCCACGTCGAGCCGGAAAATGGCGGGAAGTGGCGCATTTGGCGGGAGCGGCGAGTTCGGCGGACATCCCGTCCGGTCGGTTCCGGGAGGCTGGCTCCGATGAGAAGACTCGGCCGCGTCGCCGCGTCCGACGGCGCCGGATTTCCGGTCAGCTGCGCCACCGTCGGCCGCCGGACGGCGCCCTCCTGGCTGCCCTCGCCCCAGGTCACCGCGCCTGGCCCTCGGCCCGCTGGGTCCACACGGAGAGAGGCGGCGCCGTCGTGCCGTGAGCTGAGGTTTTGCATGGCAGCTCGGTCAGCAATGTCGCACGCTTGTAAGATGAATGAGGTGAACGTTGAACGTGGCTCGCGCTGCACGCTTGTAACGTCACGAATAAGCAATGGGCCTAGACCCTAGACTCGAAGATCAGACGACTGCGTGTTGGGACATTTCTGGCGTTATGTGCTGGGTGGTGCCGGCTGGCAGCTATGAAAAGCCGCATCTGTGCCCAGTGGTCGCAATGGATGCATGCATTTCCGCGACGATCAAAGCTCGAAACGTCCCCGAACGTTTGCGCGTGAACCTCATGCAGAACATGTTTTCATTGCGAGATGAAATGTTTCTGCAGCGGGGTTGCCCGAGGTCCATCACGGGCATAGTTCGATTTGTGGCTCGGAAGTTTTTGTCGGCTGAGTTTGGTAACGGTTGGCAACATTTGGCAGCAGAGATTGGTTACCTGCCATCCAACGCAAAACCGCTTTTCTTTCGTCATGGACTGGCTGCGTGCTCGGACATCGCCAGTCATTTTCATAACAGCATGAAAAACGGTCGGGAACGTGGGCATTGCACAGTTTTGGGGCTGAAGTTTCCGTGTTGCCCGGAATGGCGACATCACCGGAAAAGGCCCAAGAACCGGCCGACACCATACGACGTCAGCGCACTAGTTTGGCGTCCAAAGGCGCGGGCGGCGCTCCGCTCTACTTTCTCGCGCGATGCGCCAGTTCTGGGCGAAATCTTCAGGACGCGTCTGCATGTGCGATGACCGTATCCAACAAATTCAGCTAGGTGAGAGATGGGCAGCGGTTTCCGCGCAACAATGATCTCAGCAGCGTGTGCAGCAGTTCGTCTTGGACCATTGGAGGTGGCCTGAAAATATTCACTGATCTGCCTACAGTGCTGTGATGCTTGTTCGGCGTTATTTCGGACTCACGCTGACCTAAGTTTGCTGTTCATGCGACGAGGAAATATGCCGTGTTAACAAATCAAAAGTTTCCCGGAAATATAATACAGTTTTGGAACAGGACGCATCTGCATGTGCGATAACCGTATCCAACAAATTCAGATAATTAGGTATTTCACTAAACATTGCGAGAGCTGAACGCAAACTTCCCATTTGACCTCGGTGGAGCCCACAAGATCTTATAATTGTTGCACGGCATTATTAACTCTAACTGATTTCTTCAAGCAGAGCCGGGACCAGATTTTGTCTGACTGGATGAAAGCATTAAAGCTGTCTCGTTTGTAAAGAATTATGCAAACAGTCGTTGATGACTATGCAATCCACGCTTACTGTCGCCTGATAATGCAACTTCCATGTATAGAAACAGGCATAGTATATGCATCATTTGTACGTACCTGTGTGCGATTTTATCGACAAGCAGTGATTTGAATTTTGCAATTTGTCTGATCGGGACACGTGATGTACAGACGACTTAAGATTCGGTTTCATGTTGCATTATATAACATCTGCTGTCGTACACAACGTCCTGAGGGAGAATCTTTGCGCTCTGCGCATATGCCTTTTAGGACACACTTCTACCGTGTGTGTTCTTCAACGATCTCCCATTGTCAGCCGTTACTTCACGTCACAGGCTGCTTCAGGCCAACGAACATTAAAGAAGCACCTGTACTGCGTCATAAAGTCGGATGACTTCAGGATGAAAGTTTCAGTGATTGTTTTCATGCTTATAAGTACAAGCCTGAAAACTGCTGATTAAAAAATGGCCACCGATGTTTTCAAAGACCAGCTGAATCCATTGCAACAACCGACAGTCCAGCAGAGCATTCCGTTTATACTGGGTCATCTTTAGCCCGTAGCTTTTATATCAGTGCCAAAACTATTATACTGTCGCAGACCGAGGCGTCTCAAAGAGCAAGACAGCAGCAGTCAGAGCACTTATGTTTCCGGTTTTTGCATTTTTCGCCATCAGGTCTAGCCTGTTTCCAGGGGCGCACGCGGGAATTTATTTCGGGGGGACAAAGTATGAGAGAGGGCCCCTTCTCCCTACTGCATCTGAAGTCCTCGTATTTCAGTTACTATTTTTTCACTGGCTCCTCCCCTCCTCCCCCCCGGAAAGAAAAATACAAACTGATTTGTTAGTGACCTGCCAGCGCCTAGAATATCGAAAAAAACTGGGACCATCTTTCAGGAATGGATAACGCAGAAAATCTGCTTGATGTTTGGGTCCATGGCTTACGGCCCCTCTGGTTTGCCGGCTCCTGGGCTACGGTGGCCCTCATCAACAAGATCACTGGCCTGTGGGCTTGCGGACTGGCTGTGGCCTACGGGCCCCTCTTTGCTGGCCGCTCTCTTACGGGCCCATCGCGTTCTCGTCTTCGAAACCCATGGGGTCCATTTGCCTACGGACCCCTCCAAAATTTCGGGGGGGGGGCCGAGCTGACCCCTTTGGCCCCAGCGTGCGCTACCACATGCTTCCATCTTAGCTGCAGTCTGGTCCTCGGCCCGTGTTGTCTGCGAATCACGTGCAGGCAATGTCACCACATTATTACACACAGGGAGTCCAGCCGTTCTGATTACAGCCAAGCACGCCTGGCGTACGGCCTGCAGGAACAGGCCTATCTCATGGTCATGCTAGTGGTGCTATTAGTATGAAGTACCTCGTACACAGTGCCTATTAGTACCGATTTATACTACGCTAGCGGTACTGGCACCACCCCACAGACTGTCGGGTGGAGGTTTGCCGTGACAGCGGCAACCGCGGCACGCTCACTGCCCTAAAACAAAAGCATTTCTCCACGAGACAGATCCGCCGAGCATAGCGCCAATACCCTCCACAGCTGTAAAAAGGTGGCCCCGCTCGCGCTAACGAGCGGCCACTGTCGCGCACCGGCCGGCACCAGTCGGACCAGCACCACCCGGCACCAACCGGGCACCAGTCGGACCTGCACTACTATGCACCAGCCAGGCACCAGCCGGGACCGCTCCTCGTCCGGCACGCAGTGGGTCACGCGGGTCGTTCACCAGGCCCCGACGGCGGCGCTTCCGGCGCGCGCGGCAGATACGGCGCGGTCACGCGCGGTCGACGAAGGGTGGCGCGGCTGGGAGCGGCGCCCGGCGCACCGGGCTGCGGCGCGGGGTCGGCGACCAGGGCTAGTGCTGCGGCCGGGACCGCCGGCTGGGCGGTCCGGCGAAACGGGTGATAATCGGGCCACTCGGCAGCAAACAGAAGCCATTGGTTGTGGAAAACGAGTATATTGACCTGGCAGTGACTGGGGTATTTTACCACCTTCCTTTGACTTGGGGAGGGGGCGTTTAACGCACCCCATCCCCCGTCGGTCTCAAGAGCTTAGTCTTCCGATGTTACTGATTCAAACAACGGTCGATGGCGTCGAACCGTGTGGTCCTATGACACATACATTTTGTTCACTTTTAGGCCACTGATGACATCTCAGGGCAGGTCAAGCGCCCAAAAGTGACCCCTTGCCTCAAAGTTGCCTCATCGCGATGGAAAGCAAACCGAAAATAAAGTTTGCATGGCAACATGTCTCTGGCAGCTTATCTTATATTTTGGGTAGCATCTGATCCAAGGCCATAAAAGGTCAAGGCCACAGTCGGTCCGGGTCAGATTTGATGTCATTGATAACAGGTCTTGCAATATATGTTTTCTGGCCACTTTGTCAGGAAGATTCAAAACAGCCACATTCAAACAGCTTTGAGCATAAGCAAAGGCCTTGAAATGGTCCTTGTTACCGTGAATTAGGCCGACCTAAAAAAGTTCTCAAAATTAACGTGGAGAAATGGTTTTCTATTGATTGATGAATTGTAACACCTGCCGTGAAGGAATTACAGACATAAAGTTGGAATCCACGGGGCTCAGGCTATTTTAGGAAAACATGTTTTTTCCATGTTTAACTTTCAAGTTCCCGCCTACGTTATCATGGAAAACAGAAAGCTAATACCACGTATTTAGCCTCCCTCGTTGTACTGCACCGAGTTTGGTAATTTCAACGTAGTCGACGTGTTTACTCGTCATAACACGTTTACAGCTCTGCACTCATTTTTGGGGGCCGGGGTTCGAATCCTGTCGTTTTCTACGTTTTGTTTTTACCTCGATGTGAAAGGCCTTGATGTTTTCAACAAACCGGGTTTAAAAACCGTCTGAGTTTATTGTTTGGTGCCTGGTGACGCACATGCAATAAATACTTCTTAACGTTATCTCTATGCCTCATAACACCAAGGCCTTAACAACCTTACACCCGCGCAGCTTTCGCCAAGCTCGGATGCTTCTGGCGGTGATGTTCCGTGGTCTGTGGCAAAGCCTGCAGCTCCTCTTCGTCGCGAGACCTGTCAGCGAAGTCCTGTATAAACTTCACTGCTCTTTCGGCAGGGTCATTTACACTCTCGATGTTTCGCGCGAACTCTCCGAAGTCACGACATGACGGATCTAACTCCCATTCGCTTGGGTCTCGTTCCGTCCAGTCTGAATCCACGTTGAGAATTTCGAGGGTGCGCTATGTGCTCGGTCCCACGAGCTCCGGCAGCCTGGTAGCTGCCGTCACCTTCGGCAGCACGGACTTGCCAAGGACGAAGCTTTCTGGCCTTGGTGTGCTGAGGATTCGCCTCGCTATCTCAGCTTTCATCGGCGGCGAGATCTCTCGGCTGCGCAGTGCTAGCGGCAACAATGCCTGCGTTAAATACCACAAGTGGCGCGACATAGCCCGCTGAGCTGCTGTTGCGATCGGGGCACATTCAGTCGCATTGGAGTATTCAGATAGCATGAGGTTGAGCTTCAGGTCATGAACTGGAGTTTCTGCCGCATTTGGCAGCTTAAACCAATACGTCACGCACACGAGAACGGCAGAATGCCGGAATACCTCGAGCTGTTTTATACCGTCTGTACTGTACCTCATCTGGTCGCTCCAACTTTATCCAACATCTGGTGCTCTTGAACATGTTTAACACAGAGGACATCCATGTGGCGTGGCATGGAGGCTGGAATGGAAATAGCATGGCATGTTGTAAGAAAATCAGATTACCTATCTGGTAGTATCCAAAAACCAGTTCTTCACGTTTTCCAAAACGTATGTTCACTGGACCCAAAAAGTGGAAAATGCATATTTGGCCCAAAACGACCTAGCATGAGGTCAGAGGTACTCCATAATGAATGTTCAGGATGTTGTTGTTACATTGCTTATATGCAGTGTAAGCCGCCATACATTGTAAAAACACCGATAATACATCGGGAAAGTAAAATTGTACGTCGAGTCGCAAAACACGGTTGTCTTTGTGATGTCATTAAGACGTGATCTAAGATGACCTCGTTTTCAAAGTTTTGTCAGTATGCGCACAACTGAGGTAAGAAACGATACTGAAAGTTTCAGGAGGATGCGCTTGCCCGTTTGGGAGATATCTAAGAAAGTCGCGAGGGGAGGCGTTAAACGCCCCATGGCCGGTCAATCACAGGCTAATGTGGTGAAGCTAGTTGAGAGGTACTAGTCCTGATGGACTGCACTGAATCGTAAGTGACTTTGTCCGGCAAAACGGATTTTGCATGAGTGGAGGAAGAAACCGCCTTATGTGGTGTGATAAAAAGCTACATGGCGCAGTCTTTCCGAGACGTATCTATTGCTGCCAAATCTCTGAACCGCTTGGAACTCGGTATTACGCCAACCAGGCGTTCACCGGACAATGAGGCGACAACTGGCCAGGCGAGGGCCGGATGAATTACGGCACTGCCGTGTCTCTTGAAAAAGGGATGCCAGAATTTCGGTACAAAATATGATCTGTTCCTCTAGCCCTGTACGATTTCGGGAAGATTATAAGTCACGGCAATTGGCGCCTCTTAGCGTGAGTCATCCACGCTGATCCGAAGTTTCGCTTTCGCAAGGTAGTTATTGAGTTAATATCTACAGCGAAACAATTTGTTCGTTTTTTATGCTTCATAGCTATGATAAAACGAAATACCACAGCGGCGCTTACGTTTTAAAATTCGTCTTTCGACGATTCCGAAATGAAATTTCGAAATTCGAAACGTTAAAAAAAGCAGCAGATAATCAATGCATTTTTGTACGCTACTGTCGCTTAGGTGCCATAAATGTTGCTATGCCGTCACTTCGTCATCCACTGTCTTCTGTAAATCTTTTAGATTGTCATATCTAGACATAACGCCGGAACTACCATGCGTCGCTGAACAGCAGGACGACCGGACAAAACCGCCAGAACAACCACCACTCCACCCAGTAGTCCCTCCCACAACCACAATCACCTCCTCCTGCCTGACGACAACCCTGGCTCTTCCAGGCACAGCCACCATCCCTGGCCCTAACAACACAACCACCAGCCCCAGCCAAGGCGCGACCACCAGCTCCCAGCCGTACCAGACCAACCAGCCCCGGCCCAGCCACGATCTCACTCGAACCCACCAGCCCAGCTTCAGCCAGTTCAGTTCAGTTCAATGTTATAACGAATCCTTCCCATGCGTGGATAACTGATTGATTCGAATCGTTTTCACAGTGACAATGTTAGGAACATTGGTGTAAACAAGCAGTGTGACACAAATACAATACTCATACAGATAAAACTGGGCAAAGTCAGGCGTGTCAAGGTACAGAAGATTGCTCGTCAAGTCTCCGTACAAGTTCCAGCAGCCGCGTATGCGAGCATTCCGGTATATCAGCGGAAAGCCAATCGGCCAGCCAACACGTAGAGAGCAGCGGCGGCGGCAGTTTGGTTACGTCTGGTCTGGTCTGGTCAGGTCTGGTGACTGATTCGGTTTGGTCTGTTATGTCGTTTGGCTTGGCGTCCTCTTTGGTCTGGTCTGGTCTGGCAGCACTTCGGCGGTGTCCGGTTGGTCTGGTCTGGCCTGCTTTGGTCTGGTCTGCTTTGGTCCGTCGTCTGATCTGATCCGATTTGTTCTGGTGTCTAGTTTGGTCTGACGCGGTCTGGCCTGATTGGTTTGGTTTAGTCTGGTGTGGTCTGGTCTGGTCTGCTTTGGTCCGTCGTTTGATCTGGTCCAATTTGGTCTGGTGTCTGGTCTGGTCTGGCGCGGTCTGGACTGGTTGGTCTGGTTTAGTCTGGGTGGTTTGGTCTGGTCTGGTCTGGTCTGGTCCGCTCGGCGGCAGGTGGTCGGTATTAGTCGGTGCCTCGGCCCGGCACCGGACGCTCTGTTTTCACTGCACGCGCCGCCGGCCAACGGTGAAAGAAGGTCGCGCCAGGCCGCGCACGGCTGCGCCTTGCGCTCGGCAGCTTCATTCAGCGGCGGCCGCGGCCACCGCCGGCGCGGGGGGCCGACTTCAAGTGAATGGCGCCCCGCGACGTCGGAGGAGGGATTTCGGAGGGTTTTCGCCGCTGGTGTTAGCGGTTTCTGCGCGTTTTCGGTTTTCTCAGGCGTTTGCCTCGGTTTGGTCTGGTCAATGAACCTAGCGACGGGAACCGCAAGGGGTTCTTCGGAATGTTCGTTGCGTAGAATGTTCGACACAAAGTACGTTGTTGTGAATGAAGCGTATGTTCCGTTAACCTGGCAAGCTGTTCAAGCCTTGCATATACCAGTACTGTTGTAAGCATTAACAAAACTTTACCCTTGGCTTCGGCATAACAAAAGCACAATTGGGAAGATTGTGGTAATGGTGATATAAATGGAATGATTTACGCTAGTTACGTTTATCGCCCGGGGATATCCTCATTCATCTGTCAAATACAAAAACTTGCTTAAAGGCGTAACAGTTCCCTGCTTGGCGTGATAGTTCACTACTGGCGGCCTCATTTACACCAATATTTTTCCTTGTTCCATAATTCTTTATTTATAGGTTCTCCTTGCCAGAACGTCCTTCGTGCGTTCGTCAGACACAAAGATTCCAATTTCAGCACCTATATTCTTGGCCTCAAACATTGACCACTAACAACAATAGCACTGCACTACGTCACGGACGTCCCGGGACCCACTACATGTTGAGCCGAATCGAGAGCACAGTTTTCTGGGACTAGAAACGATTTCTCTTGCATGGTGCCTACAAACGAAAATGACGGCGCTCCATCCCGAGCACCAATCGCTCGATTGGGCTCATTCAAAGGGTAATTGGTAGCATTGAGCCGTGCAGCCATGCGACGCATACATTTTTTCACTTTGGGTCACTGATGACGTCACAGGTCAGGTTAAATATCTTAAATATCCCTTTCTTTGAAACTGCCTAATCACAATGGAAGGCAGACCGAGGTTGAAGTTTGCAAAGCAATATGTCTCTGACATCTAGACTTCATATTCTGAATGACAACTGGCCCAAGGTCATCAGAGGCCCAGGTCACAGACTGGGTCAAATTTTACGTCAGTGATAACGGGTCATGCAATACATGCTTTTTGAATTGTTAAGCACGTTAATTATCTAAGTGACACTTTCGGAGAGTTCTAAGCACAGAAAACCTTGAAATGGTTCCAGTTTCCCAGTTTCCTTGCCGATGCAATACTGTAACATTTTCTTTTTCGTTTTCGGAGTTTCACATGTACGCTAGTGGCCTACATCTGGCGTCTCTGAATGGCCCTACAAGTTGATCTGTCCCATGTTGCACATTCCCATGGGATCTTGCACAGCGTTGCAAAGGCTGATATCTCCACACTCGTTATACAAAACGTCAAACGGACACCACCTCATTCGCTAAGCTGAAATGTGTAGAAAACTGGCAAACATCAACTCGAAAAAAAGATGTTGCACGTTGCAAGAAATTGCTATTTAAGTTGTACGTTTGCTATGTTCCCAAGAAATGGTGATTTATCTGGCCGTATTAAAAAATCAGTATATTCAGCTCCCTTTCCGAAACGTATTCTCACTGGACCCGTACTTTAAAAAATACATATTGGACATAGGATGACTCAGCATGAGCTCAGGATGCTTCACCTTGAACTCTAAGGTCATGCTGATATGCCATGCAAGCCACAGTCACTAAACAATGTAAAAGCATACGTTTAGGCGGACATAAAAGTACGCTGACATTGGTGTTCATGGGACTCCGAAGTGAGTCCCACACTGCCAATTCGAGAGTCGCAGTCCGCGACGGCATCATCTCGCAGCATGGAGTTGAACTTTATCCAGTTTTTTTGTTGGTCGCATGCGTTTTTTCCCACTAGCATTTTTTGCACCGGAATAGTTTTACTCCGCTACGTTTTTGCGGTGTTTCGAATGTCGCATTCTTTACGGCTTGGAGAGAAACGTATACAGTGAACAGAAGTGTTAAGAACTGCCAAAACTGTAAGCTAATATTATTATAACGGACCAGACATCTGTGAAGCCTTAGTCACTATCTAACGTCAACGATCTTCTATGGACTATGTCTGGGCCAAGCCCGGTCAAAGACGTCCAAGAATTGCAAACGAAATTGTTTGCGCCACAAAAGGTATTAATATTTTTTGGAGTTCGTGTATTTACACATCACGCATGTCTATAAACATGCGCAGCATTACAATACATATATTATCTCACATTATTTTATTAGCATTTTGATATCATTCTTTACGTTCCATTAAAAAAAAACACAAATACAGCAAACAGTGTGGATCCCGGATCGCATCACGTTGCCGCTTTGCTCCGCACCATTCCGCATGGTCCAGTTCAGTCTCGCATCGCTCCACATCAAACCGCGGCGAAAAGAGTCCAGTGCGGGGGCACTTTAACAACCTTTCGTATTTTTATCACTATCGTCTGTCCTGTGCGTGACGTAAAGACGTTGAGCCGCATTTAGAATCTCAGACACGGCGCGTGACATCTGATTTGACCACTGTCCTGAAATGGAATCGTGCGGGTTTTTGTGAGAGCAACCTACTGGGTGAAACACGGGTGCATGTCACCCCAGCCACAAACGCTGAAGGTGAAGATTGTCGTTTTTTGTCTCTACGTTTCCTGACTTAATAATGCCCATCCTAACGTCGTGACATGACACCATTCACACGGCGTTTGGCGCAGGGCTTTTGGCTGTAAATGTTGGTAACGGTCAGCGCATCTACAGGAAACATACACATGACAACGTGGGTGCAGTCATGCAAATAATAATACTCATCTACATATCATCAACTGTCACTGCCGCTTTGAAGGTCTCTGCTGCCGTTCAGAGGCTGCGTCGCGGGGTTATGGGGAGCGGACGAGAGGGGCAAGCTGCTCGTATCTCGGGAAAATGTAGGAAATAAGGCAACGTTTGCAAAAAAGGAGGCGACAATATCGTTTGCCCCGTCTGTCTTGCTCTGGTGCTCATTCTGGTGTTTGGCAGACCACACACCAGAATGCTCACGTTACCGTTACTGCTACCATTACTGTTACCGTTACTGAGAAGAAAATGCGATGGCGTCAATGAGAAAGATCCAGGCAGGTGTATAATATAATGCTAATTATAATAGGATGCGTGTAGGAGGGCATGCTGCGACCGAAAACGAAATGCAGTCGAGTTTACTTCTCGTCGATAAGCACTGGCATTTGTGCGGGAGGCGGTAATTGCCCCTCCGCCCCCTCATTCCATGTGCGCCACTGATCCACTTCTTTATAACGAGATTAACGAGATCCTGCCAACACGCATTTTCCTTCTTATAAAGCCACCGTTTTGTCGGAATCAGAATCCAGAACCAGATACGGTGAGTCGAGATTACTGTGCATTCCTGTACTCCGCCACGATGAAGTTTCTAAATGTCGAGTAGCTCTCCCAAACACTGAGCCAAATACGGGCCTCATCGTGTCGTCCAACTCCGCGCCTCACCCGCCCCCTGACCAGCTGACCCTGTCGTCCGGTGTGTAGCAGAGGTCAGGTAATCAGGGGGTATCATTCGACCCTTACGTAACCGATGTTGACGTGCTGATGTTGGTGTTGACGTGATGTTGACCGATGTTGACGTACTCACTTTGCGCAGAATTCTATCGTCAGTCGTCTTACCTACCCAGCCGCGGCAAACGCTCGCCATCGCGAGAAACTCAGCATCAGAGGCCAACCTCGAGTTCTCCCCCATCCCCCCTCCCGCCGCCTGCAGTGACTCCGTCCGTGGCCGGGTGGGCCCCGCGGAGGCCGGTAATTGGCAGTGTCGGCGCCGGCGCTGCGTCTCCGCGCACCTGCCAACTAGGCGGATTTGCGCTCTGACGGGCACGCGCACGCTCCGTCGTCATGGCAACGGCGGAAGTGGCGGCGACCGACGCGGCATCCGGCGCAGTTGGCTAATTGTGGCGCGCGCTGAGGTGACTTATGACTGGGCCGCGCCCGCAATGGTCAGCATGCATCATGGCGGTCAGGCATGTAATCGCAGCGAGAGGTGCTGCGCGGCGTTTTGCACGAGCTGGTCTCTGGTGTACCGGAACGAAAACGGCCCAGCAATCACCGCGTAATTTCGGCATGTCGGGAATAGTGGGAACAGGAAGGTACCAAGGAGTCTTGTCACGTAAGATGAGGGCGTGGATGGTGGCCTGCATTGGCGCAGTAAGGCACGTGAGAGCAAATTTGGTTTGCCGTAATGCAGATGAGACAAAGGGATAAAAACATCTCAGACGTCATTTACGAACTCCTGGAGTTGCCTGTATCATCCCCGTTTTTGAACATTCTCACTTTCATAACTGAGGACAGAGTTTATTGAGCATTTGAAGCCGGCATGTGGAAGCCACTGCGATGTTTTGATTTCAGAAATGAAGGACAGATTTGTTCGTGACCCAAGACAGTGAAAGCTGAACAAACGCCGAAACCCACCCCTGTGTAGATATGTGGCGGAATTGGATTTTGTCCTCCAAAGCGAAAAGCGACCAGAATTGAAGCCATATTTCCTTTCCATGGCGACTATATGTATTGAATTAGACAATATCCAAAGCCGTATTCCTGTTTTGGAATCAGGAACAGGCTCCGTTCCTGAAAACATCCGTACCTCGGAGTAACAGAGGTCAGGAGTAACGGAAGTCAGGAGTAACAAAGGTCAGGAGCAGTGATGCCAACAGTTAGTTTTTTACTCAATTCGCGAGTTTTTTAAGATCGCTTGAGGCTTTTGGTGACTATTCTATTTTTCTGAGTTTTTCCTGAGTTTGTCTTCATAAACAATAGTTTTTTCGTGTTTTCCGTTTAAATTTCCTTTATCTATAACTTATGACCGGAATCATGTTATTTCCATAAAACTGAAGGCAAAACTGAAATCAGTCAGTGAACTGTTTTATATGCAGTAGCTCTGGTATACAGTGATACCAAATTATTAAAAGTCTTCTGCTTGTTTCTACTTCTGGGCATGAAAACAAACTGTGACCTTCGACGCCACATTTCCTTCCATCGTCTCCCGCGGCTATCGCCACCCGTCGGTGCAGTTTTTGGCTCACGGAAACCTGTGTAACCAACTTAAAGTGACACGTTATTTACTTGCAATACCAGGTCATTCACATCTGATTGAAATGGCTCCATTTTTTTGCATCCGCACACACTTCAAGGTGAAGGTGATGGGACGGAGGAAGGAGAGACCTCTGGCCATGCCCACCGTCTCCCCCGGGGTGGATGGCGTTTCCTTTTTTTCAAATGCTGCAGCGCATGGAAACATGGCTCAGAATCGTCATGAGCCATCGCCAGAATCGCCCCCTCCCCCACCTCGTACTTCGAACGTTTGCCCTTGTTCTTGGACGCGTCTCGGCACTGAAGAGGGTCATTGTCTCAGGGGTTTGTTCAAGGTGGGACGCTCAGATTCCATCCCTTAGTTAGGTACCAAGAGCTTGTCGATTAAATCTGAGATGACGTATAGAAGCCTGTAGTAAGTGCTGCTGGTCACTGGCCAGCCACCACATGGCACCTGCAGCGCGTTTAGGACCTCCCCGACCATAGTCGTAGGAACGGGGGAAGGCATGGGTGCCACGGCACCCCCGCTTTTGAGAACAGGGGTGCCAGTAATGGTTAGTGGCACCCCTCTTTTTGGGACCATTAGTTCTATGCATTTGGCGACGTCTTCATTCAACGAATTCTATACAGCCAGTTTCATATGACCCTGAGCAGTGAATGCGGATTAATTAGGAAACCATATGCTTCTTCTGATAATGTACTTGATATTTACCGGTCCGAAAGGTAAAAGCTTCTTGATCTCGATATGGAAATACATCAAGTTATCAAATGCGATTTTCTGTGGATGCATAAATAACGCCGGCAGTTTTACACAAATCTTAACCATCTTAATCATCTTAAGTGGCCATATGTTCCGTTTTTTATCCATTCTATGGTCTTCATTCTTTACACACGTTGATCTGCATCCATCAGCACGTGGGAGACGATGGATGCAGCCCAGGGAGCGATGGGCCTGAATATACGGAGCTGTTTCAAGAAAATGTGGTTTGAGACTGTGTGGAAATGAAAATATATTTGATGCCACTGTAATAAAATTACCAGACGAATTAAGCCATTCCCTCATCATTCTAACTTAAGCCCTCAAAGTCCACATTGAAGTCTTTATCCACTTCGTCGTGTGAACACGTAATGGAGGGGGTACGAACCGTACTCCTAGTCCTCAAAAATGTGATAATGTTAAGTGAATGGTGGGGGCACGCTACTGGGAGCATGTTGGTATAGTGAGCGTACGCCTAGTCAGTTTTTGAACCATTAAGATCCTGATTACGATAACCATTATCATTACCTTGATTCCATGTGTGAAACTTAACCTTCACACAGACGAGTGGGGCAAAGTACCTTTCCGCTCCCGTGACATTTTTTAGAACAGATGCAGGACAGTTCAGGTTATCGCCCTGGTACTTTCAGTATCTTATCCTGCATCAATTCCAAACGTGACGTGAAATATTGGGGCCTAGGTCACTTCACGTCAACAGCCTAGACAGGCTTTAGCTAGGTTATGTTGGACTAAGATGTGGGTGAATATGACATTCACTTACAGCGCGTTTTAAAGTGGCTGGGCTTTTGTCTGCTTCAGTTTTCTACACAACGTTGCCACTGTCCGATCTCTAAATGGCAGCTGGAAGTCAACATCGGTCACTGACTTAGGTTGCTCTTTCCTTGCCATTTCTCGTAAAATTCCCCCTAATTTCGTGATATGTCACTTTTATTTTTTTCTAAACCTGAAATTGTCACCTTTTTATATGCGGTCGACATATTTAATCTAAAGGTCGTCACAGGTCACTCAAGTTGACCTCTAGCTCAGTTTTCATGGTAACCGATCTACCAGCACAATTTTCTGTTTTCATTCATCTTTAGATTTGACGGTGTCGCTCTCTCGTCTGCACGTGACATTTTGCCGCGAAAGATCAACTTAGGTAACTGACCTAGATTAACCCTGGAATGCAACCGGCATGACAACTAGTTTTTATATTTTCTATTTTGCATTCGAACGCCAGTAGTATATCGATGTGGGGTGGACACAGTATTAGGGCTTTCCAAATCGTCCAGTCGCTGACGGACTGAAAGGACAGAGGCGATTTCTGGTTCGCCAGTATACAAATTAGATGTGACCTAATTCAGATTTGACTTTGGCCTCAAGTCAAGAAATGTCCTCTGTAACGACATTTCATTGATCTCTTTATCTCTTTTTTTGCACCGATGTAGCGGGGGAAGTCACCTGCCCTCTCCCCTCAATTTAAAGTTGGCGCTGAGCCCCGGCAGTAGGCGGGCTAATTTCTTGGGAAACCACAGAATTGTTTCGAGATTTTTTCGGCTACCTATATTTTTGGACAAGATGAGATAGTTGTCGTATGTCGAAATGTCGAAGCCGAACCAACAGACATCCAGAGTCTAGTTACGCCACGTCAATACCATGCGCCAATGGTAGATAGACCAGAAAAAAAAGAATCGCTATGGCACCGTGGCATACATACTTCAGCTGGAAGCTGCATCTACAGAGGTGCACATAACAGAATAAAGCAAACCAAATTTTAGAATGAAAAAGTTAGGACTTGAACTGAACATGGCAACCCCACTTTTTGAAATGCCTACGATGCAGATGACAAGGACGAACAGTTTGGCGCTGCCTTGGACTGTATGATCCTCGACTGAGCCGCAAGGCGAGTGTGGGTGGTGTACACTATGTTAACCCGCGCACGATCGTCGGTCGGTGACGATCACGTCCGATTGGGGCGGGGGGGCAGTTGGCCGCCCCCTCTAACTCCCGAACGGTTGGTCGCACGATAAAAACAAGGACACCGTTGGAAAGCTTGTGAAGAGCAGAGCTCGAAACTGGTCTCATTTTTGGTTTAAGGTAATATGTAAGCAATTTACGCCCTAGATATGTTTTCTCATAGTCGACTGCATGATACAGAGAAACGGACTGAATATCAAGGGCTGTGACAAATAATGCGTAGGTAGAGGCACCAGTACACAAGTGAAGGTCCGCAAATGCCGATACACATCTAATTTTTACAAAAAGAAGTTTTCAAAGTCCTGAAAAGGCTGGATACGGGAGAGGGGCAAAAAAGTCAGAATGGGGAATATTACTGTACTTAATATAGCTCTGCTCTTTATGGACCGATCTTGATGAAATCCACATGAATCAAAAACTGATGGTTGGGACTGTTACCATTTATAACTACCGTTGACATTTAAGGAAATTCATATCATAAAAAATTCAAAGGTTCAAGGGTTCAAAAAAACAAGGGTTTGAAAACGGGAGGACTACTTCTTCAAAAACTGAATTAACCAAAAAGTTAAAATCACTTTTTTAGCTTTTCCTAGTCATGTTTTGCTGAAGAAGCACAAATCGTATTACATTGCATGTTAACATAGGCGGTGCCAGGGATATGAAAAAGGTGGCACTGTCATGGTCATACATTAATCAGGCTAGCTTACAGCCTTTAATCTTAAATAACCTCCAACGACCTTAAAGTGGCATGGAATGGTCTTGAGTCTATTTCATATTGTATGAAAACGCTTCCAGTCATTTGAATTTACCCTATTTCTAAAATTCCGTCCTACGGCTGTAGTGATACGGGACACGCGCATCGACATTTCAGGTCGTAGCTCCGTGACCCGACAGGATATCAACCTGAAACTTGGTACGCAATTAGACAGCACCATTCTACGTCATATGTGCGTCGGGTTGGGCATTTGAAAAAATAGCGCCAAAATTATTACTATAAAAGCAAATTTTGACTTAAGACCTTGGCCTGGTCTTGTGAGGTCACCTCAGATCACCAAAATTATATATGTACGCTTTTTTAACTATTTTCTTATACACCCATGCGAAATTTTTAAGTTTGGTCTTAAAACGATATTTTGATAGTCATTTTTCTTTTACTTTCAACAGGGTCAAAAATGGCCTGAGGTGCCTCCCAAAAAACGTTGCCTGCCTTTTTGCTTGTCAAAAAACTCTCTGCCCCTAAACAAAATAGAATTATGAAATTCTGTAACAGTACGCAGAAAGAACAGATAGGAAAAATCACGAAGTTTCGTGACGTCGCGTCAGAAACTCTGGAATTGGCAAGCAAAAATAACACGTTTGGGCGTAATTAGACCCCCTGCCGGGAATACGGTTAAGGTCTTTCAAGACCTTTCAAGGCCTTTCAACCAATTACTACTACCAACTACCAACCGCGTAGGTGTTTCTGAAGAATGCGATAGTAATATGACTCATGACATGGATAAAGATACCCAAAGGGCTGAGAAGATTTCAGATATTTTTAGCTATATTAACACAATTTTTAAATATATAAGAGACGTTTTACGTGAATAAAGATTACCGATGCAGAAAGCGAAATTAGAGTTACGCGTAAATTACATTCAAGCAAGCATAACTCCAGTTTGCATTGACTGCCTCTTATCGATTGCCACAATTGCTTCTCAGACGTGAAACTGGGAAAGCAGTCATGATCATCTCGTGTGCGAGCAAGCACTGTGCCATTGCGAGTCGTGTGGTACCAATACCAAAGCAACTGATCTGGACGCGGGCTTCGGATGGCGGACAAGATAAGCCTCAAGAACCCATGTTCTTTACTGAGTTTTCGGAGGGCCCGCTGGACGATTGTATAAGACCGTCTTGGAGATCTTGGTGTCTGTTGGCCTGTGCGTCGTATGCCGTAGTTCGTGGCTCTTAGACGAGCCGGGGACCAGCAAACGTTTCGGCTATGGGAATGAAGAGAGCCCATGGCCGGAACGTTTGCTCACCCCCCGACTTTTCTAAGTGCTACAAGCCAAACTATACGGAATGTAGGCCAACAGCCACCAAGAAGAACTCATGTTCTAGTCAAAGCATTGTATACGGTTTTCCAGGCTAATCATTTATGATAGTCACGACGTGCGCCATATTTCATGCAAATCTGACCAGCAGACCGAAACTTGGTGAGAGTCTCAAAACTCAGGTGAAACAGTCCCACCAGTGCAAAGGTGGTTCGAGCGGCCAACAATGCGAGGGCTTGCAAAAATGGTATGAAGTAAAAAGGTTGGCTGTTGCTCTGATCCAGCCAGAAGTGCAGGAAGGGAGGGTCAGCAAGGGTAGCGGCAGATGCTCACACGCCCGGGCTTAATTAGAGCAGTGCGGAGTCTGGGCACCTGGCCACACCTGGGCGGCCAGAGGTGTACTCCAGCACCGGAACTGAGACCCCAAGCAGAACCAGTCCCGCGAGGCGCTGCGGACTGCCAAACGGCATTGACGACGAGTGGTAAAGCGGCAAAAACTCACAGCGGAGATGACACAAGGCGAAGTTCACTCTGGCGATGGTGTCGGGCCGACCCCTCGGTCTGACCGGCCTGGGTGCGCCTCTGGCCGCGTGATCTTGGCGCACGCGTCCGCCGTTGGCGGGCCCAGCTGGCCGAGCGCGACCGGAAACAGGTGTCTTCCGAAGGTCAGCTCCGGTAGAGGGGGAGGGTGGACGCCACTGCGAGGGCGCCGCTGCGGCAGGCAGAAGCAGTTTGAGCCCTCGGCTTCCACTGCACGACTGAGGCCGAGGAGAGCAGGCGCAGCCGGCCGCCCTTGAGAACCGTCTCTGTTTCCCGAGACGTCAGAAAAATGAAGTAACCTTGCTCCAGGAAGTCCATCAAGCCTTTTCTGCAGTATTTTTGCATTGCCCGTGAGCTTTCCAAATACATTCCTCTCCGGGTCACTGACGTAGAACGAGTCAAAAGTCATTATGCCCGAAAAAGCTCCGAGTGCTATCATTCAAATGATTTACAAAGGAAGGACAACAACCTTACAAATTCTTATGCTTTTATCAATTAACAGCTCAACCAATTCAAAGTTTTGGTATCGTTCAAGGTAAATGTTCTGTGTTAAGGTCATTCTGGAGCATTTTTATTGTCATCTAATGGAAATGGGGCATGGCCATTAACCTTTTCGGGTATGGTAACGATGAACCTTTCTCAGGTCAGTCCCAGCAATGATCATTTCGACTGCCCGTTTCGACCGAAGAATTTCTTCGATCAGCTCTGTTTACCTCGGAGCGATGGGTTTAAGGTGAAAGGGTTGAGTGGCACTGTCTGTGCAGGAAATACGGATTTTATGAGGATCTAACAAGGACATAACGAGCAGAAGAGAATGGACGATTAGAACTGATTGGAACGTACTGCTTGTCTCAAAGAATGGTACTTCACTAGGATGTTTTCGTCGCGTCTGATGTTACCTCGTGTATATTACATGTGTCGTACGTGTCTCATGTGTGTCACGTGTGTGTTTGTACGTCGCATGCGTCCTAAGACGGTTAACAGCGCTATCATAGTACAATAAAGACCTCTTGTAGGGCGCATGCGAGCTAGACCTCCTTCGTTGCTGGTTGCATCAAACTGCATTGTTGTTTTGTACTGTATTGCGTTGTATTTGTTTCTCAGGGATATCCACCGAGGTGGTGGCTATACAACCCCGTATCACATGGTTAAGCCGTAAACAACATTAGTCACGTACATAAAAATCACACATTCGTCGTCTCAGAGCACCATCACCTAGCATACGTCACACGGAAGTAAAACAACGTTTTAACAGCGATACAGAACCGGTCTGGGACAAGCTCTGCGATGTTCAGGGGAAGTTTGTTGAAAGCCCTGGGCAAACCGCCACGGGAGAACCGTATTTTTCCTGCCTCTGTTCGCGGGCGAGGAATTGGTCATAGTCTGTCTTGTCTTGTGGACCGTACTGGAGTCGCTTGGCTTTTACAGAGCACGTTGGCAAATACTCGGGTTCTCTGTACTTTAAGACGCTGTGGCAGTGCTTGCTGAGTGTAGCCAGCTGCGCGTTCGACAGCCACCCTAGCTTCTCTCTTCGGCCAGGTACATGAGTCATATTTTTTGCGTTCAAAAACAACTCTAACGGCAAAGCAAATGATTCCTTGGATCCTCTGACAGTTTTTTTTTTTGACCCGTTCCCATATGCATACAGACAGTATCTGGCCTGAGAGAGAACAAGGGCAGCCGTCAAAGATTTTAAGGTAACAAGGCGGCATGTGATGTCGAAAATACGAAAGGCTGGCCACTACCCCATACGTCGTTTGGTGCTCGGGGTCACATGATTATCCCGGGACAAAGTCTGTCAAAAATTAATCTGAGATTTCCTATTTCATCGCTAGGAGTGCGTGTGTGGTTTTAGAAGCCAAGGTTGGTTTTGTCTGATGCAGGTTTTGTCGAATCCCTGGAACGATGAGGCAGGTCTTATTGGCACTGACTTTAAGAGTGCCTGCACGAAATCATTTTCCCAAAACAAGAGACCAGTATTCCAGTCGTGAAATCAAAAAAGGGAGGTCTTTGGCTTTCTTTCCAGTTATAAGAACCATGGTGTCATCCGCCACGTTGATAGACTTCGCCACCGTGAAGGTACAGAGCTAAATCTCTCGCAAAAGCTGTGAAAAGCAAGGGACCCAGACCTGAGCCCTGTAGTCACTCTTGGTTGTTGATCGACGACGCGAAACTAAAATTTTCCGGAGCTCGTCGGTTTGTTCAACGCTTTGAGTGTGGTCACTTAAATAAAACTCAAACCGTTTGTCATCAGTATCATGAAACGTTGGCGTTTTCAAAAGTGAAGCATGATCAGTGATGTCAAAGCACTTACGGAGATCAGTCAGGCACAAAAGAAAAATGTCCCCGTCGTCGATGGCAAATAGGAAGCGGTCCTTTCTGGTCAGCAGCGCAGTTTCGGTGGAATGGTGTGGACGGAAACTGTGTTGTATAGAGATGAAGCTGTCCTTGCACGATGCACTCGACCATGTTTGAAATCACAGGTATGGTGGAAATAGGGCGGAAATAGGGACGGATCTTTGAAGGGCGAGACGAGCTTCTGAATTTAATGAAAGGATGGATAAGCGCCTGCTTCCAAGAGCGAGGAAGCTCAGAACGAATAAGGCAGTGATCAATGATGTGAAAGTGGATGAAGATGAGAAGTGGGCCACCGCGTTAAAAAAATGGTTTTCAAAACCCGGACGCAGGTCCGTCTGAGCAAGAGCAGGGAGAATCATACATGAAAAACACGGTGTGATGAAATGTGGATAAGGATGAAATGTGGAAATGCGATGAATGTGGAAATTGGTGACACCATGAAAACGCAGGCACCGACATGGAGCAGGTAACATCCCATGGAAAACCCCGGCGCTTCCGCTTCTGACACAGTCTTGGGCCCTATGGAAACAAAAAAAAAATCATTGAGAATGCCTGCAGATATACGTGGTTGAAATATCGTCCCTGTTTTGTTCCTTGCTTTGACAGGTCACAAGTTCCTCCGTGCTGACGAAGCTCCGTGTTTCGCGGTTTTGGTCTGTATGTGGGCCCTTGTATCGCCGCGGACTGGTGACCGGTGACCGATGACTGACCGCGGACTGGTGACCGGTGACCGGTGACTAACCGCGGACTGGTGACTGGTGACCGGTGACTGACCGCAGACTGGTGACCGGTGACTGGTGACTAACCGCGGACTGGTGACTGGTTACCGGTGACTGACCGCAGACTGGTGACCGGTGACCACTGACTGACCGCGGACTGGTGACCGGTGACCGATGACTGACCGCAGACTGGTGGCTGGTGACTGGTGACTGGACCTCTCGGTTCAAGTGTCTGTGAAGGTCAGACTCTCGTCCCCCGGCCCGAAACGCACCGAGCTCTCGCGCCACCAAGTCGCCAGAGGTGGGGAGGCGAGAGAGCTAATCGGGTTTATTTCCACGGATCTCAGCGGCGCGTGCCGGTTCTCAGTGAACATGAACACAGATCAAAAGACATTGCACTTGTCGTTGACAGAATCGGCACACATTCCCAATCAGTGTTCCGAAGTTCAGCATTTATCAGCACAGGGCTGAGCGTATTTAGATGCCAACTAACAACTAAGATGGTTGCGACTGGCTGCCATATATGTCAGTGAAAATAAAAGCCACAGGCGGTGCAAAAAAAAACAAGAACAAGTAACATGGGCCTTAAACGCAATTTCAGGGCATTGATACATGCACTGATGATTTCAGCCGGGTTAAAATGGCAAGCGCTGGGCCGACAATACTTGATAACATCTCCGTGTTTGACAAAGCATACATCGATGAACGATTACGAACGATACGTATGTCGCTGAGCCAGCGAGCTGTGCGAGCGACTTATCAGAGAAAACTCTTCCGTACGCCACCATCGAGCTGTGTCGTCAGGTATCCGACGCCGCAGTTAAGACCTCCGCAGGTCGCCGAGGTACACGAGGGATGGTCGAGCAAAACACGTTGATTTTGCAATTGGAGGTCGTCCAAGGCGGCACAAATTTCATAGATGGAGCGCCACAGCGATCGGTAAACTGAACATATTGCAAATAGGTGGCGGCCATTAAACCGTGCTAGGCTACACAGAACCTCAAGCGTACTCGCAGACGGCTCAGTGACGTGGATCTGAAGCGCTAAGGAAGAAAGGCTCTTTCTTACGTCACACGCGCCGCCGCCATAATCGCTGCCGTCTGGACGATCGGGAGACAGTAAATCCTGTCACAACCAGCAGGTGACAAGTCGTCTCTGGTTTCAACCACGTCTCTGAGATCGTCATCACGCCAATATCGCGGTGGTGAAAGGAAGAGAAAGTTCAAATGGTTTCGGTTTTCAACATTGCACGTTTCGAGGTGGAAGCGTCAGCTGGCCGTCGGACGGCCCGGTCGACTCAGCTCTGGCCCGGGCCGGCCGCCTCTGTTTCCCCGGCACCAGAAGCCGGACGCGCGCCGCACGCTCGGCCAGGGGAGGCCGCTGATTGGCCGCCGGGGATGGCTGACCCGGGATCAGGCACGTGCTCCAGGGCCGCGCGGTCCCGATCAAGGTCACGTAAGAAAGGCGCGAGCCGAGCGGGGGCCGAGAGCCAGAGAAGCAGAACGGAACCAAGAGGTCACGTTTTTCCGCGCCTTTGGGTAAGGCGTTTCGTCACATTTTTCTCCTGTTACAACCATGTTTTCTGATCTGCCGTCTTTCACTTGACCTTTGTTGCGGCATAATGTTTATAGGAACACAGATAACACGTGCACCTGTTATACATTGTATGTTATGGTGTCTGTGTTTCAAACACACTCATTTTCAGGAATATGACCTGCAATCAGCGGCTTTCGGCAACATCTTTAACCCGCGCACGACCGTCGGTCCGTCCCGAACACCGGCGACTGGGGGGGGGCAGTTGACTGCCCCCCTCTAACTCACGAACGGTTGGTCGCACGATAAAAATAAGCATACCGTTCGAAAGCCTGTGACGAGAAGAGCTCGAAACTGGTCTCATTTTTAGTTTTAGATAATATGTAAGCCAATTTACGCCCTATATATGTTTTCTCATAGCCGACTGCATGAGACCGAGAAATGGTCTGAATCTCAAGGGCTGTGACTAATAACGCATAGGTAAAGGCACCAGCGCACAAGTAAATGTCCGCGGATGCCGATACACGTCTAATTTCCCCAGATTTGTTCAATATATACGCCGAAACGTTGAGTTAAAGACACCGTAATTCTCCCGGTCGGCCGTCAGTGTGCGCCGCTGCCGTATGCGGTACCAAATTGACGGGAACTAATTTTGGTGTTCCTTTATTTTCGCAAAAAAGGACAATCTATGTCAATTTTATTGATCTTTGTGGTTCTTGTGATGGTTTCTCATGCTTAAATTTTGGGAAAATTGATTAGTTGCCAATCTACAAAGTTGGCGGAGCTTTATTCGCGAGAGCCTATTTATTTCCAAAATATGCTACTTTTTGAAACTTTTTGTGGTTCCTGGTATTAATTACGTCTGTGCAAGTTAGTTCTGCCATTTTCTACGCATTCTGAGTAGTTCATCGTCGATTTTGACGGTGGTACATTTTGGCCCACTACAGTTATTCGTGACCTGACCTCAGGTCAATGGCTGGAGGTCACTGATACTTTGCCCAATGAGGGTAACTAGATGTCTGCTTCACTCCACACTAAAAATGTTATGGAATATTCCGTCAATTTCCGAAAAAACGGCGATATGTCTTAAAAATGGGCTTGACCTTAGGTCAATGACCCGGAAAATTCCGAAAAATCTGAGATAGCAGATTTGTTGCATCTATCACGGTTACTACTCCCTGAAAGTATTATTGAGATATCTTGTTTTGTGAAAAAGTTAGAGGGCGATAAACTTTTTTGGACTTAGGTCTGTTTGACCTGGTCTAGGTCAGGCACCTGACCTGACCTGAGGTCGAAATTTTGACACGAGATGTAAAATTGATGAAGCAAAAGGTACACAAAGTTTGGTGACTCTGTGTTTGTTGGTTCTCTCGCAATCCCAGAAAAACCTCAGGGGGGGCAGTCAACTGCCCCCCCCAGTCGGGGACGGGTTAAACTCAACTCTTACCGACCATCGGTTCTCAACATCAGCGACCCTCTTTGGCTTTCCCCTTTTCCCCTCTTTAAATCCCGACATCCATGAGCTGGCTTGAAGTAACTTTTCCATTTTGACGGTAATAAACCAACGTAACTCTCCCTCCAGACAATGATCATTTGGTCAGTTTTGTGAAAAAGTCAGCCGGAGATGACGGCCAACAGAACGATGAGTTATACCAGGTCTGCTGGCAGATGGTAGTTGGTATAGCTGGTAGATGCTAGTTTCGGATCGAGCTTCACCAGTCGAGAAACGGTTTGGTTCTGTCGCGAGTGAACTCACGAAAGGATTTCTCGGTCTCCAACTCAATCGATACTGAGCACAAAATCTTCCATTCTCTCACGTTATTTTGCCTTTGTGCATTTCCCACAAGTTAAAATGTCTCGCTGTCACGCGCAACCGTGTTATTGTTTGTTATCGTTACTGAGGAGCTAAAAAAAACATTTCAAAATGCGCAAAAAATGGCTCTCGATAAAAAGAGTTACTCCGAGCACACTGAATATTAAAAAAAAATCAAAGAATTAGGCTATCTCGTTGCCCGGTGGATGCGAAGATGCTAATCTTCAGGGAGCGTTATGGCCGTGCCGCTATGTTCTGTTTTTTTCTGCTAGTTGAAATAAGACTCACCTGGGTTACGGCCTCGCTCATAATGACTGATGAAAAGGAAACACATGATTTCGAACAGTATTCGTCGGAATAACATGTACGTCGTAGCAGTTGATGCTCACATCACGTACAAGTACTGCTCGCTGTCTTCCCGTAGTGTTAGATAGCGTGATTTTCTCTATTCAGACTGCACTATGAAGGAAGTCGTCCGAGCCGGGGTGACGTCACGCGCTGCCGAAGATTCGGCTATACTTGGCTCCTCCTACGAAAACATTACCATGGGTGGAAAATGCGATGGGGTGGGTGTGGCCTCCGCCACACCAACTTTTAACAGTGCCTGTTTCCAAAACTGGGTGTGGCATGGAACCATCCGCACCCCAAACTATGCCTTTTCGCTAAATTATGAAATGCGAAATTAAAAATCAATCGCGTAGTAAAAGCTTATAGAGCATTGAATAACATTATTATAGAGCACTCCAGCAGAGTGGATGCACACTGTACATACCGTCTGTATCGTTTAGTTCGCTGCACTCTTTAACCCTATTCCCGGAGGGCTAGACGGTATGGTCGATTCCCGGCAGGGGGCGGATTCGGCCCCCACTGAGATCTCGAGAATTACACATCCGATGTCATTGCAACAAACGGCAATCGATTGGCCGTGACGTAAACTACATTTTTATAAAAAGAAATCGTCAAAATTTTGAAAAGTGTCGATAGAGGGGGGCAACAATGTCAAAATGGGGGTACTTTTGGGCTTCTTATAACTCCAGTGTTTATGGACCGGTTTCAATGAAACTGGTACGAATGGAGAGATTATGGATAGGACTTTTACCACTGGTACACACATCTGAAATTTTGGAAAAATTCATGGGCGTTCTCAGGGTTTCAAAAATAGGAGGATTAGTTTTTTAACAACTCAATGAACAAAAAAAGGCAAAAACACTGTTTTTGCTTTTGCTAGTCATGCTATGCTAAAGAAAAACAAATCGCATTACAATGTTTGCATAATTTTAGCATAGGCGGAGCCAGGGACATGAAAAATGGGGAACTGTCATGGTCACACGTTCTTCAGACCAACTTGTGACCTTTGACCTTAAACGGCCTCCAGTGATCTTGGAGCCACTTGGAATGATCTCGTGTGCATTTAATATTATATGCAAACGTTCTCCATCATTTAAATTCATTCTGTTTCAAAAATTCGTTTTATGGCTATTGCGATATACGGTACGCGCACTGACATTTTAGGTCATAGCTGCGTGACCCAACCCGATATCAGGCTTAAACTTGATACACAAGTCCTTTTTACGTCGTATGGATTCCGGGTTTGGCATTTGAAAAACAGAACAAAAATTATTGCAATAAAACCAAATTTTCACTTTTGACCTTGACCTGCCCTTGTAAAGGGACCTCAGGCAAACAAAAGTACATCTGCACATGGCCCAACTATTTAGCTATTAATCCATATAAAGTTTCAAGTTCTATCTCAAAAACGCTGTTTTTGGCAGTCATTTTCCTTTTCCCCTCAACGTGGGCAAAATGGCCTGAGGTGCCTCCCAAAAACGTTGCTTGGCTCCGCCCCTGAGCAGAATAGAATTTCGAAATTTTGTCACGGCACGTAGAAAGAATAGCTAGGAAGCGTCACCAGGTTTCGTGAAGTTGTGTGGAAAAGACTGAAATTGGCAAGCAAAAAACCCGAGGTGGGGGCGAATTCAGCCCCCCTGCCGGGAATAGGGTTAAAACCGGTGCGCACAATGTTAGGGTGTAAACCTTTAATGGGCGGAAAAGAAAAGCCCTTCTTTAAGTCATTCCCATGAAGATCGAAAGTGAAGTGGATGAAATTCAGTTAGAAAATAGGGAGGGGGGCAAAACTGGGTATATGGGACTGGCCGGATACATTAATTTCGCCACAATTTCCCACCCATGAACATCACCTGCGGTAACGGCTCTCCGCCCGGTGCACGCAGACGACACGCGACGCCGCCCTGCCGTACAACACGTCCCAGTCGGGCCGCTGGCCGGGGCAGTCTTCGGCACCTTCGGCAGCCTTGGCCGGCCCCGATAAACGCTTCCGTCGAGGCGACGGCGGCGGCCGTCGGCTCCCACGGCGTGCGGGATTTTCCCACGCGTCTTCCGCGCCGACGTGCGGCCGACGCGACGCCAACGAGCTCCGGAAGAGGCCGCCGGAAGTAGTGGAACATCCGAGGAAGCCCGCCTGTTTTGCGACCTGTTGGCCTGACGACGCGGGGAAGGGGCGGGGGTCGTTCGAGTCAAGCGGCTGCGCAGCAGGTGCAGCACTGTCCGTGACATGAACACAGAGGCTGCAGTATGTGTTATAATGTCCCCGGTATCGACAGAGCCTGCAGCAGGTGCTATACTGTACGCAGTACTGACAGAGGTTTTAGTAGGTGCCATGCTGTCCGCGACATGGACTGATACACAGAACTCGTTGCATACCAGCAGAAGCGTTGGAACCGGGGTGGGGGGGGGGAGAGGGCCAGTTCCTTCCCCAACGTTGGGCCACATGTAACATTAACCCTATGTTGGGGCATGAACAGGAACGAGGTAAGAATCACGTAACCCTCCCCCCCCCGAACTCCACGGAGTTTCTGCCGCTACTGCAAACCGGCATTATATTCACCGACGACTAAACAATGTCTTGTACACATTCGTTTGGTCAGCACGGCTCCATGCTACGAGTGCATTGAACAGAAGACCTTCAACGGACGTCCTGGGCTCAACGCGAGCCCAAAACACCGCAGAATGAGAGCCATATTGACTTCGGCTTACACTGATCATTTGCTGCATTTCTGTAAATTATCAGACGATAATTATCAGGTTATTAGGAAGGTTATTCGCCCTCCCCTGACTGCGAGGGGCAGTTGACCTCCCCCTGAGGTTGTTCTAGCATTGAAGAGAACGAACAAACACAGAGCCACGAAACTTTGTGTATCTTTTGCTTAGTCATTTCTACACTTTGTGTCAAAGCTTTGGCCTCAGGTCAGGTTGGGTGCCTGACCGAGGTCAGGTGAAACGGATCTATTTCCAACAACGTTTAGCGCCCTGTAACTTTTTCTTAAGACAAGATATCACAATAATACTTTCAGTGACTACTTAACTTGATAGGTGCAACAAATATGATATCTCAGATTTTTCGGGATTTTCTGGGTCATTGACGTAAGGTCAAGCCCATTTTTAACACATGCCGTCGTTTTTTGTCGGAAATTGACAGAACTTTTCATAACATTTTTAGTGTGGAAGTTAAGCAGACATCTAGTTCCCGTCATTGGGCAAAGTATCAACGACTTCCAGCCATTGACCAGAGGTCAAGTCACGAATTATTGTTGTGAGCCAAAATGTAACATCGTCAAAATTAGCGATGAATTACTTAGAATTAGTAAAAAATGGCAGATCGCTCTTGCACAGACGTAAATAATACCAAGAGCCTCAAAAAGTTTGAAAAAATTGCATATTTTGGAAATAAACAGGTTTTTGCGAATAAAGCTCCGACAATTTTGTAGATTGGTAACTAATGAGTTTTTCCAAAATCTAAGCATGAAAAGCCATGACAAGAATCACTAAGATCAGTAGAATTTACATGGATATGCTTGTGTCGCGAAAACAGAGCAACACGAAAACTAGTTCACGTTCATTTCTTACTACGTCCGCCAACAGCCGGCGCGAAAATTGCCGTGCATTTCACTCAACGTTTCGGCGTATGTATTGAACAAATCTGAGAAATTAGACGTGTATCGGCATCTTTGGACCTTTACTTGTTCGCTGGTGCCTTTACTTATGCGTTATTAGTCACAGCCCTTGAGGTTCAGGCCGTTTCTCGGTTTTATGCAGTCAGCTATGAGAAAACGTATATGGGACGTAAATTGCTTGCATATTACCTAAACTAAAAATGAGACCAATTTCGAGCTCTACTCGTCACAAGCTTTCCAACGGTGTGCTTATTTTATCGTGCAGCCAACCGTTCTTGAGTTAGAGGGGGTCGGCCACACACACCCCCAGTCAGGTGTGATTGTCGCCGACCGACGGTCGTACGCGGGTTAAATGAATGTCTGCCGAAACATACAAGGTAACCAAAAATCTAAAAGATACGATAAGCACGTGGCATGCAAATTATGATTTGGTTTGATTTCTGCTAACTGAAGTGAGACTCGCTCGACCTATGGTCCCACAGGTAATCACGACTCAATTACGACTCAGGTGAATGGGAAACGTGAGGAGGCCTGACTCAGACCAAACAGGCCATTTGAAGCTCAGATGACTCAGGTGGCCGACCTGACCTGACCTGGCCCGACCTGACGGGCGGTCAGCCGGGCGGTCGGATTCACTGCATTCTGATCCTGATTCTCCAGATGGCCACAGGTTTCTGAGTGAGTAAAGTAACAGTCGGTGTGTGTTTTGGCTAACGTTTCTTCACTTCAACGCCTCCGATTCAAGAGGTACGTGGGACAGAAATAGTATTCCAGTGTACGGAATAGAGCAGAGTATTCGAATTCGAATGATTCCAATATTCGGCCGAACCTTCGGATCTGATAAATGCTCGAATCTTGATTTCATGTTTCAAATATTCAGCAAACATTTGGTGCGTCGTTTTTTCATCTAAATATTCGCTGAATCTCAATCGGGCATTCAAGCATTCCTCTGCATTTTGCTGCAAAACTTAGGGATTTGCGGGAGCCAAATGATACGAAACCATGCAGAACGTTACATGGGACATTGCCTATTGTTTCTGTGTCTTCGTACATCTGTGTGAGTAAAAATATTGCGCAACAATTGCAGTGAGACACACTCTTCATCATCCGCGTTTTGCCACTGATCTGCTCCTGGAATTTGGTGAAACCATGCCCTCCCCCTGCGTAGTCTGGTCTTTATTTCGTGTCTGGCCATGACTGGCAGAAACGCCAGGTAGGGATCAGTGCGTGAGTGCAGGTAGACGCCACCGGAAGGAAAATGCCAGACTTTTTACCTCGTGTCTTTTACTGCTGTCTTTCTAAACGAATAAAGGGAAATGGGCGATTTCGCCTTGTGCGGTTAATGAGCTTTTTAACCCATAATGGAGTCCCGTGCTACGAATGCCTCGCACTATTAAGTGTATAATGGAAATGCACAGGTCCGAAATCGAGGCTGAAGAATGTGGCACCGCGTACTGGCGCATTCGCAGTACCACTGTTGGCCCTTGAAAATTCCTCTGCAAAGATGTGGGCGTTTTTGATCCTTTTACATTTAGTGCGACCCTGTTTACTTGCTCTCTCCGAACAGAACCACTAAATTTTGTCGGTAGACGGGTCACAGAAATGGCATCTTGCTGCCGATATTGCAAAGAACTTGCTGCACTGGCTACGAGCTACACTGTAAGCCCAGTGCAATCTAATCCTCGTCTTCTGCCTATGAACACGGTCGTGGCCAGCAAGATAGGAAAATCGCACCAATTTCAAGGTGAGGATGGACGGTCATCCAGCGCCCCCTGCCGCTGACGTCATGTCCCACTCCGTGCTCGGCGGCGCCCGACCACACGACTCGTATCGTTTACGTTTTCATAAATTACATGTGTTCTACAATCTGAGTGAATGAATTTGATACTAAATACACCTTTCAGCAGTCAGTGCCACGTTTCCCATCCAAGTCACCATTTGGCAAGTGCTGCACAAAATCAGCGGTTGTTATAGCACCAAGTTATTCTAACGTAAAGTTGGGAATGTCACACTTGTCCGCAAATCAATGCAGTTGTTTCACAGAGAATTATGCATTTTTCGGTTTCCTGTAAAGGTGTTTTAAAAGCGAGGGCTTTTCTAACGTTATTTGCAGTTACGTCTTTTGAGATGATTAGAGGACCTATATAATCGTGTTATTTATATCCTTTAAACGATGTTTCATATTTAAACTGGACAAAATAAGACGCTTCTGTTGACATGAGAATCGTTAACCAAGGAAACTTAAGTCAAGAGATATCTGGAATTCGCATTCATGTAGGCAAACAGAACTCTGGTTTCCATCCATTTGATGATTGTTTTTTATTGGCGTTCGCTCGCTCTGCGCGCTCACACCACCTGGATAAACAGAAAACCGCGACGTCAGCCGTGCCAGGAGAGGCGGACTGATGGGGCGGTTGCGGACATCAGGACATCTCACGTCTTATGATGCCCTCTCACGCCATATTGTGTCTAAATACAAGATTCCTGTAGGGCTGATAGTCGAGGTGCTCCATTTCCAGGAGACGCACAACAGCTTAGAATGAGAAACCAGAATCGGACATTTTATGGAATGATAAGACAGTTTTCATGGCTACCGAACAAACGTACGTAGAGTAGATGAACGTGTGGGAAACGTACGTAAGCAAATGCACGCAGGTAAGTGTGCGTAAGCGCAAATGTACATGAGCGTAAATGTACGTAAGCGCAAAGTGCGTGCCGTAGATGTACGCATGGCATATGTAGGGGTCCGCAGGTGCACGTAAGCGCAAATGTACAAAGCTGGAAATGTACGCATGAAAAATGTTAGTATGCGCCAATATTTCTATGAGACATGATATATGGCTTATGTACGTATGTGCAAATGTACGCCAACGCAAACGTACGTATCGAAAAGTACGCATGCGCAAAGGTACGTATGGCTAAGCACGTACACGCAAAATATGCACACGCAAGTATGCACACGCATGCATTCATAAACCTAAATTCCGATCTACACCGAAATTGGCACGTATAAGACTAACTGGGCTCTTTTTCATCTTTTTTTTAAACGAGGTAAGACACCTTTCCTGTTTCTTCTTTTCCAGAAAGATGCGGTTTTGCATGTTGCGTGGTTATGAGGAAAAACTTTCAGATTTTTTTCAAAAAGCAAAGAAATCAATCGTTAATTTATCTAGTTTTGGATAAACCTGTGGGAACCGCATATAAATAGCAACTTCGGTGGTACGGTGGTAGTGTAATGATTTCGTCTGTCACATTATCTCGGCACCGCCTGGGGTCTTCCCACCCCACGACTGTCTTGGGTTTAAATCGACTCCCTCATATCTCGAAAAACGAGGGTCTGATCTAAATGTTTCGAACGCAGTCGATAGGGCGCACCTTTTCGTCTCAAGATGAGAAAGTTGACCTCTTGCGTTCAACTGTGACGTCAAAGGTGACGAAAATGTCAGAATTTATGTCCGAAAATTCGCGATATTTTTAACCAGATGCTACAAGTGCATCAGCTGAGCAAGGACCTTGAAACTGTTATCAAACAAGAGATAAAATCCTGGCATCTCTGGTGTGATGCCACAAGTGCGGCAAACGTTATCCTGGTGCGGCATGGAAGAGCTTTAACCCTATTCCCGGCAGGGGCGATAAATTCTGCCCCGTCGGGTTTTTTGCTCGCAATTCCAGGGTTTTTGACGCAGCTCCATCAATCTTGGTGACTTCTCCTAGTTATTATTTCGACGTACTGTGACAAAATTTCGGAATTCCATTTTGCTCAGGGGCGAAACTAGGCAACGTTTTTGGGAGGCACCTCAGGACATTTTTGGTCCTGTTTAGGGTAAAAGGAAAATGACTGCCAAAAATAGTGTTTTTAAGATAGAACTTAAAACTTTAGATGGATGTATAGGAAAATAGTTAGGTAATGTGCAAATACAATTTTGTTCATCTGAGGTAACTTTACAAGGTCAGGTCAAGGTCAAAATTTAAAATTTGTTTTTACAGTAACTATTTCGGCACTATGTTTCGAATGTCAAACCCGGAATATATATGACAGGTGCCCTCTACTCGTGTATCACGTTTCGGTTTCATATCAGGTTGGGTCACGGAACTATGACCTAAAATGTCAGTGCGCGTACCTTATATCACTATAGCCGTACAATGGAATTCCTGAAATAGAGTGAATTTAAATGGTTAAAAACGTTTACAGATAACATTGAAATGCACACGACGTCATTTCAAGTGATTCCAAGGTCGCTGAAGGTCATTTAAGGCCAAAGGTCACAAGCTGATCTGAAGAGCATGTGACCATGACATTTCCCCCTTTTTCACGTCCCTGGCGCCGCCTGTGCTAACGTTATGCCAGCATTGTAATATGATTTGTACTCCTTTAACATAACATGATTAGCAGAAGCCAAAAAAGCACCTTTACCTTTTTTGTTCATTGAGTTGTTGAAAAACTAATCCTCCCATTTTCGAAAATCTATAAACGCCATGACTTTCTTAAAATTTCAGATGTTTGTGCCGATGGTAAAAGTTCCATCCATAGTCTGTCGACTCATGGCAATCTCATCGAAATCGGTCGATAAACAACGGAGTTATGAGAAGTCCAAAAGTACCCCTCATTTTGATCTTCTTGCCCCCTGTATCCACCCCTTTCAGAAATTTTGAAAAGTTTTTTTTATCAAACATAGTTTACGTCATGGCAAATCGATTGCCATTTGTTGCAATGAAATCGGATGTCTAGTTTTCGAGATCTTAGGGGGGGCCGAGTCCGCCCTCCCCCCTGCCGGGAATCGACCATACCGTCTAGCCCTCCGGGAATAGGGTTAAGCTTCCGATTGACAGGCTATGCCCGAACTGTGTGGCGGTGATTGCCAGACGCTGACATTGCCAGACTCCTGGCCATTCTCTCTCACTCAGATCTGGATCTCTCTCTCTCCCATTGTGCTGTTTCAGTTGACGGCAACGTGCACATCGCGCAACACGATGCTGACGTCTCGCATTGCGAATAGTTTGGCGAAAAGCAGCGGCGCCCGGCGGCAGCCGACCCGGCCGAAGACGCCCGGCGGGTCGGTCCGTCTAACGTATATCGCGTCACGGACAAGACGGTTTTTGTCGGATTGGTATGGTTTTGGCACCTTTAGATGCAGAATTTAGCCATAATGTTGTGGTGGGAAACCAGTCGCCATCTATGATTCCAATGGATCTCAGTTGTGAGACACCTTTCAAAATTCGTGTCGTATTTAGGCCGTTAACTTGCATTGTATTACTAAATCCGGCCGTAAAGATTATAAAGTACTTTCATCATTCGATTGCCTGCTCAGTTCATTATCAGAGAATGCGCATTTCTTATTTTTCTCATGGCCACATTACCGAATAAAAACCCACCGCGCTCCGGCCAACGTGCACGGACAAAAATCGCCGGACTTCCTGGCACTGTTTTGCTTTTAATGTTGGCAAAATTCAACGTATAAGAATACTTTTACCTCATGATGTGTCAATTTCATCAACCGACAGGTGCCTCTTACAAATTACTGAACTCGCTAGTATCTCACAAACAAATTATCAAAGCGTATTGAAACTTTCAATACCTCTCGTTGCATCAGTTACCCTGATGCTGATGACAAGTGGAAAAGCAAGTCATTCAGGTCACGTCCAAAGGCATCATAAAGATGACCGTGTTCTTCGATCCGACGTTCACTTTTACTTCGCCGATTTATTGCCAGTGCTCTCATGCTGCACGGTAAGTGTGGCTTGCACTACATATCTGCATGGCCTGACGGCTGAATATGGAACACCACTGACTCCATGGGGTTGGGAAAGGGGCTTAACACCGTCTCCTCGTCAGGACGGTACCTTTGCGCATTCGTGTTTTAGGTGCGTACGTTAACGCAAAATACTCGTGTTTTTGGGGGTACGCATGCGTACATTCGCGCATACGTACAGGGAGCATACGTACATTTGCCGCACGAACATCTGTGCTCACGTACATTTGCGCTTACGTACATTTGCCACACGTACTTTCGCGCTTACTTACATTTGGGCTTAAGTACATTTGCGATTACGTACATTTTCCATACGTACATTGCCGCTTCCGTACATCTGCGCACGCTCATTTGCGTTATTTACATTATCTTTACATACGTTTTTTATATCTACGTACATTTGTCACGGAATCATTTGGTGTACCACATACCACTAGCAAACTGCTGCCGCGATGGGCGTACCACTAAAGATTTTACAGTAAATTAGCTGAAGAAAGGCGGGGGTATAACTGACTAATGTGGTGTGATTGGAAAATATCATACCAGTCGCGTATTTTCAAATGGCACTTAGGCCCACGCGCAAGAGAGCACAAGAAATTCGCCTGAAGTTTACGAGAGCGACGGTGCTTTTGATACCTTAACGGATGTCACCCCATGTTGTTCTTGACTCGTAAAATCGTAACGCCATTAGACGCCGGCCAGATTCAGAATGAAGGAGTGCCGCAGGGGACGGTGCTCGGGTCGCGCAGCAGCGCCGCTGCGGGCCGCGGAGACTGACCTCTGACGTCATGGCGCCGTCACGGCGGACCGTGCGGTGCGCCGACTGTGACGGTCCGGTCCGCCAGTCCGTTACCGGGCAGGGGACGGGCCACTGGCCCCTGACCCCGCAGCCAGCCGAAACCGCCACCCCCGCCACCCGCGAGACGCGACCGAGCCAGCTGGTTATGCCACCCGCCAGTATTGGCTGCTAGATGGAACCATTGGAAGTCAGCCTGGTGCTCTATTAAGAACGGCAGCTTCGTTTTCAAAACAATGGTTTTGAAATGCGTTTGGATCAGTGTTGCACTCACTTCATTTCAGCTGGTTGGTTCTGAATTTTAATTCAGCACAAACCTACAGAGCTTTTAGAATGACCCCCAGCAGTTTTCCGCGATGACTCTCGAACGCCAAAAAAACTTTGCACCTTTGAATCAGCGCTTAGCACGTGCAAAGCCTGAACTGCAGATCAAACGTAGATGGGGGAAGGATATCCCGAAAAGCTGTTTAAAAACAAACATTGGGATGTAAATGCGGGATTTCGGAAAACTAAGTTATTTTCTGATGAAGACTCCATGATGCGGCGAACAATGGTTGAAAACCTGTTGGCCGGGAACACAGCATTACGGCCAAACCGAGCCGGCCGCTCAACTGCATTGTTTCCCCGTTCGTTTAAGCAAGATTCAGTTGCTTTACGGCCCACTCTTGAAGGGAAACATACTCGTAAGTTATAGTTACTCAGACTTTTTCGATCTAGAAAGAACAGGAAACGCTGTCCTCTCTATCCGCTTGGATCGAAGGTTAGCCGGAAGGTCATTCTGAGTTTTCCCATACCTCAGAAGGTGCAAAAATGTTACGGGGCGGGTATTGGGTTGAAGATCTGACACTAATTTACGACGAGTAGGGATTACAAATTACCCATAACTCAATGCTTCAAGCACTACATTTGAGACATACAGGGTGTCTCAAAAAAGTGACATTTAACTTTGGCGATAATCTCTTTATCTATTGATTTAAGGTCATATTCACTATTAAACGACATATCCAAGTCAACTTCGTGCTTAGCAATTGACCAGTGTTGGTAAACGGATTTTGAAACCCTGATAACTACACTGCCATATGACTCTCGCTGTATACTCACAATTTTTTAAACCAGGATAGGGAGGCAGGACAAGCACACTGCGTGATCCCAGAGTCATCTGAGACGGGAACTTGCTCCTGTTTGAAATTTCTTCTCGGGATGTTCCAGCCCCGCGTGAAAAGGCGCGTTTGAGGCCAGATCCCTGGGCTTCACAGCACGGTCACGTAAGAGCCAGACTTCCTGTTACATACAGATATGTGTGTGTGCTTTTTTACAGCCGCAAAATGCTTCGTTTTTTGCTGAGACGTGAACTGATCTCGCACTGATGACAGGCCGTTGGTGAGCTTGAAAATCAATGCGTTCACGGGCGGGCGGTGGAAAATGAGGCATTATCTAAAGACACATATGAGCACATTTATTACCGTATGAGCATTAAACCTGGCAGAAACGTAGTCATGATGTTGCGGTCAGTTCTTGCCTAATGGATCATCTCCATCGCCCCTACTTTGTCGGTAGCGCGCACGTGTCTGGGCACGCGCACCAGCACTGCGCGGCACATCTGGGTCCAGAACGGGATCACCCGGCCAGTTTCCGGACGCAGGTCTTTTGGGTGACTTCTGTTCTTGGGAGACCTGGTGTGCCTTCTTGCTCTCACAGTACTGAACCCTGTCTGTTGCCACGATTTATTCTCACATACGCTCTCGAGATCCCAAACCTCTCAGCTAGAACGCGTTGTGACATCCCTCGTTTTTACAGAACGAATCAGCCACCGCTGCCATTTGATGCTCCTTAAGGTTGGTTGATGGTGATTGCCAACATGGGGAACATTACCACGACTTTCGAGGGTTGCCAGCGCTCTGTAAACTGTCGCTCGCGGGATCCCGGAAAGTTCATCGCACGGGCAAGGTTCATGATAATATCACAGACACCTTGCTAGGATATGGGCTCCATAACTGCAAATAAATTGAAATTCCTCACACCTTTTTGGATGATTTTAAAGCCAAAGGTGGGTAGCATGCACGAGCCAAATGCCAATGGTGAGACCCATGATGTTCAAGAAATATCTATTGTTCAAAAGTATCTCGTTTCCAGTGCCCACCCGTTATGTTACATTTGGCGAGAATGGATAATTGAGGCCTTTGTAAGGGAATGCTTCCTTTTTGGATAGCTTTGATATGAAATATGCGATGTGCATCGGATTCATGTCATGACATGGCAAACGTGCGAGTACTTCGGTAATGATCTGTTTGGAGCACAAACCTGTGAAACCACTTCGCATCGCTGGGTAACACTGTCCTTATTAGGAAAACTCGAAGTATGATTCAAAGTTCGGCAGCTGTTGAAGCGCAACAGAAATTCCAGACCGACAAGGCGGGCCGATTTCGCGAATAAAAGCATCTGCTACCTCACGGTAACCTGCGGTACCACTGTGGTACACTATATCACGCCATAGCCTACCCCAGCCGAGCGGTGTGACCCCTGATGATCTATGCCGACCCCAGCTGACCCCGCTCCCGCCGACGCCGGCCCGCCTTTGATCCGCAGCGGGTTGCGCCGCCTCAGTAGCGATCGGTCCGGGGCGGTCCGCTTTGATGTAACTACGCCTCCCGATCGGAGCGGCTAATTGTTCTCGGACAGGCTTTCGCCCGTCAACGCGCTCAAATAAAACGCAGAATTGCCGCAGGTTGTCTCAGTTTTCGAGTTCTCTTCAGGTTTGTCTCCACGCCCGCAGCGGGCGACGCACGGTAATGGTGCGAGTTAGTGGCGCCGCGCCGTAATGTTTTACAACGACAGCCGCCCCTCCGTCCCGTTAATTAGCGGGAGGAAGCCCTTTGCGGGTGGCACACAGCGTCCTGTCCGCGTTACCTGTTGATTACGGCGGAAACTCTGCCCTCCGAGACCGCACTCGTATTATCTCCGCCGCACGTGCGTTCTGGACCAATCAGCGTTCGCCTCCGGCCGGCCGCCCCCGCGCCGCCAATGGCGACGCTCCGGCCCGGGCACGCCCCATCGTCTCGTTCGGCGGCGTGCCGACGGCAGGTGCGCCGCCGGGGGCGTCACCTCGGGCGACGCCTGGGGCGGTCCGGCCAGGTGAGACCTCGACTCCGGCTGTGCGTCAGTTCGGTGTGGCCACCGTGCGGACTGGCAGAGGCCGAATCGCTCGCGGCTCCGACGGAGTGGATCTGTTTCTTGCGTCACGCGCCGGGCAGCGGGCTCAGGAGCTCAGGGACCCTACGAAGGCTGCCGCTCGCCGCGTATTGGACGGGTGATTCGGGTCAGGAAGACTGTCTGCCCCGTAAGAGGTAAGCCAAACCGGCGTTTAAAAAGATGGGCCGGGGTGGTTAGGCGAGTTTTCGTTGAGTATGCATTTAAAGGATTTTCCACAAATAAGATAACAAATGGGGCAGGGTCGTGGCTAGGATTATCCCAGCGGTCAAGAGACAGGCACTACGTATGCAAAGGCGTTGCAAGGGGATGGGTAAGATGCTTGGTTTAAAATATCTTTAATGTTCGTTAGTCTTCTAAATTTTTCTGCGGTACTTCCCTGCCATATGGTATGCTTGACTGTTATGCACTTTTTTTTAATCATTCGACGCTTTTGAGTTACCAAAACATCCATATTAACACAGCCCTACAGCCATTCCAGTACTTGAATGGAATGCTTTTCCTTCATTCATATGTGTTTGGAGTTGAGATGGCCAAAGTGTGCATCCTGGAAGCTTACATTTACAGCAAATGCACGATGTGTTTTCAGATTTTATTGTCATGTATTTCAAACCAATTTTCTAAAATGAAGACGAGATTTATTCGTAAAGAACTGAGCACAATTTCCAGTGGACGAATTAATTACGTTGGTGGAGAGCGTTGGCCATCAAACGTCAGTGGAAGAGAACAGTGAGGAATCAGGCGGCCTTGATCATATACTTTGTTTGGCCACTTGCATTTGCGCCCGAGACGTTATGCTTGCAGTACTCACCGATATCCAAAGCCCAGACTTTCTCGGCCATCTCAGTTTCCTCAATTCGCCGCAACCACTAGGTGCTCGACATCACGTCCGTTACTTTTATCGCAGACTCGTATTATGTCATCTTCAGTGCCCTCATGGCGTTCGACATCGGCGTGTGATTTTTGACTTACTGCATTATCCCGCTTCTAAGGATTTCTCAGAAAGTGATTGCCGGGAACGCATTCAGCACCATATTTCACCCATTTCAACTTTTCTCGAAAAACTGATTACAGTGAAACATTCCTTTTAACGACTGCATGGCTACCACTCGATTATATGTACGGGCCTGTTTAAAAGATCATCGCTTTCATTCACACTGACATGATATCTATTGAAAACGTCTTTTTCTTTCCCAAGCTTGAACGTAATTTAGACGTCAGCTGCTCTTTGAAGTGCTTCTTCTAAGTCGCGAGAACAAAAGTGTTGAGAAGAAATTGATTGCATTATTTCTGTTGCTTCGACAACAGTTCGATCCTTGTATGGTAGATGCTGAATGAAGGCGTCCATTTTATTCAATACTGGAATGTTAGAGATTGCGTACACCGTCGCAGCCTTACACACGACAAGGTACAAATGTCAGTGAGTAATGATGTAGATGAAGACTTAAATAAGCAAGGTTTTGTTTTTTACTCAGTTCATCATGTTGGCTCATACTTTGCCTTATGCCTAATGCAAAATGCTTTGCTGAATTACTCTTGCCTATACATAAAGAAACTGAACAAAACTGAAGCAGACTGATCCGGTTTACATCACATATTTCGTACTTGCACGATACATCTGAAAAAGGAAAATACGAAGAAGGCTTCCCTGCACAGTTCGACGCATTCTGGGGATCCTGCAGACATCACCCCAAATGTTCGACCGTGCCCTTTTTTATGTCCCTAAGTCCGCCTTGAGCTGGATATTGACACCAGCGAACCCTGTCTAGCGGTCGCCGGTGATCTTCCAGCCACATCAGGCTGCGTCTGTCTGGCGACTTCCGGCGTACTCGGTGTCGGGACACAGGAGCCATTACCTGAACGCCGCCACTTAACCGGGACTTGGAGCCGCCGGTCGTCGGCCGGCAGCGGCACGCTTTTGGCACCGCTTCTGCGGCGTCCCGGCCACCGGCAGGACGCGGCGCGTTCCGGCACCGTCCTCGTCGCTCGACAGCCGCCCGCGTCGTCCGCATTCCGCGTCCGAGCGGCGTCGCGTGTCGGCGTCGCCGGCGACGCTCGGCCGGGCCGGTCCGAATTAACCAGCTTCCTGTGGCGGCGGCCGGACGGTCGGACAGCGGTGTCGGCCTCCGTGGCCGCGCCGTTAGGCTTTTCCAGGCGGAGATCCTCCCCCCCCCCCCCCCCCGGCCCTGAAAAATACTGCTGCATTCGTGAAGTTGATGGTTGGGAAGAAGATCTTTTGGAAACACATCAGCCAAACAAATTCATGAAGAATCAAATGAAAATCACTAAGTCGACGGCATTATCATGGCGTGGTGATCTTCTCAGGCATCAGCATTTTTTCCCATTTCGATTATGTTTAAGAATCGGATGCGTTTAATTTCGGGGCATTTAGTGATCCTTCAACCTGTTCTGTGCGGAAAAAAATAACGAATGGTTTCTTGGTTTGGATGAGAAGACAGATTGTAGCCGATGACGCATTGCAACAGTCATTTTCATCCGGATAAGCCAATGCCTAGGTTCCATGTTATTTCTGGTATTCCTGGTCGCGTTATACGTCGTCACGCACCGATTGAGAAATTACATAAATTTTTATCAGTGAAGAATGTCATGACTGGAGCAAACGCAAGACCTAATAAAATGCGGCAACATTTCAACTTGAACAGTATGGCGATTGGCAACATCTCAGTAACCGAACAGAATGATTGTCCGGAAACCGGATACTTTCATTGTCGAGCTAGCACAAGAAAGCACCCTAAAAAACATGGACGGCGATAACCTTACCCAAGAGCGTCGGAGCATCCAGAAAAAGGGATTTTTGGAGGAAGGGGCAAGGAGACTGCTCCTCATAGGGGAAACGATGAATTTCCCAAAAGTGTGGGGGCATCGCCCCTGGCCCTCCCCTCTCCTATGCTTATGACCTCAGCCCCAGCTAGCAATTGATCTGCGTTTCGGGAACTCGCCATGCCTCGCCTCGCCTCGCCTCGTGACACCCGCGCCCGGGAGACCTTCGACCGCTCCTGCGACGCTGCTGCGGCCGGCGCCGCGTTCTTGAGCCAGAGGCCGTTGCAGGCGGTGTGGCCTCCCGGCGCGGTGAGTAACGACATCGGCAGCGGCCGCTCTCCGGGCGGCGTCCGGGTAAACCGGCCTCTGGCCACGCGCTCGGCCTTGCGGCCGTGTGAAAACCGCCACAAGGCCAGCCCGGCCGCAGCCTTTGTTTCCGAGATTCCGGGAAACGGCGCCGCCTGCTCCTCCTGCCTTTTCGGCGCGTCGCTGCGTTTCCGGCGCTCGGTCGTGATTGCGGCTAATTGCCGCGCGGCTTGTGACTTTTGGAGCGCCGCGGGCGATCACGCGCTCGACACGCCGCGCCGGGCATCGCCGCTTCCGGCGCGTGGCGTCGAGCGCGGGGTGACTCCAGTTTCGGGGAAATCTTTTTGCTTCATGATGTGGCCGAACCACAACATCGTTTGCCGCTGGTTGGTCGCTGTTGTCGTTAGTGAGCGGATTAGATAGAGGATCTCGACTGAGCTTAAGTCCATACAAACACCGCCGGTAATCGGCTTATTCCCGACGCCGCAAGCCGTGGCGCGTGCCGGCACGTGGTGGCACGTGTCGGGCGACCCGCACGGGCCCACGTTCACGCGTCCCCGGCCAAAGGGCGTGGGAAGCTGCCTCGGAGGCCCCGGTAGATCAGACCTCTGACCTCCGTTATTTACCAGAAGAGCTCAGCGAGTCAGCTGAGTCGGCAGTGTGGTCTCAGTCGTCACTCGCTAATCCGGCAGTGAGTGGTTATCGGAACGCGGTTGTCGGGCAGGGATTAACACAGTGATTTCCTCGGTTGTTTTATCGTCTGTGGAACCGCTGAGCAGTTTCGTCGTGTGACCTTCCAAACTGTGACGTAGCAGCCCCGCCCTGCTGGCTGCGGAGGCTGCATGCCGGGACACGCATCTGAAACCGTCTGGTTTCCGTGGCAGAGAGCCGACCTTTCGGCGTGGATTTGCCGAGGGGTCTGACGCCAAGCCGGGCGGAGTTTTGGTGGTAGCTTCTTGGTGCCTGTGCCAGTCGCAGATAACGGCCAACTGAGTTGGAGTTGAAGTCTCCGAGCCTGGGGAACATCCCTTCGAGGTAGGATATAGTACAATCGAAATTCGTGTTGGAGAACTTCCTTTTTTTTTTTTTTTTTGCTCTTTTCTATTTCTTTTCTTAATAAATTTCGCCCAAGTGGCTTGATAGCGCCATGCTAAGGATCGGAGCCCGTGCTAAACAGGGCTTGTTGCATAGACTGCGACCCCTGCATCCAATCGCAATCGCAAAATTTCAGGTAACAGCTGGTTTTGTGGCAAAAGTTTAACGTGCCGTCAAGGGTGCGACACGACCGTGTGACAGTCAGCTTGAACCTATGTTGGCCAGTTATCAGCTGACCCGCGGGCCAAATGTTGAGCCCCGAAGCGACTCGAACCCATCTAGCCAGGACAGTGAGACAGGCGCTTTAGCAACTGACCTGCCGATCACGGTAGGTTAGATCACAGCGCCAAGATCACGGATATCACGGTACCGTGATACCGTGATCACGGATCACGTTGTTCCTTACAATGTAGGATACAGTACAATCTAGATGCAGAAAGTGCTCCCATTTTGAAATGATGATGTGATATCTAAGGCCACAATTCTGATTAGACACCCAGGTGACAGCCATCGGTTCGGGACGTAGCTGGATATTTCTCAAAAGTTGGGGGAAGGGGTTCGCGATACGATTTTACGCCATTTCTTTACAACCATGTGTATATAGGAATATATCACAGACCTTATATTAAGGTATCTGAAAAAACCGAGTACACACCATCTCCAAAATCTCCAGCTATGGTCTGAGGAGGGGCCGGTTAGCCAGTCATCGTAAAAGTCGGGCGAAAAAGGTGCACTCTGACGCGCGAGACGCTCACAGAAGCGGTTTCGGGGCCACACAAGCAAAAACGAAAACAAAAACATGGAAAATGTTTTCGTATCTTATACGTGGTCAAATTCAGACCGGCGAAATCAAATTAGCGCGGACCGCAGCGTTCCAGATCACGCCGAATTGGACCAAGGGGTACGTGACCAGACCGGGCATGATCAGATCCGGTCCGTTAACAAACGGACATGTTGTTCCATGGATTTAATGGACTGTTTTATGTTTGATGGATGGTCAGACCAGTCACCAGCGCGCTGGCGCTTCTCGCCGTTCGTGGCACAAAGTGAGCCCGTGACAGCCTCCAGCGCCACGCCGATGACGTCATCATTCGTCAGCCGTACCGCCTTTGAAGTCAGCTGGACGACGCTGGTCGCTCTTCAGTCGAGTCTCATGATCGCCGCGGGCCGTTTCGGTCCTTGAGACATAGAAACCACGTTTTTTGTGATCTGACCTTGTGGTGGCGTGAAGCTTGCAGTGCGATGGGCTAACGTCGGCAGTCTGATAGACTGACGCCATCAGTGTGATGGTCTGATGACGTCGGTGTAGCGATGTGTCAGCGCTCACATCAGGCGATCTGACGAGGCATGCAAAACACGTTGCCATATGTTCCACCCCTTCCCCGTACTGTATGTTTAAGGCTTACTGGTCATGCCTTTACCGTTAGCCTGACACGGGTCACAAGCGTTGCGCTGCCTCCTCCGTCCGTTACATAATTTATGGAGGGCCGCTTGCTTTCTCAGCTGTCCACGCTGGTCCCCTGGCGTAACAAGGAGGAGGTACAAAGACTCGTCGTAAGGACAAGTGGAACGTCTTTCCTCTGGCTGAGGACTTAAAAACCACCCGCGATGTGCAGACCAAAGACAGCTTACGCCAAAAAGGGAACATTTGAACGATGAGCGGCCCGTGGTCGCAGCAAAGCAGCTACTTGACCGGCGCCTGTTTCCGCTGCAGGTGCTGCTCCCGGCCAGCTCTTTGCAGTTGGCGCCTGCCGCAGTGCCCACGATGGCGATCGCCGTATGTTGTCTGATGACACGCCGTGATGAGTACCATGAGCCTATCCCCTCCACCCGGCCCAATCAGCTCGCATACAGAGCCGGGGTCGACGGTCGATGCAGCGCGACTCGCCGCCTCCTCGAGTGCGAATTTCCCGCCGACCCCACAAAAGACGCCTCTCCTCGCCGCCTCTCCACCGCCTGCAACGCCGATGCAACGTTGCAGGGAGCGGCGCGTCGGGCGCGAGCGCGGCGCGTTTGAGATTACCGCGCCGCGTTAGCCGCCGCCGCCAGGTGGCGCCACGCCTGACCGTGGCCAATGGCGCCATTGGCGGCCGTGGGCGGCGGGTTTCGCGCTGTTTTCGCGCGGCGGCGCCGGCGGTGATACTCGTTAGGCGGCGGTCAGCGGCGGTCAGCGCCCAGGCTTTCAGCCGGACGGCGGAAACGAGTGCCGGGCTCGTGAGGCTGCCGACAGCGTGCGCCTGGCGGCACGTGCAGCGAGCATGTCTGTCACCGACGGAGCCGAGTCGCTGCCAGATAAAAATGTCTGAAGCGGTTACAATTTGATTTATTGCTTGCATGACAGCTGTGTTAAACATCACTCATGATTTACGTTAGGCGAAACCGTGTGAATCAGATTACGTCAGATTAGATATATTAGTTAAAACCGCATTAGATTAGTCAGGGAGATAATGTAGGGCAGAGTTAGGCTGACGCCTCACAGGATTTTATCTATTTCATTGGGTTTGTGTCGTACGACAACTTTTCTTTGTTGTGAGATTTCCCGTTTTATGATCTTTCGAATACCCTGGGTAGACTCTGCGCTGCAACGAGCGCCACGCAGTCCCATCACTGCACCAGGCGGAAGTGGTCCCACCGAGTCACGCTGCGGGCTGTCCCGTCCTCCACATCCAGAGGTCACGCGTCCTTTCCGTCGGAACTGCTGCTCAAACTTTTGCAGGCGTGGATCCTGTCGACCACTTTGGACCACTCGCGGAGACCAAGTCGTGGAATGAGATTGATTTTCGTAATCGTAGCATTACGTGAGCTGAACATGGCATATCTAAACGTAACGTGGAAGGTATTTGCTTCAAATAGATGAGCCCTTATCTAAAAGTATGACAAATATGACTTGCCATCCTTGGAGGAAGTCTTATTGATCGCCCGATTCGCCGTCTCCTGTCTGTCTGCTGGCTGTTTCGGCCGTTCTCACGCTGCGCTGTCACGTCCGGTCCGAGTCCTGCTGGAGCTCAGAGTCGTCCCCTCCGCGACAGGGTGATTGCTTTGTTTACCGGCGCCCTCGCGCCCGTCTGGGGCGGGGCGGGGGAGTTCCCGTGGTCCAGTTTCCAGCGGGGACGGTGCGCGCAGGATGGGGCTATTTCACCGACAGATGTCCGTTATATCGGAAAACGGAGACGACGAAGCCGTCGTTCGTCGTTCGCTGGAGACGGAAATACATACACAGAGATTCCCATACACCCACGTGCAGAGAGCATATGAGAGACCTAGAACACAAATTTGTGTCCTATTTAGCCTTTTACAGATTTGTATTGGGCGCCGAATGACCCTGCATTCGGTGCGCCTCTAAGCCCCAATAACCAACCAACTACAGATTTGTATATTACATCTTTGCATGAACCCAGGCATTACTGCGCAAAACAAGTATCGCATTCTAACTTCCCCGCCTCCTCGCAAATCTGTCGTTTTTTTGCGTCCGTAGGCAAAGGATCGCTAAAGCTGTCAGAAGAAGAGGTATATTGAGACGGTGTCCCCTAATGCACTGCTAGTGGAGCGGAAATAAAACTGTCCGAAGTTCGTAGGTCTGATCAAACATGCAGCATAAACATACCGAATAAGCAATGGGGTGGAATATTGTGTGTGTATTCGTGCCGACCACTAGCCTAGGCCCAAATTTTAAACTGCTCTCGCTCTGATTTCAGTCTAAACTGGCAAACCTGGCCCCCACAATTCAAGCAGAATCGCCGCCGGGCGCGCCGCCGCCGGCGTCCAATCAGCAGGGCTATTACTTCGACCAATCGCCGGCGTCGACGCAGAGCTCGATGACCGGCATGGAGATGGACGCCGCCCAGCAGCAGTTCATGGGCCTCGGCGAGGAGTCCAGCCGGAAAAAGCGTGAGTACCGCATCTCCTCTCTCCCCGCGAGCCGCACGGACCGCAAAGGCACGCCGCACGTGCACGCACCGGATGTCTGCACGGGTCCGAAACTAGCCAACTACTTGAGAGGAATTACTGAAGGGGAAGAGCAAATGATGGAGAGGAACCATGGCTGACGTTTCAAAGACGGAGGGAGTCGACATCAATTATTTTGTGAATAGAAAGACCTAAGAAACTTGCGGAAGTAGATATGCAGAACATGGGTGCGTTTCCGCTGTTTCATCCTCACTCTAGGAAGGTTGCGGGCATCTGTTTGCTTCTTTGAACACAACTGTGACCTCATCAGAACACCCGTCAGTCTACAAAGACAGACCCCAAATCATCATCCTGTGTGAGACTGCCCGACTGGTTCCATTTGCCGTAACAAAGTCACTTACAGGGCGAGATCGACAAAATAAGTGCATGCGCCAAAATGGCCACCGGCTGCGCTATCCAGCGACTCATTTGATGGCGTCCTTGGGTTTTCCGTCCGAGGACTAGATTTAAGAGCAGTTAATGGTGGAGATACCGTTTTCCTGGTTAACGTTTTTCGCCGTCAGTTCCCACGAATCGGCAGACAGCCTTGGCGGGCTGAAATGCAGAGTACGCAATTCATGTCAGCGTTACACCACGCTAAGAGGCGCACTTTGGGGACGAATCGCTCGGGAATCGCTCGATTTCACCGCACACAAGCAGCGTGATTGTCAGGCAGCGTTCGCAGCGCGTGCCACGTCTGCGTTTCACAGGCGATGCGAGTAAGTGGGGAATTCTCGGAGTACAATTTTAACTGGCTATTTCAAGGCAGGTTTCCACGACATTGGGGTAATTGCCACGGCGGCTTCCACTTGGTGGAAATGGTTAGCTTCTGGTCGCTTGTTGTCGCTTTGGTGACAAGTGACTTCAACGCAGAATGATTGCGCCTGGCTGCAGCTCTAAATCTATGAACTCTGACGCAGTTTAAAAATGAAACACTTGAGTACTGGGTCGCAAGGATCCTTGTTCTATATTCCAGTGATAGTTTATAAGGTAATACTGACTACAAACTCGGTCGGACTCTATGTGGTTTTTTTCCCGTAAAGCCACCAGACGGAAGCCGTGCTGCCTCCAGTGCACACGAGCGCGGAAGGGAACTACCTGTCTTTAGCGTCGGTCGGGACTGGAATAACCGTCGTATCACCTCCTCCGCCCCCTGTCTCCAGCGCGCCGCAGTGTGCGATGCATCACCACTCTGCCGTCTTTGGCGAGTATCCGGGTGAGGTGGGGGGGACGCGATTCGCTGTCGGGCTCCTAGGCATCGTTGCCCGCTGTCTGGGAGTCGGAGGTTCCGCTCCGATGGGAACCGACTCCGCCGGGCCCGCGCCAGCCAAGGTTAAAAACGCTCCTGCCGTCCCACACTTTCACCGCACGGCGGTGCCCGGCGCAGTGGCTACGTGCGAGGGCCGGCGCTCGGAACGCCATTTGGATGTATATGTGACGCCGGTTCGTCCCTTTCGTCCTAGCTAAGAAAGGTCGATGTTCTGAGAAGAAAATCCGTCCAGCAAGGAGAGGTGCCATTTGAATGTCTCTGATTCCATAGTACCGAAGTGATAGCAGGTGTTCGAAGGTACTCTTACCAATACCCCAGGGGACCATGAAGCGTCACGGAGGGGGGACGTGACAGACGTAGCCGCAGAGATGGGCAGAGAGACGGGAGATGATCGTCCGTTTAACGTTTGTTTTGAATAACTGATGCCTTAGGTCTCATTGACACAATAAGTTCGAATTCTACTATGTACCACCCCACAATGCCAACAGTATCTGCACCTCAGAAGAGGGAATATCTATGGGGCCGATCCAACAAGAAGGGACCAATAGAGCATGTCGGCTTGTGAACTTTCACGTCTTTTTGGAGGGGAAGGGGGGGCGAACACTGCATTTCCAGAACGTAACTGATGCTTGGAAAGGCTCGGCGCGTGATATTCAGCTTCATGGACTAGTCAACAGCGATGAATAACGCTTTCCGTGAACCGAAAATGACGCGTCATGGCATGAGTCATGAGTATCGTGCCGAAATGCTGCTCTGGTAAAGCCGTTATCATTGCCAGAATTTATGATGGAAGTCCTACTGGCCTTGGGACGGTACAAGGTATTTACTCTTGATCGGAGCCCAGAGGTGTAGAAAAATAACTACGAAAAATTGATTTGTATTCAGTTTTGCTTGGACAAAGTTACGTTTCGTTTCCCGTTAAAATCTTCTGCACCTTCAACTTAATGTGTGAATGTGAGGGGGAGAATGGAGTTCTTTTTCCACAAAACTCCTTTCCACCTTGAAAAAGATACATGAAGTTGGAGTGACCAGCAAACAGTCAAAAATACATCAAAATAGTTAAAGAAACCCAGGTCCAAATCTCCAGCTGACTGAGTCTTTCCGTCGCTGAAACAGGCGTACGTCTTATTGAAAGAGTCTGTGAACCCGTTGCTTTATATGGGTACAAAATGCCTGCTGGATAGACAACAATAATTTTGACTCATTGAGCATGCGACCAGATTAAAGCGGAATGAGTTTACGTCATGCAGTGCAAAGCCAAGAGATAATGGTGTGCCGAGCATGTTAAGTGGATATTAGGCAACCTGCTGTTCCATTTTCCCAAGTGCTTTGGCGAGTCTCTAGACTCAGTTATTATGGACCTCTGTTTTACAGAGTAGGGCAGAAATTCATAGTGTTGGGCGTCGCAGATTTAACAGCACAGGCCACTGAGCTGTTTTGTTTACAATTCATTTCTGAATAAGGTCGTTCTCTGATTATTTGGCGCAAGAATTCTGAAATCATGATTGCTTGCTGAACGAATCCTGCACTCCCTATCTGCTCCACGCGGTTCACATTCCTGTGCGATCTCATAGTCCGCGATTTGAGTTCTACTGAAACGAGATGAAAATGTATCACATGTGCTGCTGTAAAAAAACGGAACCAGTTTTTGCCTCGTAAAGCGTAGCATCAAAGCACGGTGTACGTGTTACCGGCGCTCATGTCCTGGCTAGGAGACCCAGGGTTCAGTCCTCACCAGACCCAGGGTTCAAGCCTCACCAGACCCAGGGTTCAGTCCTCACCAGACCCAGGGTTCAGTTCTCACCAGACGATGAACACGCGGGTCGGAAACGTCACCCGGATTTCTCACCACGTAGAATTGCCAAACTGACCAGAGAAGGCCAACCCAAAATGGAAATGGCCACACAAAAATATCTTAGGGTTTGAAAATCTGGCCGGGCTTGGGTCGGCGGCTGAGCTTTAAATACGCCCAGCTTTGGTACCCCGCGACTACGCAGCGTCAGCAAACTGGACGTCAGCAACAACGTAGTGCGCGAAAGCATCATACCCAAATCACGCACCAGCCACCAATGTACAGCCGTGAACAGCACTCCTACAACTAGGACCTGAATTGCATCGCACGCGACGTTGGCACAGGCGCAGCTCGGCATCCGCCTGGCGTCCTGGAAATGAACTGAGGCCTGCTGAGCCCGGCTGGACGTAAGAAGGGACGGACCCGTCCAGAGGTGGAGATTCGGCACCTCATTCCTCGGACTGCTCGCGAGTCAAAAGCAGCGTTCTGGGCCTCCCCCTCCCCTGCATGCAAAATAATGGACTCGCCCGCGATGTGCTGGCCACAGGGCGTGGACGGTGGCCGACTGGGACCGGAAGTTCCCCCTCCCCCTATCGGCCGGCCGGCCGGACGGCTGTCTGCGTGACGGCAGCGGGAAGCGGGACAGCGGGACAGTCGGGACGTCCGGCAGCGGGACAGTCGGGACAGTCGGGACGCCCGGGACAGCGAGGTTCGGTCGTCACGGCGGCCAGACGGGAAATATGCGTCGGCGCCACTGGGCTCGCAGCATCCCCCGGCGTGTCGCGCTCCCGGCAGAGAATCCGGAGCCGAACCCGGTCCGTGGTGGCCGCGTCGGACGCAGGACTTTATGGAGAGGTGTCTGCAGGGGGAGAAGCCGCAGCCTCGTCGCGTTCCGCACATGCTGCGGCCTAGGTGGTGCTGGCGCTCCGTGGCGACTTGGAAATATTCGTGCGACGACGATGAAAAAAATATCTGGTGAACGTCCTGGTAAGTGCTAATTTCTGTCGCAGCTTCAAATCAAGGTGCAAATGCATGTCAGCGCTTTTGCCGGATAGTCCAGAGTACAGGGTTCATGGAGTTCAGAGTTCTCCAGAGGCATGTTGTGCTGTGCTTCCTGGTTCCGCCGTCGCCGCGGTGCTCATGCACCGTTTGGTGGGGACAGCGTGTAGTGACTGCTCGGTATGCACGGCGCCGCCTCGCACCGCCTCGGGCTATTTGTGCAGGCGCCGGGAGACCGGCGAGATGAAGAATGCGCGAGATCCAAGTCGATTAGGGGCTGTGGGCGCCTCTGGTGGATCAAGCCCGTCAGCAGACGGCCGCCGACCCGCGGGTGCCGACACGACGTTCCGAAACACTGCCGTCACCTGTCCTCGGCGATAGCTCAGCGACAGCTCAGCGTCAGTCCGGACACTGCCGCCTGTTGGCGCTCGGAGACAGCTTAACAATAGCTCAGCGTCAGTCCGGACACTGCCGCCTACTGGCACTCGGAGACAGCTCGGCGATAGCCCGGCGTCGGGCCGGGCACTGCCGCCTGCTGGCGTTCGGAGATGGCTCAGCGCCGTACCGCCAGACCCGACACTCCTGCCCCATAACCTCGGCGATAGCTCAGCAGACAGCGGATAGCGCAGTCAGCTCGCCGGAGCCGAACTGAACCGTTCCACCAGCTGATCGGCTCAGGCGGTCGCCCCCGACAATGTGGTGCTGATGGGGTTGTATTCATTCCTCGCGTCGTGGCTCAGGAGTAGGCGCCACTGCCAGCGGCAGTCAGGTGTCTTATCCGAATGCAGGATGCTCGGGAGCAGCCGACGATTTGCTTCAGTGGCGTTGCTTGGGAAGCACAGCAGTCTGCGTTGGCTTTTAGCTGACTTCTTGGCGAGACTTCCTCGTCGCGGCGGACTGCTGGGAAGAGTTCCGTGATGAAACCGCCGCCGATGTCGCGGTCTTGTCAAGTGTCCCGTCTCGACGCCTTCAACGTTCTCCGAGACCTACCCAAATAGCCACGTCCTTCCCTCCACGCACGCATGTATCCCGTGCCCTGCGGCGCGGCTTTCCAGCTCAGCGGCAGCGCCGTGGCCCGGGCTGCTCGGCGTCAGCGGGCCGCTGTGACGGTCAGCCCGGGTCCAGCAGGATGACGCCGCCGATTGATCGCAGTTGGCCGACACAAGGCCGCCGGATGCCCCGGGGCGATTCGCCGCTGTGTGTCTTTTCGTCTGCCTGCGTGGGCTGAGGCGGCTGGGCATTGTCCCGGCAACAGCACCTCACGTCTCGGAATAGACGGTAACGCACGCAGCTGTCTTCTGGCTGTGACTGGTGGCAGCGGGGTCTTGTGATGCTAACGTGTTGTTTCGGGATGGATCGTAAGGTACGCGACCACGACCGGCCACTTCAGTGTAGTAGGATCTCTTCTCATTATTCCGGCTTTACTTTAAACAATGCTGGCGAATTTAAAGATCAGAAAGCCTCGTCGGGCTGCCTCGATACGCATGGGCGAGTCTTTGGATCAGTGGTTGTGCGATTCTTTAGGCTGTGTGCATTCATGCGTGGGGAACTAACTTCCTCTGGCTTCCTCCACAATTTAGCCCATGTCGACAGCAGCTGGCAGCTGGCGTGTTTGTGGGATACAATGGTCGCTGTTCAGGTTGCTTTGGTTGCTAGAGTTCATCGAGAATGGCATGCGATCGGATTCGTCGCCACACAGTTCATCTGAGCTAAAACAGGATTATCACTGAACTGCTGTACACATTGAACATGCTAACCAAAAACAACCGTTGCATGATTTTAAGCGTAGAGCTAAGTTGCATCTCCACTGTTTGAAACTTCAGTTTTAGAAAAACGAATTCAAGATTTCATCTCACGCCAATCATGCCGGTTATATAAAGCCAAGCATGCTGATGCCAGGTACAGGATGCTGTGCCATGGTGCGGTAAATAACACTTATCATGACATGCATGGCTCACAGGAGGCGCCTCGGCCAAGCGCTCCAGTAGGTGCTCATTTACCACCGCACCTCCCGCCGCCGCCGCCGTCGGCGGCTCCCTCGCTGCTGGGGAGACCGGAAGTGGTGGCGTGGCGCGCGCCGGCGCGGCGGCATCGCAGAACGCTGTCGACGTACACACCCCCGGTTACACACACGCATACACACGGCCGGCCGGTAATGACCGGCTTCCGGTGCGGTCGCGGAGCCGCCGAGTCCGCAGACAGTGTCGGTAACTGTCGGAACTGTAGCAACAGACGGAACTGTGAATGTTTTCTCGGAGCAGACGGCACTATGGACACGGACAGAACAAAGGGAATCGTGTGTACTGTCGGTACCGGTGAAAAGAACTGTCGGGACTCATTGAACTGGTGGGACGGTCGGGACAGGCGGAACTGTCGAGGCCGTTGGGACCGGTCCAATTTCATACTGTCAGAACTGTCGGGGTTACACGGTCGGTTCGATTTTTTTTTGTCGTAAAGTGTATATTGTCGGTGGTTTCGGGCGGTCGGCTCGGTGCCTGCAATTCCTCAGCCGCGTAGGGCCCTGTCGAGCCGTAGCTCGTTCTCGGCACGTCTGGCGATACAGTCGGTATCGGTTCACTGACCCGGGGCGGAACTGTGACCCAAACCGGAAACGAGCACCCCAGGAGTCCGTTAGGCAGTCTTGCCAGGGGTATTGTTACCTGTACGTATGGTTTAATCATCGACGTATCGGTCGATGATTCATCCTTCTCCTTCAGGTCGGTTCCTCCTAGTGATGGGTTGCGTATCACAGTATCGAATCGTATCCTTCGTTAGCCGTGCGCTTGTAACCACTGTTGACCACTGAGCTGCGACCGGCAGTCACTGCAGCCTCAGACCGGGATCGGCGGCCCAAGTTCCACTAGGGTATGACGTCATCAGGACGGGCCGCGGGCCGGCCGTTATGGGTGGGAAGACGAGCAGCGCGGTCACGTGACCGGGGCGGGGACGACACCCGCTTCCGGTGGTCGCCACTCGCCGGCAGTTTGCTACTTCCGGCGGCGGGGAGGCGAGCTGCGGCGCTGAATGTAATGGGAGGTTCGGCGTGTTTTATGCAGGAAACGACCGAGCCTTGTTTCGTGTGGACGGAAGATCGCCGAGGAAATTGTCATCGAAGGAAGAGACCAAACCTGTGATATCATGCCGTGTTCACGTGGATTTTTGTTTTCTTGTGGCGGCGGGCGAAGCACGGGGATGGGTGATGGGGAAGATCAGCCTTATTACAAACGGCGCAGGCGACTGTCGAACTTACTGTGTCCATTAAGCTCATGCCAAAATGCAGTTGCATCACAGTTCTTGTGCTGTTCAGCTGCCCAGCTCACAGGCGAGCAAACGACATATGCATCGGACTTACCGGACCCCTTAGTTGGCTTTGTGTTATAGCATTCGCGAGTTCGATCCTGACCAAGGACACCAAACGCCAAGCGTGTGAACACCCAGGACGTCAAACACCAGCAGTTGACTACGTCAACAACAGACTGGTGGCATAGGTTGCACTAATGCCGTCGGCTCTGCTGCATCGCGAGAGTGGAAAAACAACAGCTGAAAGCACACCGTTATGTGTAATTACGGCGCCGGATTCCAAAAGGTCGGGTCTACGGGGCAGCACGGGCAGCTGCAACAGCTGCAGCGCTCTCGTTAGCTCCTGAGCACGGCTTCTGACCAGCTGCCGTGCCGTTACCGCGCGGAAAGTCAGAGGCGCGGGCGGAGGTCAAGTCCGGGCTGGCACGTCCCGGCCGTGAAGAGCACCGTCATCCGACCTCTCCACTATCCCGCCAGCGGCCGACGCGCGCTTGCTGCGAACAGCGCGCTGATCAGGCTCGATCTCTTCTGCTGTGCTCGGCTCCGTTCTCGGCCTACGGCACCTCATCTGGGCCGTCAGGTGACCTGGGGTCGTTAGTAGCTCGCCTGTCTCAGTCCACGTCACCGCAGCGGCCGGTGGGTTTCAGTGGGCCGTGCTGGCGTTGCCCGCTCGCTCTGAAACACTTCACTGGCGACTTCGCCGTGCGGCCGCTTAGTTTTATATTGAAGGCACTGTCAGGCAAACGGGGCTCTCTGCGACTGCCATCATCTGCTGGATCACACGTGGTGACGAAAACACCCCTCGTTTGCTGCGGCCACGCAGTGAACAGGGCAGGGCGTCAGTCATCCTGAGGACTGGCACATTAACTCCTACCCAGAGCACAGCAAACTCACGCACAGACGCGCAGCGCAGCAGTCCTACCAGCCAAAACTTCGCCGAGAACACGACAATCGCGTCCTGCGGGACCAGCCGAAAACGTCAAGACCAAACAGGCATTCTCCGTCCGTAAGACTCCCCTGGGCGCTGAACATTTTAAGGCTGACTCGTTCTCACTGTAAACGCGCACTTCCGTCGCCCACGCAAAGCGCGGGCATTCCTGTTTCCGGTGCGTCGGTTCTGCGCGCTTCATTCCCCCCCCCCACGGATGTCGAGAGAGCGTCCCGGACGAGCTGCAGAAGCCATTGACCCGCTGGTTCGCGCTGCCAACGTAGAGCGATGTCATTGTCCGAGCTTCGTTCCCTTGGGCAAACAAAGCGGTACAGGCTGCAGACACTTGCCAAGACCTTCCGGGGGTGGGGACAAATGTCAATATTTTTTATATGCCACTGGCGTATGATAAAATGAATACCACAAAGGAGCAATTTTACGTAAGTTACGGTACATGTTTCACGCAGAGAGAGAAAAAAAACATGTTTCCTTTTGTAGCATGCTCATGATGAATCACTAAATACGTAGTGTAGGCCGCTTGGTTCTGGGGAGGGATGGCCCCCCTCCTCCTCCCCACTTCCTCCTTTGGCTACGTCGCTGACAATCTGCGTAGAAACGCTCTAAAAGTTCGTGGTGCCAAAGCCATTTTTGTCAGTTTCGTTCCATCCAAGATGGAACAGAATCATTGCTAACATTATCGGTAGTTATGGCCGCCGCTCTACCCGTTACGCACATGATTGAAGAAGATGGTTCTTAAAACTTGGCAGGAGCGCTGTAAACGGATGACGCTGGAATTGGAACTGTGTGCCCAGTTTGTCTGTCTGTCTGTCTGTCTGAGTCTGAGCAGATTTATCTCGCCGTCAGAGTCGATCCGAGTCAGGAGAAATTCGTCTGCCAGCAAGACATAAATTAGGTGGCGCGGATAGATCTGTTATGTAACGTCAGTGCCACAAGCCTAATGACCTCGAAGTCGGTGCGCCTCTAAGCCCCAGTAATCAGTCATTGCCACAACGCGGTCGTCCGTGGTCTGTGTGACCCTCTCAGTTTCGACAAAACAGAGCTGGCTGCGCGTCCTATTCAAGGTGCCGTTTCCGAATAAGACTGAGCACCGTTCGTCGTCACTGCATCACTTCACATCACTGCACTGTCCAATTCTGGCAGATGGCCTGCCAAGGAGTCCAGTTCTCGTGACCTCCTCGGAGCAGACTCACCGTTAGGGCCGCAGACGAGCGAACACAGCGTGACGTGTCGCTGGAGAACCTCATTTCCCCTGCATAATGTGCACGTTTGGTTTTGGTTTCAGGAAAATGTCCCCCTCAGAGGGGTGGCAAGAGCACCAATCACGCACTCACCGAAGACGGTGAGTAAGCACCAGCACGAGCATGGCACCATGCACTGTTCAACCCCTCGCCATGCCCCTGTCGGTGGGGGCCCTTGGTAAGCCCCTGCTCGCTCACCTGTGATCTTCAGCAGGGGCAGGGTGACTCGTGCCAGGGGCAGAGTCCCCGTGTCGGGCAGCAGCAAAGGCAGCTTCCCACGTGTCAGTGTGTAAGGACAACGCTATGGATTCAGGACCACGTCAGCAAACGCCGCAAGAAACTTCGTCACTCTCAAATTGAAGAGAACTCGTGCTGGCGACGTCAGTGCTGAACTGGGACGCCCTGGCGGCGTCAGTGCTGAACTGTGATGCTCTGGCAGCGCAAGAGCATCACAGTTCAGTATTGTGAACTGTGGACTGTGATGAACTGTGATGCTCTGACGATGTTGGTAGCCACTTTCTGTTTTCAGGCGCTAGATTACGCCTAAATGCGAAACAACAGAGCGAAGTAGATAAGACGTTTGAGAATGAACCACACTGTTCGTGCTCTTGTAGTTCGCTCTTGGTTTGTTGGTGCCCGCTCACTGACCTGGCTGCCTTTCTGAGCACCGGGCCTGCTAGCTGACTGTTATTTTTGGCTCGTTATTTGTGACGTACCTGGATCCCAACTGAATGCGGAATGCGGAATGAGCCCGTTTTGTATCGGATCCATCGCTGACCTAGGCGTGTCATTGCGTTAGCTCGGAAAGGCCATGTCCCGCCAGAGGAGAGCGGTGTCGAAGTTACGCAATCGGAAGCAAAATGAGGGAAACCCGCATTCCACCGGGATCCAGGCTTAAGTCTGCACGGTACCGGGTCGACGTGACCCCTGCCTTGACCCCCGTGACCTATGGCCTCAGCTTACGGCGGGGCGAACCAGCTGGGTTGTGACCCCTGTCCTGACGCCGTGTACTCTGTCCCTAGGTCACGGCTCGGTGAACCAGCTGTGCTATGTAACCCCTGCCTTGACTTACGTGACCTCTGTCGTCAGGTCACGGCGGGGTGAACCAGCTGGGCGGCGTGTTCGTGAACGGCCGTCCGCTGCCTGACATGGTACGCCATAAGATCGTCGAGCTGGCCCACAACGGCGTGCGCGCCTGCGACATCTCCCGCCAGCTGCGCGTCAGTCACGGCTGTGTCAGCAAGATCCTCTCCAGGTCGGTTGCTAGCGGCGCAGCCGGCTGGCTCCAGGGCGCCGATAGCTCGGGCTGGGCGGCGGTGGTTTTAAACTCGGCGGGGTGATGGGGGGGGGGGCGTAACGACAATGTCCATTGTGTTTAAACACAGGAGAACTGGAGAGTCTGAGTCGTTTCCATGCCGGAAGTGGAGGCATTGGTACTGGGTTATTTAACGAAGCTTTCGACAGCCAGGGTCATTTCGTGTCGCAGCCTCTCACGCCGGTTGCCGTGGGGGACGACGAACAGGCAGTGGAATCAAAAGTACTTAAGTGAAGGATATGAAACTTAAAGACAACTTGCAACATACAAGGAAAATTATAAAATAAAGCTGTGTGATGCCTTTTGAAAGCACCTGGGGATGATTACACTTTTCCTCCCCTGAATCCGCCGCTGAACGTCTTGGCCTCCCTGGCGGGGAGCAGGGCCAAGCGTGCTGGTTCCCCGCGACCAGACGGTGTCCGTCGAAGGCTGGTCGGCAGGTGGTTGTGTTGAGTGTTCACGGTACCACTTCTAATTTGCGGGTTGAACCTAGTTCGCAAAATGTTCCCCATTGTCAGGTCACAACAGAGACCGCTGTTGGTCCGCTTGTTCGGCCTGGTTCACGGTTCACGGTTCACGGTTCACGGTTCAGTCCCGGCACCTCGGGAGGATGCAAAAATTGGGACAGCATATACAAGTTTCCAAAAATGCCCTACAGCTTCTAAAGATAATTTCGAGGCGAACGTTTCGGCGAATTTCGATAAGTGTTCAGGTCGGTTTCGAACGTTCTGGACTGGAGACGCCATAGTCTGTTTCAGGAGGCGCCATCATCGATTTGCTTTTTCGAAGTTGTCGATCTCCGAAGCCATGTGTTCGCCAGGATAGCGCTCGAAGAGACCGGCTGCCCCGCTGAGGCAAGCTTTTCCTCCTCCTGGCAGGTATTTCGAGACGGGCAGCTTCAAGGCGGGCGTCATCGGCGGCAGCAAGCCCAAGGTGGCGACTCCACACGTGGTGGATGCCATCGCCAAGTACAAGCGGGAGAACCCGACCATGTTCGCCTGGGAGATCCGGGACCGCCTGCTGGCAGAGAACGTCTGCAACCAGGAGAACGTGCCGTCCGTCTCCAGCATCAACAGGTAACTGCGGAACGTGCCGCTGCTTTCCAGCACTAATAGGCAACTACAGAACGTGCCGTCTGTCTCCAGAATCAACAGGTAACTGCAGAAAGTGTCGTCTGTCTCAACAGTCAACAGGTAACTGGGGAGCATGTCTGCCGTCTCAAACATCCAAGTGTGATCGTCTCAGACATCAACGGGCGATGTAACGTAACCTGAAATAACTCCTTGTGCAATGCGGCGAGTTCCGTGACGTTTGACGGCTGCCGGTGTGGTGTGACGTGTGAAGCGCGACGCCCCTGCTGTGACGCGCCGCGTGGCGTGGCGCGTGACGCCCCGGCCGTGTGGCAGGATCGTGAGGAACAAGGCGGCAGACAGAGCGCGCGGAGCGGGCCCACCTCTGGACGGGGCCGGCTCGCCGTCAGGGCAGGCCACCTCGGTGATCACGCACGCGCCGCCGGCCGACGCGCGTGACGTCCGGCCCAGCTACAGCATCAGCGGCCTGCTCGGCCTGGCCGCACACGACCCGAACGGCAACACCATCGGCAAGCGGAAACGAGACGACGGTGAGGCCCGGCAGGAGAGGCGCGTCAGGAGGGAGACGGACGTCAGGAGGAGCTGTGGTCCGGATCAGGAGACGGACGTCCGGGGACGGGGTGATCGAGATGGGGAGGAAGGGTCAGGAGGGCCAGACAGCCACCAGAGGAAGGGCGATTATGACGGGAGGTTGCCGGGAACAAGAGGCAATCGTCAGGAGATGAACACAGATGTCGAGATGAAGATGTATCGACACTTCATGGCCAGTGAGACAGGAAGTAGAAATAGTATTAGACGGACATTGTTACAGATACCTGTAAGCTAATTCCCAACATTCACATGTTTCAGAGGAGGACCACAGAAGGATTCTGGAAGATTATTACCAGTCACGACAAGGTAAAAGAAAAAAATTGCCCTTGAGCTTTAATGAAGTGTAACTTTGTGCGCCGAAACCATGACCAAGCCGACAAGTTGAATCAGTGACCGCCAGATACTGGCGTGTATTGACGATGAACATTCTGCTGGACAAATTCCACGACATCGAGCGGTCGACAGTTAAAACTGAGATATGACACATGCGTACTGCCATGCTTATTTAGCGCTCCCCCTGCCAAGTCGTTTTAACTTTTGCTTCAAATAGAAATCTAGCAGTTTGTTTGAATGTCTTGAGAGGTGTGGACACGACTTCTACTGGACCAGATGCGTCCGTCTGACGGCCTCGTGACGGCATCTGCCGGAGGAGACCACTTTCCGGTTGAGACTGGCCCGAGCGCTGCTTCTATGCCGCGGTACAGCTCGTGTGCTTCGCCGTCCTACGGGTACCCATCCGACCTTCCGCTGACCTCCTGCTCACATCCCGCTAGCCTGACCTCGCCGTGCTGCCGGCATATCTCTGACCTCCCGCTGGCCTGACCTGGCTGGCCTCCAGCTGACTTCCGGCCGACCTGAGGTCGCTGCCTGACCTGATCTGCCACTGACCCCCGCTGACGTGGCGCTGCCGCCGGCAGAGGTGCGCGAGATGCCGTCGCCGGCCGCCGAGGAGGAGCTGAAGCGGCAGCGTCTGCAGTACCCCTCGGCCGACCAGCTTGGCTACTCAGCGGTACGTGAGGACCCGGGACTGGCAGGCCTGGCGAGTCCCGGGTCGCCTAAGTGGCGGCGGACACCGGAGCACGTGCAAACATCAACAAACCGACGACGCCCCACAGCTGGCGATAATGACAAAACAGCCTCTGCGTTTTGCAATGTTTTTTTTTATTTTATTTCTCGCGTCATCTGATATCGCTATAGACTTAAGTCCAATCTTCGTGATTCCTTTTACTACGAACCCCGTGTTAACGAGTGCCTACAGCGGTACTGGGGGCTGTCTGACTTCGCTGTTTGCAATGCATGCCGTACTATGCGGCGCATGCCTTCTATTCCAGCATTCCGAACCCAATGCATTCGGAACTTGGCAAAGACCTTTTGATCCTCTGCGCAGCTATGGTAAACACCACCCCTGTTTGGTTGGGCGGACGCGGATCGTTGCCGTTGCGGCCGCCGCCTCCGGCACGCGCACCACAACCTCATCCGGTCTGCCGGACCTGGATCTAACCCGGTCCACCCGGTCCGTCCGGCAGCTGCCCTGGTCCAAACCGTGGCTCAGGGACGAGACCACCAAGCCGGCCGCCCTGCCGGACATCAACAGCGGCGGCATTGGTTTCGGCTTCGGCGTCGAGCAGCCGGCCTTCGCTCCTCCGCTGGACGCGCCGTATGACGGCCTCGATCTGCACCAGCCCGCGGGGTACCAGCAGGGACTGGCTCCCGCTCTAGGTCAGTATTGGCCCGGAGACTGGCTCCCGCTCCAGGTCAATACCGCAGAGTCTCACTCCCGCTCTAGGTCAGTCAGTAGCGGATCCAGAGAGGGGAAACGCGGATCCATGGCCCTCCCCCTCCCGTTGGGCTCTGAAAGGGCCCAGAACCGGCCGAACGGATGCAGGTTTTAACACAGAACGCAAAAGATTGGACGTCTTCGGGCCTTCAGCTGACCATGAAGAGCCCCAAGCGACGATGAAGGGCCCATTTACGCCGTTCCCGAGGGTCCTATATGTTAAGCTGCTGGGGCACTGTCGATCGCTCAGGGGCCCTCCGCGTTGGTCTTGGATTCTTCCTATTTACTCGGAAGGCTCTACGCTGTTGCCTGGGGCCTCATGTGTTAACCTGCCAGGGCACCCTCGATCGCTCAGGGGCCCTTCAGGTCCCTGAGCGATCGATGCGAGCGAGCGATGGGTGCGGGCCCCTTGGATCCGCACCCATCAGGTGCGGATCCAAGGGGAGATGGGGGCAGTTGCCCAACTGAGGCCTTACAAGGGGCCCCTCTCAGACTCAAAAAGAGGCCCCGAAGGGTTTGACGTATGAGCTTCACGGGTCTTTATGAAAACGTGACTGGTTTTGTATGCCATCAGGGGACCTCTGGGAGAGTTAGATAACCTCTGAGACGCATAGAAAGGCCCCTAAAACTTTCAAAAGGCCCCCTGAGACCACAGCAGGGCCCCAACACGGCAGATTGTTCCTGAAACTACTAGAAGGGTTGCAGGACTCCTGAGACGGCCAAGATGAGGACTGACTCCCTAAGACGGCACACAGGGGCCCCTGGAATGTCGTAGGGGCCCTGGTATGGGTTTCACAGACCTGTGTGAAAAGCCAAAAGTTCTTGATGCAGTCACAGGGTCTCTGGGAGAGTAAATGGAACCCTGAGACGGCAAGATAGCCCCTTAGATGAGTAAAATGTCCCTGGAACTCTCCAAGGGTCCCTGGGAAGGTAAGAGGAGGTTCCCAACACGGCAAAGGGTCCATAATGTCGCTAAAAGTGCCAGAGAGGTCCCTGGGACAGTAGGAACTTCAGAGGGTAGGGCTTAGGACATAAGGAGACCCTGGCCAGCCAGAGGGTCCCCTGAACAGGGATTCCTTCTCAACCTCGACTGGGGCCCCAAATGAACTACAATGGTCTTTTTGAAAACCTGAGGGGTTCTTGATGCCGTAAGGAGGCCCTGGGAGGTGCAGGTGGGTCCTGAGACGGCAAAATGGACCCTTCCAGATGGCCCCTGAGACCGCCAAAAATGTCAGAGGGCCCCTGAGAGTCAAAGAAGATAAGAGAACCTCTGAGACGGCATGGGGGCCCTGGACGGCCAGAGGGTCTCCGAGTGGACTAGGCGGACTCCTTGCACGGAAAAGGTTTCCCCTGATACTGCCAGTAATGAGCTCCCTGAAGCGCCAACAGAAGCCCCTGAAACGGCAAGAGGGGCCCCAAGACTGCCACCATGGGGACGGACCATCAGAGACGTTCATAAGGCCCTTGGCGCCGCACAGGTGCCCTGAAATCGCCAAGCGGTTTTTTGTAACTGCCAGAGGGCTCCTGTGACGGCAAAAATGTTCTCCAGAAACGATAAGAGGGGCATGTGGGACAACAAAGGGTCCAATGAGAGTGCTAGAAAGGGGCCTATGAGACTGCTAATTAGCAGTCTCTAGCAGTACGGGACTCTGAGACGGCCAGAGGGGGCCCCTGAAATTACTAAACCTTGAGACTTCCAGAGAGCTCCTGAAACGGCCGCAGGACCTAAAGCATTGCTAGAGGCGACTCTGACACAGCAGAGAGAGACTTGTAGAGATCCTTGTAAAAAAACCTGAGACCACTGGAGGGCCCTGGCACGGTACACAGCCCTAGACCTCCAAAAGTGACCCCGTAAGTGCACGAGGGAACCTAACCTAAGCTAGCAAAAAAGCCCCTAGAAACTCCGAAGGGGCAGAGGGGCTCCTGGACCAGACAGAGATACGACATCTCAAACAGAGGGAGGAACGCAGCCGAGTAAATCCCGCTGTCGTTGTCATATTTCGGCCAGTTTGTAGGAGATCAAAACGAAAAAATTATCAAAAAAGTTGACGCACTTGAATTTCTTTCGTTACGTTATATGATAGATCAGATGTGTTTTTTCATATCCAAGCAGATCAACATTTTTCTCATATCCGGAGGACAAAAAATGGGGGGCGGCCGAGAAAGGGGGCCTCACGCTGACCATTGCCCCTCCCCCTTGGCGAAATGCCCGGATCTGCCCCTAAGGTCAGTGGCGGCAGGGATAGGGTTATTGGTAACTTATTTGTGTTTCCATCCAGTCTCATCTTCTGGCGGGGTCCTGCGACCCTTGGATGTCTAAGATAAACGCGAAATCATATTCTTTTGGTAATTTGATGAACATGCGTGCGAACATACGTGCGAAAGAAATATACCTTTTCCATGTTTTGTACAAAGTCAGAGACATGTCATTCCTCTTCAGGTGTCCATTAGTTATGGTGGTGCTTCTTTCCGCAACTGATCGGTCATTAAGTTCTAAACATGCTAAACATTTGCAGGTACACGTGGCACCATTCTCGAAATGGCATGTGGATATTCGTTTGTTAGATATTGGATATTGGCATGTAATGGTTTGTTAGTTTCACTCGTACGACGATTTTTTGGACATTCTGCTCGCGTGAAGTAAACCTTCGCACATCTCAGTGTTCCTTTTCGACCACCGCTTTTATTTGACTCGAGCCCTTTGAAATGGACAGCATTTTGATCAGAGTCCATAAAGTCCAGCAGAATTCGTGAGCAGAGCGTGACGCTCTACCCAAGTGCACCCAGATATGGCGTATGTTTGCTCCGGCTACCGAACTAGGTAATCCTGAATTATGTTTTACGTGCCGTAAATGCAATAGCACGGAGGCCCCGTCGTATGGGTAACCATTTCTGTCAGGGTCGAGTAGCCCTGACTTCTTGTGAGCATCAAGCCCACTGTGCTTGCACTCACCGGGTATGAGCCGAACATGCTGCCACGTAGCATGTTCGGCTCATACCCGGCAGGGACGTCAGCGCAGGACGACAAAGCTGGAAGTTTTGCAGTTGGACTCGACGAGGCTTAAGGCTGACCTTCGCGCCATCTTTTCAGCCACATCAGCAGGTCTGACAGCTCTCTCTCCCATCTCTCTGGCGGACAGCAAGTCGACGCTCGCCTCTGCAGCGCCCCTAGCAGACAGTGTGGACAACTATCAGCAAGGTGGGTCGCCGCCAGATGGCATTGTACCACGCGCGGTCGTCGAGGTGGCTCTGCACGCGTCGGTGGGACAAAGGCGGCTGCTGTATGTCTCTGGTGGATGCATGAGGAATGGCGACGAGACTTGTTGGGTGATAGTGGCGATGACGCACTTGTATGCATTTTATTCAAGCTAACAACCGGTTATGGTTTCCAGAAAAGAGTAAAGTGTCCTGGTAGCTTAAGATTTTTGAAGTTTGGAAGCGGTTTTCCCACGGCGATTTGTCTGCATCTCGCTGGGGACAAATTTTGCGAATTCACATCAACTTAAGCTACAATATTTTCTGCTTGGCAACGAAAAGTATTTTACGAGGGTAAAATCTGCCATACCTTTTGTTGCCATTAACCCTTAACATAATTTGCATAGTTTAAAGGACGTGTCAGAACTAGTTCAACGCAAACCTCACGGGTCTTTGTGTACGAACCTGGGAAAAAAAATGCAGTTCAGGGAAAATTCGACTAATCCGGCACATTTTGCTATGAGATTTCACGAGCATAATTTGCTCCAGTTTTTAAGTCTTCGGACTGCAGCATGCTTGCACCCGGCGCTTTTGCCGATACCCACTGAAAGCACTGTTTGTCTGCACTGTCAACAGGTGGCAGCACCCTCGACTGCACCTACCTCACCCCGCTTCCACCGCTAGATGTCAGCGTGCCAATCCTGACCTTGACGCCGCCGGTGTCCGCCGAGCCACAACCGGCGGCTTCACCTGACTTTGCGGCCGCCGCTGACTTGACCGTAGAACCACACTTATCCCCCGAGGCGACCTTAGACCCGATAGACACCTTTGACGCATTAGGGAATCTCGACTCAGCGGACACCCGACTTCATCCCGACCGGAGACCGGATGGCGTCACGATGACGTCACTGGGAACCAGGCACAGTCCACACGGCTGCACGTCTGACGTTCGGATGACGTCAACAATGAAGAGTGACGTCACCCGGCATGGTAGGTTTCAGAAGCATGATGGTGATGGTGGTCAGGTGGCCTTAGCACGGTAATGGCATTTTATTGGGTGGAATGCGAGTGTTTCGAGTGAGGCTCACCGATGCATGGTTCAAGGCACACGTTGCTCTTCACCAATGATGAAACATGATAAAAATTACTCATTAAGCGGTCGAAAAGAAGCATTTCATATGCCAATGCTTCCAGTTAAAGTGAAACAAATGTACATTAATTCGACTTTGCAACATTGGAAATGAAGAAACATCATTGAATAATATGGGCTGCGTCATTCTTATGCTATCAAAGCATGCAGACCAAATAAACTGTCTTCGGCACTGCGACGTTGCCAGTGCCTACGTTTATTAGGAATGGCTTCTAGTCAAGAGGAAGTGAGGAAGGTTACCCGACTTCCGTGTCACAGTTCCTCATTATTTGGCCGTTAACTGATGGGTTGGCTGGTTGGGACCAGAACGGACAGCCATTTACGGTGTCACACCCACACCAACCGTGTCACTGACCGAGAGCTGGTGTCATGGTAACTGAAAGCGATAACCTGTCTACTGGAAGTCAGCGACTATCCATTGAGCTGAAGAGGAGTTGATCTTTAAGCCGGTTACTCGGCTATACCGTTACTCTTGCTTCACAACTAAGAATCACTCGTTTTGCTGCAGGGCCCACCTCTATGGCAGACTACAGCAGCCCCTACGGCTACCCTCAGCACGCAGGCTACGCCTACAGCTACGGCTCGGCCGGCGGCCTCCTCGGCAAGTGACGTAAGTGGTTCTCAAACGGCAGATCTCCACAACCTGTACGTCACAAGACGCTGAAAAAATACGTCAAGGCAAACTGCTCCATCAAAATCACTTCTGCTAGGCCGACCCTTTCTTTCTCATCTAGATATACTCATCAGCCTTTGGCGCGGTATGTCGCGTGTCCAAAAGAAGGAAAAACAGCGCGATTTGAATTCAGTCCTGTTCAGCTGCAGATTAATCTCTCTTCTCACTTTGCATAACAATCTCATTTTTCATTACAGGTTCCTCGTCTCTAGATAAGATTCAACCAGGGGAAATGGTGACGCAGTGCAGCAGTCAGCATAAGCCTTCTATCGATGGTGCTGCCACCTAGACATCGGCCGACCATCTCAAAGCGTCTTGTCGGTGCGGCAGGTGGCAGCACCAAGCGTGATGCGACCTTTCGCCCAGATGAGGCCTGGTCTGTTTGAGGTGTTTCCACCGGTTCAGACTAGTTCATGCTGGACAAGACTCGTCCAGACGGTAGCGGCGGCAATGTGGACCGATCTCAGATTGAGACAGTGTAAAACCAGAACGAAATGTGACGCTTGCGCTACACACCAAAGATATTTGTTCGATTGTTCTTTGTTGTTGGCGTTACCGACGCTGGGAACAGCTCCAGTGAGCTGAAGATCACAGAGGCGATGTCGTCAATAGATTACGGGAGACTGACCTGGCAAAAAAATTCTCGGGATCGCTGATGCTCGTAGGACGCTTATGATCGCGCTGTCACGAGTTTTCTGCCCCATAATACGCTGCTTTGTGGTCTGAACAGGGAAGGGTATCAAATCAATGAATCCGTCAATCATTCAGTAGCGGCGATTTTGCGGGCTCCCCGCGAGTTATCCTCGCCAGGCCCGATCAGTTCCACCGTCAGCTGTCCTCAGCCGGCGCCGACAATGGGCTGCTATGGACTCTCTCCGTTATCCCTCAGCTCCGATGTGGTCTAAACTGGGGAGGGGCTCTCATCTGACCTTATCTGATCTGACCAACACCGTCACGACTTGAGCCTGCTCATAGCTGGCTCACGAGTGGCTGCTTTTGATCGTGCGCTTTGCTGAGTTCCATGGTGAACGCGTTATCGGCGCATGCTCCCCATTCCGCCTTCCGATTTAGGCAGCTGCTTTTCGATCAAAATGCTCACGGTTTAGAGTATAAAGTGCTTTCATCGGTTCATGCATCCGCCCTGCGTCTTTGCAAGCAAATTGTTCGTTTTCTGACCGCTAGGTTCGCTGTGGGGCAGACAGCGTGGGCTTATGAAGGAGTGATGTTAACCATGCGCAGAGAATCTTGGCATAGCTTGTTTGGTGTTCAGACGGGTTTAGATATTTATCATGTGCACGCGCTGGTGTTTTGAAATCTGAGTTTCGTTTGTTCCACGTGCCCGCTTTTATCATATTACACCGTGTTTGTGTTTACTGGAAAAGTTATTGTACGAAACAGAGGATACGGTGTCGTAATCACTGGTTTATGTGTTCATCCACTGAGTATCGCCACGCGTTTTTGTTGCGATTCGTTTGATATGTGTGCGTGCTTGTTTCAGATGATCTCTCAATTCCCACTTCCTAGAACTGGTCTTCCCAATGTCAGCTATTTACATAAGGAAATGTTGCTAAAACATTCCACCCAGAAGTATTGTGAAGAGAAAGTATCGCGTGAGCTGTTCGATTTCTGAGGATTGTGTTACTGCAGCAGTAATTTGGATTGTCCAAAATTAATTGGCAGACGCCTCTCCAGTTCATCACACCCGTTAGATTTCCAAGTGTTTTGCTTCGATTACATAGCGTGAATACTGGTCGCAATGCTACACATGGTCTCACTACGCTCATCAACAACATGTCTTCCTAGGTCAAACATTTGTAGATGGTTCTCATGGGAGAATACACGACGAAATCCTGGAATTCTGTGTTGATAATTCTCTGGTAACAATTGCATTCTTTGTAGGATGGCAAATGAGCGAACGTTACATGGGTCTCACAGAATTAGCAATGTCGCTCATATATGCTTTTCATGTACCTATGCCTGCATGCAGCCGACCGTGTACATCGTTATATTTTTCGGTCACCAACCTCGTCCGACAAAGTTTAATACGCATCACGTCTCGACTGTCCGTATATCAAACACGGGAGCAAGACTTGGTGCTCTTTCCACAAATAACTTAATACAGACAAATAGTGGAGGTCCTCTATTAGATGATTCGGTTGTTTTGACGGACTGTACCTGGTCAGTACTTTATCAAAATAGAAGCTTATGAAAACCCTCGTCCATATAGGGAATTCTGCATAACGTAGGCATATGGGAGCCCTCCCCGGCCATTTCCACACCGTGTGTCATAGAGCGCCGCGAAAAAAAAACAACTCATTGCACATGACGAGATCTTGCGACTAGTTCCCTATTTTAAGGTCTCAGATCAACAAGTGACCTTCCAGGTCGAGCCAAATGTCAAAAATTAGCAGAAAGTGGCACTTTTTGAAGTCAAAGCATAAATTAATTCCAAAGAATAAATGATGGTGAAACAAAGCGGACGTCATAATGTTCGTCAATCAGTTATGAGTTTCTGTACACCACATGATCTTATTTTACCCATGGAGTTCGATCCCGCTTAAGCTAGGTCAATCCCTGTCAAATGGGGTCGTCGGCTCAAATGCGTTCTCGGAGCTGCAGAAACATTTGTTGCATATAATACATATTGAAGTCAAATGAAACATCTGAATTAACAAACACTATGGTCAAATACTATATACAGGTCATCTCAGGTCATCCAAAGTTCCATGAAATGAATCCATGCCGCGAACTACTTGATGCTGGAGAAACGCCATTCTACTGATAGAATGATGCTACAAGCCTGTTTTTTACATAAGTTATTTGGGGCAATCATATCTTCACACGTGCCAAAATTCGTGACATTTCGTTTTCAACAACCTCCATGTCATAGATTCAAACTTTATCCAAAACATAGCACCCACCCTTTATTGAACTGTCCCGAATTTTAAGCAATGGAAACCATCACAAGAACCACTAGCATCAAGACAATACACTTCGCAAGGCTGATGTCGCAGAAATAAAGGAACGCTAAAATAAGTTCTCCCAGATAGCAGTTATTTCTGGCTCGCTTCGGGTTGTATTTGCACCACTTTGGGCCGAATCAGGGCCCAAACGGGCAAACAGTGCCAACAGCTGCGGGACGGGGCTCAGACATGTTTCCGTTTGGGCGAGAGTCAAGCCCCAGTTCAACAATATTCGGGATCTCAAGGGATAACATTCAGGATACGACTGGATAAAGTTTGGGATATGATCGAGCACAACGCACACGTTTGCGTAGTCGTGTGCAGTGGGGGATCCAATTGGGCTTCGTTTGGGCCACAATCGGGTAGGGTCGTTCATCACAGACGGCCGTGCGCATGCACCATCAGCAGAAATAAAGCAGAAATATAGGTGCATTCCGCACAGATTTGGCGGGATTCGCGTTCTCATTAATTGCAAGTGCAAGACTGCACCGAATGGCACCTAGGACGAGCGGAAGGTGGGAGAGGTGGAAGCGATGGGAAATGGAAAGCTAAGGTAAGTAGTTTTTCGCACATATTGCTTTTAAGAATGCGGTAGCTTTGCTCTGTTACTGAAAAGATCAAATCAGGGCGTCGACCAAGGATGGGGGATGGGGGAGGCAGATCTTTCAACCTTGTATTCCAGTAGCACCTACATACTACCGTGACGTAAAAATGAAGTCACGAAAAATCAGCATATTTGTTAAGGTGGACCCCCAGACCAAAATTTTTCATTTGTTTTGAAGTGGTTCTCTACGCGGAACTGGTCGTCTTTCAAGCCATGCATTTTTGCTCAGAAAATGGTCGTTCCTCCAATTGCTATCGCCCGCATGGGCCATAACCTCGTTCAAACCATGCCAAACCGATGTTTTTGTCCCTGCCAGTTCAAAAGTGGACCTGCTTTTTTCCTCGGATAACCTCACTGACCTTAGGGTGCGGTTTTCGGGCCACAGACGTACGCAGAAAAGCATTTGTATGGAAGAAAAGTTCAGTCCGTTGGAGCATTTCATTGATGGACAGTGCGGAATACACACGTGGATTAGATAACATTATTCTGCTATATGATGCATATAACAACCGTGTGCCACATGAAGCAAGAGATATCGCACAAATATTATCGCTCATCATTTGCTATGATGTAGTTTCTCACAAAGCTGGCTGCAATAATAATGCACGAGTTTTATTTTACCATTTTTTCATGAAATACCATTTTATACCACATTTTGCACGACATACTTCAGTGGTAAAGTTAACGTCCGCAAAACTCGGATGGATGCATCACAGTCTAGCTAAGCAAATGGCACATGCCACTACGTTGCTGCAGTGCTTGACTGGCTGCGTTTCTTGGGACTCTAGGACCATGTGAATGATTGGTTGTTTTGGTTAGGTTGGGTCTCCTGGTGTCATTCCTGCGGCATATGTGGGGCCATATAGCGTTTCCATGAACTCTGTGACCTGTGTGGTACGTACAGACCACGTTCCGAACAGGAGCTGAAAATTTCCGGACAGAATCGTCACCGACATTTGTCCTTCATTGTGTAAGAAGAGGACCACTATCTTTGTCGTGATGGATTTGCAATCATCGGCGAGCGCTGAGACGAAACTATGCTCCTGTGCGTGTTTCTAGCTTCCCGTGTCACCAGGGTCTGCAAATGGTTAACGTGTGTAGTGGGTAAGAGCGTAGAGGCGGCTTTGTGAGAGATAGGGATGATTGGAAGTTATGGTATTGTTAGACGCAGAGGTATACGAACAGGGGCTTCGCTCCCAACGTCATTTTGATTGGGAGGTGTAGCGAAGGTGGCCCAGAAGGCAGTCAAGTAAATTATAAAAGTGCAGACTTTGGGCCAAAACTGATCGGAATTGTATTTTTGCAGGTACCACGTCGTATTTATTACAGTATTGTATGGATAAAATGCGTCTATTTTTTTCAAAAAAGATGCCAAGTAAAGATGTCTGGCTTCAAAATCGTGCATTGCGGGCGAGGGTTGGGACTTAATATATATATATATATATATATATATATATATATATATATATATATAAACACACTTTGTTAAAGATAATAGCGGTGTCGCTGTTAATAATCTTTCTACGGATATTTTCAGTCCTACGGATCAAGGGCTTGTTTTCTGAGATGTGCTCACTGAGAAATGAAGCAAAACTCACCATGGCAAGAAAAGTCCGTGTAGTAAACCACATAGTAATATAAGTTACATGAGATGAACTATGTGGTTGACTACATCATGGCAAGAGTCCATGTAGTGTAACGAAATAATAACATTGGGTACATGAGAATAAACATATGGTTTGCTACATCGACTCTTCTTGCCATGATGAGTTTTAATTTAGTTCTCAGCACACACTGCTCAGAAAAGAAACGCTTGATTCGCGAGATTGAAAATATATTTAGGAAGACTATTAACAACAAAGCTGCCATCCTTAACGACCATTGTTAATTACATACTCTGTTTCGAGAATACACGGATATATATATATATATATATATATATATATATATATATATATATATATATATATATATATATATATATATGTATGTATATATATAGCGATTTCGCCCCAGGCGCCGAATCAAGTGGATTACATACTCTGTTTCGAGAATACATGGATATATATATATATATATATATACATATATATATATATATATATATAGCGATTTCGCTCCAGGCGCCGTATCAAGTGGATCTGAAGGATCGGCCCTCCCTGTCTGACCCTTCCGGTATCGTGACAAATACAGGTACCCGTTCTGGGTCTCGAGCCTAGTCCTTGCCACGTTGCCACCGAATCTGTTGTCCGGATCTTCATCCATCAGGCTACGGCGGAGTTTGACCCAACCTGGCTTTAGAGGACAGTTGGATTCGGAAGTTACACTGACACGTTATGCCTTTTCCCATTCGATTTCGGAAATTACGGATTAAACGAGTTTGCTAATGTCATGCATGTATTCGTCCTGCATCATCTGCACAACGGAAACGATATAATATCGCATAATTCCAGTTCATCACAAAATGCCAGGAACTGTCCCCAGGTCCTGAACGCGCACTCCAAACTGCTGACCTTTTCCACCACTGTCCCCACGAGATCTCACCCAAATTTGTCACAGGTGGAGTCGGGGTCGGGGGGGGAGGCAAACGCTGATTTTCAACTCATTACTCACTATGCATGTTACGCAGGCTCACTGTTAAAATTCTTGGATTGTTGGGAGACAGCATCACCGAAGTCGGCATTTTACCAGTATTATACGAGTTGTTTACCTCACAAAGGAAAAACGTCACATGGCGACTGCGGTACCAATGACGACTGAGCTAGCCGCCATTCGCTACTAGGCGTGTAATTTTCCAGAATCCCTTGTGGGTGGATTCGGGTGCCAGGATCATTGTACCTCCTTGGATTTCGACCCCCTTATTTTGAAATACAGGGAACTCGGGATTTTTCATTGTGGGGGTAAAAAAAGCGAGCTTTGAGAGCATAAGAATGATCGGTTTCCTTTGGGTGCGTGTATGGATGCATTTCTTTGCCGCGTTTTTTATCATGTAGCGGATGCCCATATATATATTCATACCTACCTTCTTTGTATCCATACGGGTACTTTTCGCCTTATGAAAGAGTTTTAGGTTTTGCTTTTTGGATTATAAACTGTATTTGGTTTGTGGATGAACAGGTCGTGTTTCTGGGTGCACTAATCTAGTTTGCGGGTGCATGCGCACCAAAAAGAGATATAAGGCTGCACTCCCGTTCGCTAGCCAGATTTCATAGAATCTGTCTGTTCGCCGCTTTTAAATACACATCCAAATCTAATAATGCCTCACATAACTAACTTAACACGTTCTTCACCTATTGCTGCATTTGCTTCTGTCCCTTCGCTGAAATTCTGCGGCAGTTAAGCTTTCGTTTTGGAAAGTGACGAAGGTTTGACCGTCAAGGGGAGGTTACTGTGGTTCTGCGCAGGACTGGTTGAACCGTCGCCGCTTGTGATGCTGCTGTCACGGGCAGGGCGTAGGATCCTATACATTTGGGGCTCCCCCCCCCCCTTTTTGTGATCCTTCACCGCAGGTTACGAATAATGGTCTTAAACGGTGAGGTAAATTAACAGTGAATGAATAATATATTATTAATAGTGTCCTTCCTTTCTTCAGGATCACGGAACCGATGTCAACAAAACTGTGTGGAAAAACTCTCCGTCCATATCTTGGATTTACATCCCGCCAAACGAAGTTGACTAAGTCGCGTCAAACAAAAGCATTCCAGTTCATCATTTGAAAATGTTTCATTTCGTCGAAATCGATCATTATGTAATCTGGTGGGTTTTCAATACGTGGGATGTCCCTGCACGTACGTTAGGTGACATGCTTGGGTCATCATGGGTTATGCGAGGTCACCTAAGGTCAATAAAATACATCCTCACGAAATGCAATGGAGATCATTCCGTTGTATCCGAATAGAAATAAGTAATTTTTCGTTTATACTAATTGACCTTGGATATCTCAGTTGACTTCACCTAGTTTCTTTCTGCTACGAAGTAACTGCAATTATCATTCGTTCAGGGTTCCCACCACTTTCCCATGTGACCCACTAACAGCATACTGCATTTTGTTACACATGGCCCTGGTTGACTTCGATTGACCTAACCCAGGCTACCTGTGCCTTTGGATTGTAAATTGATCGCGCAGGCGAACTCCCCACAATATGCTGCATCTGGCTGTCCGGCGGAACCTATTTCATACACAAAATTTCGGCCTTTCGGCACGACACGCGTGCGGCCGTCCGCTATAGTGACAAAAGAAGCTAACAGATGTTTAGCTGGATTTTGGATAAAGAGGTATTGGCAAACATGGCAGAAACTTTAACACCCAGCTGCCTAACAATCTAATCGCGCTAAACATCTATAACCAAAGCCCTACGACACCTGCGTTGGTAATGAAAAACAACGCATCCAACGACGATTGACATTCAAGCAGACCAGCGTCGTGCACAGCTTCAAATGCAACAAGGGAGACCGTGCACCCCTGTCTAACAGTGGGCACATTGGCAACACAACAGCAACGTAGTCAAGACCCCTGTCTAACAGTGGGCACATTGGCAACACAACAACAACGTAGTCAAGACGTCCATGCACCAACCCGGCGGTCCTATAACCCACACGGAACAGCATCACGGCACCCGTTCGACACGTCATCGGTAACGCTACCATCTTAGCGCCAGCGCGTGACGAACGACACCTTTTGGCGCTCCAAACAATTTTGATCCGCGAGATAAAATTAGTGATTAACAGGCAGGTGAATGCGAAGGCGTGTTTGTACCTACTGCCGTGAGGTGTCTGGCCACGATTCCCTGGAGCTTCCCGAGGTTGAGCGTGTTGTCGTGGTCGAGCTGGTCCTGATGATTGCGATACGGGACCCAGGCGTTGACCAGCATGGTGGTGGCCGTTTGCCGGAAGATGTACAGGTACCAGCGCCTCGATCGGGAGCTGAATTTGTAGATCGTCGACCTCATGTCCAGGAGGTCCACGCCTCCCATGAACTTGTTGGTCCTCACAACAGCGGGCAAGGAAACAATGACATGGGTCCGAGTTTCTTGCCCCACCGCTTGACTATTGTTGCTGGGTCTGGGCCCACGAAAGAGGACAGCAGGTTCACGATGCGGTTAGCCTACCACCACACCATGACGCAGTTAGTTCTTTGGTCCACCCGGAAATTATGGGAATTACGTCCTTCTCTTTTCAGGGTCTTCTCATATTTTACCTTGCATCCCTTGACTTGGCTGCTTCTCATTGCGCCGATGTACTGAATGCCCTTTTCTTTGATTTTTTTCAACGAGTGGCAGTGACGAAAAGTAGTTATCTGCAAACAGTCTACAGTTAGCTTCTTCTGGCAGCTTCTTCTTGCTTGCCGACTGCAGCCTTTGGCGAAATTGGCAGTCAGATAAGCTTACTGACGCACGCTCGGTCCACTACGTGGGATCCGGTTGATGAAAAAAATGTTCATTTTTAAGGGGTATCGGTTCCAGCATACTGCATCGGCAATTAAAGGTCAGCAAAACTCAAAATAGGTATCTCCTCGAAGAGAACTGAACGCCCAATCGTACAGCAACACGTGTGTGCAACGGCAGATGGCACGTGGTCAAGCCTAGAATTGGGCTTGAGGCTGGTAAAGTCGGCCGACATTTGGGCCAACGGACTTGGCTTCGCAATTTTAAATGCATGCATCACCAAGGGCTGTTCTCGGACGGCTACAGCCACCTAGACTGCATGCCATCCTCATGACACTAAGGCATAATTCATCGCTAGAACATGCGATCGCTAAACTGCGGCATTCCGTACCACCATGAATGACTGAAACCACCAAGCGGAAAAAAATGTATTGAACCAAGAAATGTTGCGGATGGCCTTCGAACATTTTGTGCCGAATATTGTTCTCCGAGTTTTTGACAAAGCTAACTTGTCGCCATATGATGTTTTCGCAGTCATTTCTCCCACTGACGATGTCCATACATCCTTGGAGTTCATGATCCCTTTAGCAAAGTACATCAGCGGCAGTGTCTCCAACGATTACGCAACAGGACCGAATCGATGAAGAGCCGGTTTCCATGGCTGACTTGTACACGTAGTCGGCTGGTCTTCCTCGGTCCGCGGGAGGTGTTCATTGTTTCCAGCAAGAGTCAGGAGCGACCAGACATGGCTCGTCCCGCTGTGAAGGTCCTGCGGCTCGTCGTCCTGCTGGTGACGGCCGACGCCTTGAAGCTGAAGGTCCTACCGCCGGCGGGACACGGCATGCGTGTTTTGAAGACCCTGCCGGGCTTGAGGGCGGTTCAGTGCGGAGTCGTCTGTGCCCAGACCACGAACTGTCGAGACATTGCCTACCACCACGAGGCATCTGGTGGCGAATGCCAGCTGCTGTCTGTTTGTCTGCCTCTCTGGAAGAAGCACAACCGCGCCTGCTACAGGATCGTGATGGAGTCGAAGAATCACTCTGAGGCGGAGCAGAGCTGCCGCGACCTCCGCCCGGGCGCCCACCTGGCCTCGATCCTGTCGAAAGACGAGAACAACTTCGTAGCGTCGCTTTGTCCCGACTGTGGCACGATCCACATCGGTCTGATACATCTGCCGGAGTGGGGCGACGCTGTTTTCCGCTGGGTGGATGGCAGCCCGCTGAACTTCACCGAGTGGGGCGCCAACCCTCCGCAGCCGAATGAAGAAATGCAGTCTGTAGTAGGCACTACTCTGGACGTCAGAGAAGGAGCATGGTATGACAAAACGGCCCTCGTGTCTGAGTTTTTTGCGTGTAAATATGTCCGATAGCATCCTTGTCGTACATTTTGAGGACTGCGCGCAGCAGATGCATAATTGTTATGCCTGCACAAAACGTAAAAGCTTGATGATTGAACTGTGCCCGTTATTTTACATTAGTAAAATTACTGCGTTGTAAAAATAGACGCACCGCTCGGTTTAGTTCCCATGTCTTCGTCACTGGGTTCGATGATCAAAGCACCCAATAAATTTATTGGCACCACGTGCTAATGAGAACAACAAGGGTCAAAATTAAGAGATAGATATGTTTTTTTATCTTTTTATCAAAACGAAAGGATGTTATATGATAAAATTAAAAATGCCTCCTTCAGGCTCACACGCACTTAGAGGGAAACGGCATTTACCAATGTATGCTCAATCCAGGACTTTGACGTCTGCATTGGCCTTCGCGGGGGCTAGAATTTCGACCTTGAAGCTCGCACTGGTGTCGACACGTTGCATGCTGAAGTGGCTGCCATCATAGGCTCGCCTGGAGGCGTGTCCGGTTTCATACGCTTATTATTATTATTGGTTAACTTATTAGTTAGCGGTCTATGCAACTGGCGGAGATTTACTCGCGAAATGCTGTTTATTTTGTCAAGCATTTTGAGTTTCTTGGTATTACTCTCATCCGTGCATGCCAGTTGTGCCATTTCCTACTCGTTCTGAATAATTCATCTCCGATTTTAACGGCGGTGCACTTTGATTCGTAACAGTGATTCGTGACCTGACCTGGATGGAAGGCATTGGTACTTTGACATGGACGGTAACTGGGTGTCTGCATCACTCCGCACTAAAAATGTTTTAAAAAATCCGGCAATTTCCGAACAAAAAACTGAAAATAGACATGTCCATTTATGTCCATGACTCGGAAAATTCCGGAACAAATCTGAGATTTGTTGCATATATCAAAATCTCTAGTCGTTAAATGTTCCGTTTTGTTTTGAAGTTTGTATCGCATTTCATTGTTTTTGTGTGTGTGTGTGTTATTTCTCGTGGGAGAATACACGACAAAATCCTGGAATTCTGTGCTGATAATTCTCTGGTGACAGTTGCATCAGTGGTAGGATGGCAAATTAGACACCATTATTAGCACAGCCACAGCCCTGCAGCTGACGAACGCTGCCACTTCTGCGGGAACGTCGGTCACTTCGCGACGGTGTGACCGCCGCCCGCCCGCGGTGATCGCGGCGCCCGGCCGCGGCTGGCACGGCCCCAGGTCACGTGCGCCGACCGCCGGACAATGGCAGATCGGCTTCACGCCGACCACGTTCACGCCGTCGGCGGAGCGCGACGTCTGATACGGCTTCGGGACGCGCGGACGGAGCACGATCCGACGATCGGCGAGTTGTCGCCGTTGTCCACTGGACTGGATGGCGGCGCGGCCCACGCGACGAGTGGAGATAACTTTCGCTCACCCAGCAGGCTCATCATCGGTGTCGTGCACGCCTGACACCGGCACAAAAGCCACCGTGATGGGTGTTGACATGGCGGCGTCTCTGGGCATCACGTCAGTCGGCGACGAAGCCAGCTTCTCGTCTGCTGGACCCACGCCACTGACCTGTGTCGGTGAGTTCCACGCCACCGTGACGCTGGGCGACCGCAAAGCCGTCACAACCGTGTACGTGCTGCAGGACGTGACCGGCTTCCTGTTCAGCTGCTCAGCTGGCATGATATGGTGCGTCTACGAATCTTGCCAGCCGACTTCCCCACCCAGATTCCGGCCAGAATCGCGAGATGCAAGTCCGCCACGTCCGCGGACCGCCCGTGCGGGGACCGAAGAGGCCGCCGCTGGGCTCGCTCGCAGCCGAGCGGACCGAATGCCCGTCGTCTGGTGCCAGCTATACCGGATAAATGTCCAGCGACATCTACCGCCCCGACCGCCCCACCAGCAGCCTCTCAGCCGTCGGCAGACGCCCCGCGCGGCACGAATGCCGCGGAGCCGCCGCATCAGAAGCCGACGTCCGGTACCACCCCTGCATGGCAACACGAGTACGATCCGCCGGATGCTGTCATCAAAGAGCACGAGTTGTCGAGTCGCCATCAAAGAGTCGTCATCTTGACTCTTTGAAGAGTCGTCATCAAAGAGTCGAAGTTGCATTTTTCGACAGGTGTTTGACGACAACGAAACGCTCCGCGAGATATCAGGCGGCCCCATGGTAATTGAGCTGAAGGACGACGCAACCCGAACAGCCGCCAGGATCATCCTGTACTGCTGGAAGGAGGACATCAAAAGCCAGATGGACAACTTGGTGGCCAGAGTTTGCGGGGACCGACGTGGTGAAATATGCGGATGACACACAGATCAATGTTACAAACCGAAAAGACGAGCTCCAAGCTCTTACTTGCCGTATGGAGTCCGCTCTTGCTAGTATGGACACTGGGTTCCGCGCGAACGCTCTCAGGGTTAACCCTTTAAAAAAAACCGAGCTCATCACCTTTGGAAGCCGCCAAAATTTGCGCCTCCCAAATGTTCAAGTCATCTTTCGTGAGGCTGTCCTCGTGCCTTCTAATGAGGCAAAAAACCTGGACTTGATTTTTGACAAAACCCTGTCCGGGAATTTTCACGTGTCACTGATCAGTCATCGCTGCATGGGCACCCTGTGCAGCCTCTCGCACATGCGACACTACTTACCGAATAGCGTCCTAACCACTCTTGTCACAGCACTTGTAATCTCACAGGTCAGATATTGCGTTTCTGTTTACGGAAATCGATTAAAGGGAAACTTGGACGAAATTCAAAAGATTCTCAACTTTGGAGCCAGAATATTTTTCGACCGAGGAAAATTTGCACATGTGTCTGTACGACGTGTGACTGCACGACAAACTCGCTTGGCTGCGGTCGCAACAGTTCGTGAATTATTGCACATTCAATCTGGCACAAAAAGGTACGAGTACTAGGGTGTGGAAGACCGGCATCACTAGCGAACGTCCTCCAACTGAACAATGCAATACGAGGACGAAAGACGAGGAAAGACCGGTTGTTTCGGGTCCCACTCTTCAGGGCAAAGAATGGAAGGCGGCGTTTCAGTGTCAGAGCGCCCACTCTTTACAACCGGCTTCCTGCCGAACTGACAGCGACGCGCCAGCAGAGTTTCGCACGTAATTTAAAACAGATGTTGTTTAACTCGATGACGAATTAAAATCGTGACTGCTTTGATGGTGTGCACGTACGACGCCTTTGTATGTTTGTGTGTCCGAGTGCATTTTCGCCTTGCGTTAGTCTGAGTCGGGATTTTAGTAGCCACTGTGCCAAGTGGACTACCCCACGATTGTTATACAATGCAATACAATATAGCCATCCGAGCCGGTGGACTCACCAGCTGAGTGGTACCACAATGTGGTACCCGTCGCCAAGAAGGGCGGTGGCGTCAGGCTCTGTGTGGACCTAACCCGGCTTAACAAGTACGTGAAGCGGCCCACATACCCTCTCAAGCCGATCCACGATTCCGTGGCCGGTATCGAGGGAGGCACGCGGTGATTGACTGCGCTGGACGCCATGATGGGCTACTTCCAGGTCCCCATCGCTGAGCACTGTCGGGACTTGGCGTGCTTGGCCCCGGGTACGAATGCGGTTCACGAGGGCCGCTATGGGCCTCGTCTGGCAGGGCGGCGAATAAAATCAGCGCGGAGATGCCCTCGGCGACATTCCACAGACGACCAAGATCGCAGATGACCTGCTTAGGTGATGCCTAGGTGGTGATTAGGTGATGCTACCCGCCGGCATCGCACACGTCATCGCCATCCTCCAACGCTGTGACGAGCGTGGCATCACCATCAACTCGAAGAAGTTCAAGTTCGCGCGGCACTCGCTGGACTTCTGTGGCTATCGCATCACCAAACATGGCTGCACGGTCGACAACAGCAAGCCGCAGGCGGTCTCCGAGTTCCCGCAGCCAGACAGTGTTACTGACCTCAAGTCGTTCATGGGCTTGACCAATCAGTTCGCCGGATTCTCAGCTGGATTGGAATGGATCTGGATTCTCGCCGGAATCGTTAGTCCTACTCGACCTCTCCGTGACCTGGTGAAGCAGCGCACCTTCTGGAAGTGGACTGCGCAGCACGGAGGAATCGTTCCAGAACGTAAAGGAGGCAAGGGTGGCGCCACCTATACTGGCGTTCTTCGACCCCCGCGCGCCCACAGCGCTCCAGACGGACGCCGCACGAACCAGCGGACTGGGGTACGTACTGCTGCAGCGACACGGGGACGCCTGGAAGATGGTGCAGTGCGGTTCCTGCTTCCGCACCGACACGGAGTCGCACTACGCGACGATCGAGCTGGAGTGCCTGGCATGCCTCTGGGCGTGACAGAAATGCCACACGTACCTGGCCGGCCTCCCTCACTTCGACCTCATCGTGGACCACCGCCTGCTGGTGCCCATTCTCCACTCCTCGCAGCTCTCGGAGATTGAGAACCCGTGGCTGCAGTGCCTGCGCGAGAAGCCCACGCAGTACACCTTCACCGCCAACTGGCAGAAGGGAGTGGCCCACTGCGTCCCAGATGCCCTGACCCGTGCTCCCACCAGTGACCCGGGACCTGAGGAGGAGGTCACCGAGGTTCAGACGAGATGCACGCGACTGTAGTCGCGATTGCAAATTGGTGGCGGTGAACACAGTTCAGAACAATGGAAACAGTAGGTTCGATAGGGACGTTGGTGAACAAGTTTTCGATATTTCATGGAAGCTAGGATGCCGTTAGGTTGGCTTGAGTGTAGGATGTCGATGAACTGGTCAGTTGACAAGGAATATGATCTAGAGGCATATGGTGGACGTAAGGCGTTAAGACGTTTTGCTAGTTTGTAGGTAGGGGATAGGATCTCAGAAATTTTTCGTTTTGATGTGCTGCTTGTTTTGTGAGTTGTATGTAAGCATGACACGGCGAAATCACAAGGATCCCTAAAACGTATGGTTTTTGTTCGATATCTTGAGTCTATATCTAGCGTCTAGAGATATCTTGATGATAACGACACCAAAGACGACCTCTTGCTTTGTCGTTCCTTGGCCACCACAGTGCAGGCGGATGCTGTCATGTAGATAGTGTCGATATTCTTTGAAAAGGAGGGTCTTGAGCGGGCGAAGCTGGTTGGTGTATGTAAAGTCGTCTCTCCCACGTGCCATCTCTTTCATCTGTTCCTTCACAATTGTGTCACTCGGAGTGGCGCGCTCAGCCACCTCAGTGATAAGTTCCTCCACAGGTGTCAACTGTTATATATGATTGAATTTCAGAGATTTAATGTGTCCCAGTTGATCAGCTGTGCCAGGTGTATTTAGAGGCAGTGTTAAGTTGGAAACGTGTCTGCAAATAGTCATTTCAAATAAAATATCATCGTACACTGCATTCCTGTTGCTTGTCTTGGAGCATACCCATGTCGTCTGCATGATCCTTTCAGATGAACAGAGGTGGTTGGTAGAACATACGTGCCTTCCAAGGATAAAATGTTGCTTTACACAGTGATAAACTGAGCTTAGAGATTGGTTGTCTTTGCTAAGACTTTCAACTGAGAACAGTATCGACTTCCAACGTTTGCAGCCCAAGGGACGTCATTTTGCGGTGTCTGAAAAAGGGGTGTCGTTTGTATGTTTCTAGAGGGACTTGAACTCCTGAAATGTTCATCTGAGCCCCTTTACTGGTCGTTCCAGCCATCCTAATATTTTCTTATTCTTTACCAAAATACATGTTAAAAGGAAATATGCTGTCACGTAATTTTTTTTGTAGGCAAAATACAGCACTGGTGTAGTGCGAACAAAATGTTAAAGAAGACATTCTATCCATTCTTCACATATACAGTATATATATATATATATATATATATATATATATATATATTGATAGATAGATAGATATACGCGTGTGTGTGTGTGTATATAGATATATCACCTCCCGCGTTTTAAGCACGATTGCCTTTTTTAAAAATGTAAATCTGTCTTCGGTTAAAATGAAGTGACCAAAATCCGGCGACGAAATCACTTCAGGGGAGGTTAGTTTTGCTTAGCTGTCGGGCTCCTCTGTTCGGCCTACAAACTTTTACACAAAATTGTCTGTCCCTGTCCCTATATCCCTGCAGGATGGCTACTAGTCTTGAACGGGTCGTCCATCTTTCGGTGGCATGCAGCAGGCGTGAAGGGTACGCCGATGTAATGCTGCCAATAGTAGGTATCGGTACGTCAATTTACGTACGTTTATTATACAATTTACGCCGCGTTAATTAGGATGCCGAGGCAACTTTGAGCTAACGCACCTGGCAAACTGGCGAGTTGGTGCGACGTTGGCGTGAGGCGAATGTGACCCGTGCGGCTGGTAGATTACAGGGAGTTTTTACCGATGATGGCTATGCATAGGTCATGGCGAAAGCTTTTTCACTCAGATGGTGAGATTTTTTCTTCACACTGTGAGAATCGTGTCGTTGGAGTGTCGAGTGCTGGTCGTTCTGCTGTTGGATATTCTTTGCAATATATTGTCATATTTTGTGTTCTTTGATAATGAAATCCAACAACGTCGTTAACATAGTCAAAAACGAAGTAGGATGCCGTCCGGGACTGCCCCGGTAGAAAAATTAACTGATCAAGTCACTTATGAATGTGGCTCTCACTCACTAGACAGGAACCCGGTGCTCTGAGCAGTGACGTGAACGTTTAAGGAAAGTGATACAACTGTACATCAGAGCATTAGCGCCACCGTTTCATTCCGGTGGCCGTGGTGTTGATGCTGGACTCCATTGTAACTTATCAGTTATAGCGAAATGGCTTTAAGGCTAGGCTTTTATGCGGAAGTAGTGGTCTTATGTTGCGAAAAATGATGAATCAAATATTGTGATGCATTGCGAATTGTCTGGCTTAATCTTCAGCATGCCGATGTGACTCTCATGTCAAGCACACAGGCACACGAACTGTAAACAAATCAACCATTGGCAACTTAATGATGACGAAGCGCCGAGCCGGCCCTCAAATTGTCCTGCACCAATTATGCTACTTGTGAAGTCAGCAAAACGCCACACACATAACAGGTTTTTACGTCAAAAATTAGTTAAATTAGTGTCTACAGTGTACTCTAAAGACTGTCTGGTATGCCAAACATTACAATTATAAATGGCAGTTGATGAAAAGAGACTTGAAGTTGACAATGTTGTTCGGCGTATTTTGTTCCATTTTAAATAAATCATTTCACCCCTCCCAAGGACGGCAAATCAAGCCTCTTGAAATTCAGCTCAGGACGACTATGACCTCATGCACTCGCCCAGTTTTATTCGCAGGGAGATTAGCAGAATTTTTCAGGGCTTCAGCCTTTTCTATCGACGGCGAAATATATGGTCTCCTACAAAGTCCTGCAATATTAAATGATAATTCGTGAGAAATTTACATGAACGATACTTGTGGCCGTTCTTGAATTCCTCTGAGGAAATATGCAGGCATGGCTTGGAATACCTACATCCTGAAAGCCGAAGCGATATTGCTTCATTAACCCTCGAGTACAAGGTCGCGTGAAGAAACTATCACATATTGATATGCTGTTGAAGTTTCAACTTATCAATGTGGATCGCCATAAGAAGGAAAAATACAGGCATATCTTTACTCAACAATGCAATCATTTTTATATCACGACATTGTACTACAAATGCTTACCTTCGTGCCCAATGTCTTTTAACCGGCGATCATTTCTATTATTGTTCAGTCGCTTATACTAACTTATGCCTATAGGATTTCACCCACTTTCGATGATCATGGGCATGGTGGGCACCAGCGCGATCTCAGGTGGACCACCCATGGCCTGAATCACATTTTAAAAACAGTTTAAGTTTTCAAAACAGGAACGTGCTTCAGTTAAAATCGTTTTCCATTTCCCGAAGCCTCCTGCTCTCCGACGCCCTAAAAATCCATTGGCTCTGTAAATACACCCGATAAAGCAAAAATGTCGTGTCCCACCTGTATTGAAAAGGCTGGTTTAACTTGCCAGGAGCGCCACGCTCCACATGTGCGCATGGTTTCGTCTGTCAACGGTTTTTGCAGCCAGCTGCTAATTCACTAAAGCTTATCTATACGTGGCCTGGAACTGTTCTGACACCAGATGTCAGGCCGCTCTCAGCTTGATATAAGGCCACAACGGCGACAGCGTTCATTCGTTCGCTTGGTGGCGGATAGCAGGGACGCTGGCGGCGTACGGGGTACGGTAAGCCAGCGATCGTGAGCAACATTACGCTGCAATTGCGCTTCGTCTTCTGTGGTGTTCAGACACGAGTCTCAGATGCCTTAGACTGAGAGTTTAACGATGGCAGCTGTCTCTTATGAATTTGTATTTTCAGGTTTTTAGAGTTGACGTTTTTTGTCATGTCCTGCGGTTTAGAAAGAGATGGTTTCTGCTCACGCAAATGGGCGCTAACACCTCATTGAGCCTTAGGAGCAAACTGATGTCTAGATGGGTACACGTCATAGCTGCTGGACGTGGTTAGGTTTCGTTGCCTGTCGTACTTATTCATGTAACAATAAACAGGACTTCCGTTGGATGCGTCGAACTGAAATTCTTCAAAGATCGTCTTAGTCCTGTCTCCGTATTCCTCATCATTGCTGTTTAGCTGACTCGCTGGCAAGAGGGTGCCAGCTTTATTGTAACTGTGATCCAGAGTGCACCATTGGCGCGAGCTCCATTTGAACCGTGTGCAAGGCGCACTATCCTTCAAGTCCTGATTCCAATACCACCGTTCTTAAAACCACCTTCAGATGTCACTAGGCAGCCTTGAGTTCTGTATTGTGCACAGCTGATTTTTCTCCTTGCCGCTTATGGTGTAACCGCTGATGACGGCGAATCCTCATTGAAACACCGTTGACGTCTATAAACCCTATGTCCGCGTGGGGAGAGCTTCACAAGCCCCTTCCGGTTTTCGGATCCCATTTCCGTGATTTATAAAGCAGCTTCACGAGATTTGGCGATGTCATTTGAGGTCATTTAACCACAAAGGTCGAAGTTGACCTGATTAACATGCAACCATGATAGTTCCCCTTTTCATGTCCCAGGCACCACCGCTGTCCACATTATCGAAACAACGTTATACGATTTATACTTATTAAGTATAACCTGACTAGTTGATATTAAAAAGATGTTTGAAACGTTTATACTAACTCAGTTTTAAGAAAAGAAATACTCCTCCCATTTCCCAAACCACATGAACGCCTGTGACTTTTCCCAAAATTGCAAAGGTGTGGGCCAAAGGGAAAATTCCATTCGACTGGCTTTCGATTTTCTGCTAACTACATCGCATTCGGTCCGTGAACAGTGGAATTATAACAAGTCAAAAATTACCTTCTCTTTCTGACTTTTTGCCCCCCGCCATGTATTCACTCCTTTTAAGATTTTCCAAGCATCTTTTTATAAAGATGTAGTTTACGTCATAGCGGTTTCATTGTCGTTTGATGCGATAACACCGGACGTGTAGCCTCGACATCCCAAGGGAGGCCGAATAAATCCCCCCACACACGAATGTGCTTTAGCGCTATTGGTGCGAGAATAGGTTTAACCCTCGCTGGGCCGAGGGGGCCCACGAAAACCCCTCTCCGGTTTTTCGAGGATGGCTAAAAAGCAAAGAGGCGCGGAGACATGAAACTTGGATTAGCTTCTCATTTATCTTTTTTAAACATTTTGTCAGTTTCTCAACTTGAAATCACCTCAGGTCACTGCCCGGGGAGAGTTCACGTAAGGCCATGTTCCGAAAATCTAGTGGGAAGGTTTTCAGAAGTTTATCAATTCACATGTTACATTGAAAGGGCTCCACAGATGCAACAGTCCTGCTGTCTCGAATTTGTCGAAAATATAAAGGTGAGTGACCTTAGGTCAGCTAAATTTCTTTAAAGCGTTTTCTGGCTATTAGCTGAGGTTTTAGGTCTAGTTGGGGATTCTGAAGTTTGCAAATAAGCCCCGTGCGTTTAAATCTGACAGGTACTGGAAAGTATATCATAACGCGAGTTACTGAGGAGGGACTTTTCTAGTTCCCCTCTCTATCTTCGCAACCAATGAACCGATTGCCTTAATTCAAAAGGCAATGGATAGCTCAATGACGTTTATCACGGTTATTTTTTGTTCTATGCACAGACGTCACCGACGGCGTCACAGGATAGACAAAGTAAAACAATTTCGGCGATTTCTAGGACGTATGCTTTCGACGTAAGTCGCGGCATTAGTGCAATGCAAAACACGAATTGTGGTTGCAGCTGCGCAGCAAATGTCTTAAAGTGTTCACTTTGGCGCTTTTTGCCTTGGAGTCAGGAAATGTCATGTGAGGCCAAGGCGTCAAATTGTCGTTCTTGTTCACTGTGTAATAAGGTGCATGTTTCTGGACTGAACTTGCACTGGTCTTAAGCGTTGTATATGATATAGAATATTGTCTATGTCCATACTTTGCTCCAGACATCAGCAGATGTCATGCTATTTCACATGCAAAACGACAATGGGACTGTTTTGCATTGTGGGTGGTAGAAGAGGTTGCCACTGACCTTCCCTATCGCTCAAGCCAGACAAGCAAATCTATATGCGCCTCTTAGCAAGATTCACCAAATGCAACGTGAGGACATGTTAGGTCACATCATACGTAGATGCCAAAACGAAATGAAATGCAACATTGTCTATGGAAGATCGTTTAGTAGCAGCAGAGAGCAGTTATTGTTCCTAGTCAGAAAAAGAACAAATGGCCATCTGTCGTAGCCTGGATAGACATTGACCCGATTAAGAGCAGACAGCGCAGATTTAACCGCCCCCGACTGGGGTCAGTTGATCGCCCCGCCCTGAGGTTTTTCTGGGACTGCGAGAAAACGAACAAACACAGAGCAACGAAATTTTGTGCACCTTTTACTTGATCATTTGTACATCTTGTACCGTAGTTTTGGCCTCAGGTCTGGTTAGGTGCCTTACCTAGGTCAGGTCAAACGGACCTATGTCAAAAACGTTTAGCGCCCTGGAACTTTTTTGAAATACAATACATCACAATTATACTTTTAGGGATTAGTGATCTTCATAAATGTAACAAATCTGCCATCTCAGATTTTTCGGAGTTTGCCGGGTCATTGACCTAAGGCCAAGCCCATTTTTAACACATGTCGTCGTTTCTCCGGAAATCGACGATGATGAATTTTTACTGTGAGGTGAATCAGACATCTAGTTACCGTCATTGGGCCAAGTATCAATGGTTTTGAGCCATTGTCCTGAGGTCAGATCACGAATAACTGTTGTAATCCAAAATGTACCATCGTCAAAATGAGCGATGAATTACTCAGAATGGGTAGAAAATGGCAGAACTAGCTTTCACAGACGTAAGTAATAACAGGAACCTCAAAAAGTTTTAAAAAATTGCATAGTTTTGAAATAAACAGACTCTCGCGAATAAAGCTCCGCCAATTGTGTAAATTGGTAACTAATGAATTTTCCCAAAATTTTTGCATGAAAAGCCATCACAAGAACCACTAAGATCAATAATATTTACATGGATAAGATTTTCGCAAAAAAATGAACGCTAAAATTAGTTCCCGTTAAATTTTTACTGCACACGGCTCCAGCGCACATCAACAGCCGGCGAGAAAACTGCAGTGTCTTTAACTCAACGTTTTGGCGTATATATTGAATAAATCCGAGAAATTGGATATGTATCGGCATTTGCGGACCTTAACTTATGCGCTGGTGCCTTTACCTATGCGTTATTAGTCACAGCCCTTGAGATTCAGGCCGTTTCTTGGTCTTATGCAGTCGGCTATGAGAAAATATATGTAGGACGTAAATTGCCTACATTTTATCTACAACTGAAAATGAAATCAATTTCGAGCTCTGCTGGTCACAAGCTTTCCAACAGTGTGCTTTTTTATCGTGCGACCAACCGTTCGTGAGTTAGAGGGATGCTGCCAACTGCCCCCCCCCCCCCGAGTCGAGCGCGATCGTCGCCGACCGACAGTCGTGCGCAGTGTAATTATCGCGAGACGCCGTTTCAGTTCTGTGCTTGACGCAGTTCAGAATCCCAGCGAGTTCATATTGCCCCTTTTTAGAAAGAGTAACGTAACCTTATCTGACCTGACCTAGAGTGACCCTGACTGGATGAAAAGCAGGTAATACAAAACTGGTCATCAAAAGGTTTCATCACAATTTCTTTTGCCACGTGGATCAAAAAGGCTGCGATAGCTGTCAGTCTTTGGCATGTGAAATAATACTAGTTTTTCACGTGACTTAGGTTGACCGTGGCCCGACCTTTTTGAACATTTTGGCATGCCACTGATGCAGAAGACCGTGACCTTCCATTTGATACACAGTTGAAGGCTCTAAGGCCGGTACTGCCAATGATGTGATGTATAAACCAACGCCAGTTTTTTCGACCTCGTGTTATGCATTTTACGTGACCTGTGACGTCGTCATTCACGTGACCAGGACTAACATAGTATTTGCTGAAAACAAGACTCAGGGCTATCGATTGGTGGTAGAACGGTTCAGATCCGACGGTTAGCTCCTGAGATAACACAGGAGGTGCCCTTTTTGACACCCCTGGGCGTTCGCGGATACAAAAACATGCCAGGCGGTGCCGGGTTAAGTTCCTGTTTAATTTTCAACGAACCTTTCTCGGAAATCGACACCTAAGCTGAAATGGTGATCGGGCAAAGTTTCATCAACCTGAAGTTAGAATTGCTTAAAATATCGATGCAGATTATCACAAACTGTCATCGACAGTCTGTGGATTGCCAGTATTGCGGCCCCACGTGTACCACTATTTCTTAAAGGTTCTGAACCATGGGAGTGAACCGAATTCGGCTGATGCAGTCATCCACACGCAAGTAAATCCTGGCATGAGGTGAGACTTTAGTCGGTCATTATGAATCATGATCTGTCCTTATGTGGCACATGACGGACATCACCATACCGTGTGCACCGCTTAGCTAATCCCGCGTATCTTCACGCTACCTCGGTAACACCTTCTAACGGCCTTGTATCGTCCACAGCAGGAGCAGATTTCGTCGCCCAGCTATCATGCTGTTTCGTCTGCTGTTGGTGGCCGCGTGCCTGATCGCCTTGGAGGCGAAGCTGGCGACCCCCGGCCAGCCGACAGCAGCTGATCCCCGGGACAGGACAGACACAGAGACCACGACGGCCGACGTTGTTACAGTTCTCCTGGAAAACGTCAAAAAGAACGTGAGCCATTTGAAACGCCGGAACTGTTATCAGTATGTCATGCTTTTCGAGCCCGTTTTTTGTATGTATACGGACAGATAAGTCATTTGTGAAGGCACATTTTCTACGCGTTAGATGTGTTACTCGCATGGCAAAATCGTTGTGGTTAACAAAGCCATGTTTGCACTTTTGAAAAGATTACCACTTTCACAGCACGTGTCACGTAACTGTATCGCTGTCACTGGTGTGGCAGGCGTATGACTGATTCGTCCTGACTTCATTGCAGGGGGAGCAGATGTTTGTAGGAGAAATCTCTGTGGGTACACCTCCTCAAGTGATGAGAGCCAATTTTGACGTCGCTCAACCGCTTGCTTACATCCCATCCAAGAAATGCGATGATCCCGTGTGTGAAAAACGCGTGCAATATGATCACTCGGCGTCTACCTCTTACCAGGTGAGTGCAGAATTCAGAGACGCAGGGCAGATTGATCAGAAACGCCATGACATCTCAAAAAACGACGAATGCTACTGCTCTGAAACTATCAATGTCTTGTCATACATCAGATCTGCACGCTTTGACGCAAAATTTGTTTTCAAGGATATGCGAGGTCGCTCCGAAATGAAGTCATCAAGGCCACCATGTGTTACGATTGATTCCATTCAGTTTGAACTTACTTGTTTTTCGTACAAGCAAATCCTTTCAAGATGATATGAGGTCACAGTACTTACCACATGTCTTGACAGATCTCTGTATGGCACCCTAGATCACAAGTTCGGCCACCACAGGTGAAGCAAGTTGTATGTACTGATTTATGATCAAACGATTTTAAACATTCGCTCAAGTGACCGGCTTAATATGGCGTTTTCGGGTTGATGAGGAGGGGGCCAACTTGATCCCTCTGGATCTCAAAAATCTGCTGGACTAGAGCCATGAAATGCACAGGGCAGGTACAGGAATAGAAAAACATATCATGTGTCAAACTTTTGTGTTTCGAGAGTGTGACCTCTAAGGCCAAATGATGTCAAATAAGGCCAGGTTCTATGCAGCTCGCCAGACTTTCGTTTCTGCTGCAAAAACTGTTGGTCATGGCGCCAAACTGTACGTGCCAGTTTTGAAGGGGACACAGAGCTTCAAAGATGGTATAAAACTTGTGATGCTTGATGTCGTATTTATGCTTAAATTATTGCTTAACCCTATTCCAGGAGGGCTAGACGGTATGCCCGATTCCCGGCAGGGGGGGCGGATTCGGCCCCCCCTGAGATCTCAAGAACTATTTGTCCGATTTCATTGCAACAAACGGCAATCGATTTGCCGTGACGTAAACCACATTTTTACAAAAAGAAATTTCCAAAATTTTGAAATTTGTGGATACAGGAGGGCAAAAATGTCAAAATGGGGGGTACTTTTGGACTTCTTATAACTCCGTTGTTTATCGACCGATTTCGATGAAACTGGCATGAATCGAGAGATTATGGATAGTGCTTTTATCGTGGGTCGCCAAATCTGAAATTTTGAGAAAATTCATGGGCGTTCACAGGGTTTCAAAAATAGGAAGATTAGTTTTCTAACAACTGAATGAACAAAAGAGGCAAACACCCTTTTTTGGCTTCTGCTAGTCATGTTATACTAAAGAAGTACAAATCGCATTACAATGTTTGTATAATGTTAGCATAGGCGGTGCCAGGGACATGAAAAAGGGGGAACTGTCACGGTCACACGTTTCTCAGATCAACTTGTGACCTTTGGCCTTAAATGACCTCCAGTGACCTTGGGGTCACTTGGAATGATGTCCTATGCATTTAATATTATCTTTAAACGTTTTCAATCATTTAAATTCACTCTATTTCAAAAATTTCATTTTATGGCTATTGCGATATCGGGTACGCGCACTGACATTTTAGGTCATAGCTCCGTGACCCGACCTGATATCAAGCTGAAACTTGGTACAAAAGTAGAAGGCATCCTTCTACGTCATATATATTCCGGGTTTGGTATTTGAAAAAAACGGCGCCGAAATTATAGCGAACAAACAAATTTCGACTTTTGACCTTGACCTGACCTTGTAAAATGACCTCAGGTAAACAAAATCACATCTGCACATGGCCCAACTATTTAGCTATACATCCATATAAATTTTTAAGTTCTATCTTTAAAACGCTGTTTTTAGCAGACATTTTCCTTTTACCCTCAACATGGCCAAAAATGGCATGAGGTGCCTCCCAAAAACGTTGCCTGACTCCGCCCCTGAGCAAAATAGAATTTTGAAATTTTGTCACGGCACGTAGAAAGAATAGCTAGGAAAAGTCACCAAGTTTCGTGAATCTGCGTTAAAAAGCCTGGAACTGGCAAGCAAAAAACCCGAGGGGGGCGGATTCCGCCCTCCCCCCTGCCGGGAATAGGGTTAAGCTTAATGTAACCCATATGACCATAATTTTATGAATTGTCATCCACCTTGTTTTTTAGCGTGTCAACGTAAATTATGGTTCCGAATTCGAATCGGACACCTAAAAATACCTTACATGTCAAATCTATGCCACAAAGGTCGGCCAAAATCATCTGAGACCAACGTAGGTGACTAAGCTAAAATGACCTAAAAAAAGTGAAAATCACGAAAATGAGCTGAGAACCAACTACCGTCACCCGATGCAATTTTATAATTAAATCAAGTATTTAGAACCAGTAAATAAAACTTGCATTGCATTTTTCCGCTTCCTCAGAATTGTACGCTGGCATGGCACGGAATGCTACACCGAAAGGAAAACCTATCTAATCTACTTCTCCCTCGTAACTGTACACCGCAATGTATGCCATACCAGGTAAATGTAGGGGCAGAACTCGAAATCATGGTAAAAAAATGCAAGACAAGTTTCTGCACAAGAAAAGTATACCAAGGCCAAGATACGCCGAAACCATATAAATGAGCACCCACGGTCATTCCTGACATTTTTGTGTACCGTTTTAGCGTCTAATGAGATATTTAACAAGACATTGGCAACATTTCCTTGTTCGGTCTCTACAGAAATGGGAACGCGTAAGCTCATTTTTGGTCATGTCTCCGTCAACCGACCTGATCTGGACCTGAAACGTGGTACACCTGCAGACGAAGAAGTGGCCTTTTACACGTGTTCCGTCTTTTCTGGTCGGAGGCGAATAGAACGGGAGATCTGTGTTCGCTGGTGACCTGACCTCAGCCAAATTATTATTATTATAATATTTAATATTATATTATATTAATTATAATATAATGTAAATAAATGAAATATAGTATAATATAATTATAATAATTAATTTTATTAATATAAAATATTAAAGATCAGCCAAATTATTTTCCCAGTTTTGCTCATTCAGTTATCTGTGCGCTCATAGGACGTTTGAAAGTCTGCCCTTGAAATTATTTTTTGACAGCCGTTTGAAATTCATCTTAACACTGTCCACTTCTGAAAACCATCTGAAAAACGTCGACAGTTTTTAACACCAAAAGATCCGCTATTTGGTTTGTCATGTGTGAGCCACATTTGGTGCAACTAGGCCGCACCGTTCGGTATTTGTTTCGGAAAAACCCGGGAGAGGGGAACGAATTGAACGACAAAGCACATGTCCCTTAAAGCGAACCAACCCTATGCTGTAATGTGGCCCTACCGGTTCAGTCCTATTCATCCTCGGTAAACGCCTGTCCGTCGATTTTTTCGTCAGTTTTTTCGTGGGTTTTTTTCCTATCTTTCAAAATGCAGGCAAGAGTGCCCTGACATGCCCATGTGACCCAATTACGTTAACCCTATTCCCGGAGGGCTAGACGGTTTTGTCGATTCCCGGCAGGGGGGGGCGGATTCGGCCCCCCCCCCTGAGATCTCGAGAACTACTAGTCCGATTTCATTGCAACAAACGGCAATCGATTTGCCATGACGTGAACTACATTTTTATACAAAGAAATTTCCAAAATTCTGAAATGTGTGGATACAGGGGGGCAAAAATGTCAAAAAGGGGGAGTACTTTTGGACTTCTTATAACTCCGTTGTTTACGGACCGATTTCGATGAAACTGGCATGAATCGAGAGATTATAGATAGGGCTTTTACCATGGGTCCGCAAATCTGAAATTTTGAGAAAATTTATGGGCGTTCACAGGGTTTTAAAAATAGGAGGATTAGTTTTCTAACAACTGAATGAACAAAAGACGCAAACACCCTTTTTTGGCTTCTGCTAGTCATGTTATACTAAAGAAGTACAAATCACATGACAATGTTTGTATAATGTTAGCATAGGCGGTGCCAGAGACATGAAAAAGGGGAACTGTCACGGTCACACGTTTCTCAGATCAACTTGTGACCTTTGACCTTAAATGACCTCCAGTGATTTTGGGATCACTTGACATGATCTCGTGTGCATTTAATGTTATCTGTTAAATTTTTCAATCACTTGAATTCACTCTATTTCAAAAATTTCATTTTATGGCTATTGCGATATAGGGTACGCGCACTGACATTTTAGGTCACAGCTCCGTGACCCGACCTGATATCAAGCTGAAACTTGGTACACAAGTAGAAGGCATCCTTCTACGTCATATGTATTCCTGGTTTGGCATTTGAAAAAATGGCGCCGAAATTATGGCAAAAAAACTAATTTTTACTTTTGACCTTGATCTGATTTTGTAAAATGAACTCAGATGAACGAAATTATACCTGCACATTGCCCAACTATTTAGCTATACATCCATTTTAGGTTTTAAGTTCTAGCTTTAAAACTCTGTTTTTGGCAGACATTTTCATTTTACCCTCAACATGGCCAAAAATGGCATGAGGTGCCTCCCAAAAACGTTGCCTGGCTCCGCCCCTGAGCAAAACAGAATTTTGAAATTTTGTCACAGCACGTAGGAGGAATAGCTTGGAAAAGTCACCAAGTTTCGTGAATCTGCGTTAAAAATCCTGGAATTGGCAAGCAAAAAACCCGAGGGGTGACGGATTCCGCCCTCCCCCCTGCCGGGAATAGGGTTAAATACCAATTTGAAACATTGGTGTAAATTCAATGGCGTTGCATCACACTACTCCCTGTTATATTTTTCGGTCAGCCCACACCAATGTTAGTATACTCTTAAGCCCAAGATCTCGACAAAGACAGATGGCAAAGCTAGTGACGTCTGTCGAAATCGTCGGTAACTTACTCTAGGGTGTAATGGGGCTATATAAAAAAACAAAGCACAGTTGAACAAACCAGACAAAAAAAAGCGCACCAGAAATGGAGTAGAAATAAGCAATTAATTCGTTGTTTTCAGTAGGAAAATAGGTATAAGCAGATGTATAACAAGCTTTAGTCTTAACCCACGTACGACCGTGGTTCGGTGGCGATCACGCCCGACTGGAGGGGGCGGTTGACCGCCCCCCTCTAACTTACGAACGGTTGGTCACACGATAAAAAATAAGCACACCGTTGGAAAGCCTGTGACGTGTAGAGCTCGAAACTGGTCTCAATTTTAGTTTTAGATCATATGTAAGCAATCTACGTCCTATATATGTTTTCTCATAGCCCAGTGCATGATACTGAGAAATGGCCTGAATCTCAAGGGCTGTGACAAATAACGCATAAATAAAGGCGTCAAGACACAAGTAAAGGTCCGGATATGCCGATACACGTCGAATTTCTCAGAGTTGTTCAATATTTACGCCGAAGCGTTGAGTTAAAGACAAAGGCAATTTTCACGCCGCTTGTCGTCGGGCGCCGCAGCCGTGCGCAGTAAGGAATTAACGGGAACTAATTTTAGTGTTCGTTTTTTTTCGCGACATACACCTATCCATGTAAATTTTGTTGATCTTAGCGGTTCTGGTGATGGTTTCTCATGCTTAAATTTAGGACGAATTCATTAGCTACCACTGTACACAACTGGCTGAGCTTTATTCGCGAGAACCTGCCTATTTCCAAAATACGCCATTTTTAAACATTTTGAAGTTTTTTGTATTACTTACGTCTGTGCAAGCCATTTCTGCCATTTTCTACCCATTCTGAGTAATTCATCGCTGATTTTGACGGTGATACGTTTTGGCTCACAACAGTTATCGTGACCTGACCTCAGATCAATGGCTGGAAGTCATTGATACTTTGCCCATCGACGGTAACTGGAAATCTGCTTCATTCCACACTGAAATTGTTCTGAAAGATTTCGCCAATTTCCGAAAAAAACGACATATCTAAAAAATGGGCTTGACCTTAGGTCAGTGATCCAGCAAATCCCGAAAAATCTGAGATAGCAGATTTGTTGCATCTATCAAGGCCACTTATCTCTGGAAGTGTCATTGTGATATTTTGTTTTCCGAAAAAGTTACAGAGCGCCGAACTTTTTTGGATATAGGTCCGTTTGTCCTGACCTAGGTCAGACACCTGACTTGATTTGAGGTCAAAACTCTGACACAAGGTGTGAAAATGATCAAACAAAAGGTACACGAAGTTTCGTGGCGCTGTGTTTGTTTTTTCTCTCCCAGTCCTAGAAAAGTTCGGGGGGGGGGGGATCAGCCGACCCCCCGGTCGGGGGCCGGTTAAGAAGCGGCAAACAATATTGCACTTCCAGTGTCCATGAAATCTCGTTGTACTTTTAAAACAGTTTTACATCTTTTTAATGGTTTTGTTTCCTGGTACTTGACTGATTCTTTATAGAGTTTACCAATAATACTGTTCCATAGTTCTGTTGCACTGTTCCATAGTTCTGTTGCCGAAAACGCAAGGGAGAAGGATCTAAAATTTTTCCGAGTGAAAGGAATATGAAAGTGCTCCATTTGCCTGGTGTTGGTCTCTGTACTACTTTTTTACATTTTAGATATCTATTTATTCATATATCTGTATGTTTATGTATATTTACGTTTTGTTTGTTTTTTATGTCTCTATCAGTGAAGTACAGTGTAGCGTGTCGTCATGCACTGTATGGTCTTGCAGGAGGACGGTACCGAGTTCGAGCTAGGTTACGGCCAGAACGTGAGCGGCATCCTGTCCACGGACGCGGTGAGCTTCGGCGGCGTCTCCATCCAGAACCAGACGTTCGGTGAAGCGACATCCATAACCAACAAGTGGTTCAATCTGATGCCAAACGACGGCGTGATCGGCCTGGGCTTCGGCAGCAGTGCTGTATCGGAGACGCCCACCGTGGTGGACAACATGGTCGCCCAGGGCCTGATCCAGCGGCGTCTCGTTCGGACTCTGGCTGGGACGGGCTCCGGACGGAGGAGAACTCACCCTGGGAGGCATCAACGAGGACCGCTACCGGGGCGACATGCTATGGGTCAACGTGACGCAGCCAGCGCGTGCCTGGCAGATCCAGGCGCAGGGCATCGCACTGGAAGGTCATTCCGAGGCTGCCTTTTGTGATAACGGGTGTCCTGTCCTTATGACCTCCGGCTCGCCGTACTTTTTTATTTCAATAGAGGCTGCAGAGGCCATCAATGATGCGCTAGGTGGCGTGCCTGTGAACAAAGAAGTGCCTGGCTTTAAAGTTTTGGACTGTACGACTCTGTGCCAGCTGCCGACGTTGAAGATCACCATTGACGGTCAGACCATGGAAATGAGCCCGCTGGAATACACGGTGGTGTTTAGGTTCGAGGGGGGTGTGCAGATGTGTGCCTCCGGCTTCCTCGGTTTGCCAGGACTGGGCGATATGTGGCTGTTCGGCACTCTCTTCATGCAGAAGTTCTACACTGCCTACGACATGGAGAACGAAAGGCTCGGATTTGCCGACAGCGTCTAATAGCCGGCCGAGATCTTTAAACGCTTTGTTCAATGTCCTGTCCACGGATAAAGTCTCCTGGCAGAGATGGGGATGGGGCAGAGTGAAGATGGCAGAGTGAAGATGGGAAGCACATGGAAGGGTCGATGATGTGGATCATCTTTGCCTTTTCGTCGCTCATTGTAAACGTAAAGCCCTTTTGCTCTGACGATAAGCTCCGCAGTACTAGGGACGTCCACCAGTCAAAAAAACTCATGGACTGCAGCCTTGCATACACAGCATAGCTTTATGTCTCACTGATTGAGCAATGCGCGCCGTGCTTTTTTCTCTTTGCTCATGTACTAATGAAAATAAATAATATTCGGCTATGTTAACGGCTTTTTACACCAGCCTGATTACCTTTACCTTCAATAAGATCACCAGACGTTTGTGTAACATTCAGTTGCAGTGCGTGCAGTGGTCGTGCAATATTGCAATATTTTGCAACATGGGGAACTGGAGGCCTTCTGATGGATTCCAACTTCGCGAGCACGCTGGTGATGTTCGTTTCACCCTCCGTCGGACCGTTGCTGAAAAACTGACTTTTGCAGCACTGTGAAGCATTCTGCAACATTGCGCAACAAGGGCCAAATCGGTGCGCGAAGCCGTCGGAACGCGTCTCAGACCATTCCAGGTGTGTCCAGGTCCCCCGACAGTACCGCGCCGGCCAGACGGAGCTGTGGCCGCTCCCACTTCCACCTCAGAGAAGCCGTCGCCTGGCGTAACTTGGGGCACCTCATACCGTCGGTCTGCAGATGCTCAACGCTTGCTGTCAACACCAGAGCTGTTTTTGGAGGTGTGCAAATGCCGGTCGATCATATACGCAGCTCACGCTGACGAAAAGGATTTGTCCAACGAGGGCAAATCTGGCGGCTGAGTGGATTAATGGATGGGCCCCTCTGCCCTCCACGGACGTTCAGTCACTTGGGGCTTCCAGACAGTAATGGGTAAATGGCTTTCACACGTTGTGGGTATAAATTTGAGCGGCTGCGTGCATGCCATTGCTCAATGAGTACTTATTTATATCCAAGGCTACTGGAACTGCTAATGCTTGCAAAGCGCCGATCCGCTATCATTAGTTCCTAGTCTTACGCCTCAGTGTCATTTGTCTCGGGATTAAATACGCCACTGTTCTTCCTTTATCCTCTAAAACCTCTTATCGGTCTCTTTTTTCCTCCAGTGGTGCAAGGTTATCAGTCGCAACAGATGCCTTCAAAGCAGAGTAAATGCTTGACCCCAAAATCACCAGCTATTAACCCGTAAAGTGCTGGGGCTTTTTCAGCTACGCTGACTGCTGGGAGGAGGTCAATTTAACCCCCCCCCCCAATAAATCGCGAACGAAACCAGGAAGAGAAACGTGGTTTTCACCAATATGTAGCACGATCCTTCTACTTCAAAAACCTCCGGGATATTTAGATCTATCTTGTAATGTTTACACGTTGGTACTCCGAGCGACCCAAAAGAGGTCAAAGTCACGGTCTCGTGCGTCTTGCGTAGAGGTCTTGGTTTTGGTCATCTAGAGACAAACTGATCACAGAAGGGCGATTAAAAATGCTACCAAGCGAAAAAAAGACATACAGAGAAACACAACTATACACCCTAAAATAAAGGCCAAGGTCAAGGCCATGGGGTAGATTGACCTTAAAGTTGATTTTCTTCCTGTTTTCTGGTGCATTGCGCTGAGATATCGCTTTGCATGGTTTTGGTACATAATTCAACATCAAAACCGAACACTGTTACCTTCCTGTGCCTTGAATGACATTTGACTTTGAGATCACTGTCCATACCTCACTGTGACACATGGCACAAGACAGCATCGTAATGTCTTAAAGCAGGAAGATATTTGTGAGGTGCGGACCATCTCACAGACGAAGTCTTATTTCCCGCTACTTACAACAGGCTGAGTGATAAAGGTTACCTAATCTAAGGCGAAAACTTGGCTTTTGTTCTTGGAACGCATCAAAATCACTTTCGGCGACCTTCAGTTATGTTTCATGGCGATAGGAGTTATATTGGTTCCCTTCATGGCACCAAATTACACAGAAGTTCATTTTGACTTCACACGAACTGTGTACCGAAGCTCACATTTTTTCCTCTCCCAGGCTGACCTAACCTTACATGGCCTGATATTGACATCAAACTCTGTAGACGTTCATCACACATTGTGGTGAGTCATACAATTTACTGTTTGAACTCCAGAGTTTAAACTGTTATTTTTAGTTTTGGCCTTGGCCTGACCTGATGACCCGACCTTATGTCGCCCAAACTTTATGTATTTGACCATATATATCTCTACACTCACATTAAGTGTTTGTATTCACATACGAAACCTAATCTGAAGGCGAAAAATTGAAATTTGGTATTGGAACACATCAAGGCCATTTTCGGCGATCTTAGGATACGTTTCATGATGATAGGGTCATTCATTCTCTTCATGTCACCAAATGACGCACAAGTCCACTTTGATATCACGGGTTTCACTGGTGACCCGATCCAAGGTCAAAATTTGACACCTGACCTTGGAACACATGAAGGTCACTTTAGACAACCTTCGGTTACCATTCATCGAGATAAGGATTCATTCCATTCATATCGCCGAATTATGCATGAGTCCACTTTGATATCAAACGATTTTTGTACCAAAGGTCACATTGTCTGTTCTTTTGACCTCGCCTGACCTGATATTGACCCCAAATGTTGCGGATGTTTAAAAGGTATTGTGATAAGTCATAAAGTTACGGTTTTTGTTTCCGAATAAATACATTTCAATTCCAGAGCTGGAAATAATTCTGTTAATTTTGACCTTCACCTGACCTGATGACCTGATCTCATGTCGCCAAATCGTCTTTAATTTTTTTCCTTAGATATAAACACAATATGCTCGCGTTAATTGTTTGTGTTTATCTCAGAGACCCGAATTTCGGCGGCTGATTAGTTTGCCGTATTCTCCGCCTCGTCACGGTCCACCACGTCACGTGACTCTGACCTGATCGAGGTCATTGATTTTCAGAGTTAAACTAAAAAAGAAACGGACATCTAACGACGCGCCTTCAATATAGGAATGAAGACCAAATTTCACTGACCTGCCTTCGTTTGTTCCCGTGTTATCATTGAAAAAGCACCGGGGGTGGAGCGCCATATTGACCCCACCATCACTTTAAGGAGATACAAGCCCCTCTGAACCTACACCAGGACCGTGCTAAGTAGATGTATTTTGGTCTCTCCGTTTTATTCAGGAGTCTGAATGAAATGCATTAAAAACGCATTAAACTTTACGATTTAAGAGTTAATTTCCACCTTACGGACTTTAGATATGCGGCCGAAATTGTCAGCACCACAACCCTGTCCCTGTTTCTGTCCCTGGAGTAACTGGGCTGCGTTCCGGGACGGTCCCTGGCTCTGGTGAAACTATACGGCCAGGGGGTCTCGACCTGGTCCGAAGATGACGGGATGATCAAGACTCTCCTTTAATCTAAGCTTGCTTATTGGCCCTTGCCTCAACCAAGTGGCTTTATCGAGATATCGCAGCTATCGCTAAAAAAATTAGTTTGATTAAAATTGAAAATTTAATAAAATTTAATAAAAATAAATCAAATTTAAAAATAAATAAAATAATAATAAATAATAAATAAAATAAATAATAATAAAAATAAATAAAATTTAAAAAAAATAGGTTTAACCCTATTCCCGGAGGGCTAGACGGTATGGCCGATTCCCGGCAGGGGCGGGGGCGGATTCGGCCTCCCCCTGAGATCTCGAGAACTACTTATCCGATTTCATCACAACAAACGGCAATCGATTTGCCGTGACGTGAACTACATTTTGATAAAAAGAAATTTTCAAAATTTTGAAATTTGTGGATACAGGGGGGCAAAAATGTCAAAATGGGGGGTACTTTTTGACTTCTTATAACTCCGTTGTTTATGGACCGATTTCGATGAAACTGGCATCAATCGAGAGATTATGGATAGGGCTTTTACCATGGGTATGCAAATCTGAAATTTTGAGAAAATTCATGGGCGTTCACAGGGTTTCAAAAATAGGGGGATAAGTTTTCTAATAACGGAATGAACAAAAAAGGTAAAAACACTTTTTTAGCTTCTGCTAGTCATGTTATGCTAAAGAAGTACAAATCGCATTACAATGTTTGTATAATGTGAGCATAGGCGGTGCCAGGGACATGAGAAAGGGGGAACTGTCATGGTCACACGTTTCTCAGATCAACTTGTGACTTTTGACCTTAAATGACCTCCAGTGACCTTAGGGTCACCTGTAATGATGTCGTGTGCATTCAATATTATCTGTTAACGTTTTTAATCGATTAAATTCACTCTATTCCAAAAAATTCATTTTTTGGCTTTTGCGATATAGGGTACGTGCACTGACATTTTAGGTCATAGCTCCGTGATCCGACCTGATATCAAGCTGAAACTTGGTACACAAGTAGGGGGCATCGTTCTGCGTCATATATATTCCGGGTTTGGCATTTGAAAAAACCGCGCCGAAATTATTGCGAAAAAACAAATTTTGACTTTTGACCTTGACCTGACCTTGTAAAGTGACCTCAGATAAACAAAATTAGATATGCACATTGCCCAACTATTTAGCTATATATTCATATAAAGTTTTAAGTTCTATCTTAAAAACTCTGTTTTTGGCAGACATTTTCCTTTTACCCTGAACATGGCCAAAAATGACCTGACGTGCCTCCCAAAAACGTTGCCTGGCTCCGCCCCTGAGCAAAATAGAATTTCGAAATTTTGTCACGGCGCGTAGAAGGAATCGCTAGGAAAAGCCACCAAGTTTCGTGAAGCTGTGTTAAAAAGCCTGGAATTGGCAAGCAAAAAACCCGAGGGGGGGGCGGATTCCGCCCCCCCCCTGCCGGGAATAGGGTTAAAATAAGAAAAAACAGCGATAGGTAAACAGCACCGGGCTGTTTTCACGTTGGTCAAAACCTGACCTGTCTGTGGAGCCTTCCTTTGTCATTTACCTTGCGAGCAGGGGCCACCAGTGTTGGCTGGGTCCTGGGCCTTCGCTGGGTGTCGCCATATGCCCAGACCAACTTCTACGGCTCCAGTCCACCTGTTCCGCAGGTGATTATCCCTTCCCCCGTAGGCGGAACCGCATCGCCAAGCTGGAACCAAGCGCATCCGAGACCGGCGTCTATGAAACCCAAGCTACTGCCAAGATGGCGGTCGTGCCACTCCACACTACCTGTGTGTATATCCCTGCCCACCTTTGCTTGGACATGTTAGCACGCTCCTGCCATCATGGGGCAGCGAGTCAACCTTTGCCCGGTACTATACTGCCGCGTTTGTTTTTGTTTTTCACCCCGCGCTATGCATCATCCATCAGTTCTCCCACAATGTAATGAGATCCAGAACTTATTATGACTGTTTGCCCCCATCGAGGTTGCTGTATTGTAATACATTAAATTCTACCTTTCCGCAGCCTGCAACCGTCAGTGTCAAGTAGGTGTCTCCACAGACAGAGCCACTGCGTACTAATCGGTTTGAACCTCAGACAACCCGGCTGGGGAGATGTCAATGATTTCTGGGTGGCGAGGATTCCGTGCAGAATGATTTCCATCGCTCCGTATGACGAACTACCTTCCCGCCCGCCAGACGAACAGGACCACTCTGAAGGCTGTCCGTGGCTATTAAGCTCATATCCTCGGCTGGATCCAAGGAAACCATACAATGATGGCTCCAGGCTCTCAAGACATTTCCACAGTAGCCATCTGCACGGATCCGCGGCTGTGTTTATGATATTCCAAGTGCAAAGACAGCCTCTACATGACGATTGTAGTCTCCGCCAGAGGCGTTGTGTGGCCGTGTATACCTGATGATAAGGCAGCGACCCCTGGCGTTCTTTGCTGCGGGAACCCGCAACTGATGATGACCTCATCTTTCCTTTAGAAAGGCGCAGGCGATTCTTAGCTGACCGCCGCCAAGAGGATGAGATGAGCAGGGATGATACTTCAGCAGTGTGAGCCGATAAAACTCAGTCTTCCCGAATTGATCTGTTGACACCATTTTGAAGCATTAACCCGCGCACGACCGTCGATCCGTTTCGAACATGGACGACTGGGGGAGGGGGCAGTTGATTGCCCCCCCTCTAACTCACGAACGGTTGGTCACACAACAAAAATAAGCACACCGTTGGAAAGCCTGCGACGAGTAGAGCTCGAAACTGGCATCATTTTTGGTTTTAGATAATATGTAAGCCAATTTACGCCCTATATATGTTTTCTCATAGCCGAGACATAGCCTATGACATGTCATAGACATAGACATAGTCTCATGCATGAGACCTAGAAACGGCCTGAATCTCAAGGGCTGTCACTAATAATGCATAGGTAAAGGCACCAGCGCACAAGTAAAGGTCCGCGGATGCCGATACACGTCTAATTTCCCCAGATTTGTTCAATATATACGCCGAAACGTTGAATTAAAGACACCGTAATTTTCCCGCCAGCTGTCAGGGTGCACCGCTACCGCATGCAGTACCAAATTGACGTTAGCTAATTTTAGCGTTCCTTTATCTTCGCGAAAAAAGACGATCTACGTATATTTTATTCATCTTTGTGGTTCTTGTGATGGTTTTTCATGCTTCAATTTTTGAAAAAATTCATAAGTTACCAATCTACAAAACTGGCCGAACTTTATTCGCGAGAGCCTGTTTATTTCCAAAATATGCTACTTTTTCAAACTTTTTGAGGTTCCTGGTATTACTTACGTCTGTGCAAGCTAGTTCTATCAATTTCTACCCCATTCTGAGTAACTCATCGCCGATTTTGACGTTGGTACATTTTTGCTCACTACAGTTATTGGTGACCTGACCTCAGGTCAATGGCTCGAAGTCAATGATACTTTGCCCAATGACGGTAACTAGATGTCTGCTTCACTCCACACTAAAAATGTTATGGAATATTCCGTGAATTTCCGAAAAAAACGGCGACATGTCTTAAAAATAGGCTTGACGTTAGGTCAATGACCCGGAAAATTCCGAAGAATCTCAGATAGCAGATTTGTTGCATCTAGCACGATTACTAATCCCTGGAAGTGTTATTGACATATCTTGTTTTGCGAAAAAGTTAGAGGGCGCTAAACTTTTTTTGACATAGGTCTGTTTGACCTGATCTAGGTCAGGCACCTGACCTGACCTGAGGTCAAAATTTTGACACGAGATGTAAAATTAATGCAGCAAAATGTACACAAAGTTTCGTGACTCTGTGTTTGTTGGTTCTCTTGCAATCCTAGAAAAACCTCAGGGGGACAGTCAACTGCCCTCCCCCAGTCGGGGACGGGTTAAAAAAACCGTTAACGGAAATTCCGACAAGTTATAACGTGATTATTGGCGAAACAAGTTGTCCAGCACCTAAGCATAAACCCTTGTCCGACAAGATTCAATTTAAGATAAAATGACTTGAGTTAATGAGCAGATCTCCTCATCGAATTTATTCACCATGAATATTGGACTCATGGAACAGCTAACCGACAGCTCAGCAAGCCCTGCAGTGAATTTTGGCGGAACGAAACTTAAATCTAATAAGCCTCCGTCTGACCAAAGAATTATTTCGAAACGGAAATGACCAAAATTACCACGCCGATGTGTCAAGTGGCATAGCGACAATGATCCTGCCTTGTCGAAAGTATGAATAAATAAGACAAACAACGGAAATAAAAGGGACGAGAAGAAACAACAAAGGGTCAAAGCTGCCCCTAGAGCTCAGCTTGACTGAATGGCTTCGCCACAGGCATTGCAATTAACTATATGCTGATGTGGTGCCGAAACATCGACTGATATGTTCATACTACCAGCATCATTACCGTGATTGCTATCCAGAGAAAGACAGCGATCGTAGATCTTAGCTTCCTGGATTTCCTGCGGTCACGTTTATAAGCCGAGGACAATCCTAACGTCAGTCTAAGAGTAAGACTAAACACGTCAGAGAAAACTTTCTCTGTAGCCGACACAAGAGCCTGGAACGTAGATACAAGCCCCTACGAACTTAAACCAGGACCGTACTAAGTAGAGTTCTTCGGTCCCTGCGTTTTATTAAGGAGTCTGAATTTCTTTCCGGAATCTAATGGCGAGTTACATTCCAGTTCACAAGTGATGGTCTGGCTCGATGATTCGCTTCTCATGTCCGCGGAAGATAATAAGTTCGCATGCCTGTGCTGGAAGGAAACATGGCGAACCCGTGACCGTGACGCGTGACTCATGCTTCTGATTATGACGAATTAGCTCTTGAGCCGAGCATTTCATCCTTAAAGATTTATCTCGAGGAGAAGACATTAGAGAAAGATCCAGTTGTCCATGCTGGCACGTTTGTACGTCCCTTTTGTTGATTTATCACAGGGTTAACCTCGTGTCGTCTGGTTAGGTTTTTCATCTTCTCTGCGTCCGGTCGAAGCGACGCGCCGGGAATGCAGTGCTCTCCGACTGCAGTCATCACTCTCCGCGCGTAAGCTCGGAGCCTTTCTGGGCCTCCGTGACGTCCCCCGTCGAGACCGATCGGCGCGGACGCCAGTCGGTCTGGCCTCACCCACCGCGCGGCCGTCGCCCGGCTCGGCTCGCCGCCGGCCAGGGAGGCAGAGCGCTGTTCCCCTCCCTGTGACGTCACCTGCCGCGAGCGCTGATGCATGACGGGCCGCAGCGCCGGCGGTCGCTAGGCGCCTCGCCTAGCACGCCGCGTGGCCGTGGTCGACCGACCCACGGAAGCCCCGAATAACGCGAAACACTAGACTTCGTTTCTCATGGTAAATGACCGATCTCTGCTGGGCCATACTTATTTGTTGTGCTCCTTCTGACGTTCGTCAATCAGCACTAAAAGAACGTGTGCTGGAATTTCTGACCAACGCCAAAGCTCCGGAAGTTGAAATCTTTCAACAATTTCCTTTTACGACTTTCGTTAATTTCAGTTTTGTTCAAATCCGCCGTACCTATTCGGTTTGCTAGATGGATCCTGCACACCACTGGCGAGGCAGGGGTGGAGTAAGGGAGGAGGTACTAGGGATAATGAATAGACTTGGAGTTTTTTTTTCAAAATCCGGCTCCGGCTCCAGCCATGGCATATGTCTACTGGGGCGCACTCGGACGCGGCACGCCCTGATATGTACACAGCTGGTCGCCGCTGAATATATCTTCATATAAATTTACACTTTGCTGGTTGTTCAGGTCTACATGCAGCATCCTGGACTGCCTCCTTACTGCCTTTCCACAACCTGTCTCGTCAGCCCCAGGGAATTTCAGGGATATCTTATCGACGAATTCAAAACGTAACGCATTTTTACCATTGATAAAGTGCAACCAAGAAGGGTCTTGTGAATCATAGATAGCTCTGTAGGTACTAATGTAGGGGAGACCGGGGTCAAATGTAACACGGGGCAATTGTAACAGAAGCGTTTACTTCGAAACTTACAGATGGATGACGCTGGAGTCACTACTGGACATGCGCAGTAAGCTGTTCCTTTTCCTCACGGGGTTTCAGGCCGGTGCGGCGGGTGACTCGATTGTGCTGTTCACAATTGTGTTTTTTAGAGTGTATTGTAACTTTATTTATTTTTTAATATGATCCGTTCATTCACGTATGTTACTAGACACGGGTTTAAAAGTTTGTGTGGGGTGGGTGGGGGTATTTGGTCAAAAAATGAGGGCATCAGTTGCCGCCCACGCCGCCTTGTTTTGCGTTATTTTTGTCTCAAAGATGGCGTGGCGTGACGGGGACAATTGTAACATTTTTGCTGGTATCAAATGTAACAGTGTTACAATTGATCCCTTTGGCCAGACCATTCAACCTACATTTATGTAAAATATCAATGCACTTGGCATTAATGTAACCACTGGGGCGGAGGCTATGGAAACATGCCCCGTCCAATTAATCAACATGCAATTTTGTTCCCAAGTTCAATATCAATATTATTCCAAAATCATACTTACGGTATTATTGTCACCAGTCCCTGATTTATCTTTTAGGCACTGTTTTGTCAACTTTAATTTTAAGACGTGGTTACATTCTTGGCGGCTAGTCACCGTGGTCTTACCGTAGATGTTTCACCTTCACAGCGGATTTATTAAGATATTTTATTATTTTATTTGTTGATTATTTTTTGTCTTTCTCTGAATGTTATATTGAGAATACATTATTATATCCATGCATCATGGATGATATATATATATATATATATATATATATATATATATATATATATATATATATATATATATATATATATATATATCATGCATCATTTCTGCAGAGGCTGATACATTGGGGATCGACAAGCCTGGTCCATCGGGGATCGAGCAGTCTCGTCTATCGGGGATCGCCTCGAAGCAGCTCACCCCTGAAGCGATTCGGCCGCTACCCATGGCAGGCCCAAGAAAAAACAGCCGCGCGGGTCGAAAGCGAAAGGCCGCAATTCTGACTGACACTCTAGAAAAGAGAGCGATAGAGCTAAAAAAGAGTCGAAAGGATTGCAAACAAGCTTCGAAGAAGCTCAATCTTGACAAGGACAAGCATGAAGAGAAGAAGACGAAAGCTGGTGGGAAGAGGGCTCGGAAGACAGCACGCAGGGAAAGCAGCAGTGATGATGAAGAAGACGTCTTCTGCTTTTGATGACGCGTTGGTTCTTGGCCTGGGAAAGATAGAGCTGTTATCTAATTCAGGAAAAGCTGCTAGTGTACTTGAGCTTTACGCCGTTGCGAAATCGTATGTTTTGTATTGGAGCTGTGATTTTATTCCAAGAAAGGCTCAAGATGTAAGAGACAATGTTGTTCAATAAAGGCTGTTTTCGACAAAAGTGGCTTTCACTATATCACTACACCATTCGCTAACATGTTACATTTGACCCTAGGTGCTGTTACAATTTACCCCGTACCTGGGGTTAATTGTAACAGCTGAAGTGACTTTTTGAAACAGTAATTTCGACACCTTAAAGTCGTTATTTCGGGATCTTTCCATATCCGCTACAAAGGCAAAATATCAGGGTTTGTAAAAACCCGAGAAAACGTTCCCCAAACCGAAATATTTTTGTTCCAGGATCGAAAAGGTAAAAAATGTAACATTTGACCCCGGTCTCCCCTACCTACTCGTCTTTTACTCTTTTACGCTTTACGCCATAGTCAGTTAACTATACCCAGAAACTTATGCAGAACAATAACATAAGAGAAAACATCAATAACAGATATGTTTGCCCTCTTTTGAAAAACCACAGGAGGATTACGTCACTGTCGGTGTGAGCCGAACTTCTTAACCCCCGCAGTGGAAGGGGGTTTCGCACTAACGCGCACTGGAAAGGGGGGTCTAAAAGTGCCCCATCCGATTTCGGAAACGGAAAAAGATAGAGACATGACATTTTATCGACAGGGTGGGGCTATAACGATTTACATTGTACGTAATTTTTATGGCCCTAGGTTAATATCTTCAAGGTCAAATGGGCCGGAAAAGGTCAACTTTGGACACTTCCTCGGTCGGTACAGGCCATTCCGTACGACTTTTCGAACGAAACGGGCAAAGGGTGTTCGCTTGGCCGTTGAAACGTGGAATACGACAACTTCCATTTAGCTGGCGTCTTGACTGAGGATTTCGGGTCGAGGTCATGTCAGATCATTGACCTATGGCGTCATTTCTTCATCATTTACAGATGAGATTTCGAACAACACGGGACAGTTTGAGCGTAAATGAGGGTGCAAGATGTATCTTTTGGCGTATTTGCAGAGAAGGTAGCCAACATCGGTACATTTGGTCACTTCCAGCGTCTCTATTTATGTATGTATGTATATGTATATATGTAAATACATGTGAGTATCAATGTGCCAAAAATGTTTTGATAGGGGCTTTGAATGCATATATCATACAAATCGACATATTGCAAAGCAAATCTTAACCAGGTCACAAAAAAGTTCCCCTTGACCTTTGATGACCTTGACCGGAAATGACTCCGCTATATATGTATGGGTATCTATGTGCGCACACGTGTTTTTATTCGGGTCTTTGAGTTCATATTTCATACAAATTGACATGTCGCAGAGCAAATCTGGGCCAGGTCACAAGATATTTGACCTTGGCCTTTAATGACCTTGACCTTCACTGACCTTGGCATATGTAAGCGTATCACTGAGCGCACACATGTTTCTATTAGGGCCTCTAAATGCATATTTCATACACACTGATATGTTGCAAAGCAAATCTGGATCATGCCACAAGCTGTTTGATCTTGACCTTAGATGATCTTGACCATTATTAACCCTGGCTACGGTCTTGGTACATCCATCACTTACGCCCGAATAACATCGCCTGTTTGTGTTCACTCGATAGTCTTAAGTAAAACGCTGGTTCTTTCACAAAGCTTTCATTTGTCAGCGACAACCGTCGCCTTCGTCATGTTTGCCTGACTTCAAATGCTTGAAACTTGGAAAATTTCCGGCCGATTTCCGATTTTTTCGTCACTCGACGAGTTATTCAATTGCCATAAATGGCGGGCCCGTGTCGGTGCATGCGCCTTCCGGGTACAGCCGATCTCCTTCGACCACCTGCGACGCACTGTGTTTTGTATGAGGAACTCGGCAGCGTGCGGTACTGATGGACTTTGTATAAGAGTTTCTAAGTTGCCTTTTAGCTCACCTGGACATGTCTTACTGCACATCGTCAACGTGTGCCTAACAAAAACGACGTTCCAGTCTCATGAAAACATGCCATTGTACATCCCATCTTCAAATCCGGAGAACCTGGGAACTCTCCAATTTTCGGCCTATCTCTATCCTTCCTATTATTGCCAAGATAGTTGAGGGAGTTGTTCAAAACCAACTTTCTCATTATTCCTCCTTTAACCACCTCCTTGCTTCCACCCAAAATGTTTTTCGGTGCCTCCATTCTACCTAAAACGCTCTCCTCAGTATGCCGGATAAAATTTTATCATCCATGGACAAGGGCATAATTTTGCTTCTTTGTCTGACTAACCTCAGTAAAGTTTTAATGTTACTGACCACTCCAAATTGTTCACAAAATTGCAGCTTCACTGCATCAGCACCGAATGGTTCGAAAAATTATCTCACTGGTGATAATAAGACTGTGAACTTTACAGATACTTCCAATATCAGGCAGGTTTCGGCTCCGCGACCCACTAATCAGAGTGTCTTCTAGGGTTCGTCCCTGGGACCCCTGCTCTTTATTGTTTTTGCTAATGACCTCAGCCCACATGCCGCCGCTGCTTTTGTGGTACAATACGCCGACGACACTCAGGTTCTGTTCACTGGCCCAAAATCTTTTTCTTTCTAAAAGCGTTTTTTTCTCTTAGTTCTGACCTTGAGACCGCATTAGCCTTGTTGGATGGGTCTTTTGGCTCAAATGGTCTGAAGGTCAGCGAATCAAAATTCAAGCTTATCACCCTGGGAACTCGCCAAAAAATGCGAAACCTTCCTTCATTTTCCGTAAAGTACGGAATACTCGTAACAGTCGTGGCAATGAAGTTCGAAATCTTGGAGTCACTTTTCATCGTTTCTGTTTTGGGACTCTCATATTTCTAAACTTTCACAGATATGTTTCGGAATTCTAGCCGGCATCTCCCACCTGCGTCGCTGTATCCTTTCCGGTACCGTTCCTGTAACTGACTCTTCCCTGGTTTGCTCTCACGTCCGGTATTTCTTCAAAGTGTATGGAAATGGTCCGACCAAAACATGGCTGCCGTGCAGAAAATTATCACTTTCGTTGCATGCGTGATATTCGGGAAAAGAAAACATGCGCACATTTCGACCGTGCGGGAAAACCTGGGCTAGCTCCCTTCCTAAACAATGTTTGAGCGGCACACGCTGACATTCCTTCACAAGATACAGGCGTACAGGCGAACCAAAACACCTTGCAGCATCGTTCTGTCTGAACAGCGAAAGGGTGGATCACGCAAGACATACAAGGTAGGACCACCTGCTCAGTTTGTCTCGCACCCGTGGTTCAATGGCTGGAAAAAGGAAATTCGTATACCGCACCGCCTCGTTCAACGCATTGCCACCACACGTTGCTGACATGTCTCGTCCACTGTTTAGAGGCAAGATGAAGCAGCACCTTATTGCGACATCTTACAAACCTACGTGACGGCTTTCTCTTTCGCGTTTTCTTTTTTTGCAAAGTTAGCTTGACATAAGGAACGAGTGTACTTTGTGTTTGTGTCTTACCTCTTCTGCCCTGCACATGTGATGACTCCGGACCGAGAATAGCCTCCATGGCCTCGGTCATGTTTTGGTGGATGATCCCACGACGTAAATAAATAAATGTATTAATCAATCAAGGAACCAAAAGATTACATGCATCTGCAAACATTAAACATGAATACAAATATCTGAAAGTATCTAGAGGTAGGCGTTATTTTAAGAGTGAAACATTCTGAATACCTCTGTTGACAAAAATGGAAACATTCCACCCGCGTATCCAGTACACAATATGAGCCGCACGCAAACATATCTCCAGCAGATAATATTAAGATGTTCATACCGTATAAAAAACGTCTATCAAGTGCTAGAAGCAGTGTGAGTTTGCATTTGTAAATGCGCTGGAAGATCAATACAAAACCGTTCTGTTTCGCAAAATCAGCACGAATAGGTTGCTTTGGGCTGCCCGCATAACACTCCAGCATACATGCCTGCGATGCGTCATAACCACCGCGTTAGCTCGGTAAGTCGGCAAACTACTGATTTAAGCGGCCCCAAATGTGCTTGTGGCTCAGGAGAGACGCACGCTGCATTAACATACTGCATGAGCCAGCAATGTATCACCCCAAGGTCAGCGAAGCAACCGGCATGGTATGGACTACGCTTTCGGTATGGGTCTTTGTACCCATTCCTCTATTGAGAACAGTCTGGTTTTGCGAACAACATATGTAATTTATGGCTTTTACCCAGCGTAGTAAAAACCAGTTTTTTTCTTTATGACGGTTCCATTCACCTGAGGGAAGTTTCAGTCAGTGTTAAAGCAAGTATGAAAGTGACATAGCATGTCAGCGTTGCGGGAAACAAGCAATATGGACAATATGATGAGTTGTAATGTGCTGTAAATCCCGAATCGTGCTTGTCGTGGTATCATGTGGATCATGCATTATCTTATGGTACAAATTGTGTATTTCGAATATGACTCGTTCCTTCGTTACTTCATCAATACTGGAACATTTACCAGACATTGAAATGTAACTTTTGTGTTCTCTTTAACGCATTCCTGTTGAATTATCATATGTTGCGGCTTTGTGATGTATATGCTATACAACCATACATTTATACTACGCAAGCAAGGAACATAAGTGCAACCGCTCTGCTGCAGTTCAGAAAGGGAACATTTGCTCAGGCGTAAGAAACATACTGTTTACATGTTGCATACCTTAACCCTATTCTTGGAGGGCTAGACGGTATGGCCGATTCCCGGCAGGGGGGGGGGCGGATTCGGCCCCCCCCTGAGATCTCGAGAACTACTTATCCGATTTTATCGCAACAAACGGCAATCGATTTGCCGTGACGTGAACTACATTTTGATAAAAAGAAATTTTCAAAATTTTGAAATTTGTGGATACAGGGGGGCAAAAATATCAAAATGGGGGGTACTTTTTGACTTCTTATAACTCCGGTGTTTATGGACCGATTTGGATGAAACTGGCATGAATCGAGAGATTATGGATAGGGCTTTTACCATGGGTACACAAATTTGAAATTTTGAGAAAATTCATGGGCGTTCACAGGGTTTGAAAAATAGGGGGATTAGTTTTCTAATAACTGAATGAACAAAAGAGGCCAAAACACTTTTTTAGCTTCTGCTAGTCATGTTGTGCTAAAGAAGTACAAATCGCATTACAATGTTTGTATAATGTTAGCATAGGCGGTGCCAGGGACATAAAAAAGGGGGAACTGTCATGGTCACACGTTCTTCAGATCAACTTGTGACCTTTGACCTTAAATGACCTCCAGTGACCTTGGGATCACCTGGAATGATGTCGTGTGCATTCAATATTACCTGTAAACGTTTTTAATCGATTGAATTCACTCTGTTCCAAAAATTCATTTTTTGGCTTTTGCGATATAGGGTACGCGCACTGACATTTTAGGTCATAGCTCCGTGACCCGACCTGAAATCAAGCTGAAACTTGGTACACAAGTAGAGGGCACCTTTCATGGCGCGTCATGGCGCGTAGAAGGAATAGCTAGGAAAAGCCACCAAGTTTCGTGAAGCTGCGTTAAAAAGCCTGGAATTGGCAAGCAAAAAACCCGAGGGGGGGCGGATTCCGCCCCCCCCCCTGCCGGGAATAGGGTTAACGGTGCCGAAATTATTGCAAAAAACAAATTTTGACTTTCGACCTTGACCTGACCTTGTAAAGTGACCTCAGATAAACAAAATTACAACTGCACATTGCCCAACTATTTAGCTGAACATCCATTTAATGTTTTAAGTTCTATCTTAAAAACCCTGTTTTTGGCAGACATTTTCCTTTTACTCTTAAGATGGCCAAAAATGGCCTGAGGTGCCTCCCAAAAACGTTGCCTGGCTCCGCCCCTGAGTAAAACAGAATTTTGGAATTTTGTGACGGCGCGTAGAAAGAATAGCTAGAAAAAGTGACCAAGTTTCGTGAAGCTGCGTTAAAAAGCCTGGAATTGGCAAGGAAAAACCCGAGGGGGGGGGCAGATTCAGCCCCCCCTGCCGGGAATATGGTTACGCTATACCTCCATAGCTTTAACGTACCCGCTGTTTTTATCACAGCCCATCCACAATATCTCGCTTTGAGATGACTAACTAGGGTCTATCTTACTATGCTACTGTCTTGACTTCCAAAGTATAATTGCCTAACATGGTTACGAGACGACATGTCACATTTGAACAAAACACATGCAGCCTGGTGCCAATTAATGCACGGAACGGCAGTAAGAAAGATGATACTGTGTTGTTTCGTATTCACGTGGTTATCATATCAGTATCTGCAAACCGAATTACATACCTGAAATGAAACAAAGATCGACCATACAATCTGGGGGCTGCACCAGTGAGTATATGAGTATAGTGAAATATATTTAATACTTGCGCACACAAGACGACTGGCTACTTCATTTGTCTAAGCGTAATCAAAGACATGCACATGCGCACTGCACAGCCGGTGGCACCACCAGCGACACCCGAGGCAACAGTCACTAACATGCTAAACCCGGAATATACATGACGTAGTACAATACCCTCTACTTGTGCACCAAGTTTCAGATTGATATTAGGTCGGGTCACGGAGCTATGACCTAAAATGTCGGTGCGCATACCCTATATCGCAATAGCTATAAAATGAAATTTTTCAAATACAGTGAATTTAAATGATTGAAAACGTTTACAGATAACATTAAATGCACACGACATCATTCCAAGTGACCTTAAGGTCACTGGAGGTCATTTCAGGTCAAAGGCCACAAGTTGATCTGAAAAACGTATGACCATGACAGTTTCCCCTTTTTCATGTCGCTGGCACCGCCTATGCTAACAATATACAAACATTGTAATGCGATTTGTACTCCTTTAGCATAACATGACTAGCAGAAGCCAAAAAAGTGTTTTTGCCTCTTTTGTTCATTCATTTCTTAGAAGACTAATCCTCCTATTTTTGTAACCCTGTGAACGCCCATGAATTTTCTCAAAGTTTCAGATTTGTGCACCCATGGTAAAAGCCCTATCCATAATCTCTCGGTTCATGCCAGTTTCATCGAAATCGGTCGATAAACAAGGGAGTTATAAGAAGTCCAAAATTAGCCCTGATTTTGACATTTTTTCCCCCTGTATCCATACATTTCAAAATTTTTGAAATTTCTTTTTATAAAAATGTAGTTCACGTCATGGAAAATCGATTGCCGTTTCTTGCGAGAAAATCAGATGTGTAGTTCTCGAGATCTCAGGGGGGTGGGGCCGAATCCGTCCCCCCTGCCGGGAATCGGCCATACCGTCTAGCCCTCCGGCAACAGGCTTAAACAGCAAGAAAACCGACAAGATTAGTCTCCTGCGACACCAAAATCTGCATCATTTAATTGACTGCATAGAAATGGATGTGGGGATCGGACAGTGACATGTAAACAATAGATACCTTGCTTACCGTGGTAGAGATCGAGAGCGCAGCCAATAGAGCACGAAACCAGCACACTATATACGTATTTGGGTTAACGAGTGCAATGGCCCATAGGGTTTCTTCAGCCAGATTGATGGGCTTGTGTCGGTGGTTTAAGGTGTCAATTTTGGAGAAAATCGTAGGGGCCGCCCCATTGACATGATTTTTTCGATCGTCTATAACTTTCCCCTTAGACAAGGTAGGTGATTTTTCTTTGCACAGTTGTGTTTGGGTCAACGAGTGCTTTCATTTGATGTGTCATTCGGCCTAGTCGTGGCGTTGTTTAAGCTGTAAAACGCGTTTTTAGTTTTCCTAGGGGGTTTTGACCCCTTAGATTTCAATGGCCCATAGGGTTTCTTCAGCCAGATTGATGGGCTTGTGTCGATGGTTTAAGGTGTCAATTTTGGAGAAAATCGTAGGGGCCGCCCCATTGACATGATTTTTTCGATCATCTATAACTTTCCCCATAGACAAGGTAGGTGATTTTTCTTTGCACAGTTGTGTTTGGGTTAACGAGTGCTTTCATTTGATGTGTGGCAAAACCAGGTTTCTTAAGTTCTGTGGGAGTTATCGGCACGTAAAGGGAATTCCCTACCGAATCTGGGCTGGGCCGAATCTGGGCTGAATGTGGGCTGTCTTCCGTTACATGTTAAACTTCCGCGTGTTGCCGCCTGCTCGTTCAAAGTGCAGCCGGTTGCAGCTGACCTGCCTAGGAGTATCCTACGTAATATGAATGTGTGTGACTCGTATGGTGATGACGGTGTCGGCGTCAAGCTCATTCAGAGATGCTTCTTTTCCATTGGGCATGTCCTGTTGTGACTAGGCTTATCTCCAGACTTGTACCAACCACATGGAAGCATGCTTTCGTGACACGTCTGTTTAAAGTTAGGGACCACAGCGACCCGACGAAATACAGATCGATCGCAGCGGCTCACGCAATACTGAAAATTCTGAAAATTTTTGAACGCAGTGAACATCACCAGCTTAACTCGTACTTCCTTCGTCATGACTTGTTTGTTGCTCCCAACATGGTTATCGGACAAATTATTCAACCGAGACAGCCTTGACAAAAGTGACCGACGGAATTTTGCTCTCCGTGGGCTAAAAGTAAAGCTACGCGAGTAGTCCTGATTGATCTCTCAAAACGTTTTGATGTAATCGATCACAAGGTACTTCTGGCAAAGCTTAAGCACTAGGACATTGACAAGGAGTGGTTTACAAATTATCTCCATGGCCATACGCAACAAGTCTGTGTCCGAGACACCAGCGGTCCAGTCACCAGTCCAGTCGCAGCTTCGATCCCTAAAATTATTGATGTTTATCAAAGAACGTCATTAGGGCCGCTGCTTTTCCCCCTCCCTGTTTTTTCAAATGACTGGTAGTTTGCTCTCGGGAAACAGCGATACATCAGTATGCTGACGATACCCAGGTTTTGGTCACAGGAAAAAACAGGACATATACCAACTCATAACTAAGCTGGCGAAGGCACTTAGTAGTGTCTCCGAGTGCTTCACATTCCATTCTATGAAAGTCAATACTGCCAAGACTCAGGTGATTGCGTTTGGCTCTAAAGGAATGTTGGGTGGGTTTCCGGAGGTTCGCATTAGGTTTGGCAATTCATGTCTGTCTGAAAGCAAAACCGTGAAGAATCATGGTCTGGTGATGGACAGATATATTAGGTCTGATGTCGATATTCATCAGCTGATAGGTAAATGCACACTATTACCTCATCAAACATAGCTTACCGTCTGACATCACGACATAGCGTAGTTAACTCCTGCGATTTCGAACAGTCGTCATTGCATTTCCATACACGCGACTCATGGAACGGTACAGATGCACCGCATTCAGAAACTTATTAGCTTTTGTGCCCATGTTGTCTGTCGCAGACAGAAACACGCCCACGTCTCCGCAAAAACCTTAAACGTCTTAAACTTATTCCCGGCAGGGGGTAAATCCTTCAACCTCGGGTTTTTTGCTTGCCAATTCCAGGTCTTTGACGCAGCTTCACGAAACTTAATGACTTTTTCTTGTCAATTTTTAAACGTATTGTGGAAAAATTTCGAAATTCTTTTTTCCTCAGGGGCAGAGCCAGTCAACGTTTTTGGTACGCACCTCAAGCCATTTTTGGAACTGACGAGGGTAAAAGTAAAATGAATACAAAAAATAACGTTTTTAAGATACAACTTAAAACTTTACATAAACGTTTAGCTAATTAGTTGGGAAACGTGCAAGTGCAATTTTGTTCATTTGAGGTCACTTTACAAGGTCACGTCAAGGTCAAAAACCAAATTTTGGTTTTATAGTAATTATGTCGGCGTTGTTTTTTTTTCAAATGTCAAACCCAGACTATATATGACGTCAAAGGGTGCCCTCTGTTTGTGTATCAAGTCACAGCTCGATATCAGGTCGGGTCACAGAGGTAAGACCTAAAATGTCATTGCTCGTACCCTATATCACAATAGCTGTAAAATGAAATTTTTGAAACAGAGCAAATTAAAAAGATTGAAAATGTTTACCGATAGTATTAAATGAACACGAGATCATTCCAGGTGACTCCAAGGTCAATGGAGGTCATTTAAGGTCAAAGGTCACAAGTTGATCTGAAGAACGTGTAGCCATGACAGTTTCCCCTTTTTCATGTCCCTGGCACGGCCTATGCTAACATTATACAAACAATGGCATCAGAGGCCAAAAATTGCTTTTACCTGTTTCTGTTCATTCAGCTGCAGAAAAACTGGTTCTCCTATTTTTTTAAATCTTGTGAAAGCCTACGAATTTTCTAAAAATTTCACATGTGTATATCAATGGTAAAAGTCCCACTTATAATGTCTCGATTCATGCCAGTTTCATCAAAATTCGTTCATAAGCAACGGAGTTATAAAAAATCCAAGAGTCCCCCTCATTTTGATGTTTTTGGCCCTGTATCCAGCGTTTTCAAAATTCTGAAAACTTCTTTTTTAAGTTTAGGTCGCGTCATGGCAAATCGATTGCCGTTTGTTGCGATGAAATCAATGTGTAGTTCCCGAGAGCTCAGGGAGGCCGAACCTGCCCTCGCCTCCACTTGTCGGGAATCGGCCATACCGTCTAGCCCTTCGGAAATAGGGTTAAGTGGTTAAACGCTGAGCGGATCGTCCAGTGCCGTTGATTATGCCTTATGAAGAGAGTTCTGTTGACCGGACGGCCAGCAGGCATTACGGCAAACTTCACCAAAATGTCTCACGAACATAACACACGGTCCAATGGTCAACTGCAGCGGCCAAAGGTGAAAACCACCGCAGAAGCGCGTAGACAGAGCTTTAGCGGCGCGGATGGCTACAGCAGGTTACCTGCAGAGTTTTATAATATGGGACTAGGCCGACTAAAGGCCCGATTGACCACAATGACGCTGACAGGGATGGGCTAGGATTGGCGACTGCATGTAGCATGTCGTGTTGACTGAAGAATGCTTGTTTTTGCTTTTTGCACCTGTCTTGGTTTTCAGACGTGCTGTTTTACGTCTTTGACCATCAACTTGTAATAGCCACGTCATCGTGGAAAAGCTGAATCAATATGTGTCTATGCATGAGAGTAACAAGCTGAAAGGCTCCCCTCCCCGCCAAAATTCCTTGGACGAGGCCCCGGTCTGCGTGGACCTGAGGTCGATGGGGCACCCGAACCGCACCTCACTGCTGATGTGCAGTTTCGGGTTTCGCTGGCGGCCGGGCACCGCGCTGACATGAACCGGCGATTTTGCTCCGTCATCATTCCGTGCCGGCGGCCCTGGCGTCGGTCGCCGCTCAAGGCTACGCGACAATTGAGCTGATCGGTAAACATCCTGCTGGCGCTCCATTCTGTCGACGGGCCGTGCCGAATCACGGCCAATTACGCCCGCCGAATCACGGCCAGTTACACCCAGCCGATTCGCTGTGTGGGAATCCCGGCAGCTGCCAACAGCTGCGCCTACCGCCCAGCCCTCACAGACAACAGGCTGCGCAAGCGAAAGCCGTCCCTTCGCAAAGCAGCTTGGTTCACAAGACTTCGTCGTCCCGGCTTATGGGAGCGGTTTCTTCTGCCACAAAGTAAGGAGGAATTCGACGCCCTGTGACGTTGCATGGAAGGTAACCACAACTGTTTTTGCCCCTTCGCAAGCTGCTTAAACAAACCGCCGCCGCTGTTTGCTGGTGGGTGCAATAAACTCCACAACCCGCATTCATTGGAACTCCCTGAATCATTAGTACCAGAAAACGATCACGCCGTGATGACGTGATTCTGATGACGCCAGCCGTTTTGCATGACCAGCTGCACGATGTTCGGCGCGGCTGTGCAGCAAAAAACGCCCTGTCATGCATCAGTGGGCTCGAGCACGTTTGGTGTTTAGACTTCTTCAGGGAAGTCATTTGTCGTTCTCTCCAGAAAAGTGTTACGAAAATGTAAACGTTTACTCGTCAAATCTTCCAGTACAACGCCCTATTCCGAAGCCAAACCAAACACCTACTGTTTGAAAGACGTCGGACATTGAGGTGTTGAACCATCTGAAACGGTCAACAATGTCGGATGAAATGTGCTGTGCTTATATCCGCGGATAAATGTAAGATTGTCTCTTCGTATGTTTACTCTTAAAACTGTTCAGTGTGGGGTTGGAGGACTCGTCAACCTTCCCCCGCTTTTCGCCTGTACCTTCGGAACGATGTGAGGCAAAACAATGAAACAGGACTACTTTTCCTAATTTTTTAGCAGACACTGCGACGAATTAGAGTTCATGAGGTTATAGCAGGCGGATACGGGGCGGGATTTTGGGGCATGTTCGGTCGTTTTTCGTTACCTTCGAGGCTGCCCTGTGTGCTCATTTGGATTCTGTCGGAACTAGACAAACATTTTTGCAATTCACGCGTCATTTCATGCTTTGCAACAGATTTGTTGCGCCTTGTGATGATAATGTCGAATCCCGTACACCCAAAATATTTATTTTGGAAAAGATGCTAATAAACTTTCCCATACCAGCGACAGATATAAAGCAATACTTGTGCTATAATTCTTATGTTTATTTTGGCAAGCAAAAGCGGAATTATGACAGCGGGCAAGTCCCAGAGGGTCAAAAATGGGCAATTCACGTACCATCTCATGAAACTTAATTCCATGCAATGGGATTGCAAGGTCGACTGTATACGACGGTATCCTCACTTATTGACTATACTTTTTACACATAAGGCACATTGGCAAGTGCCGACCTGAAAGAACTTCCACCTGTTCCAGTACATTCCGCATAGCAATATGGTACCGTTTGTGTCGAAAAACAAGCGTGTTGGACGTGTTCGAACAATAATTTTGCTTTCCGCTTTCGAATTCCTTGCACCACCAGTTGTCATTTTCCAGGAAATACATGTTTGGTCACAAGGACTATTTTGAGCTTATTTCAGGCCCCATCAGTATGAAAAAGCACAGAGGCAGGAAGCAGGCAAACATTGCCTCCGAATGAGAGCTGGCTATGCCATAGATGTATCACTTAATGCTGGCATGCCGACATCATGCAAGACTCAGACCTCAGGTGCATTTAACCAAAACGAATGCACCTAAGCAGACAATGCTACATGTGATGCAAATCATCAAGCCGGGATTCTCCATTCTTGATTACTCGCGTCTGCGCTGTAAGGTAAATTTCATTCTGTTTCGTTCGTAAAGTATAGGTTCTTTCAGTCTGCAAGAATTTAAGTGCCAAAAAGTATGACATTTTTTATTCATTTTCGTAACTTGTCTTGGAGAAGAGATCTCCACAGTAAAAAAGCAAGCGTCAATTCGGCGTAACGCGCGTCACGCCCGTGACGGCGTCGCTGCCGATGACCTTTGTCAGAACGATCAGGGGTCTTCCACTAGTCGGGCGTGGACCGTAAATACCACATCCCAGCTGGCGACTCGGTGGCGCCACCGAGGGTCCAAGAGCCGGTGAGGTTTGTCGGTGTTCTGGGATGCTTGCTGCGCCCAACCGCGCGGCCGTACCGGGAGGCGAACCCACACTGTCGGGCCGACTGGACCCCGTCACCTGGCGCCGCGACTGTTGGCAGACCGACCGCGTGTCGATACTGAAGGGCCAGGGACGATCCCGTCCTCACACAATATTTCACTGTCGCACTCCGTTTCCGCTATATGTTGTTCAATGCAAAATGCTTCTAGCGTGGGAAATTAGAACAAGTGTCAAACGCCATAAAAAGTGTTATTTATTGCGTTGAGATCGCGATAGCTTCGTGTTTATCTCAAGACCGTGCAATTAAAAAAACATTCCCAACACGTCCAACTTCACTCCTCGAGTACTATCGTTCCGGCGTTTCTGGCAGTCGTCGCCAGATAGCTAAGAAGAGTCAGGGTATTAGCCGGGCGACGCACGAAACTCGAGGCGTGGATCAGTGCCACAGCGGGGAGCGGGTGGAAGATGCCCCTCTGGCACCGCTGCAGACTGTTTTACACAACACTGATGCACAGGACCCAGGAAAACGCTATTCATTGCGAAAATTATTAGTATTCTTCATTGCTGTCGGCAAAGCTAACCATTTTTGTGTTCCGAGAACTCAAAAAAACTCAACAGCAGACTCGAAAAAAAAATTATAAATACAACACTCAGTGCACTAGAGTCATTGTTTCCTACCAAATTTCTTCCAAGAACTCAGTTTTCACGCAAAACGAAACTCACCCGCGATCACTACAAAAGAAACTAACTTAACACTCATTCCATTTTAACGCAGCGTACACTGCTCATCAGGGGCGTTGGAACCGGGGGACAGGGGAAGCAGCTGCCCCCCAACTTTGGGCAACCTGTAACGTTAGCCCTATGGCGTTGCATGAAAAGAAACGGTGTAAAAATCGCGTTTGCCTCCCCCATCTCCACAAAGGTTCCACGGCTCCTGCCACCCACAGCAGCTTAAGCGCTAATTTCGGGTTTACACATTACGAGACAACGCCAGTGATGCGCCGCCCATCCATATATTGTTTTATTGTTTTTTTTTTGTGTGTGCTTCTCTTCTTTTTTTGTTGTTGAAATGACAGTGATTGCGTGCATTTCCAGTCGTGAAGTTTGTGCCATTTTGATCCGGAAAGTGCGATTGGAATAACACGTAAAAACCAGACTAATTCACAGCTGCATGAACATGTAGCAGAACTTTCTAGCTGCGGCCGGCACCGAGCACCGGGTGGACGGCGGCCGGGCGCCGCCGAGGCAGGGAAGGGGCATGACGTCAGGGGCAGAGGGCGCTATGTTGCTGTGTGACCAGGATAGGGTATGAAAAGGACTTCCAGTGCCTCATTGTCTCGCTTCGTTTTCGACTGGGATGTGCATGTGATAATGGAAAATCAGGACATGTGCAAAGGCGTATTGCGCACACAATGCCAATTCATGTGTCGAGGTAACGGCTATTTCGCTGTGTCCGCCTCAGCAGACTAAAATCAAAGACTAGGTTTAAATGGGCTTATAGGCCATATGAACTTTACAGCAGCGTCCACCTTTACTAACCAAGGGCGCAGCTAGCCAAGAATTTCGGGGGAGGATGGTTCTCGCCGAGCGGTAGGCCCCTCACTTCATGTGGGCCCCCTGGGCAGTAGGGGCCCGCCGGCCGGCAGGGGCCCCACATACTGACAGGGGGTCTCTACAGGCCGGTCGGGAACCCCTGCCTGCCTTTGGATGGCCCCCTACAGGCCAGCAGGGGGCCACGCACCAGCATGCCGACAGGGGGCCCATTCGACCAGGAGGGGGCCCATACAGGCCGACAGGGGACCCGAAAGGCAACAGAGGTCCCCTCTATATGTCAGCAGGGATCCTTCAAAGGCTGGCAGGGGTTCCCCAGGCCGGCAGGGGGTCCTGAAGACCAGCAGGTGGCCCCTATGGGGCCAGTACGGAGTCAAAATGCCGGCAGGGGATTCTTGCAGGCCAGCAGGGGGCTCTACAGGTTAGTAGGGGCCCTCACAGGGTGACATGGGGCACCTACAGGTAGGTAGGGGACATCCTACATGTTAACAGGGCCCCTCTCTGGGCTTGGGTCTATATATTCCGTCTTGTTTTTTCTTGTCTAGAGTTCTTAGAGCATTTTGGCGATAGCTTCGATAACAGTAATTTTCAAACCTTGGTGGGGGTGGGCTCCCTTCAGACATTCCGGGGTGAGAGGATCGCGGGGCCCCTAGGACCCCCTGCCTGCGTCCCTGTCACTCACCGACTGATACCGGTCTGACATCTCTGCTCGTGGTTGCCAGATACGGAAGAAGTAGCTGATTGTGCTCGAGGTGACTCATCTCCCCACGACATATGACTAGCAGATGCGAGCGACAATGGGGAGGCGGAGGGGCATACCTTGGCAGTGTCACTCAGCACTGCTTTTGTCTATAATAATGCACATATGTACAGAATAATGTACATAAATACATAATACTGCCCATCAACAGTCCATAAGTATAAGTCCATAAAAACAGAAGTATGTAATGACCCGATTAGCATCCGTTCGATGATGCACCATTGGCTCATGCTTTTCTTGAGATTCTGTAGCCGTATGCAAGAGTATTCGCATGCTCGGTTGGCATTCGAACATTTGGGAAATCTTCTTCGGATGAAGAAGGAGCCAACCGAACACTCACAGAATATTGGAACGTTAAGATCAAGATTAGAACGTTAACCGATTCGGAATACTCGAGTCATCCGAAACCCAATCAGTTTTGGTGCGAAGGCCCGGCAAAGAGACTCGGACATGGCGCCGTCGGTAGGACGTCGGTAGGAGGCGTCGCGAGGGATTCATTACGTTAATTTCGTTCAGCTATTGGGATTGGACAGTTAGGCTTCGGCGGTGCAGATGGCAGTGTTCCGGTCTTGCCTTTCCGATAAGAGCTTTCAGGTCGTGAGCAATATCCACCTGGCGCCTACGGAAATCACGTAAGATCTGCATGCCAGTGACGTACGGATCTTTGACGTGGGAAACCAAGTCGTCCTACGAGATCCGCCATCAAAACGTTTGGATCCCTTCGGAATCGTTAGCGTGGTGGAAGCTCAACGGCGCCCCTTCATCCGGCTCTCGAGCGACCGCGCGCTGACCCGCAACCGCCGACATCGCTGACAACGATAAGCGCATGCAGCACCGGTCAACGACGCTCCGATTCCAGTCCTACCGGTACGAGGAATCGTTCGACAGCCAGCCCCAAGGACACGGGAAGCGGAGGTAGGGAAGCAGACCTCCCCCCGATTTTTTTTAATTTAACACATTGACCTTGTAGGCGTTCACTCGGAAGAGCTGACCCAAAATGCTTCCTTCCTCCCCCCCCCCCCCCGAATGGCATGGGCGCAACCGCTAGTCAGTAAATCACCGACTGTCACAGAACTAGATGAGGCGTAAACACTGTTCTGTAGTTACGCATGAAAGCCCGTGAACGCAGCATTGGAAGCCTAGCTACTCAGAACTTTATGAAAGTAGTCCATTATGTACGGTGCATGTTGCCATATGCTCAGTCGATTGACAAACGTTTGGTGGTACTGGCTTCGTGATTGTCTAGTACGGGATGTGCACAGGCACGTAACTATGATTTCGCTGGGGTGCAATGTCAAATGTTGTCACATACCTCTGCCACATGAGAATGTTTGCAAGACAAAGCGGCAATTTTACGCGATTTACCTCATATTTAACCCACAGGAATACACATAATGTTTGTTTTTTCAACATATAATGATAACTATTCCGTATTCGTGCGAAATCGTTGTATATCTAGTGTAAACCGCTTGGCTCAGGGGGGTGACATGGCCCCCATGGCCCCGCCTTGGTTACGTCCATGGATGGTCATGCAGAACCACGTTGCTTATAGCTTACGCCACTTTGATTTGTCAGAATGCATCCATGTCATTGGCACTCAAACGCGACATATTAGACACAACTAACCACCGATTACATTTCATTTTGTAACGATTCCCTGAGCGGTTATCGAATGTGGGATGGGCAGCAACACTGACGTTGCATTATTGGTGAATGATAGCATGCGGGGATCCCGTTTATGCACTTTTCTCCGCTCGCAGGGCATGTTTATGGATGAAATTTGAACGCAAGACATTTCAGAACATTTGCAGTCGAATTGTGATGGTTTCATGGACATTGATCCAGTGAGTGATTTTGGAGTATGGTTTGGGCAGCAAGAGGTACCATTTTTTGGTTTCCATCAAATCTTTGTTAGCAACATACGGAAGTTCATAAAATTCGAACGCGAACTATTGCTGGGTACTAAGAATCGATTACTGCTGGTTTCAATAAAATCTGTACGATGCCTTTTGAGTATGATTTCTGCAGCAACATGGCCGTTGCGTTATTAGTGAGTGATAGCTTGCGACGATTCCGAATTTTACGTATATGCACTTTTCTCTGCATATTTCTGGATGAAATTTGAACGCGAACCATTTCAGAGCATTTTCAGTCGATTGGTGATGATTTCATGGACATGGGTTCCGTGGTTTCTGAGAATGATTTGGGCAGCACGGCCATTTCTGGTTTTCGTCCATATCTTTGTTAGTAACTTATGGAAGTCAATAAAACTCAAACGCGAACTATTCCTGGACATTGTGAGTCAATTGCTGGTGGTTTCATCAAAATCTGTAAGGTGGTTTTCGAAAATGGTTTGGGTAACAACAGCTGATTGGCCATTTGTGGCTGGAACACTTATTTATGTCCACTTTTTTTAATTGTTACCGCATAAAACATCTCAAAAACCGAACGCGACAGTACTAACTCACAGCTTTATCGATTGTTCTCATCAGAAAGTCAAAATACTTGTCAATTTTGGAGTGCGGTTTGGGCAGCAGTTCCGGGTAGCAAATTGTACTCTCCCCAGGTATACCGCGGGTGAAATATCCACCACAATCGAAACACCTGCTTCAGCTTCCCTTGAAAGTAGAGATACGAAATTCTAGATGAAACTATGAGTTGTAGTTACCAGCAAAGTAGTTGTAGTTGTTGTTAGTTGTAGTTAGTATGAGTTGTAGTTACCAGTAAAGCGGTGATTTGGTACATTTCTGGTATCATATCAAAATATTAAGACTTAACCTTGTTCCACCCTTTCTCTAATATCTTGGGTAAGAAATGACACGTGAATTGCAAGTATATTTGTCTTGTTCTGACAGAACCCAAATGAGCACACAGGGCAGCCTCGAACGTTACGAAAAACGGCCGAACATGCCCCAAAAGCTGTCTTGCACCCCCCCCCCCCGTTACAACCTCTTAAACTTCAATTCGTTGCAGTGCCTGCGAAAATGTTAGGAAAAGTCGCGATGATTTATTGCTCTGCCTCAAATCGTTCAGAAGAGGAAGACGAAAAGCTGGTGGGGGTGCACGTAACAGGTTCCAGAGTAATCGCAAGAAGAGACAATCCGGCATAATCCGTGGGCATGACTACATCACATTTCATCCGAAACTGTTGACTGTTTCAGATGGTTTAATACAGTATCAAAGACCGATATCTTTTTAAACAGTAGTTGTACGGTTTGGCTTCGGAAAAAAAGCGTCGCACTGGAAGATTTGACGAGTAAACGTTTACGTTTTCGTCATAGTTCTCTGAAGAGAATGGCGAATGATTTCACTGAAGAAGTGTAAACACCAAACGTGCTCGAGCCTATTGATGCCTGACGAGGCGTTTTTTGCTGCACAGCAACATCGAATAACGTGCAGCTGGTCATGCAAAACGGCTGACGTCATCAGAATCACATCGCCACGGCATGATCGTTTCCTGGTACTAGTGATTCAGGGGGTTCCAATAAATGCAGACTGTCAAATTTGTTACATCCAGCAGCAAACAGCGGCGGCGGTTTATTTTAGCAGTTTGCAAATGGGCAAGAGCAGTTGCGGTTTCCTTATATGCAACGTCACAGGACTTTATGTTTTTCCTTAATTTGTTGCGGAAGAAACTGCATCCATACGTCGCGGCTCCGAGAACTTGTGAACCAAGCTGTTTGACGAAGGAATGATTTTTGCTTGAGCAGCCTGTTGTCTGTGTGGGCTGGGCGATGGGCGCAACTGTTTGCAGCTGCAGGGATTACCACATAGTGACTCTGCTGCATGTAGTTGACCGTGATTGGGGCGACCCGTCACCACAACAGGACGCCGGCAGGACGTTTACCGATCATTTCATCTGTCGTGCAACCTTGAACGGCGACCGGGACGGGGGCCATCTGCACAACATGATGACGCAGCCGAACCGCTGGACCGTGCCAGTGCGGAGCTCGCCCGCCAGTGGAAACCGAAATTGCGCAACCTGAGCAGCGAGGCGCGGCCCGGATGCCACATCGACTCCAGGTCCACGTAGGCGGGACCTCGTAGAAGGACTATGAGCGGGCAGTGGGTCTTTCAGTTTGTTATTCCCGCAGCACCTGCACGGTGAACACACTTCATTAGATATTTGCAAGTTTCACGAAAACCGTCAAAAAACGAACTAGATTTACCTGTTAATATCACAATCTCAAAGGGCTGCATATCAATGCTGCTGGTCTTAGCTTCACGATGTGACGGTTAAACACTACAAGCGTATCATTTGTAGTTGCATGACACGCCAAAAAGGTATCAATCTCGCTAGTAATATTCGCGGAACGATTCCGTATGATGCTAAAGAGATTATCATTTTCACCCTTGTAATCATTTTACCTAGGCTGATCTTCATGCTGTTTTCCTCAAGAACGAACGACACCTGCACCCTAGTCACCATAGGCCTTAAACGGATGGGTTTACCCGTTAGCCGCCAATTACTCACGGGTTATCCTGTGGGTATGGGTGCAGCCATCCATAAAAAAAACACGGGTAACGGGTGGGTAACGGGTAAGCAGTTAGCTTTTCAGAGGTAAAGGTCAAAAATGATAATTGTAGACCTAACCAATTGTTTTTAATGAAGAACTGTCCAACCTCGTAATTGCTCCACTTGATTGACAAAAACAGTATATTTCTCATCTATTGTAGCAAAAGGCATTCATCTATTGTAGTAGAACACATTAGACAAAATGTTTCACACTTAAGGTAATGTCTATCTCTCGCTATTTTGCAGATATATGGATTCGTGTGTAATGTTACAAATCCATGTAACTTTTTGGTCCCCTTGATTCACCCTCAGCTTGTCAGTTGTGCTGTGTACAAGTGTGCTTCTGATTATGCAGGTGCTAGTGTACTCTAGTGCTGTAGGATGCCTTGACTGATTGCATGCAACATTTTGAATGATCTGCAGCATTTTTTTCAGATATACGTTCATTAACACATTCAAATACTTAATTGATCGAAGGCCGATAATAGCGCTGTATTTCATGAATGGAATGTCTAACAGGAGTGAAGTCGACTGGTATTCTTTTGTAGGCTTTCTTCATTGTTGTTTTGGCCCCCCAATTTTGGTTTGAGCCTCCTCAATGTTCTCTGCTGGTTTTGAAGGTAAACGGACAATGATAACGAAAAGAGCGGCCGCAGTAGATAAAAGACAGACAGACAGACAGAAAGTATAGAATAAAGCATAAAGTGATTTGTCTGTCCAACCATCTTTCTATCTTCTATTTATATATTTACCTATAAACATGGGGATATCAGTGGTTTTCTATTTGATGAATATTAACAAAGAGCTTAAATTTTTCCGTTCGTCAAAATAAAGCTGATTAAATCCATTCGGAAACCCACACTTGGGAGAAAATCACGCTGTCAGGCCCTCTTCTCCCCCCCCCCAAGTCATGTACATCGACGCCAATGTCTAACAGAGCTATGCACGAAAAGGATGTCCATTCTTCCCTCAGTTGGAGTATTTCTCTAAAATTAAGAAGAAAAGATTGCTGCGAAGATACGGTCTCACGTTGATGCCAGTAATACCTCACTTACCAAGATATTTCCACTGTTACTGGTTTGTGGCTGAGACCTAGTAATCACAACTGCTTAAAAGTGAAACTGGCAGCACAGGGCAGGCATAACTTGAGTGGCGCCTTTCGACTTACCTTCCAATGTTTTCATGTTTCTGTAGCATTTTATAACAACTTTTGAGGCTTGTGATTGCTGCTACATCTGTTGTATCTAAGGGTTAGTGGCTTATGTGTTATTTGGTCCTTCATTTCACTTTTGAGCTGACAAGCAAATTGCCAGGAAATCGTGTTGTGTCCACCTGGGTGGATCTTGGGTTGGTGATAAACGCAGATACCAAGAGCTTGGCTTGACTTTATTTTGGTCTCCAAGGGAAGAAGGCCCAAGAAATTTAATATAAATGATGCAGTATTTTCTGAGTGATAATTTCTTTTCAAGCAGATTATCGCCCATCATGTCCTGTGAAGAAGACTTTGGTTGCCAGAAGCAAACCAACACTAACAAGTGGTGCAGTATCATCCAAGAATCTTTTATCATGTATGTCAACGTATAACACTTAGAGCGTCGTTTCGACAACAAAGAACATATTGGTTTGGATGTGTTAGTGCCAGCTTTGCTCTTAAGTTAACTGTCATATTGGGAAAGGTTAAATGTTTTCTTTGTATGGCAAGCTTTCGGTGCTAATTTGCAAGTAGATAACATCTACCAATGCAACCAGACATAGCACACCAAGAACAATAATTCACTGCAATAAAATAAAATGGAGTAAAATGAATTAAAAGAACGCAAATTTTATCATTCTTTCATCTTGACGGCATGCACCTTGCCAAGAGGTATTCATTGATGCCAGTGGTTTTTGTGAAGGCTTTCCGCGATTAAATTTTGACATAATTTAGTATTTCTCAATCGGCATAACTGACGGAGCTTGACTAGCAAGAGCTTGTTTATTCTCAAAACACACAATTTGGTGAACCTTTTTGAACTTTTTGGTATTATTCGCAGGTGTGAAACCAGTTCTGCCTTTTTCTAAACGTTCCAAGCCATTCATCGCCGATTTGACGGCGGTGCATTTTGACCCATATCGGCTATTCGTGACCTGACCTCAGGTCAGTGGATGGGGATCACTGATATGTTACCCGTTGACGGCAATGGATGTCTGCGTTATCCCACACTAAAAATGTTATAAAGAAATCCCGTCATTGTCCAAAAAAAACGCCGACATGTCTTCAAAATCGGCTTGGCCTTAGGTCGATGATCCGGAAGTTCCCAAAAGAAATCTAAGAAAGCAGAAGGAAGCAGATAAGAAATCAGAGATCTTGCATGTATCGAGACCTCTGATCTCTGAAAATTGTATTGCGATATCATGTTCTCCAAAAACGTTACAGAGCGCTAAACGTTGTTGGACATACGTCCACTTGACCTGACGTAGGCCATACACCTGACTTGACGTGAAGTGAAAACTTCGATGCCAGACGCAAAAATGTTCAGGTAAGAGGTGCACAAAATTTAGTGGCGCTGTGTTTCTCTGTTCTTTCGCAATCTTGGAAAAATCTCATGGAGGCGGTCAACCGCTCCTCCCCTGCATCAGTCAGGGCAGAGTTCGTAATTATGTCTCGACTATAGCAGTTTGATTATTTTTTTCATGAGGGCTCAAATCCTGATAAATAAATGAGTAGTGCGGAGGAGCCAGCGTAGCGCATAACCCCTTGAGGGTTTAGCCCTAGCTGGACGTGAGGGATTTTCATTCGTACCGATGACGGTGGGAGTGGTTTGCACTCCTCCTCCGCCATCTGGCCTCTAATTGAGCTGGCGCCTTGGGACAACGCGCAATCGATAGCTTTGTGTTCAATAAATCCACCGCACCCACGTCAGCACCGTCATGTGAACCAGCGACCGCGCAGGCGAGGCCAAACTTTATCTTTGGGAATTATAAATGGATTTTCCGAAGTCAATAACAACGCATTAAGAGTCATATGGGCCTAAAATTATCTCATTTTCCATACTCAGTGCCGAAAATTAATGCACAAACTCTCTAAGGTATCAAGGGTCATCTTAGATCATTGACCTTCTTTGATTTGGAAGGGGTCATTGAAATATCTGAAATCACCTGTTCGCATGTGGACTACCATCCTTAACCGAATTTATGCCCATCACCTGCCGTTATTGCCTTAAAACTGCAAAAAATGACATTTGGCGCAAAAAACCCTCTGTAAGTCATCAGTAATGACGCCATAGTTCGATGACCTGAAAAGACCTGGGGTCACTGTTTTTCAAAACATGTACAGTGAACGTATCGTCAGCCATGCCACATTTCACGGTGCTGTCCAGCGCCGTTGTGGCGTGGTCCCGGAGAAATTGCTTGTGGATGACATCCAGTCTTCCCCTCTTCGTCAGGCGAAAGTTAAGAAGTTCACAAAACGTACAAAAAGCAATACGAGAAAGAAATTCTGGGACCTAAAGATGACATTCCTAAAATGCCGGGAACGTTTAAGTTTTTGCCAGATTTAGCTCTTCACTTACCGTATTTTTGGCTGTACCCTTAAGTGCCTTGCTCAAAGTTTGTTTACTTAGGGTTAAACTCAGAAATGGACATGGACTACCTCAGACGCCTAAAAACCTGCTTACTTGGCATTACCAGTTTCGGCCATTCTGGGGTGCAGCCAAGGAGACACATGAGCGAGCTGAAATAGACCCTTTTCCTCCCCGAGTCGTGGCCATAACCTTCACCCCTTGGCCAACAACAGGACGAAACGTCCCGCCGGCCCGATCGCTCGGCACATTCCACTGCCGTACAAGGGCAGGGCATCGGAGGAGAGGGGACCGGGGACACTCGGACGGAGCGCTGGCGGGAGTTGCAGAAGACTTAACCCTATTCCCGGTGGGGGGGCTGAATTGGCCCCCCCTCGAGTTTTTTTCCTTGCCAATTCCAGCGTTTTTGATGCATCTGCACGAAACTTGGTGACTTGTCCTAACTATCTTTCTACATAATGTTACAAAATTTCGAAATTCTTTTTTGTTCAGGGACGGAGCCATGCAAACTTTTTGTAGGCACCTCAGGCCATTTTTGGCTCTGTTAAGGTTAAAAGGAAAATGACTGCCAAAAATAACGTCTTTTAAGATAGAACTTAAGAATTCTGTAACTAAATAGTTCGGCAACGTGCAAATAGAACTTTTCCGTCTGAGGTCAATTTGCATGGTCATGTCTAAGCCAAAAGTCAAAATTTGGTTTTATAGTTCTCATTTCAACACTTTTTTTAATGCCAAACCCGGAATATTTATGACGTAGAAGGGTGCCTTCTATTTGTGTTTGAGATTTCAGCTTGATATCAGGTCAGGTCACGGAGCTATAGCCTAAAATGTCAGTGCGCGTACGCTATATCACAATAGCATTAAAATGGAATTTTTAAAACAGAGTGAATTCGAATGGTTGAAAACGTTTACAGATAACATTAAATGCACGTGAGATCATCCCAAGTAACCCGAGGTCGCTGGGGGTCATTTAAGGTCAAAGGTCATGAGTTGATCCGAAGAATATGTGACCATGAAAGTGTTCCCTTTTGCATGTCCCTGGCATCGCCTATGCTAACATTATACAAACATTGTAATACGAATTGTACTTTTTTAGCATAACATGACTAGCAGAAGCCAAAAAAGTGTTTTTTCCTTGTTTGTTCATTCACTTCTTGAAAAACTAATCTTCCTATTTTTGAAACCCTGCTAACGCCTATGAATTTTCTCAAAATTTCTGTTTTGTGTACCAGTGGTAAAAGTCTCATCTATAATCTCTCGATTCATGTCAGTTTCATCAAAATCGGTCTGTAAACAAGGGAGTTATAAGAAGTCCAAAAATAAGCGCTATTTTGATGTTTTTGCCCTCCTGTATCCATCCGCTTCCAAATTTAAGAAACTTCTTTTTATAGAAACGTAGCTGACGTCATGAGAAACTGACTGTCGTTTGCGATGAAATCGGATGTGTAGTTCTCGAGATCTCAGGGAGGCGAATCCACCCCCCTGTCGGGAATCGGACATAGCGTCTAACCCTCAGGAAATGGTGTTCAGTTCCGAATGGGCGACTTCCAATAGTTTCTTACTGGATTTTCGTCCATACGAGTTTTGCAACCGGAATCAATTTGCTTGCAGACAGTAATGTTGCGCCATCGCATCTTATGACGTCAGTGTAAGAAAAAATGTTTTCTTGTAGAAGCTGGGTCATGAAGGTAGAAAAAGCAAGTGGGATTTTTCATCAAAACTTTTGTTTTATTTTTCGTCACAATTTTGCGCATAATTGCATAAGAGGATATAAAAATATGAAAGATGACGTAAGAATATAACAGACAGAATGGTGTCTCTCAACGCTTTCCTCTGGTTCACGATGCGTTAACCGTTAATCCCGCCTGGCGGGTTTTCGTACTAGCGGCCAACCGGGGGTGTTAGAAAGGGAACCACCCGCCCCCCCCCCCATTATTTCAAGATTTAACCGTCGGATCTGAACTGGTCTGCCATTAGTCGATAGCCTTGAGTCTTCGATGATTCAGAAAATCCTGGTCCGTCTGGTCACCTCACTGGTGACGTCACAGGTGACATAACATGTGTATCACGACGTCGAGAAAACTGACATCGGTTTGTACAAGAAATCATCGGCCATACTGGTCTTAGAGCCTTCAGAAGGTCATGATCGCCTACATCTCAAGCATGTGAAAATGTTGAAAAATGTGGGATCAAGGTCAACCTCTTCAGGTGAAATACTGTGTCTTCTCAAAAATCATATTTTGAATGCCAGAGATCGATACTTACTCGCCACTGTTTCGATCCACTTGACAAAAAGGACGGGAGTGCAACCTTCTGATGATCAGTTTTGCATTATTTGCCTTTCATTCAGTCAGGGGCGGTTTGCGCCAGGACAGATAAGGTTTCATCGTTCTTTATGACAAGGAGCAAGTATTGTTCGCTTCGATTCTTAACTGCGTCAAATACAGAACTGAAATGGCATCTCGTAATAATTAAATATACGCTGTCTACTCTTTACTGTATCGAGGTCAAGCCAGACAGATAGTCAGATAGTCAGACAGATAGTCAGGACAGATAGTCATTTTTTTCCTTTTCTGACTAGCAGCAATAATTGTTCTCTGCTGCTACTGATCGTTCCACCGCGGACAGTGTTCTGTTTCATGTCGTTTTGACATCAACCTATGACATGACCTGACATGATCTAACGTTGCATTTGGTGAACCTTATAAAGAGGCTGATATATAACTACTTCTCTGGCTTGAACGATGGGGAAGGTCAGTGGCAACCACTTCTATCACCCACAATACAAATCAGTCCGTCATCATGTACGTGGCCCAGCATGACCTCATGTGTTGATGTGTCACGATTTTACGAGTGTATCCTTTTGGGGACTGTTCCTATGTAAATCCAAATAATTCATGCGTTATATTCGAGAATGTTATCCAAAAAACGAAGCATATTCGCGCCCTAGCCCGGAAAGGCGAAAACAGGTATGCTAGAGTTTACTTATGACGTCATATATCTCTGACCTGACGTAGCATGGAAATGGTTTTGATGTCAAAACATATAAAATTGGTCGTGGAACAGGTACAGAGAATTTGGCTGGGCTGGCTTTTCATGGTTCAGAAGTTATTCAAGACAAACCGAGGGGGTGCTCTGTTTGACACCCTCAGGCGGTGCCGGGCTAACCACGGTAATGGAAGCCTATGCGCCATTGCGCGGTAGGGGTTGCCGATAAGTTGAAGCCATTGGGATGTAGAAGACGGAGGGTCCGTTAGGATATAGAAGACTTCGCCTGCACACGCTTGTTTATACATTGGTGTTAACGATCGCGTTTTCTTAGCCTCGCATTGTGCTTGTGTTAAGACCAGGCTCATGAGCTCAGGATGTCATATTCCTCACAGCAGAAACTGAAGTGCAGGTATGATTGGTGTCCCTACAAAAGTGCGGAAATAATGCAAAAGACACGCAGCTAACAAACATGGCTCGAGCCGTATTTTGCTACAGAATGACTGCTTTTTTTTTTTTTTTTTTTGGTGCTGGTCGAAGATGGCACGCAGAAATTCCACAACATGGTGAGTAGCCAGTTATTGGGAAGTTAATAAGTTCGGCTCACACCGACAGTGACGTAATCTTCCTGCGGTTTTTCAAAAGGAGGCGAACATCTGTTACTGATGTTTACGTCAATGTTATTGTTCTGTATAAGTTTTTGGCCGTAGCTAACTGATTATGGCATGAACCATAAAAGCGTAAAAGACGAATAGGTACGTTGGTACCTACAGAGCTATCTATGAGTCGCAAGAACCCTTCTTGGTTGAACTTTATCAATGGTAAAAATGTGTTACGTTCTGAATTTGTCGATAAGATATCCCTCAAATTCTTTGGCGCTGAGGAGACCGGTTGTGGGTAGGCTACGCACAGTAAGAAGACAGTCCAGGATGCTGGGTGCAAAACTGAACAATCAGCAAAGCATAAACTGATATGAAGAAATATTTGGCGGCGACCAGCTGTGTACATATCAGGCCATGCCGCGTCCAACCGCGTCCCAGTAGATATATGGCACGGCTGGAACCGGAGGCGGATTCTGAAAAAAAACTCCAACTCTATCCATTATCCCTGGTATCCCTTTCCCTACTCCCCCCCCCCCCTGCCTCGCCAGTGGTGTGCAGGATCGATCTAGCGAACCAGACAGGTACGGGGATTTGAGCAAAATTGGAATTAACGAAAATCACAAAAGGAAATTACTGTAAAGTCTCAGCTTGCGCAGCTTTCGCGTTGGTCAGAAATTCCAGCACACGTTCTTTTAGTGAAGATCTGCGAACGTTAAAACGAGCTCAAAAGACGAGTATGACACGGCAGAAATCATTCATTCAGCATGACAAACGAAGTCTAGTGTCTCGCGTTATTCGGGCCTTCCGTGGGTCGGTCGACCACGGCCACGCGGCGTGCTAGGCGAGGCGCCTGGCGACCGCCGGCGCTGCGGCCCGTCATGCATCAGCGCCCGCGGCGGGTGACGTCACAGGGAGGGGAACAGCGTTCTGCCTCCCCGGCTGGCGGCGAGCCGAGCGGCGGCCGCGCGGTAGGTGAGGCCAGACCGACTGGCGTCCGCGCCGATCGGTCTCGACGGGGGACGTCACGGAGGCCCAGAAAGGCTCCGAGCTTATGCGCGGATAGTGATGACTGCAATCGGAGAGCACTGCATTCCCGGCGCCTCTCTTCGACCGGATGTAGAGAAGATGAAAAACCTAACCAGACGACACGAGGCTAACCCTGTGATACCCTGTGATAAATCAACAACAAAAGGGACATGCAAACGTGCCAACATCGACAACTGGATGTTTCTCTAATGCCTTGTCCTCGAGATAAATATTTAAGGATGAAATGCCCGGCTCACAAGCTAATTCGTCAAAATCAGCAGCATGAGTCACGCGTCACGGTCACGGGTTCGCCATGTTCCCTTCCAGCACAGGCATGCAAACTTATTATCTTCCGCGGACATGAGAAGCGAATCATCGAGCCAGACGATCACTTGTTAATTGGAATGTAGGTCGCCATTAGATTCAGTAATGAAATTCAGGCTCCTGAATAAAACGCAGGGACCAGAAGAATTCTACTTAGAACGGTCCTGGTATAGGTTCATAGAGGTTTATATTTGCTTTCCAGGCTCGTGTGTCGGCTACAGGGAAAGTTTACTCTGACATGTTTAGTCTTACTCTTGGATTGACGTTAGGATTGTCCTCGGCTGATTAAGACTGCAGAAAATCAAGGAAGCTGAGATCTATGATCGCTGTCGTTCTCTGAACAGAGACGGTAATATTGCTAGTAGTTCGGCCATATCAGCCTATGTTCCGACACTACATCGGCATATATTTTATTGCAACGTCTGTGGCAAAGTCGTTCAGTCAAGTTGATCTCTAGTCTGACCCTTTGTCATATCTTTCCGTTATTTTTTATTGCCGTTATTTTGTCTGATTTATTCGTACTTTACAAAAGGTAGGATAAATATCGTTAGAGCACTTAACACATCGGCGTGGTAATTTTGCTCATTTCCGTTTCGAAATTGGTGTTTGGTCAAACGGAGGCTTGTTAGATGGATTTAGGAGTTTCGTTTCGCCAATATCCACTACAAGGCTGTTCGAGTTGTCAGCTGTTTTATGCGTCAAATATTCACAGCGAATAAATTCAATTAGGAGGTCTGCTCATTAACTCAAATCATTTTGTCTTCGAATGGACCTCATCGGACAAGGGTTTATGACTAGGTACTGAGCAACTCGTTTCGCCAATATTCATGTTATAGCTGGTCGGAATTTCTATTAAAAGTTATTTTAATGCTTCAAAATCGTATCAGCAAATAAGTTCGAGAAGACTGAGTTCATAACGAGTCAGACTACTAAAGTATCATCCCTGCTCATCGCGTCCTTTTGGCGGCGGTCAGCTAAGAATCGCTTGTGCTTTCTAAAGGAAAGATGAGGTCATCATCAGTTGCGGGTTCCCGCAGCAAAGAACGCCAGGGGTCGCTGCCTTATCATCAGGTACACACGGCCGCACAACGCCCCTGGCGGAGACTACTATCGTCATGTAGAGGCTGCCTTTGCACTTGGAATATCATAAACACAGCCGCAGATCCGTACAGATGGCTACTGTGGAAATGCCTTGAGGGCCTGGAGCCATCGTTATATGGTGCCCCTGCATCCAGCCGAGGATATGAGCTCAATAGCCAAGGACATGCCTTCAGAGTGGTTCTGTTTGTCTGGCGGGGGGAGGTTGGTCGTCATACGGAGCGGTGGAAATCGTTCAGGACGGAATCCTCGCCACGCAGAAATAATTAACATCTCCCCAGCCAGGACGTGTGGGATTTAAGCCGATTAATATGCAGCAGCTGTGTCCGTAGAGACACCTTCCTGACACTGCCGGCTGCACGCTGCGGAGAGATAGAATTTAATGTATTACAATACAGCAACCTCAGTGGGGGCTACCAGTCATAAAAAAATCTGGATCTCAGAGCATTGGGGAGAACTGATTGGCGATGTATAGCAGGAGGTGATAAAAACAAAAACGAAAAACGAATGTGACAGTATAGTACCGGGGAAAGGTTGACTCGCTGTCCCATAATGGCAGGAGCGTGGAAAGATGTCCAAGCAAAGGTGGGCAGGGGTATACACACAGGTAGTGTGGAGTGGCGCGCCCGCCATCTTGGCAGTAGCTCGGGGTTGGTAGACGCCGGTCTCGGATGCGCTCTGTTCCAACTTGGCGATGCCGTTCCGCCTACGGGGGAAGGGATAATCACCTGCGGAACAGGTGGACTGGAGCCGTAGAAGTTGGGTTGGGCATATGGTGACACCCAGCGGGGGCCCAGGACCCAGCCAACACTGGTGGCCCCTGCTCGCAAGGTAAAGGACGAAGGAAGGCTCCACAGACAGGTCAGGTTTTGACCAACGTAAAAACACCCCGGTGCCGGTCAAGGTGCGATGACTTGATGAAGCCACTTGGTTGAGGCAAGGGCCAATAAGTAAGCTTAGATTAAAGGAGAGTCTTGATCATCCCGTTATCTTCGGATCAGGTCGAGACCCCTTTGCCGTTTGGTTTCATCAGAGCCAGGGGCCTTCCCGGAACGCAGCCCAGTTACTTCAGGGACAGAAATAGGGACAGGATTGTGGTGCTGACAGTTTCGTGCGCGGATCTAGAGTCCGTAGGGTGGGAATAAACTCTTAACCCGTGCAGTAAAAGGGGATTTCGTGCTAACGCGCATCGCAAGAGGTCATCAAAAAGTGTCCCCCTCTGACCTTGGAAACAGAAAGAGCTAGAGACGTGAGAGATTTTATGAACAGGGTGGGGCTATAACAATTTACATTGTGTGCAATTTTCATGACCCTAGATCAATATCTTCAAGATCAAATAGGTTGGAAAATGTCAACTTTGGCACTTTCTCGGCCCGTACAGGCCATACCGTACAACTTTTCGAAAGAAACGGGAAAAAGGTGTTTGTTTGGCCGTTAAAACGTGGAGTACAACTTCTGTGATGATGGTGGTGATTCCAAATGACGGACTTGTGCCCAAGATAAACTTTTGCCCCATGCGAATTTTTGCCTTACGCGAATTTTTGCCCTAGACGAACTTCTGCAAGAAGAACTTTTTTCCCAGACGAACCTTTTGCACTAGACGAACTTTTGCCCTAGACGGACTTCTGCAAGATAACTTTTATCCTCGACGAACTTTTGCCCTCGACGAACGTTTTCACGGCGAACTTTTGCACGACGAACTTTTGTCTTAGACGAACTTTTGCACTAGACGAATTTTTACACGACGAACTCCTGCACGACGAACTTTTGTCCGACAAACTTTAGTCCGACAAACTTTTGCTCGACGAACTTCTGCGATACAAACTTTTGCCCTGAACGAACTGTTGGCCAAAGCGAACTTTTGTCCTAAACGAATTTCCGCCACACGAACTTTTGTCCTATACGACTTCGGGGAAACGAACTTTTGCCCTAGACGAACTTCTGTCCGACGAACTTTTGTCCTTACGAACTATTGCCCGACGAACTACTGCCCTACGAACTTAAGTCCGAAGAACTTCTGCCCGAAAACCCAGGTCATTAGGTCAGTTCAAGGCAAAAACTAAAAATAGTAATTTAAGCTCTGGAGTTCAAACCGTAGATAGCATGACTCACCACAATGTCCACAAAACGTCAACAAAGTCTGAAGTCAATACCAGGTCACATCAAGTTAGGTTAGGTTAGGAGAGCACAAAGAATGAGCTTTGATAAACAGTTCGTATGATGTCAAAGTGGACTTAGGTGTAATTTGGTGTCCTGAAGGGAATGAATGTAATTCCTTTCAATATGAAACATACCGAAGATGGCCGAAACTGGTCTTTATGCGTTCCAAGGTCAAATGTCAAGTTCTTGCTTTAGATCAGGTCACCACTATCACTTAGCCTGTTGGAAGTAGAAGGAAATTAGGCTCCTATGTGAGACATGTGAGATATGTGAGATGTGATATATGTGACATGAGTGAATCTCAGTGTGAGATATGTGAGATAGTCTCTGTCTCACGAATATTGTTCTGTTTTGAGATATTACCAGGCTGTCTTGTGCTATGTGTCACAGTAAGATATGGACAATGATCTCGAGGTCGAATGAGGTCATTCAAAGCACAGGAAGGTAACAGTTTTCGGTTCTGATGTTGAATTTTGCATCAAAACCACGCAAAGCGATATTTTACCGCACCGCACCAATGAGCCAGAAGGCAGTGAACTTGAAGGTCAATCTACGCAATGGCCTTGACCTTGACTTTTATTTTACGACGCAGAGTAGTGTTTCTCTGTATGTCTGCTTTCGTTTGGTAGCATTTTTAGTCGCCCTTCTGTGATCAGTTTGTCTCTAGCGGGCCACAATCAAAACCTCTAGGCAAAAGGCACGAAACCGTGACTTTACCTCTTTTTAGTCACCTGGAAGGTCAACATTACGAGATAGATCTCCAACTTCCGGCCTTTTTGAAGTAGAAGGATGGGGCTACATATTGGTGAAAACTGCGTCTCTCTGCCTAGCTGCGTTCGTGATTTACTGGGGGGATCAAATTGACCTCCTCCCAACAGTCAGCGTTGTTGAATAAGCCCCAGCACTTTTCTGGCTAACAGTTGATAATTTTAGGGTCCAGCATTTATTCTGCTTTGTAGGAATCTGTTACGACTGATAACCTTGCACCAATGAAGGGGAAAAAGGGCCGATGAGAGGTTTTAGAGGATAAGGGACGGATAGCGACGTATGTAATGCCGAAACAATTGATTTGGAGGGGGAAGACCAAGAACCCATGTTAGCGAATCGTTCCTTTGCAAACCTCTATGCCAATGACCTTGGAGGTAAATAAATATTCACTCAGCAATGGCAGGCACTCAGCCACTCAAATTTACACCCACAGCGTAGGAAGGCCATTAACCCTTTATTGTTTGGAAATCCCAGGTGACTGAATGTCTGTGGAGGGCAGAGGTGCCCATCCGTCAATCCACTCAGCTGCCCAAACTTGCCCGCTCACCCCTCGTTGGATAAATCCTCTCTGTAAGCGTGAGCTGCGTGTATGATCGACCGACATTTGCACGCCTCCAACAACAACTCTGGTGCTGACAGCAAGCGCAGAACACCTGCAGACCGACGGTATGAGGCGCCCCCAAGTCACGACAGACGACGGCTCCTCTGAGGTGGAAGTGGGAGCGGCCACAGCTCCGTCTGCCCGGCGCGGTACTGTCGGGGGACCTGTACACACCTGGAATGGTCTGAGACGCGTTCCGACGGCTTCATGCACCGATTTCGCCCTTGTTGCACAATGTTGCAGAATGTTTCGGAATGGTGCAAGGGCCAGTATCTCAGGAACGGTCCGATGGGGGGTCAAACGGACATCACCAGCGTGCTCACGAGGTTGGAATCCATCAGGAACCCTCCAGTTCCCCAAGTTGCAAAACATTGCAATACTGCACGACCACTGCACACACTGCAACTGAATGTTACACAAACGTCTGGTGATCTTATTGAAGGTAGGGGTAATGAGGCTGGCGTAAAACGCTTTCATATGGCAGAACACCATTTATTTTCGTCAGTACATGAGCAAGAAAAACAAAGTACGTCGCGCATTGTTCAGTCATGAGACATGGAGCTGTGCTGTGCATGCAGGACCGCATTCTATAAGTGTTTTTTAAGTGCTCGACGTCCCCAATATTGCAAAGGTTTGCCGTCCGGGTAAAATGGCTTTACGTTCACAACGTGGAGACCTAAATGTCAGCGATCCACATCATCGACCCTTTTATGTGCTCCCCATCTTCACCTATACCAGGAGACTTTATCCGCGGTCACAACGTTAAACAAAGCGCTTAAAGATCTTGGCCGGCTATTACACGCTGTCGGCAAATCCGAGCCTTTCGTTCTCCATGTCGTAGGCAGTGTAGAACTTCTGCATGAAGAGAGTGCCGAACATCCACGTATCGCCCATTTCCGGCAAACCGACGAAACCGGAGGCACACATTTGCAGACCCTCCTCGGGCCTATACACCACCGTGTATTCCAGAGGGCTCATCTCCATGGTCTGTCCGCCAATGGTGATATTCAGCGTCGGCAGGTGGCACAGAGTCGTGCAGTCCAAAACTTTAAAGCCCGGCACTGCTTCGGTCACAGGCACACCACCTAGCGCGTCATTGATGGTCTCTGCAACCTCCATTGACGCAAGAAAGTACGGCAAGCCGGTGGACATAAGGACAGGACATCCGTTATCACAAAAGGCAGCCTCGGAATGACCATCCAAAGCGATGCCCTGCGCCTGGATCTGCCAGGCACGCGCTGGCTGCGTCACGTTGACCCATAGCATGTCGCCCCGGTAGCGGTCCTCGTTGATGCCTCCCAGGGTGAGTTCTCCTCCGTCCGGAGCCCGTCCCAGCCAGAGTCCGAACAGACGCCGCTGGATCAGGCCCTGGGCGACCATGTTGTCCACCACGGTGGGCGTCTCCGATACAGCACTGCTGCCGAAGCCCAGGCCGACCACGCCGTCGTTTGGCGTCCAATAGTACCATATGTTGGTTATGGATGTTGCTTCACCGAACGTCTGGTTCTGGATGGTGATGCCGCCGAAGCTCACCGCGTCCGTGGAGAGGATGCCGCTCACGTTTTGGCCGTAACCTAGCTCAAATTCGGTACCGTCCTCCTGCAAGATCATACAGTGCATGACGATACGCTATACCGTACTCACTGACAGAGACATAAAAAATAAGGAAAACGTAGATATACATCAACATATATAGATGTGAATAAATAGATATACAAAATGTAAAAAAGTGGTACAGAAACCACTTAACACCAGGCAAATTGAGCATTTTCATGTTCCTTTCACTCCGAAAAAATTTAGATCCTTTTCCCTTGCGTTTTGGGCAACAGAACAATGGTAGGGTATTATTGGTAAACCCTATAAAAACATCAGTGAGGTGCCAAGAAACGAACTGATTTTAAAAAAGAGTAAAAAATAATTGAAAATTACAGAGAAATTTCATGCCTACTTGAAATAAAATACTGGTTGCCTCCTTGTAACACTGAAGTTTGTTATTCAGCTATTCATATCAATTCGATCTATGAAAATAATTGATTGTTTATTTCTTCTCTATTTCTACTACTTTGTTTCCTCTTTTCGTTTGTTTCTTCACCTGTCCTTTGATATTTTTTCATATAGACTCACCAAACCCTTAGAATAAGTGACTGAGGATCTCGACGGACGTCACTAGCTTTGCTATCTGTCCCTGTTGAGGTCTTGGGCTTGATATACTAGCAATAGTGTGGGTTGCCCAAAGGAAATAGCACGGAGTGATGTGATCCGACGTCACTGAGTTTAAATGGATATTCCAGATTGGTAGTTAACGTAACTGGATCATATGGGCATGCAGGGCACTCCTGCCTACATTTTCAAGGGTAGTAGAAAAAACTGACTGATTCTTTCGCCGGGGATGAGGACTGAAAATGAACGGGGAGAGCCAAATCACCGCATATGGTTGGTTCACTTTCAATTACAAGCGCTCGTTCGCTCAATTTCACCCTCCCCCTTCCCCCGAGGTTTTTCCGAAGTAGATATCGAACGGCGCAGCCAGCCGCACCAAATTTAGCTTACAGATGGCAAACCGAATAGTGGATCTTTTGATGCTCAGAACTGTCGACGTTTTTCACGATCGTCGAGGCAGAGCGGTTCAAAGTTTCGTCATGGTTTTCAGAAATGGGCAGCTTTCAGGTAAACTTCACACCGCTGTCACAAAACCAGTTTTCAGTGCAGACTTTCAAACGTCCTATGAGCGCACAGATAACTGACTGAACAAAAGTAGAAAAATAATTTGGCTGATCTGAGGTAAGGTCAAGGGCAAACATAGACTTCCCGTTCTTATCACCTAGGACAAAAAAAAGCGGAACACATGTAAAAGGCCACTTCATTGTCTGTTACTGCCATTGCAGGTGTACCACGTTTCAGGTCCAGATCAGGCCGGTACACATAACCAAAAATGTGCGTTACACATACTCAATTCTGGAGAGGCCAAACAAGGAAACGTTGCCGATTTCTTGTTAAATGCCCCATTGGACGTTACTATTGTATCAAAAGATGTCAGAGGATGACCAATGGTACTCATTTATATGGTTTCGACGTATGTTGGCCGTGGTGTACTACTTGTGCAAAAACTTGGTTTGGGTTCTTGTCTTTTTTTACCATGATTGCGAGTTCTGTTCCTACAATAACAAAGGCATGGTATACGTTGCGGTAACTAGTTGCAAGGGAGGAATAGATTAGATGGGTTTTACCTTCGCTGTAACATTCCGTGCCATGCCCGCATACAAATATGACGCAGCGGAAGGATGTAATGCAAGTTTTATTTACTAGTGCTGAACACCTGATGTAGTGATAAAATTGTACCGCATGGCTGTAGTTGGCTCTGGACGCATTTTCGTGATTTTCACTTTTTTAGGTCACTTCAGATCAATGGCCTACGCTGGTCTCAGATGATTTTGTCCGATCTTTCTGACATAGATTTGAGATGAGAGGTATTTTTTGGGTGTCCAATTCGAATTCGGCGCCATAATTTACCCTGGCACGTCACAAAATAAGGTGAATGGCAATTCATAAAATCATAGCCATTTGGGTTAAAACAAGCTTTAGTAATTATGTAAGCATAAATACGACACCAAGTATTTATACAACACCATAAATCATATACTATCTTTCCAGTTCTGAGTCCCCTTCAAAACTGGTTTTGGCTCATTTTGGCGCTGTGACCAACAGTTTTTGAAGTGCCAGCGAAAGTCTGCTGAGCTTCACAAAATTTGGCCTTATTCGACATCACATGACATCACAGGTCACACTCGAGAAACGCCAAACTTTTGCAAAAGATATTTTCTCGATTCCTATATCTACCATGTAAAAGTTATGTCTCTAGCTCGGTTATTTTCGAAATCTTAGGTCAAGTTGACCCCTCCTCACCAACCCACGCACGCCATGCTTGACCGGTCACTTGACCGAATGTTTAAAATCGTTTGATCATAAATCTGTACATACAACCTGCTTCACCTCTGGTGGCCGAACTTGTGATCTAGGGTGTCATACAAAGATCTGTCAAAACATGTGGTAAGTACTGTGACATCATATCATCCTGCAACGATTCGCATATACAAAAAAACAAGTAAGTTCGATTTGAATGGAACCAATCGTTACACATAGTCGCCTTCATGGCTTCATGTCGACAAGACCTTGCATAACCATGGAAACAAATTTTAAATCAAAACGTGTAGATCTGATCTACAACAAGGCACTGGTAGTTTCAGATCAGAAGCATTCGTCGTTTTTTTTAGATGTCATGATGATTCTTATCAATCAGTCCTGCGTCTCTAAATTCTGCGCTCACCTGGTACGAGGTAGAAGCCGAGGAATCGTATCGCACGGGTTTTACACACACGGGATCGTCGCATTTCTTGGATGGGAGGTAAGCAAGCGGTTGAGAAACGTCGAAATTGGCTTTCATCACTTGAGGAGGTGTACCCACAGAGATTTCTCCTATGAACATCTGCGCATTCTGCAATGAGATCACGACAAATCGGTCATGGGCCTGCCACACCAGTGACAGCGATACAGTTACGTGACACGTGCCGTGAAAGTGATAATGTTTTTAAAAATGCAAACAAGGCTTTAACCACAACGACTTTGCCACACGAGTAACATGTGTAACGCCTAGGAAATGTGTGTTAACAAATGACTTATCTGTCCGTGTACATCATAGAAAATGGGCGCGAAAAGCATGACAGACCGATAACAGTTCCAGCGTTTCAAATTGCTCACGTTCTTTTTGACGTTTTCCAGGAGAACTGTAACAACGTCGGCCGTCGTGGTCTCCGTGTCTGTCCTGTCCCGATGCGAGCACGCTGTCGGCTCACCGGGGGTCGCCAGCTTCGCCTCCAAGGCGATCAGGCACGCGGCCACCAACAGCAGACGAAATAGCATGATAGCTGGGCGACGAAATCTGGTCCTGCTGTGAACGATACGAACCCGTTAGGTGTTGCTATGGTAACGTGAAGATGTGCTGAACTAGCGAAACAATGTACAAGGTATAGTGATGTCCGTCATATGCCACATGAAGAAAAGAAACATTTTTGCGCCATCGCCCGAAAAAGCGAAAACATGCATGAAGAAAGCATTCATTTATGACATGTCACCATGACTTGACTTGGCACGGTAATGGTTCTGATGTCAAAATATGTAACACTGATAAACAAACAGGTACTGAACGTTTGGCTGGGCTGGCTCTAACGGTTCAGACGTTCGTCAAGACAAACTGGAGGGTGCCCTATTTGACACCCCCGTGGATGTTTATGTTCGTGCGGTTACCAGGTTAATGCACTTGCCATTGCAGCCAGTGCTTCGGATGTTCATGCTACTAGAGATGCCCGGATTAGAGGCTTTGAGGCCTCTGATTACGTCATTCCACGCGTCACACTAGCCACTGGGTTGAGAGGTCGACCAGCCTGACTGGCTGCCGTAGGTGTAGACCATTCAATGGGGAGAAACATCGCACCAGGGGCAGTGATTTAGACCATCGGTCGGATTTATAAAAATGCGTGTCTCAGGGTAAGTTGCAGAGGAATTTATAAACATCCATGCAGTTTGCATTGACAGTGTTTTCCAAGTCTGGCTTTATGCAAATGATATATCCTTTATACAAATATATGCCGCGCCACTTTTGGCCCCGGAAGGAGAAGCGCGGTGGGTCGGCCGAAGGCGAGTGTCGAACAGAATGGTCTGGTTGCGAATATGTCCGAGTCACTTGTGTTGCTGCGTTTGAAGAACGATGTGCTTTAGGACAATTCAGTTTAAGTTCATTATCGTCGATGTCGAGAGTATCTCGACGGTGCTCATCAGCGCACGACTGTTTCGTTTTTTTATATATTTTATGTTACTTTACGAAAAAGTTTGAGTTCTCAGGTCTTTCTGCCACACATTTTATACCAAAGCCCAAGGCACCTAGCCCCTGTTTCCGAATATCTAGGATCCACGCATGCTTATGGTTCACACTTGAGGTTGTTGGCATGTAAATGTTACGCAACTGGAATGCAAAGCGTGGAATGACTGTGACGGACCTGTCGCCTTCCATCTCTCAATCATCCATACCGGAAAGCCTGCGTTTCCTTCCATGTCATTCTAATCGTCGACAGTTCTACATTTTAGGCTCATTTGCATCATCACATAAACATCATATAACCATCTATCATGCTTAATCACATTGCGCTCATCGCTCTTATCAGCATTTTTGTTGCTTAGCTTCATCTTCAGCTTTTCTGTACGGTGATGTTCTGGGCATGTGATAACGCGCCATCCTCCCCATTCGGCAGATCCGGTACAAATGACCTGTCACGCGGTCAGTCCGCCTCAAGGCTGCGCAGGCAGGTGCAGCCTGTTGCTGCATGGGGACGAGGCGCCTGAATCACACCTTCCCCAATAACTCGCGTCATGCTGTACCTCCCAGTCACTGCCGGGTGAAGAAGCACAGCAGCTCATATTCAAACTTCACCCAGCTAGACCTAAAACCTCAAGTAATAGCGTAGAAAAGGCTATAAAAAGGTAACCTAAGGTCACTCACCTTGACATTTCCGACAAAGTCGACATGGCAGGATAGTTGCATGTGTGGAGCTCTTTCAGTGTAACATGGTAATCGATCAACTTCTCAATAACTTACGTCGCTACATTTCTGGAACATGGTCTTATGTGACCTTTCCTCGAGCAGTGACTCGAAGTAAAATCAGGTTGAAAAATTGACACAATGTTTAAAAAAAAGATTAATGAGAAGGTAATCCGAGCTTCATGTCTCCGCGTCTCTTTGCTTTTTAGCCACCCTCAAACACCGGAGAGGGGTTTTCGTGGGCCCCCTCGGCCCAGCGAGGGTTAAACCTATTCTCGCACCAATAGCGCTAAAGCGCATTCGTGTGTGGGGGTCTTATTCGGCCTTCCCTAAGACGTTGAGAACTACACGTCCGATGTTATCGCAACAAAAGGCACTCAAACCGCTATGAGCGTAAACTACAGTTCCATCAAAAGGATGCCTTAAAAATCTTAAGAGGAGTGGATACACGGGGGCAAAAGTCAGAATGGCGAAGGTAATTTTGATTTGCTAGAACTCCGCTGTTAACGGATCGAATGCAATGTAACTGGCAGAAAATCAAAAGCTAGTCGAAGGGACTCTCCCCTTTGGTCCATACCTTTGCAATTTTGGGAAAATTCGTAGGCATTCGTGGGAACTGAAAAATGAACGGACTTTTCTAAAACTTCATATTAACGTTTCAAACATCTTTTGAATACTGACTCGTCATGTTATACTTAGAAGTGCAAATCGTATTACGTTGTTTGCATTATGTGGTCAAAGGCGATGCCTGGGACAAGGAATTGGGAGCTGTCATGGCAGCATGTTAATCAGGCCAATTTACGAACATTATGATTAAATGACCTCAGATGACTTCGCCAAGTTTCGAGAAACTGATTTATAAACCCTGGAAAAAGCAACCGAAAAACGAATGGGGCTTGTGAAGCTCTCCCCCATGCGGACATACAGTTTACAGACGTCAACCATGTTTCATTATGGATTTCCCGTCAGCAGCAGTTACACCACAAGCGGCAAGGAGGAAAATCAGCTAGGCAAAATAAAGAATTCAAGGCAACCTGGTGACATCTCGAGGAGGTTTGAACCCGCCCCCGACAAGGGGGGCAGTTGACCGCCCTCCCCCCTGAGGTTTTTCTGGGATTGCGAGAGAACGAACAAACACAGAGTCACAAAACTTTGTGTACCTTTTGCTTCATTATTTTTACACCTTGTGTCAAAGTTCTGACCTCAGGTCAGGTGCCTGACCTAGGTCAGGTCAAACGGACCTATGTCCAAAAAAGTTTAGCGCCCTGTAACTTTTTCGGGAAACAAGATATCACAATAATACTTTCAGGAATTATTGATTTTGATAGATGTAACAAATCTGTTATCCCGGATTTTTCGGAATTTTCCGGGTCATTGACCAAAGGTCAAGCCCATTTTTAAGACATGTCGTCGTTTTTTTTGGAAATTGATGGAATATTCCATAACATTTTTAGTGTGGAGTCAAGCAGACATCTAATTACCGTCATTGGGCAAAGTACCAATGACTTCCAGCAATTGAACTCAGGTCAGGTCACGAATAACTGTCGTGAGCCAAAATGTACCACAGCCAAAATCGGCGATGAATTACGCAGAATGGGTAGAAAATGGCAGAACTAGCTTGCACAGACGAAAGTAATACCAGGAACCTCAAAAAGTTTGAAAAAAACAGCATATTTTGGAAGTAAACAGGCTCTCGCGAACAAAGTTCCACCAGTTGTGTAGATTGGTAACTAATGAATTTTCCCAAAACTTAAGCATGGAAAACCATGACAAGATCCAGTAAGACCAACAAAATTTACAGGGATAGGCTTTTTTGGCGAAAATAAAGGGACGCTAAAATAGGTTCGCGTTAATTTCTTATTGCATACGGCTGCGCCGCACGCCGACAGCCGGCGCGAAAATCTCTGTGTCTTTAAGTCAACGTTTCGGCGTATATATTGAACAAATCCGAGAAATTAGGTGTTTATCGGCATTTGCGGACCTTTACTTGTGCCCTGATGCCTTTACCTATGCGTTATTAGTCGCAGCCCCTGAGATTCAGGCCGATTCTTGGTCTCATGCAGTCGGCTATGAGAAAACATATATAGAGCGTAAACTGCTTACATATTATCTAAAACTAAAAATGAGACAAGTTTCGAGCTCTACTCATTACAAGCTTCACAACGGTGTGCTTATTTTTATCGTGCGACCAGCCGTTCATGAGGAGTAGGGAGACAGGACTAAAACAATCTTTTAAGAATTTCGGTTCGACACGTTCAACGAAAGGCCTGTTTATTGTCACATGAATAAATGTGACAGGCGACGAAACCTAAGCACGTCCAGTAGCCCTGACGTGTACCCTTCTAGACGTCAGCTTGTTCCTGAGGCTCAATGAGCTGTCAACGTCGATTTGCGTGAGCAGAAACCATCTCTCCAGACCGCGGGACAAGACAAAAAGCATCAACTCCAAAAACTTCAAAACACAGTTGATAGGAGACAGCTGGGATTGCAGAACTCTCAGTTTAAAGCAAGTGGGACACCACAGAAGACGAAGCGTAATTCCAGCGTACTGTCGCTGCTTACGATCCCTGACCTACCGTCGGCCGTCACGCTGTGAACGTCCCTGCTATCCGCCACCAAGCGCACGAATGAACGCTGCCGTTGCTGCGGCCTTGTATCAAGCGGAGAGCGGCCTGACATCTGGTGTCTGAAGTCTTGGGCCACAGATAAGGTGTAGTGAACTAGCAACTCGCTGCAAAAACCGATGACAGACGAGACCCTGAACACATGCGGAGCGTGGCACTCATGGCAAGTTAGAGGCATGCAAGTTAAACCAGCCTGTTCAATACAGGCGAGATACGACGTTTTTTGCATTATCACGTGTGTTTACAGAACCATAGGATTTTTTTGGATATCAGAAAACAGAAACCCTTGGGACATGGGGATTCATTTGAACATGTTCTATGTGCCTATGTTTAAAGCTTTAACTGTTTTAAAATGTGATTTAGACCAGTAGTGGTTCATCTGAAATCGAGCTGGTACCCATCACGCCCATGGTCATCGACAGTGGATGACATCCCCTAGACTTAGCATTAGTAACTGAAGAAGAGTAAAAATGATCGCTGATTAAAAAACATTAGACACAAAGAAAAACATTTGTGGTGCAATGCCATTGTACAAAAGTGATGGCAACGCTGAATAAAGATATGCCTATATTTTTCCTTCTCATGGTGATCCACACTGATAAGTTGAAACTTCAACAGCATATCGATATGTGATATTTTCTTCACGCGACCTTGTACTTGAGCGTTAATGAAGCAATATCGCTTCGGCTTTCAGGATGTAGGTTTTCCAAGTCATGCCTGCATATGTCCTCAGAGGAATTCAAAAATAGCCGCAAATATGGTACATGTACATTTCTCATGTATGTATCGTTCATGTAAATTTCCCATGGATTATCATTGAGTGTTACAAGACTTTGTAGGAGACCATATATTTCGCCGTCGGTAGACAAGCTTGACAAACGACGACGACACTTAGCCAATCTCTCTGCAAATAAAACTAGGCGAGTGCAAAAGGACATGGATGTCCTGAGCCGAGTTTCAAGAGGCTTGATTTGGGTTCCGTGGGGCCAGTGCCGTGATTTTTTTTTTTAAATGCGACAAAATATACTATTCAACGTTGTCAACTTCAAGTGTTTTTTTATTAATTGCCGCCTATAATTGTAGTCTTTGGCGTATCGGACAGTCTTTAGGATACATTGTAGGCACCAATTTGACTAATTTTGACGTAAAAACCCGTTATGTGTGTGGCGTTTTGCTGGCTTCACAAGCAGCATGATTGGTGCAGGGCAATTTGAAGCCGGGCTCGGCGCTCCGTCACCATTAAGCTGCCAATTGCTGATCTGTTTACAGTTCGTGTGCCTGCGTTCTTGACATGAGCGTCACATTGGCATGCTGAAGATTAAGCCAGACAACGCATAATGTAGCAAATTATTTGATTCATCGTTTTTCTCAACATAAGACCAGTACTTCCGCATAAAAGCATAGCCTTCAAATTTATGCCCTGATCCAGGTTTATCTCTGATGAGTCACAACCGCGTTCATCAATGACCTGACCAGCTATTTTTTTTTATTTCTACGTGGGGCAGCCCCGGATGGCGTCCTGCTTCGTTTCTGACTGTGTTAGCGACGTTATTGGATTTTACTACCAAAGGACACAGAACGATAATATGATAATATATTGTAAAGGATGTGCAACAACCGAACGACCAGCAATCGACGCCCGAACGATACGATTCTCACAGTGTGAAGAAGAAAATCCCACCATCTGAGTGAAAAAGCTATCCCCATGACCTAAGAACAGCCATCATCGGTAGAAAAGTTCCTGTAATCTACCAGCCCTCGCCAGCGTGCCTGGTGCGTTAACTCGAAGTTGCCTTGGCACCCTAACAAACGCGGCCGTAAACTGACGTACCAATACATGCTGATACATATATCGATATATCGACGTACCGATACATATATCAGCGTACCCTTGACGCGTGCTGCACGCCACCCAACGACGGACGACTCGTTCAAGAAGAGTAGCCATCCTACGGACAGAGATGTAAATTTGTGTAAATGTTCGGGACCGAACATAGGGGCCCGACAATTAAACAAAACTAGCCTCCCCTGATGTGCTTTGTCGCCGGATTTCGGCCACTTCATTTGGGCCGAAGGCAGCCTTGCATTTTGAAAAAGCGTAATCGTGCGTAAAGCGGGAAAAATGTTCCGCTTTACGTACGATTACACTTTATATATATATATATATATATATATATATATATATATATCGCAATTTATTTATTACACTTTATATATATATATATCTATATATATACATACATATATGGTATATGTAAAGGGTGGGTAGAATGTCTTCCTTTGATATACTGTTCGCAGTACACCAATGCCGTTTGGGGAGATTAAAAATTTCGTGACAAAACATTTTTTTAACATGTCTTTTGGTAAAGAATAACAAAGTATTGGAATGGCTCAATCGACGAATTAAGGGGCTCAGATGAACATTTCAGGAGCTCAAGTCCCCCCAGAAACATACAAACGACAACCCTCTTACAGACATTGCAAAACGACGTCCCTTGGGCTGCAAACGTTGAAAGTCGATATTGTTCTCAGTCTGAAAATCTTAGGGCATCCAGTCTGTAAGCTCAGTTTATCACTGTGTAAAACAACGTTTTATCTTTGGAAAGCACACGTCCTACCAATCACCTCTGTACATCTGCAAGGATCATGCAAACGACATGGGTATGCTCCAAGACAAGCAATGGGAATGCAGTGCATGATATTTTGTTTGACATGAGGATTATTTGCAGACACATTTCCAACTTTGCACCGCCTTTGACCCTATTCCCGGAGGGCTAGACGGTATGGTCGATTTCCGGCAGGGGGGGCGGATTCCGCCGCCCCCCCCCCGAGATCTCGAGAACTACCAGTCCGATTTCATCGCAACAAACGGCAATCGATTTACCATGACGTGAACTACATTTCTGTAAAACGAAACTTTCAAAATTTTGAAATGTGTGGATACAGGGGGGCAAAAATGTCAAAATCAGGGGTATTTTTGGACTTCTTATAACTCCATTGTTCATCGACCGGCGAGGCGGTGCCAGGGTCATGAGAAAGGGGAAACTGTCATGGTCACACGTTCTACAGATCAACTTGTGACCTTTGACCTTAAAAGACTTCCAGTGACCTTGGGGTCACTTGGAATGATCTCTTGTACGCTTAATATTATCTGTAAACGCTTTCAATCGTTTGAATTCACTCTATTTCAAAAATTTCATTTTATGGCTATTGCGATATAGGGTACGCGCACTGACATTTTAGGTCATAGCTGCGTGACCCGACGTGACATCAAGCTGAAACTTGACACACAAGTAGAGGGCACCTTTTTACGTCATGTATATTCCGGATTTGGCATTTGAAAAAACGACACCGAAATTACTGCAAAAAAAGCAAATTTTGAATTTTGACCCTGAACTGGCCTTGCAAAGTGACCTCAGATGAATCAAATTACTTCTGCACATTGCCCAGCTATTTAGCTATACAGCCATATAAAGTTTTAAGTTCTATCTTAAAAACAATGTTTTGGCAGACATTTTTCCCAACAGGGCCAAAAATGGCCTGAGGTGCCTCCCAAAAACGTTGCCTGGCTCTGCCCTTGAGCAAAATGTAATTTTGAAATTTTGTCACGGCGCGTAGAAAGAATAGCTAGTAAAATTGACCAAGTTTCGTGAAGCTGCGTTAAAAAGCCTGGAATTGGCAAGCAAAAAACCCGAGGAGGGGCCGATTCAGCCCCCCATGCCGGGAATAGGGTCAACCCGCGCACGACCGTCGATCGGCGACGATCACGTCAGACTGGGGGGGGGGGCAGTTAGCCGCCCCTCCTTCTAACTAACGAACGGTTGGTCGCACGATGAAAATAAGCACACCGTTGGAAAGCTTGTGACATGTAGAGCTCGAAACTAGTCCCAATTTTTACTTTTAGATAATATGTAAGCAATTTACGTCCTATATATGTTTTCTCATAGCCCACTGCATGAAACCGAGAAACGGTCTGAATCTCAAGGGCTGTGACTAATAACGCATAGGTAAAGGCATCAGCGCACAAGTAAAAATCCGCAAATGCCGATACTCATCTAATTTCTCATGTCTGTTGAATATATACGCCGAAACGTTGACTTAAAGACACAGCAATTTTCGCGCCGGCTGTCGGCGTGCGGCGCAACCGTACGCAGTAAGAAATTAACGGTAACTTATATTAGCGTTCCTTTTTTTGCAAAGAGCCTATCTATATAAATTTTGCTGATCTTGGTGGTTTATGTAATGCTTTTTCATGCCTGGATTTGTGACAAATTCATTAGTTACCAATCTACATAATTGGTTGAGCTTTATTCGGGAGAGTCTGTTTGTTTCCAAATTTGCATTTTTTTTTACTTTTTAAGGTTCCTGGTATTACTTACGTCTGTGCAAGCCAGTTCTGCCATTTTCTACCCATTCTGAGTAATTCATCGCTGATTTTGACGGTGGTACATCTTGGCTAACAAGAGTTATTCGTGACCTGACCTCAGATCAATGGCTGGAAGTTATTGATACTTTGCTCAATGACGGTGACTAGAAGTCTGCTTCATTCGACACTAAAAATGTTATGAAATATTCCATCATATTCCGAAAAAAACGACGACATGTCTTAAAAATGCGCTTGACCTTAGGTGAATGACCTGGAAAATCCCGATAAATCTGAAATAACAGATTTGTTGCATCTATCGAGATAACTAATCCCTGAAAGTATTATTGTGATATCTTGTTTTGCGAAAAAAGTACAGGGCGCTAAACCTTTTTCGACATAGGTTCGTTTGACCTGGCCTAGGTCAGGCGCCTTACCTGACCTGAGGTCAAAGCTTTGACACAAGGTGTAAAAATAATGAAGCAAAAGGTACACAAAGTTTCGTGACTCTGTGTTTGTTCGTTCTCTCGCAATCCCAGAAAAACGTCAAAGGGGGCCGTCAACTGCTCACAGTCGGGGGCGGATTAAATACACCGTGCACATTTGATCAATTGGGCCACATCAGATCCCCGAAATTTATCCATATATAGCAGCTGACACCTGTCGAAGGGACTTATCGCTCAGGCGACTGGGCGCACCGCTCGTGACACAATTGTAAAGAAACAGACAGAATAGATCGCACGTGGGAGAGACCACTGTGCACACACGAATCAGCTTCGCCCGCTCAAGACCCTCCTTTTCAAAGAATATCGACGATATCTACATGACAATATCCGCCTTCGCTGTGGTAGCCAAGGGACGACAAAACAGGTCGTCTTTGATGTCGTTACCATCAAGATATCGAACAAAAACCATGAGTTTTGGGATGTTCGTGATGTCGGTAGCTTCGTCCAGCTGGACGGCAAGGAAAGGCAAGGCATGGGCTTTATCGATGACATGCTCCTCTACGTCCTGTGGCGCATCTTGTACCCGGGATTTAACCCTCGCCCAGCCGAGGTGGGGGGGGTGAATACGCCTTCCCCTTAGGTTTTGCGAGCTAGTGAAAATCGGCGGCGCATAGTGACGCAGAATTTTCAGTGCCCTCTTCCTTATCGATGCTGTGCCCTGTGCGAAAGTTTCAAGTTCCAAGCTGCTCAAATCACTGACAGATTTAATGTCAGAGGCTAGTCTCCAGAGAAATTGCAACCCTCTTAACTTTTTAGAGCTGGTGAGATCCGCATGAATCTTGCAGAAGTAACGAAATGCAACAAAGTAGCAACTTCTATGTTTCTGATTTTTCAGAAAACTGAAGGCCAGTGACCCCAGGTTAGGTCCCATTGGGACACTTTTTTATATTTGCTTTAAAGTTCAGCAAATTTTTGGGGTTTTCAAGCTCAAACATTATCGAAACTCTCTCTGGTTTGAGACATCCACTGAAAACGTGGAAAACGTCCTACCTCACCCGTGCAAAAAAACGGTTTAACTTGCCGTTTGCATCGTAATGCCGCAACAGCCAGAAAAAGCTAGGCTACCAGTTTGCTCTATATGAAAACATCTTTTGTTTGCATCATGTGTATCGCAGTCCATTTCTCTTCGGCGGATGTTATTAACTTTTAAATAGAACCGTCGTCATCCACCAAGTCTGACGGCGAGCGACAGAATTTCCCTTCCCCGTCCCCACACCTCGCGATCCTGCAGTCCTGCCGCGATTCCGCAGCAAAAGCGCATGGGGGACGTCGCTTCCTCAAGTCGGCTGGCCGCCAGCCGCGCCCATCTGGCAGAACGCCCGATGGACCTGGTCCTTTCTGAACAGAAAAAGCGTGCCGCGTGGTGGTCCGATGTGCCTGTTTCAAACGCAGGCGAAGGCGGCAAAGCGTGTCGACAGAAAATGACTGCAACAAAGAGGTCACCAATAGTAAAACTATCACGCCAGCCAGAAATCATTTCTACTTGTTCAAATATTTGTTGTTTTCAAAACGTAAATACTTGCACGTAGTGACGTAAAACGACCCAGAAAGATATAGCTGGAACTAGGAAGCTGCAGGGCAACGAGCAAAACAAAGTTTTGACAGAGATGACCTTTGTAAACAACTTAATATGACGCTGAAATCCTTGTAGCAGGTACGTTATTTTGTATTCCTTCAAAGGAGCATGTGCCCGCTAGGTGTTGCTTTCTGCACCCTTCCCTCAGTTCTGATATTACCCCGTCAATGTTGAAATGGGGCCCAAGATTCTATGCTGGGGCCCATTGTTGAAATGATATTTCCATCTCAATGTAGCAGAATTCTAACTGCCTGCGTGATAACCAAACTAGTGACGACCTCGCTCGTGCTAGTCTCTCTCGCGAGTCAGTCACAGAGAAAATCTTCTACGTCCAACTTCTTTTCACTTCAGTCATCCACCAAACACCGACACCCACACTACGCAGAGATCCTTCCACTATGGCTGATGAGAGAGGATAGCCGTCGGGCCGTTGCTACAGCATCCCAGACGCCTTTGTCTGCGACATGGGCATCCCAGACGTCTTTGACTGTGACGCCACACTCGGCCTTGAACTTACTGAACAGTGGGGCTGTTTTACTGATGGAGATATTTACAGGAATGCTTTAGAATTTTGCTTCAAACTGCTTTAGAACCAAAGAATTTTTGGGGTTAGGAAAAAAATTTTGTTACACTGATGTAGGGGCGGATCCAAGGGGAAAGAGCGAAGGGCAGGGGCACAGCGAGGGATCCTAGGGGTCCCAGGACCCCTCAAAATGTTTGAAGGCGCCCATCCCCACCGAGGTTAGAAAATTACTCTTAAAAAGCCGAAACTATCCTCAAAATACTATAGGGACGGTAGACAAGAGAAGACAACAGATGAAATGCATAGATCCAAGCCTATCGAGAGGCCCCTATCTGCCTGTGGGGGCCTCCTGGCGGCCTAGCCTGAAGGGGCCCCTTGATGGCCCGCAGGACCTCCTGCCGGCCTTTTGGACCCCCCGCCGGCCTGTAAGGACCACCTGTTGGTTTGCAGGGCCCCTGCTTTCCTGTGGGACCTCTGCCGGCCTCCGAAGGGCCCCTGCCGGCCCCTACTGGCATGCGGAGGGACCCCTGATGTCCTGTTGACCCCTGCCAGCCTGTAGGGGTCCCCTGATGGTCGGAAGCAGCGCCTCCTGCCTGTAGCTGGTCCCTTGGACGGTATGAAGGGATCGCTACTGGCACTCAGGGGCCCTGGCTGGCCAGTGGGTGTCCCATACCGGCCTGTGGAAAGGCTCCCTTATGGCCTGTAGAGGAGTCCCCGGACAGCTGAGAAGGGCACAGGTGGAATTTTTTAAAAATGATTGTGGATGCCGAAATGTATGTAATATTTCACACCTTTTTTCAATGAAATTTACCGTCGGCTCCGTGACCCCGATGCTCACGAGGCCATTCAAATAATTTCCTTTCCTTGGTCTTGTGAACTTTGCGCCCGTGGGGGCTACTAGCTTCTGCATGAATTTCGTCCAGGGTAGTGAAGGATAGGATAGGCCGGCTTGGTGCACCTTTCGTAACGTATTTGCTTTTGCCTTCCCCCCCCCTCTCCTTTCAGGATAATCCTTGGAGCAGCTCTGCGGAGCATATTTTGGAAAATCGTTGGTAACATGTTAGTATTATCCAGCTCTAATACTGTTGGGTGCTCCAGCTGCACTGCGCATGCCCATTCCAACTTTGTGGGTGCCAGGATACACAGAGGTCAGTAGCGTAGCCAGGGAGTCCAAGGGACCCTAAGATTCCCCAAATGTTCTGCCACACGAAGCACCCCCTAACATTTGCCTTAAGGTGCCCCTCAGGCCGTGGGAAAGGCAAACCCACTCCTACGCAAAGGGCCCCAGACCGCAGGCAAAGAACTCGCGCAGCGCGGACCAAAAGTCATATACATGGAATTTCGGCATGTTTTAGTGCTGTCGGGCACCCTTATTCCTAATGGCACTGCAAAATAAGCATCAAAGTATACCTTTGTTTTCCAACCATGGGGCCCCATGGTGTTCGAGGGGCCCTCTCAGTGTTGGGCCTCCCTCAATCTCTAGGTCCACCCCCTCCCCCGCGATTTCAAATAGAGGGAGGAGCACGGTTGCCTAAAACCTCGGCGTTTTTGTCATATTTCGACCACTGTGTACGGCAACAAAACGCAGTTTCTCAAATCAGGTGACGCGCTTATTTTCCGGTAACAACGCAAAATAATATCAAATATGTTCCCCTGAACCCGTGCGGATCCACGTTTTTGGCATCTGAAAAGCAAAAAAATGGGGGGGGGGCGGCGGGTCGAAGGGGCCCACGCTGGCCTTTTCCCTCTGCTCCATTCTGGCGAAATCCGCAATCTGCCCGTGATTTGACGAAGTCATTTGTAACTTTTCAAACGGCGGTACTAGTCGGTAAGCAAATCAACCCGCCCCCGACTGGGGGGGGGGGCAGTTGACCGCCCCCTGAGGTTTTTCTGGGATTGCGAGGGAACGAACAAACACAGAGTCACGAAACTTTGTGAACCTTTTGCTTCATCAATTTTACATCTCGCGTCAAAATTTCGACCTCAGGTCAGGTCAGGTGCCTGACCTAGTTCAGGTCAAACGGACCAACGTCCAAAAATGTTTAGCGCCCTGTAACTTTTTCACAGAACAAAACATCTCAGTCATACTTTCAGGGATTAGTGATCATGATACCCTTTTGTTCCAACCATGAGGGCCCCATTACAAACCTAAGGTGCAATAAATCTGCTATTTCAGATTTTTCGGAACTTTCCGGGTCGTTGACCTAAGGTCAAGCACATATTTAAGACATGTCCTCGTTTTTTCGGAATTTGGCGAAATATTTTATAATATTTTTGGTGTGGAGTGAAGCAGACATCTAGTTACCGTCAAAGTACCAGTGACTTCCAGCCATTGACCTGCGGTCACATCACGAATAATTGTAGTGAACCAAAATGTGCCACCGTCAAAATTAGCGATGAATCACTCAGAATGGGTAGAAAACGGCAGAACTGGCTTGCAGAGACGTAAGTAATACCTTGAACCTTAAAAAGTTTTTTTTTTTTAAATTGCATGCTTTGGAAATAAACAGGCTCTCGCAACTAAAGCTCCACCAACTGCGCAGATTGGTAGCTAACGATTTTGTCCAAAAAATTTAAGCATGAAAAACCATCACAAGAACCACTAAGAACAATGGAATTTACATGGATAGGCTTTTTTTCCAAAAAATTAAGGGAACGCTAAAATTAGTTCACTTCAATTTCTTACTGCATACGGCTGCGGCGCACGCCAACAGCCGGCAGCCGCAAGAACTGCCGTGTCTTTAAGTCGACGTTTCGGCGTATATGTTGAACAAATCTGAGAAATTAGTTGTGTATCAACATTTGCGGAACTTGAGTCGTGCCCTGTTACCCCTGAAAGCACCCTAAAAATAATGAGGATCCCCTCAAAAATTTAAGGGCTCTAGAACCACAACATGATCTAGATGGACTTTCAGGATGCATTGAAGCAGATACTCTAGAGGAATTCCGTGGACCCTTCCCGGGTCTTTGGACTCTTCTCAAGCATTTTTATTGGAGCTGGAAAATCATGGCACATCCATCGCTCTGCTAGAGTCTTTTGCGCCCAAAGAATTAAAAGTTTTAACGGCACGCGCTGTCATTGCATTGTTTACCGTCATAAGTAATCCCATTTAACGCCATGACCTTGATACGTAAAACATGAATATATAAATATACATATATAAGCATGAAAAAGTAAGTACACATACGTAAATTTTACAAAATCTTCTATGAAAATATGACAAAAAGTATATAGGTGAAACTATACTTTTATATAAACGTAAATATATAGCATATAGTATACAATATTATTTGTATATAGAAATAAACCAAATATCTACCATTAATTTTTGGAACAAAGGAAAACTGCCTCCAGCCAAAATATAGTGCTTTAAATCCGTAGAGCTCACATTTGGGGGAGCTAAAGTTGTGGGGTTCACTCGGCTCTCCCCCAACCATTTACACAAAACGATACCCCTGTCTTGTAGCTTTGTGGAACTCACGGATCTCAAGGGTTTTTGACGGTTTCATGTCAATGCAAACCTGACATAAAGTAACTGAGTGCCGTCTTTAAAAGGAATAATTAATCAACGGTAACTGACTTGGCCAAATTCTGCACGGGGCTAACAAAATCACCCTCTTTCATGGGAGCGCGTTACAAGCAGACTGGTTGGCTAGGATCTCATCAGTCTGCTCACTTGCGCATGTGTCAATAAAGTCACTGTGTGGGTAGCTTTTTATGGTGTGCCGTTTAGCGAGTTGTGGATAAACGTGACATCACCGTCGGTTGATGTTACAAATGCTCACCGGAATGGGAAACTCGTGAAACGCTCGTGAAACTCGTGTTGCAAAAAAAGACACAAGTGGAGCTCTTCAAAGGTCGGCAGCGGCATGTCATGTTCGGCGAGCAGGGAAGTCTGTTTTAAGGGGAGGACCAGAAAAAATCATGATTTGTTTGCCTATTTTTTAAGGTTCCAGAGCCGCCCCGGCCACTACACGTCTCTAATGTTGTAAAATGTTTCGCCCGCCGCACGGCGCGGAGTCGCTCTGCGGTCGGCATTGTGCGGGCTACGCCTGCGAGCGCGATCGTCACCTTTTGTGCATGACCTGCACCAGCCGGTGCCGGATTCAAGCGCCCGTCGCCAGATGGCGGTCGCCTCGGCCGTCTAGCTGCACCGGCGGTGGAACCGAGGCCGGCCGCCAGGCAGCTGTAGACGCCGCATCAGATGTCTCGGATGTTGTTGTCAGGTTAGGCGCATGTGCCAAAGGGGTGAACGACCCGTCCCGCTGTGCGCGTGATGTGGATCGCGAAGGCCCGGCTTTCAGGGCATCCCTCGCCGTGGCCTCCTTGGGGTAGGTCTTGGGTCTGGGGGCATATTGTGGACTTGGGTGTTTAAGGGTGGGGCTTCCCTGTGTATTCCAGTGTGTGGTAACATGCACATTTGCATTTGTCGTGTATTCTCTTAAATTTGCTTACTTCGCTTAAAGTGTTCGTATGTCGCTCAGCATTCATCGCTCTATGTAACTGTCACTTTCGTGCTCTAATTGTTTGATAGCCATGTCGCAGGAACAACTTTGGCTAATTATTTTTCGGTCAACGTGAAATGTGCAATATACCTCTATGTGAGCAAAGCGTATTTCCTCTCGTTAGTGCGGGGTGTCGGAACTACTGTGCGGTAAACGCAACACATCATTGTGTACCGGGTCGCACGTAACGACCGTGTGGCAGGCGAGCGAGACGGCGACACCGATGCTTTTGGCTCTCCGTGACGAGTTCGGCTGACGACCCACTGCGGAGGGTAGAGCGGCACTGGGCGGTGCGAAGCGCTGTTCAGTGGCGTGATGCCAACCTCACCTTGACAATATCAAGCACAATCACTACCCAGTCACGAAGACACCTGACTGCAATATACCAAACAATAATAGCACAAAAGAAAAGGTCGAGATTCGGCCGGAAAGAAATAGCCTGCGTCGCGCGACTGGAAGCCGCCCAGCACGAACTGGGCGGTTGGAAGGCAATAAGTACCTGGCAAATTCGGACAGGAGGCTGGCAGCCGGCGCTAATAACTGCGGGCTGGTCGTCTGCAAGGTCCAGGTGTACTGGGCTGGTTGAGTGACTCACGTTTAATGGTGCATATGTACGTCCTTTCACCAGAACTGTCGACCCGCGACTGGCCGGAAAGGCCGGGCCACCGCCCCCTGGCCCGCTGGGACCAGGGGAGGGGGAGGGGGCGCCGCCGCGTCTGGCTGTCTCGGACAGCGGATGTTGAGCTTCCTTGACACAGGTGCCCCGGGGGACGGAGGGCGGCCGGGGTCGACGCCGCAGCAGGGGCGAGAGGGAGGAGGGAAGGAGAGGGAGGGATGATTCTCAACTTTTCTACCGGTTGATTTACAGTGTTTTCGCCAGGAATTCGTTGATGGTTGTAAGGTTTTACCAATCACCAGGTTTTCTGGTCTTCCAACAGTTTATTTGCTGTGTTTCATCCGGTTTACTTCGTGTATTTCATCACATGATTTTCTTTTTTTGGTCAGGCCATCTTCTATGATCCCTTCAGCTGCGCCGGACCGCCAGGCGTTGTCTGTTATGATGTAGGCAGTCGGACCCAATGTGAGGTGTTGCAGTGTCAGGCATTCAGCTCGGTATTCTGCGTCACCGTTTCTGCCGGCGGCGGCCTTCGCTGCACCGGCCGGCGGCCGCTCTTCCCGTGTGAAGCACGCCACGGGACCACGTCACCGGGCCCGCTCTGTCATGCACAGAGGGCCAGATGGCGTCCGCGCTGCCGTTCCACGTCAGTGCCGTCCGAACGTGGAATCAGCGGATATCAGCTGTACCACGCCCAGTCAAACCTTCTGGGAAAACTGCGCGATCGACAGTAATAGGGGCGTGTATGGTATTTTGAGCATGGTGTGTATATACACAGCATTTTGAGCGTGTATTGTATGGTGAGACCACCACAGTCCGGTGCTGGGGCAGGGCAGGAGTAGCGAGCAGCCAGCGAGCACGACAGGAGAACGTGCAAAAGCAGGAGAACACGAGAACGTGCAAAAGCAGGAGAACACGAGTACAGAATACTTTGTGAACAGCCTGTGGAATATGCCAACCCTTTTGCTAACATGCAGGACTGCATGAGGACCATCACAGATGCCTTCCGTCAGGCTGAAGTCAGGGACATAGAAATCACCAGCCCTAGGAAATAAGGAACACACCTGCAGAATGATTTAAAAGGAAAAGCATTTGGAGTCAGCCTTCTTGCTGCAACACCCACACAGGATGCAGGTAACAGGAGGACATTTTTCACTAGATTCTTCACCCTGAATGCGATTCTTCTGATACCTATGAATACCTTAGCAGAAGTGTAAGGGATTCCATTGTTGGGAAATGTATCAAAATGATGTCATGATAATCATGATGACTAACTTCCCCTGGACTTCTCAAACCAGCACCTAGCATACCATTCCAGCATGTCCGCAGCCATGTCGCCTCCTGTCTCGTCATTTCTGTTGCTCCTAAAATGGCCTCTGTTCTGTCTTTCAGTGGCTGAACCGTGCGGATACATCCAGAACGCCAAAACTGATCAAATCTCGGTTTTGACGTTTTGTTTATGCAATAACTGACTACACGGGAGTCGCTGTTGCCACCAGCCCTAGCTACCATGCCACGAGTGGCACCTGGTCAAACTGGAGACAACAGAACCGCAGCTCGGCGTCGGCGGTGCCGCCGGGCAGGTCGGCACGGAGCCGCGACGCTGCCTGTCGGCGCGGCGCGAACTCGGCTTCGATGGCCGGCTCGGCAGGTCTGGGGTGTATTCGCATCGCACGTAGAATGTTCTGTTCTGTGTGGCGTCACGTGGAATCTTCCCCGGACGTGTTCGCAGCGTGTCAGTTTTTTTGTTAACGGTCTTGCACTATGTCTATCAATAACTGACACCGGACAACGAACATCGTGAATCAGTAGTGAATCGCTTATCGACCTGCTGTATTTTATGAGTTCGGATAGACAAGGAGCTCAAAGAGCTCACACTGTTCAAATGCAGTCACTGGCTGCCGGTCGAGGTAATATTATAATGTGTGTCCTCTTCGGTGCCTGTTTTCCCTGGCAGGTCCCTTTAGACACTGGCAATGTTACTGTCACAACAACCAATTAACCCATAAGTCACCGCTACTGCCTGATACGCACGATTGTTTAAAAGCCTTGGTCCACTCGTACTCTCCGTGCGTCGTAACCATGGGAACTGCGCATAATCCAATCAGTTTGTAATTGAACCCGTTGCGCCATTTCTGTCTAACTGTGACCAAGTAACGGAAAAATATTATGCGCGTCCGGCAAAGATTCTACATCTTTGTCGTCTACAAAGATTCTACATCTTTGTAGAATCTTTGTCGTCCGGGTCGCTGCGAACAGCAAAACGCGCAGAATCTTCGGAGCATGACGTCATGGATGGCGTCGACGACATAGCTTGACGTCGTCCGAGTCGCTGCGAATACACCCCTTGCTCCTGACGGTGCAACGCCAGTGGCGTCGCCAGGCCGACACGGGAGCGGTTGGCAGTACGGCGCGCGGCGGACCGGAAATGAGTTGTCGGGCATTGGTCTAATGCCGTGTCGCCGTTGTGTCGGCCGCTACTGGAGCGCGAACTCTGTGCCGCCATTGCGCCACTGTCGCCTCAGTTGCACCTGCGTGTGGCCCGCCGATTCGTCAGCAGAGCCATAGACACCGGGCGGACATGTAGGCGGTGGTGAGTGACGCGGGGTAGGACGTCAGGAAGGTTTAAAAAGAAGGGATTGTTAGGAGACCAGAGAGGCAGCCTCGAGGATGGTCACCCCTCCGTCATATCAAACTTGTGCCTGACTCTGATCAAGAATCGCATGTTTCTTGGGGCATTAGATTCGAACCAGTTTTGAAAATGTAGTCTTGAATCAAATTTGATTCGGATCAAAATTTGAAAAACAGCCGTGATTCAGATAGTCTGATCCAAACATTGAGATCATGATTTTGATCCTGATCAATTACACTGTCCATCTGATTCAATGTGACCAAATTTTGTATGCAAAGCAGGGTAACGAAATAGCATGACAATATGTTTATGAAGAATGCCGCTAGGTAATAATCTACCAAACCAAATTAAATTAAACAGGATGCCAAGTGAGCCAGATAACCAACTCCCTTTCCAACCCTACAAGGTTCAAACTTCTACAGCTCAGCTATTTGGAACAAATTTACTACTGCCAAGCATATGCCACTAAGGAAAGAGAAGATTAAAGACGTTTATGAAGCATATAATCCTCTTTTCGTATAATAGGTATTATTATAATAAGTTATAGTTATTATAGAATAACCGTTATATAACAACTATAATATTAACAAATATAATAACTATTTGTACAATAAGAACGATAATAAGTGAAATCCTCTAAGTACAGAGTGTCTCAAAAAAATGTGACACTTAACTTTCGTAATAATTCATTGAGCTGTTGAGTTAAGAACATCATATTTTCACACAGCATTTGTGATGCTCTGCATGTTCAGCCCACCAAAATTCGTAACGATAAGTCGTCTCGTTTGATTCTACGACAGTCTGATTACATGCTTTAAATGTTGGTTTCGGCAGCGCAAACACCCGAATACGCAGGGAGAAATTGTTCACAACGTTCAGGCATTGAACGATGGGGATCGCTCGGATCGCAGGGACCACTGTCAGGTACGATATCGGGCTTGGTTTCTCTCAATACACTCAGCTGACTTGGCCACTGAGCAAAGAATGTTTCTCATCTGAGAACCGGAGATCGTCAAGAAAGTTTGGCTCCCGATCGAGTTTGTCGGTGAACGACTGACACATCGTCATCCGTTTCTCCATATTCTGCGGTCTAGTTTATGAAACACACCTGGTTATTTGGTATAGCGCAATTTTAAGGCCCTTTCCAGAATCTTAGATAATCCATTCCAGCACATCTCGAGCTCCTGCAGCGACGGCGAAGGGATTCTGTCGGGTTCCGTGCGGGTGATGCCGCGACAGCGGCGATGTTGACTGGAGTTCTCTGATATTTTGGTCTTCCTGAGTAGCCTTGCCCGGGACTGAAACGTTCAGATTGTACACCGTTCCATGAACTCTGAACTGCGGATCCAATGGCGAACTGACTGTCTCTTGGCGTCATCGCGTCGTTTAAGACCGAAACGGTGTGCGAATTCCAAGCGCGTCTGTTGGACAAGTTTGGTTGCTGCGTATTCTTTAACACAAAATGCGTTTTCCTGAAATGTGAATCCCATCTTGATCAACACATAATTCCAGCTCTAGTGGACGTTTCGGGACAAATATACCGTTGGCATATCGTGCAATGCCTCTGCACTATTATACCAAAAAGTCCCTTGCTTATCTTCAAAATCACGTCCGTTATTAAAAAAGTGACACATTTTTGGGGGCCACCCTGTGCTTCTACTGATGTCGAGTCCCCACCGCCGCGTACTGCGTGGGTAGGTAGTAGGCTATCAGACGGACGGTCGGGCATGCATCAACTCACCCTGATCACCAGTCACCCGCGACAGTGGCGCCTCGGACGGCGACTGGGGGAAACAAGATACAGTCTACTGAAACATGAAATATGAACGATCCGAACACCATATTTCCGAAGTTTTTGCTCGCAAACCCGTAAGTCTGCACTATCGTCTTAACCCTATTCTCGTTAAGCCGAACTGGACGAGTGATTCTCGAGACAGCCATGGTGGCGTTCAACGCCATCTCCCCCAATCTATGGAAGGTGGCAGAATACCCCAGTACATGCCTTATGGGGTCTTACTGGGTAAAAGATCGCGCGGCTAAAGATTTTATTACAAAACATCATAGCAAAAGATTGTCGGGCAAAAGATCGCTTGGGATAACGATCATGTGCGATAAAGTTCGTGAGGAAAAAAGACCGCATTGGCAAAAGTCGGTTTGCAGTAGGCGCAGTATTCATTGTGCCGTAGGTACAGTAATGAGTTTGCTATTACTCTGAAGTATGTTCCTGGCATCCAAGTTTTATAACACTCTCTTTCCGTTGACTGGAATTATCCATCCGGCTGACGTAGTTTAAAAATGGTTCTGAAGGACCTAATTTTTCTTGAGAATCCTTCACACGTAATTTTCCTTGGTCAGATGAAGCAAAGTATTAGAGCATTGATCCAAATCTCTGCAGGTTAATTATTTCACGAACTACGCATTTTACTGTAGATTTCATCGATGGTGTCCTTGTCCCAGTGGCCTCCCAGTAGAATTAGCGATATGTCTTATGGACGTATTGTTAATTCTACTGCATTTACACACAGGCCTGCCCCTCTTTGATACTTCCGGGGTGCCCACTCAATGACCCAAGTCTCCTTTGCCAGACAAATCATGTTTTATCCCCGTTACTCCTGTCTGGCATCGCGCCAAGTGGTTTCCAGCCGCCATGTTGGACCATTTCAAAATCCGTTTCCACTCCCGATTCCTTAGCGTTGTCCTGGGGGAAGGACAACATTTCTCACATAGCCTAACATTTCTCTGGGTGTTTGGTTCAAGACCGCGCCACGTCAGAGGCACTTCTGCCGTTATGTTACGTTTTCCTCCCGATGACTGGCTTCTAGACCGCTTAGCCCAGTGCTCTGTCGCACGAGGGGTGTATATGGAGCCCGCCGCCTGACGCGCCGCGTCTCAAGGAGAACAGGTGACGCCGACGGCGACCTCAGGTCGGCGACAGCAGCAGCTCCAGCGGCAGCACCAGCAACAGCAGCTCTCTCTCTCTGCCCTGTCGTGCCCTTCCGGCCACCACACCGCACATTGTAGAGCGTGTGTAGTTGGCGTTCTCCCGATTTTCATTTCTCCCGAGCCCTCTCCCCCTCCTTTTTCTCCGTCATGTTTGACTATTTCCAAATCTGTCTCCCCTCCCGATTCCTTAGCGTTGTCTTGGGGAAGGGTGCCATGCGCTTCCCAGGGCAGTGTAAGGCACATTCCTCCCCCGTCCCTTCCTTCCGGTCACTGCACCACACTCCTGAGAGTGGGAGTGGTCGGCGCTCCCTGCCTGTGTTGTCCTAAATCAGGTAGATCAGGTCCTACAGGATCGCTCTTCTGGAACCTTTGAGAGGCAGAAACTGCGCCGGTGCAGTTGGGGCCTTAACGCGATAATGTGGTCCTGTGATTGCCAGTGCCTCGAGACCGTCAGGTCCGTGAAACGTCAGTGACTGTGGGACGGCTATGGGGAAATGGAATGGCCATGGTCGTGAATTGTCTGGCGTGAAATGTGAAACGTGGTACGGGGCGGAACCGGTACATCGGCAACGGTAAACGCCGGTGCAGTGACAGAAACACGCGCCCGGTCTTCGAAGGAATTGTAGAAACGGGTGTGACGTACATGGCTCTTTCACGTTACCACGAACAAAGCGCTCAAAGCGCCTCTGCGGGGCTCCCGACTGTCGCCTGATCCTGGGCGGCCCGAGACTCCTGGCCCTTCCACGGCACCTGGCTGTCTCAGGGCTCATGGCCAGTCAGGGAACCCTGAGTCTCAGGGCCCCTGTTCGTCCAACGGCCCTTGAAAGGCCCAGGGCCCTTGATCATCCCGGGGTCCTTGACCGTTGCAGGACTCCTGCTTGTTCCAGGTGTCACGGCCGACAGTGCCATGTTCCGCAGCTGCCCGTTGGCTGGTGACGCTGGGGCCGTCCCAGTCTGCCCGGCTGTGTGCGGGTCACGGCCGGAGAAAACACAGGCTTCGTCCGAGTGAGGTCTGTTGGTCGGGTGACTGTCGAGGTCGCCTGGCAGGGCAGTGACGCCAGTGCTCCCGGCCATACCAAGGCTCAAGGCCAAGCCAGGTTCCATGACTTTCTCAGGCTCAAGGACTCGGGACTGCACCATGGCCCGTGACTGTGTGCGGGCTCTTGGCCGCATCTCATTTCAGGGGCCCTGTCCTCCTCAGGGCCTTTGACAGTCTCATCGTCCCTGACCATCCCACGGTCCCTGGTCATCCCATGGTCCCTGACTGTTTCAGGCTCATAACCGTCCAACAACCTCTGGTCATCCCACGGATTCCGGTAGTCTCATTACACTTGGCCGTCTCAGTGCCCCTGGTAAACTCCTCGGGAGAGAGGGGGTTGTTTCCCAGTCGTGCCCCACCCTGGCTAAGCCAATGATTCATCTCGGTACGATTGCGGCGTCACACAGGCGCCAGCTATGCTGAGCGCCTGATATATCTTCACGTGACCCTGGTACAGGACCACACTGGTACATCGGCCAAGTTGAACACCGATGCGTGCGCAGAAACTCACAGCATTGTCCAACACACCCGGTCTTCGAAGGAACTCTAGAAACGAACGTGCTGCGCATGGCTCTTTCACGTTACCACGAGCAAAACGCTCAGAGGATGCTAGGCACAAGGAGGGCATCAGGCAGACCAGCTACATCAACAGCTCATTTGTCCATCCAATGGAAGAACCTCCCAGCGTCCGACTGAACAGTTCGTTCGCACAAACACTTGCGGCCGCCGAACACCAATCCAGGCGCAAGAGGTGGACTTTCACCACTCACCAGGCGCATCATCGTGAAGCAGCACGTCCTCAGAGTGCTGACAACCGCCCAGCTCACTGCAAGGCCCGGACCAGAATCGATCCGGCCGACTTAAAGCAGCGTGAAGTGGCGAACACTGGAATTCACCGTGATCTAAGCATCCCTGCTGCTGATGGATACTGAAGTTAACTGTGGGCATCGACCTGACCTATGACATCTCCACTGACCTAGAGGTCAACAAATGGATTGCAGCTGGAGCCTCAGAGTGGCTGGTTATTGACAGAGTGGCTATTATTGATAGGTAAGAGCTGCTACTGAAGTACTGAAACTGGCGCATTGGTCCTGAGGCTACAAGAGGAAGAAGCAAAAAATTATCCTCGGTAACTGGCACGCAACGAAATGCCCAGTGAACTTACAATGCCAATCCACGAACTACTGGAAGCATGTTTGAACTTTTGGCATTGCTGGCACAACCTCCCAAAAAAGGAAATAAAACAAAACAAAAAGCATAAAATTTTCAGCACTCTTTTCTCAGTTTTGAAGCTATCTTTGGACAAAAATATACCAAGCCATCATAATTCAGGCCATATAACATCATAAACTAAGCCTCATACGCGGTTTTCAGACATTGTTTGCATTCCCACGTCTGTCGTTTGCTTGAACTTGGCTTGAAAGAAGTTTATTAGGGATAACATAACGGCAAAGTATGTCATGGAAGTATGGTCAGGTGAGGTATGGCGGCCATTAGCTGACTTCGCAAAGTACCGCAATAGATAATCTTCCGAGACAAATGTAAACGAAGCGTCCAAATTGTTTAACATACTGAGAAAGAAATGCCATTTTTGAGCTTTCCCTAAATTCTATACCAGAGCCATGTAAAAAGTCCAAAGTCAGTCAGTTTTTTTCCTTTTGCATGATAACCTCGTTTTACATCTGGTCATTGTCTGCAAAAACGATCAATCCGGACAAAAGGTTTCTTTTGCAAAATGCAAAGTGCTCTGTTGTTATGCCGGGTGGCAGATTCGGCCCGCTCATCCGTGGAGGTTCCTCGCCTGCCAAAACCAAGCCGTTCGCGCTATTGCATTGATATTTGGCGACGTTTCCTACGTATCCTTTTTACATTCTGCGTGTAATTTTGAACGTCCTGCCTAGAATAGGAGCCGCTCCAGGAGGCGTTCCCGTGAGGTACGCCAGGACATTCTGCGATCGCTACAGGCGCGCGCAAGCTCGTTGGAGTGTCGTTGCTGGCAGCCAGTATTTAGCAAGGGTAAGATTTAAATGAGGGACATTTAGGACAACTGACTACCCACATTGCCTAAAAAAAATCCTCGGAGACTGCCAAAGCCGAATTCAGGGAACATCGCAAGACAATGCAGTGTCATATTTAAGGCGGTCTTCTGGGCTGAAAACAAGATATGGCTCGGAAAGTAAGAGTTTTAAGGTGCCAGTACTAATACAAAGGATATAGGCTGTAGTGAGAACGTAAGCAAAGGGTAAGGGCAGAGCCAGGAACACAAACTCGGGAACCTCCGAGTTCGACCCATACCTACAAATGGTGTACACCACTGATTTCAGTTCAGCAATGACACTGGCTAACCCTCGTCAGCGTGCGCTATAAAGTCTGACCATGAATAAGATCTCAAAGTGCTGATATACAGCTCCGCGTATCCAATTATAGCATGACCCCTCGTTAAATTTCGATAAAGGTCGACAAAATGCCAAAAGGCCAACGACCTCAGTTCATGATTTTGATCTATGATGACCTTGACCCAAGTAAGATTCTCCGTGCAGAGGTCACTGACACCATGGACGATGCGCTTAAGATTTTGCACCATAGAATACTTAATGCGTTTGTTATCCAAAGTAGACCGTCGAAGTGACGTTATTTTTTCATGGCATGCCTTCGGCAAAGATGTTATATGTCAATGACCTGTGTAAATAATGATTTCAATTTTTTTTATTTGTAAATGTCAAAATTTCAGATGAATCAGACGACCGCTCTGGCGCAACTTGCAAAAAAAACCAGGAGATGCACCAGCCACTCTTGTCCTGACCAAGGCTAAAAACGCATATACAATATATACTTGTACATGCACGGCAAGGGCAGATCCAGGTAAAATCAAGGGAAAAAAACACGAAAATAAGAAACATGGTTTGGTCCTATTCAGATGCCACCGACACTTTCAGTAGGCTACAGTTATTATTATGCAACAATACAACAATGCAACACTTAATTATCTCCTATTTCGGTTTTCCGGGCCCACCACTGACGTTTCTAATATACTGTAACCATCGTCTCACGTAAAAGGATTGAAATCAGCATAGCCAACCGGGCAAAAATAAATGAAAAATAGCTCAAAAGTTCATCGCCCCTGGCCGCCTATGTTTGAAACCCTCAGTCCTCTACTGCTCGAAAAACTGCTGACGTTGGGAGCTACTGTCGCTGACGCTGCTGCTGGGGCTGCTGCTGTCGTCGACCGGAAAGCCCTGTTGCTCCCCTGCTGTGTGCGTCTTTGGCTGTCTTGTTACTTGTGCGTGTTTGTGTCCCCAGCACCGCCATGTTTTTTTGTTCCTTTGGAATTCGTACGTCAGCGGATGCTGAACTCAGTGTTTCAAACTCGGTCTTTCAAATGTTGTGCTTATGGGCAACTTGGGTGTTGGAAATTACAGAATCTGTACAACTTATCAGCATCCCAGCATTTCAAATTCTCATTAACCTGCCCCCGACTCGGGAAGGGAGCGGTTGACGGCCCCCCTGAGGTTTTCCCGAGATTGCGGGAGGACGAACAATTGCAGCGCCACGGAACTTTGTGTACTTTTTGCGTGACCATTTTTTACACCTTGCGCCAATTCTTTTAAGGTGTCTGTCGTAGCTCAAGTCAAATGGACCTATGTCCAAAAACGCTTAGCGCTCTGTGACTTCTTTGCAAAACATGATATCACAATAAAACTTCCGAGGGTTAGAGATTTTGACAAATGCAACAAAGCTGCTATGAAAGCTGCCGGATTTTTTTTCGGAAATGTTCGGGTTATTGACCTAGGGTCAACACGTTTTCAAGATATCTCGACGTTTTTCGAAAATTGGCGGAAATTTTTTTGTAGCCATTCGAGCATCGGTAAATCCAGACATCTAATCACCGTCAATGGGCAAAGTTTCAATGACCTCCGACCCCTGACCTGAGTCAGGTGACGAATGGTTACGAGTTACGAGTCAAAATGCATTGCCATCAAAATCGGCGATGAATGACTCAGATGGGATAGAAAACGGTGGAAGATTGAACAGTTGCGAATAATACGAAGAAGTTAAAAAAAGTTTCAAAAATTGCAAATTTTGGAAATAAGCATGCTCTCGCGAATAAGGCTCCACCATTTGTGTAGACTGATAACTACTAAATTTTTTCAACATTAGGGCACGAGAAACCATGTCAAGAACTACTACGACCAAGAAACACCACTTGGGAAGGCATATTTTTCGAAAATAAAGGAACGCTGAAATTAGTTTCCGTCCATTTCCTACTGCGGTTGTCTGCGGTGCCCGCCGTGCAGCATTGCGAAAATCGCCGTGTCTTTAATTCAACATTTCCTTTACATATATTACACAAATCGCAGAAATTAGACATGTATCGGCATCTGCGGACTTTTACCAGTCCGCTGGCGCCTTTATCTAGACTTTATTGGTCACAGTCCTTGAGATCCAGGGTGTTTCTCGGTCTCACGCAGGCGGCTATAAGAAAACATATGTCGGGTGTAAATGGCTTACATAACTAAAAATGTGGTCAGTTTCGAGCTTTTCTCGTCACGAGCTTTCCAACGAGTTCTTGTTATCGTGCGACCAACCATTCGTAAGTTAGAGGGAGGCGATCAAGCGCCCTCCCCCCAGTCGGGTGTGTATGGCGCCGACCAACAGGCGGCCGCGAGTTAAATGTTCTTATGAACGTCGGCATTATGACCCTCGAAACCAACACATTACGAGGCCCAAAAGTAATGCGTATTCAAAGTTGGTTAAAGGTGCTTCACATCTGCCTTTTTGAAGAAAAATTACATTGTTGGGTTTTGATACCAACTTATGATATTTTAACCCTCGCCAGGCCGGCCTCCGGATCCCCTTTCGCCAGGCCGGAGGGGTCATGAGAACCCCCTTATATTTTGGGAACTGTACTTCTCGGAGAAAAAAAGACTGTTGGAAAGCCCTTGCGGAAACTAGTAGAAAGCAGCAAGTTTCTTTTATAATAATGTCAATAATAAGATCACCAGAGGTTAGCTTAGGTTATCTTAGGTTAACCCATTGTCCTTTTGTCAGAAGGCTTTGATAGCCAGGGCTTCTACGCATTCAAAAAGGGCAACATGGTAAAAGGGAGGCCTGCATTTTAAGGAAAGCGGCAAATAAAGGAGAAAACGTCCTTTTGTAGGGCAGGATTCTCGTTCTTTCTCGATGTATAAATATGTGTCTTGGATTGAATACGCTCAAAATGTGTCTGGTACGCATATAAAGTCAGCAACTAACATATTAAAGCCAAAAAGACAAACCATTATTGCCCACATATTGACTTCTAAACGCCGGGCGTTTTTGATGTGTGCCATATCATCCCCCACATGATGATTGATCAAACCAGGTACAGCATAAAATTTTATAACATTAGATCACATAACATCCTTTCTCTATCATGAAACCCAAATCATAATGTTGCATATATTGTATATCATATATCACATATCAATAAAACCCAATAAACAATATATCATACATGATGAAACCCAGCATATATAACCCATTTTATAACATCAAATCACATATCCTTCCTCTATCATGAAACCCAACGCATCTTTCATGAAAGTCACTCAGATACGCGGGGGTGAGCACTGCTGCAATGCCATTACCTAATATTTGGCGGGAGTTTATTTCCGCAACGCCAAGAGTTTTTTCGACCAAAAATAAGAGTATTGGGGTAGCACGAACTGTACAGATGGAAAGCATGGATATAGCTGCTGTCATTTATGGTCTTACAAAATGTGTTTGCATTGAAACCAATCATAATATTTTCAATTTTTGAGTACTTTTTTATTTTTCGTAACATCATATATTCATGATATTCGTATATGGTATTCATACTCATACTATATATGAGTATAATACTATATACTCATAGTATTCATACATGATATTCATAATATTCATTTACAATATCATATATTCACAATAATATTTCATAATCATAATAATGTTAATAATGTGGTATCATTTTAAATAACCTCATTTAATATTGCTGTATCAACAATAATTCAAATTCGCAAGGATTTCATAATGTTAGATTAGGCCAGCCTGGGTCAAATGAGATTAGGTCACTCTTGGTAAATCGTTTCTACCACATGTTAGCGCTTTCGAACCACATATGACTACAAATAAGTATTCCAAGACCATGAACCAAAAAACTGTACTCGGTTGCGGGTCTGAAAGTTTGGTATGAAACGCGACCTGACCCCACGTCACAGGTCAAAGCGTTTAGCGACGTGCGCAAATGCCGTGAAAAGTACCAGGGTGTATATCTAAGCTTCAAAACCACCGAACCAGTCGCACAATGTCAATACCTATCAATGTCAATATCAATGTCAATGTCAATACGTACCTGGTTGGTCACGGGATGATGATGGTAGCAGATTCTGGACGCGGCCGTGAGCCCCCATCTGTGTCTGGCCGGAATGGGAGAGCTGACACGCAGAGGGAGATGTAGACTTGACGCGCAGAAATGGACCTGACGCGGAGGCAAGGATGGTTCTTGGCTTCGGTCGGTCGGCTTTCGGCAACAGCTGGCGGAACACGTCGCCATTACAGCAGCAGCAGATCCAGCAGTTTTACGGCTCGAAGAACGGGCACTCGCAGTTTACACCTGGGCACTCCATCACCGGAATGTTTTTCCTAGACACGGCATTTTTGCCAGCCAAAAGTCGCGGTTATTTGACCACTCTCCCTACACAATTCAGTGGGACTGCAAAAATTCTCACTGTCTATGTCCGTCTCTCTGTTAACTTGCCCGTCTGTCTGTCTGCTGTCTCCCTCAGTTTGTCTCTGCCTGTTTCTGTCTGCCCGTTCGGCTTGTCTTTGACCCTCTGCCTCTGCGTCTCTGCCTTCCATTTCTGCCTGTATGAGTCTGTCTTTCCGCCTGTTTCAATCTGCCCTCTGTCCCTCTGTCCTTTTCCTTCTTTCTTTCTCTTTCTCTCTCTCTCTCCCTTTTTGTTTCTGTCCGCCGCTTGTGCCTCTGTCTCTGTGTTTGCTCTTTGTTATCTGCCATTGGTCTGGGCAGACAAAGGAGGGGTGAAACCGGTTAATCAGGACGGCGGTCGCGTTCAATGTCCACTTTCCTTCAACATCAAAAGGCTGCCGAGTCCAGTTAGCGGCTGGCCGACAGCATGCAGGAATGAGCGCGACGAGACAGAGCCTGTTTCGTCCAGTGCCCCTCCTGTGCTTTTGAGAAGCACACAATGGCGGCTTCGACAAGGCGGAAAGCCTGCCCGCATACGTCAAACACCCGTCGCCGTCGCTCCTTTTGGCGGTCCACCGTTCCCATTCCTCTAAAGCAAACCCCTCCTGCACATGGCGGCCTGAGGCGTCCACAGGAAGCATCTCCCACGGAGGCTGGACAGTCCGAGGCGTCCACAGGAGGCACCTTCACGGAGGCTGAACAGCCTGGGACGTCCACAGGAGGCACACACAGGACAGCCACAGGACGTCCTTTACGAAGCAGGCACACGGCGAGGCAGAAGCTCCACGGTGCGGCCACGACGGCCGCGCCGGCGTTCTCGCAGCTAGAGCCGACTGCCCGTACCGGCGGGGGCTGAGCTGCTTGTGCCGCGGAAACTGGTGTGCGACTCGAAGAGCTGCGGCTGTCCGCCGTCGTGCCGAGAGGACAGCTATCTGCTGCTCAAGGAGAGCTTGAAGCCCGTCGGCAGATGTTCGGCCAACGCGGAAATAAGGCCGAACCTGACTGCTGACCACTCGAAGGAGTCCCACGCCTTCGCGGAGGACACTCTGCTGACCAACATCGGCAGCTTCGTCGGCATGATCGCGGGTTTCTCGCTATTCACGCTGGCCGATTTCGCGGAGCCTCTGCTACGAAGCCTCAATCGGCGGAGGCGGGCCCGACGGCTGGACGGCACGGCCAGCGTCGAACACGAGGCGTCCGCGGCCGACCCTGGCCACAACTCACGAGACTGAGGACGTCTATGCAGCATGAGAGCAATCAGTACGCGTCTGGCCCGACTGAAGCCGCACTGGAGTCTAACGTCTAACATCTGACGTCTAACGTCTAGCAACGCTCCGGCCGTTCAGTACGGGCCCGTCACGTCAAACAACACGTATCCTGACACGCCACATCCCACAGCAGGCATCCTGTCCCGTCACATCCCACAGCAGGCGGGACAGGCGTCCTGTCACGCCACGTCCAACAGCAGGTATCCTGCCCCGTCACGTCCCACGAAAAGTCTGTTGTAACCCGATCGGTCTGTTGCGGAGATCCGTAAAGACCGGGTACGTCCACCAGTTCACAGCATCAGACAGAAGACGACACTCAACGTCGAAGGGAGAACGCGAAATGCAGAGCACAGAAGATCGCTTCCTTTTTCTATTTTTGTTATTATTTGTATTATCCCTCGCAGTGGAAGTGAGCGGAAAACATCAGCGCTGAAGCCAAAGAGCCACGGCACTGGCCTACGCCTGGTGGGCTTTCCGAGAACGAGTCCGACAAACATTATTTTGGGGGGGCTGGGGAAGGTTACCAATAGTTACCAATAGGGGGCTAGGGTTGGTTACGCATACGGGAGCTGAGGAACGTTACCAATACGAGGGATAAGGCTGGTTACCAATACGGGGCTGGAGTTAATTACCAATACGCGGTTTTGGGTTTGTTACCGTGGCCCACTGTGGGGCGCCACTATACGCTGACAGAGTGCCGGCTAACAGGTGAACGGCATCTGCTCACTTCAGCTGACAGAGGAACGGCGTCCACGCGTGTGTCACAAGATTTGGATGCCGGTCGGCCACCCTGGAACACTGCCTTCACTGTCTACTTACTGCTGTTCACTACTCCTGTCCGATAATATGCAATGAGACGATGATGGTCAACTCCACCCAGGATCATGCTGTGCTGTCTGACAATCATCGGACGTTCTGCTTCAAGGAACTGTCTGACTCTCTTGCTACAACGTCGAACTGTGCCCGTGGGACCTTTGCCAACACACGTTGAGGCCATTAACAGTGGCTTTCAGTCCTTTCAGACTGTCAACGCCACTTAGCCGCCACTCCTGGCATACGTTTTGCGGTCACCACGCTTCCACATCTCCAATGTATTTTCCGTTTCGGTCCAGCACTTTTTTTACACCGAGCTCTTTTTCATTGTGCTAGTGCCTTTTAAATCGCGACCATCCAGTGTTTCCGGAAGCCTTGGGGCGATGCAGCATCGGTCAAAGGATAGGAGCCGTGCGCGGCTCCATCGTCTCGGCTGGACGCGTCACGGCTGATTCCCCGAGGTACCGCCATCTCCCGTCGGCGTCAGCTCCCTCAGTTAGACGCCGATTCCTGGTAAATTTCAAACCCATCACAAGAAAGTCTGGTGCCACCAGGATAAAGTTGTTCTAACAATATCTAATAATTATTTTAATATAAGATAAAGTCTTCTGGGCTAGGTCTGTTTGGCACGTATTCTATGAGACGCGTTTTGCCGCGACTGCAGTCGTTTGCTCGTTGGCAGCCAGCTCTGTCGCTCTTGGCAGGCGCAGACAGCCCGCACGGATTCATCCAATAGGAGTCTCGCCTTCAAAGTATGTCACGCGACTTCTGCGCATCCGTCACTTCAAAGCCATTGACCACCTTGATGTTGGCCCGTCTCTGGAAATATCTGTCACGGAATAGCTCATCCCGTATGGATGCGACTCCAGTCGTACTGGACCAATACAAAGGCGTCCATGGATATTCCAGTGCTCACTGGAGAATTTCCGGCACTCTTTAAGTTTCATAGAGAATTATACCGGCTTTCGCTACGTGATGCGTATTGGATCTGTCAGCAGTCACCTTGAATATGGCGCTGGGGACGAGATTTCCGAAATATCGTTCTGGTGGCTGTACATTTACGTTTTCAGTTGCGAGGATCTGCTTCAGCGTTCCTGAACTCTGCGAGGTCAGTGCCGCTGGTTCTTCAGTGATCTTGACACCTCAAGAATGGGCGCTGAAGTCCGCCAGCGAGCGATGATGAATTTTCGTTTAGTCCAACCGCGCATAGTGGCCCGCCGTCATCGCCTTCAGAACCATCTGATTCGGCATCCGCTTGCGGAGACCGATAGTGTTCGTCCTCGGAGTCAGTGCAATCAGTAACGTAGCCAGGGAGGGAGGGGGCAGAGGGATCAATAACCCGCTTATGGTGAAAAATTTCGAAAAATTTGGATATTGTCATAAGCCATCTGTTCAAATGAAAAAAGTTTCAGAAGTACATAAAATGCAGTTTCATTTTCAAAATCTCCAGGTGTCATTTAATAAGACCGATTTCCTATGTTTACAAGAAAATAGTAAAACTGGTATCAAGCCCTTATATCTTAGCCTAGACCCCGCCACCTTGCGAAAATCCTGGCACGGAGAGAGTCGCGCTGCAACGATTCCCTCCGTACATAAACACACGCAGCGACGAAACGTAACTCGCTGCAGTGCGCTGATTGGATCCTGTTGGGTTTTGTGCTAAACTGCATTAGAACCATGAAATGCTTTTCCCAAACTAGTTCTCAGTAATTCATGCATCACTCATAATTTATACAAATGAATGCTGTAAATCCGCTAACTCTACTCTTGAAAATCAAACGATGCCATCAAGTGGATGTGATGACATCTATGGGCCAGCAATGAGCTAAAACCGAATGGCTAATGCCGCAAATGGCACACCATGCATTTCTCGCATTTCCTAATGTATATCCTCGCAATTCCCGTTCCTATCTTCACTGGCACAATCGCATTCCCGCCAGCTTGGAAGCCCTCAGCTCTGATTCGGACCTCACCAGATTGGCTCCGATTTCCCTGCACATACAATACTGCAATATTTTTAGGTTTCAAACTCGAAGTACGCCAGCAAGTTGGAGGCCTCCTCCTGAAAACTCGGGGGGGGGGGGGGGGCTTTACATGTTAATTTGGTTCACGTTGCATGTTTTAACAGAATTATGTACAGAGTTGCGATGGCCTCAATTTCTATGATGGTCATTCGCAACGTGAAACAGATCCCACCAGTTGACTCGCGAAGTTAAAATCCGCATAAAACTGCTAAAGATTATAGCTTCAAATAGCCTTGCGTTCATACAAGGATCAGCTGTCTAGGTTGCCCGTTCCACAAGTCACGAGAAAATTCGTCCTGTATCGAGAAATATCTAAAAATCATTTCGTTTGGTTTGTTACCAGAATGTTTGACCTCTCGGGTGTTAACGCCGTGCAGTCCAAACCTCCGTCACCATGCAGAGTACCAGCATCGCTAATGAAGCATCCAAGTAAAACTGAACGTGGAATCGCAAAATTTGGTTGTCTTTTGGCGTCATTTGTTGACGACAACTGTTCATACTTCGTGTCCCAATTTTTGCCAGTACATCCTCAATTGTACTAAGGAAAAGGCTACTGAAATTTTCAAGAGGTTCGTTTGTTCGTTTGGGACGCAATAAATAAAAGCACCAGCCCAGCTACCTTATTCGCTTCTCAAAGAATTTTCAACATAAAGTAGGTTTTGAGAAGGTTCTGGTCCTCAGTCTTCCCGTCCGTTGCGTACCGATTTAAATAACAGGCGTTTTTAGGCGGCGACTTACGGGTTTTAAGGCATATAACGCACTATTGACGCCTGTAATGCTTACTGGTAATCATTGCTTGCTACCTTGAGTAAAATGCATGATGTAAGAAATAAATGGCGTGATGTAAATGTATGGTATACCATATGATACGAAGTACCTTAACACCGGTTACATACGTGATAAAACATCAGGCCTTACGTTCGTGAGCTTAGAGTAAGGTCTGATGTCAGGCGTGCCGACGCCACTCTTCTCACAGCTCATTCCCAAACATCCGTGGGACGTGTGAGAAGCATTCAAGGGCGACAATGTACCTTTCTGAAATGGATTGAGGTGCACGTACATTATGTTGTAGACAATAAATCACTGAGGGCGATCACTCCATACGGCATTCCTCGTTAAATTCACAAATCTCTGAGGTGCTCAACCAACACCGGGAGTACTGAAGAAGGCTGTACCCATACTGACCCCTAGAGTTCCAAACAATCCTCTATTTGCCCATACCAAGAATTACCGATAAAGCATCAGGGTAAAAATGCAAATGTACTCTTTCGCTCCAGATGACTACGATCAATAACGATCATTCCACACTTTTCATAGAGGTAGGACAACACGAATTCTTTTGTAGCGACGTAATTCAAAACAGTCCTGGCCCAGTACGTACATCGCGAACCAGGCCATACAACAGCGAACGGAACGTCACAGCCAATCAACAGACAAGGTATCTCAACATCACGCTGGTATCGACAACATCAATTTCCCACACATGCAATCGGTGTACGCTCTCAGCAATCGCGTGGGCGTTTGCGTGTACCACACAAGTACCCGGTGATGTGCACCGGTACCACGTATCACGTCTGCCGTTCCGACAACTCAGCCAGAGGATGACATATCACCACCACCAGAAACACTGAGCCGACGCCTTCCAGCCCGGCCTGGCAGCGAACCAGCGGCCCCTCTGTCAGGAGGGTGCACCAGAACTTCCTAGCAGGAGCGTCCACCAGGAAATCCTACGAAGAGTGTCCACCCGGACCTCTTACGAGGAACGTCCACCAGGACCTCAGATCAGGAGCATTCTCCTGAGCGGCCCTCGGATCAGGAGCGTCCTCCTGAGCGGCCGATCAGCAGCGTCCTTCTGAATCGTCTTTGGATAAGAAGCGTCCTCCCAAGCGGCCGATCAAGAGCGTCCTCCTGGACGGCCCTCAGCTCAAGAGTGTCCTCGTGAGCGGCCAATCAGGAGCGGCCGCCGGGACAGAGTCGGCGCAGCTGGTCCGGCGGCAGTCTGTGCACGTCCACCAGGTGCCTCCTCAGGTGGGTCACCCGGCTGGCCACCTTGCCGCATATGGCGCACGTCGTCAGGCCGCTGTGCATCTTCATGTGCAGCTCCAGCGAGAGCAACGCAGAATACACCCGACCGCAGATCTCGCAGGTAAACCGGCCTGCCGGAGACAAACAGACGCACACGGTCAGGTCAGATTTAGATTTAACAGGGTCGGGTCAAACAGGGCCAGGCCAGACAGGGTCAGACCAGGTAGGCCAGGTCAGACCGGGTCATGGCAGACAGGGCCGGGTTAGAAATGGTTAGATTAGACAGGGTCAGGTCAGACCGGGTCAATCAGGTCAGACGGCCAGGGTAGATAGGACCAGGTGGGACAAATTCAAACATGTCACGCAAAACACGTTATGTCAGCAACCGAGACATTCAGAGCAGTCATTCTGATCAGCATTCAGCTTTAGCTTTGGGGACGACAGCGGCTGAGCGCAACGCAGCTGTCATTCCGTCACTGCCGTGGCTTCCGAAAAAAAAAACAGGAGTGCCCAGCGCTGCTCAGATGCCGAAACGTCGCAGTCAAAGTCATCATCATCAGGAATTTCAAACAGCTCAAAAATGTTACGGAGGCAGAAGAAGCGCTAGCGGAAAGAAACAGAACAGTCAGGTGCAAAATGGCATTGCTTTCATGACTCAACGGTAGCACAAAGTGTTCCACACGTGGTATTGGACGGTACAGAGCAGGGAATGACGTCAACGTGTTTCGATGTTACTAGCATCTGCAGCACATGCCCTACACACGGAGGACCATGACTTCTCCCATCACGTTCGTTGGAAATGTATGTTTCATATTACTTCGTACTTTCGACGTTGTACTTTTTCGATCGTCAAAGTCTTTAGATTTTGGTAACAATGCAATATTCAGGTACTCCGTCGCACGTGGCTTATCTGTACAGCATTTTGCAAACGTTGCTAGCTTAAGTCTTGTTTTTATTTGAGGTTGTATGACCTAAGGGGCCAGACCATTTGCCACGACTACGCAGTTGCCTTTTCACGTGTTTGCTGTACACTGTGTGGCCGTATTGCTGTGTATTGCTGTGTATTGCTGTGTTGCCCGTCCTCCGACTGGCCCCGTCCGCCGGTCGGTCCATTCGCCCCTCGGTGACCAGAAGAAACGAATAAATACAACACGGTGTACACAGCACGATCGCCATTTCAGCTGTGTACGCTGCAACGTGCCTGATTTGTTCAGAATGAACATCGCATATCGATACCAGGGACATTTTGCCGCAGGGCATGATGCAATGTATTCCTGTCTTGCTTCGCCGTATTTTTACACGTAAACAAGTAGACAGGAATACATTATTTAATGGTTAACGTCAAGCATGGCCAGAATTTCGGTGCAAAGGTGAAGATGCTCCAGTGTGCACTGAAAAACGCGTAAAATTAACGTAAATCATGAGTGGCCGTTCGATGATGAAAAACACGGGCGCTACGGGTATCAACTGGCCCGCCTGACCACACCCAGGCTACGGTCCAGGGTACACCTCCGCCAAACCAGACCGCAGCGCGTAACTTAGCAGGCTAACACGGCCACGATGTCAGCTCAACGCAAATGCGACCCGGCTTTGGTCGCCACGAGACAGGGCACGGCTGATGTCTTCCCGAACGGATGACTATCAGCTAAAGCTCCGCTGCTTCGGTCCCTGTTTTTCCCAGCTGGGAAGGCCGCAATCACACGACAAGCGGACTGCAAGCCCTGGCCGCTGTGTCCATGTCCAGGTCCTTTGAAATTTATCATTTGTTAAAACGTGTGCGCAGGGGACTAGAAATATCTATCCCAAGCGAATGTGTGACGCAAGATTTGACGTAAACCCTGACCTCAGCAGCTTCCATAGCATACCCAGCATCATCATTTTGCAGCATTGAGTTCTGTGACAAACATCCTCTTTCGCTCAATGCTGGCCGAGCCATTTCCATACATGGGCCAAAGCAATGAACGTATTCGAATATTCATCTGTGTTAATCGATGAATGACGAAATCACAAAAAAACTTGGGAGCGAAGGGGATGAGTTACGTTTGGCTCGAAGCACGGTGACTGCGTGCGTTCTTGAATCGACGGCAGTGTGTAGATCTGGGCTAGTTTCAGAGTGCCACGCCAAAACAGATGTACTATGCGGAACGGAGCTCGGTTCAGTGTCAAGACAAAACGCGCAGTCCTTGACAACACACCTAGAAGTGCCGGATCGTCGTGGAACGCAGAAAAACCGCCGACAAACACGATCCAGCGGTTGCGGTGTATTCTCATGTCTGGCGGAGTCGCGTTCAGTGCACGTGAGACGCTGACAGCGGACGGCAGACGTTTCACCGCACGCCCCGAGGCGTTACGGAGAAGCCGGCGACGCCCGTAGGAGCACGCCGCATCCCCCGCCTCCAAACCGCGCACAGGAGAGAAGCCGGGCACCAGCACCGCCGCAGCGCGTTTTCTGGCGAGATTCAGCCGTCACCCTCACGGCACCGTTCAGCACAGAACGGGCACGTCACGACCATGCAGCCGGACTCACGCCGCGTAACAGGACACGAAAAACAGCTGCGATCAGACGCGTTCGAAAAGGAACTGATGTCATGATCCGCAGCTCAGCTGGTAGACAGCCCCTCTGTCTGTCCTAGCAAGACAGGTTCGAGACACCTCGACGCTACAAATGACCTGGGCATGGCCGAGCTGAATACAACAGGGTCGGTCGAATGGGCACGTCAACTAACGGCTCAGAAGCGGCCGTCACCTGGAACTGCGCGATCAGGCGTGAGGTTCCGAGTCCGTGCAGCGAACTCCGTCTGCCACGGACTCTGACCTCGAATGTCACACTATGCTCCATATGGTTTGTTTGGGTGATAATGGGGATCAAGCTCGTGTTCACTACCTGAAAAACGCACTGCAGTCCCTGCCCCCGATCACGCAACATCTGACACCGCAATGAGCAGGTAACAGCTGATTTTGTGGCGAGCGTTTCATGTGCCGTCAAGGGCACGACAAAACCATGAGCACGATCTTATACTGCCCAGTTGCTAGCTGGTCCACAGATATCATCATCATCATCAACAACAAACGGGTCTAAAAACAAGCTCAGAGTGCAGGCGACGGTCACTCACAAGCCAGCGATTCGGTGCATACGATCATACACAGGTTAAAGGGCAAGCCGCCCTGCCAGCCACTAACCCTGACAAGTGGCCCTGCCGGTCCCTAGAGATGACCAGTGACCCATGCCGGTCTACGACCCTGAACTGTGACCCTTGTAGGCTCCTGGTCCTTGAGGACCAGTGACTGCTGCCAGCTCCTGGCCCTGTCCGGTGGCCCCTGCCAGCTCCTGACCCTGACCAGTGACCACTGGTGGTTCATGAATGCGACCCGTGATTGCTTCCAGTCCCTGACCCTGCCCAGTAGTCCCTGCCAGTCCCCGACCCTGACCAGTGGCCCCTGCCAGTCTCTGATCCTGTTCAGTGACCACTGGTGGTTCATGAAGGTGACCAGTGACTCCTCCCAGTCCATGGCCCTGATCAGTGACGCATGTCAGCCCTGGCCCTCACCTGTGACCCCTGCCAGTTCCCGACCCTGACCAGTGACCCCCGCCAGTCCCTGACTCTGACTAGTGACCCCTGCTAGTCTCTGACCCTGACCCGTAGCCCTTGCCAGACCCTGACCCTGACCGGTAGTCCCTGCCAGCCCCCGGCCCTGACCAGTAACCCCTGCCAGTCCCTGCCCCTGACGAATGGCCGCTGCCGGCGGGTGCCGGTGGCCAGGGCGTGTGCTGCGGCTGTAGGGGGGCGCCCTCTGTCTGGCCTGCTCCCTGGTGAGGCCGTGGGTCAGCACCAGATGGCGCCTCAGGTCACCCATGGTGGCCGGCACCCTGCTGCACAGCGAGCACGCAGTCAGGCCCTGGTGTTTGCGCATGTGCAGCATCATGGTGGCGCGCCGCTTATACAGCCGACCGCAGAGCCGACACTGGTGTCTGCCCGACACTGCAACAACAGGGAGACGCGACACTGACACAGCAGCGCCGACACTGGCGTCTGCCCGACGCTGCAACAACAGGGAGACGCGACACTGACACAGCAGCGCCGACACTGGTGTCTGCCCGACACTGCAACACCAGGGAGACGCGACAATGACACAGCAGAGCCGACACTGGTGTCTGCCCGACACTGCCACAACAGGGAGACGCGACAAGGACACAGCAAAGCCGACACTGGTGTATGTCAGAAAACACAACAGCAGAGAGACGCGACATTGGCACCGTAGAGTCAGCAATGATGTCTGCCTGACACTGCAACTGCAGAGACGCGACACTGACACAGGAGACATGTGATAAGGAAACAGGAGAGACCGGTGACAATAAAATAGGACACAGAGATGACAATGACACAGAACGGTAGACGCTGACACAGAAGAGACAGGTGTCTGTGAAGCAGGAAAGATGAAACCAGAACGGGGGAGACACGACAATGCATCCGGCCAGACATGACAAAATGTCTGCAACGGGAACTGACGTTACAAGGAATAGATGTAAGCACGTCGACGACAGAAACATCAAGAACTAGCCTCCATCTGACACATATTTGGCCTCTAACAGGAACCACATCTGAGCATGTACCTCAGCATAAGATTAGTGATGCGACAGAAGACAGACCTACTAAAACCAGAGACTGCAAAACGCTACATGACTGTCGCTGCAACACGAGACAGCTCGACACGCATCTAGCCAGTTTATACTGCAGGACGGACGTGCCTAGCACACCAATTCAGTGCAGCACCGCGCATTTCAAACCAAATATTCCACCTTGCTCGGCTGCTCATAAACAGATTTCACTGATCTAAAAATGGCAATGAAACACTTCCTGTGCAGATGTTTCTGAAAAAATGTCTAGAAGCTCCAGAAAATGTCATTAACCTGCCCACCACCCGGGTGTCCCAACTGACCCTGGCATATCGGGGGGAGGGACGCTCTAGACAATGCCCCATGGTCTCGAGAACTAAGAAAGGCGATGGGAGTCACGGCAATCGAAAATGGTGTCTTTTTCTCTGGGGGGTGGGGAGGAATGAACATATATTCATCGAGCTTCACTCAGAGTTGCAGGGTCACGTAATGGCTTTCAAAATCTGTAGGCAATAAAAGCAAATCGGACGACCCCGCGAACTAATCTTGAGCATTAAACAGCCTAAAACGTATTTTTCCTTATGTAAAAAAACAGTTCTGTACGGCTCAGATCATGTCAGGTCAGGTCGACAGCTACTGGAAAACAACACTGATCTGTATCGAAATCCATGGGTTCGTTAAGAGACTTCAGGCATACATTCTGGGACAATCATTACCATTGCTCTGTGAAACACGGTAATGTACATCTGAAATAGTGACTAAAGGTCATGTCGGGTCAATAAAGATTAAATCCTAAGACATTCATATCTCAGGATTGGGCTGCGGTAGGAATGCCAAGTCATGGCTATTTAGTCGCTGTTTCATACTAGGTACATACTACATACTACATACAACTACATGCATACACATACGTTCAGGAGTGATATAGGACGTGAAGGAAGGATCAGGCTGGGTCAAGGACAGAAAGCTAGCAAAATATGTCAGCCTCTTTCCAAAAACCACGGTTACATAAAATAAAACGAAGTAATGAAACACGTTTCAGCTCATCAAAACTGCTTGATGACACCAAAACAGGGATTTACTGTAAATGTACTCAAACCAACGGCCAAGTGAACAGAGCCATATCGTCAATACCGTCATGCAAGGTCGACCTAGCTCACATATGAAGAAAAATAAACATGAGAAGCCAACTACACATGCTGTGCCGCAAACTTTTCATGTAGCATCATGGCATCCCAAGGGACATGATACCTTGCAAATGATGTCCCGTCAAGTCATGTCACGTTAGATCATGTGACGTCAAAACCTTCATAAGTCTAAATGAGATGATGATGATGATGACCATTTGGGGTTTACCCTATTCCCGGCGGGGGAGGGGCTGAATCCACCCGCCTCGGGTTTTTTGCTTGCCAATTCCAGGGTTTCTGGCGCAACTTCACAAAACTTGGTGACATTTACTATCTATTCTTTCTACACACTGTACTGGAAATTCATAACTCTATTTTGTACAGAGGCGGAGCCAGGCAACGTTTTTGGGAGGTACCTCAGGCCATTTTTGGCCCTGCTGAGGAAAAAGGCAAAGTATCAATGACTTCCAGCCACTGACCTGAGGTCACGTCACGAATAACTGTAGTGAGCCAAAATGTGTCATCGTCAAAATCGGCGATGAATTACTCAGAACGGGTAAAAAATGGTAGAACTAGCTTGCACAGACGGAAGTAATACCAGGAACCTCAAAAAGTTTGAAAAAGTAGCATATTTTGGAAGTAAACAGGCTCTCGCGAATAAAGCTCCCCCAACCGTGCAGATTGGTAACCAATGAATTTTCCCAAAACTTAAGCATGGAAAACCATCACAAGGACCAGTAAGATCAATAAAACTTACATGGATAGGCTTTTTTCGCCAAAATAAAGGAACGCCAAAATAAGTTAACGTCAATTTGTTACTGCATACGGGTGCGGCGCACGCCGACAGCCGGCGGGAGAATTGCCGTGTCTTTAACTCGACGTTTCGGCGCATATATTTAACAAATCTGAGAATTAAGATGTGTATCGGCACTTGCGGACCTTTACTTGTGCGCTGGTGCCTTTATTTATGCATTATTAGTCACAGCCTTTGAGATTCAGGCCACTGATCGGTCTCATGCAGTCGGCTATGAGAAACATATATAGGGCGTAAATTGCTTACATATTATCTAAAACTCAAAATGAGACCAGTTCCGAGCTGTTCACAAGCGTTCCAACGGTGTGCTTATTTTTATTGTGCGACCAATCGTTCGCGAGTTCGAGGGGGTTGCCAACAGCCCCCCCCCCCCCAGTCGCGCATGATCGTAACGGAACGACGGTCGTGCGCGGGTTAATAAAGATGACGGACAGACCTGACACGATACGCGGATTCCGTGTGGTCATCCGGTCGCCGCGCCGAAATGCTTCTACCGAGCACGTCACACCACAGTTAAAAAACGCAGATGACAACATTCGTATTTGGACACCGACTGTGTCCGTCCAAAGTGGACACCAGCCGACTCTGGATGCCGACTGTGTCCGTCAAAAAGGGCACAGCCGGCTCCGGGCGCCGACTGTGTCCGTCCAAAACGGACACCAGCCGATTCTGGAAGGCGACTGTGTCCGTCAAAAAAGGGCACAGACCGGCTCTGGACGCCGACTGTGTCCGCCCAAAACGAACACCAGCCAGCTTTGGACATCGATTGTGTTCGTCCAAAACGGACATTTGCTGGCTTTGGGCATCGACTGCGTTCGTCCAAAACAGACACTACCTCACTCTGGACACCGACCGTATACGCCCGGAATGCGGAACAAGGAAGCCGCCCGATCAAAACGAAAATGATCCCACAGATGAGTTAACATTACGCTAGAGATCGCAACCCGTGCCATGCCAAATGGGCTCCGACCCCAATACCACATCGCAGAATTCCAGGTACGGCACATTTCGTGGCGAACGTTTAACGCGTCATCAAAGGTGCGAAACGACCACGTGGTAGTCAGCTTGACCGTTTACTGGCCAGATGCCGGCTGACCCGCACACAATCAGGCGCGAAAGCGACTCAAGCCCGTCTGACCCGGACGGGGAGACCAGCGCCCTACCAGCTGAGCTACCGACCGTTGTTGCGCATGGGACGGCGTCACGGAAGACAACGATGCCATCCGAGAATGGATAATCACCTAGCCGGCAGTAATACATCTCTGAACAGGACGTTCGCGGACGAGGCGTTCAATCTTCGTCTCTCAACTTCTCAACTCAACTCAACGTCTCTTCTCCCTCCTCAAATCCGAGGAGGGAGCAATTCGACACGCACTGTTGGTTTCCACCGGCGGCGCAGTCTTGTTCTGAGCCCCTTCCGCTTTTCAACGACACAACGATAAAGAGATGAGAAAGAAAACTGCGAAGCGTTCGATTCGTCTTCGAAAGGTCCCATATCATAGCCAAGCTCCCGAAAGAGGCCTTCTTTCCGCGAGATCAGGGCGGCTTTCTGTGTTTCTCTTCAAATTTGGAAGCGTTTTTCTTCAAACACTATTTGGCACATCTATTTTGCACTACAAAATGGCTTTTCTCGATTTATTTCGGTATTTTGCACTCAAGGCAACGAAAGTTTAAAACATAACGCGGGCGCATTGAGACCATCACAACCAGTTTTCTGGAAAAGAGCTTCTAAGCCAATGCCACGCTAACGGAACTTTAAAAGCATACAGAATTTAACTATATCCTGGCGGAAAGCTCGTGATCCGGTGTCCAGTGGTTCCCAAACTGGCTAGTCTGCAAAAGGGGCTATGGCCGGTCCGTGCCGGGCTGAACACTCAGCTTTATTTTCCCGGCCCGCTGAAGTGAAACTCATTCAGCCTTCGGCCCCTCGTAATGGTCGGCGTCGATTTAAGCGTATGACTACCTCAATGGCACGTGATTAAATTAACGCAACCATGATCTGACGTCATGTAACGCCGTCAGATTTGTCTCCGCCCTGGCAGACTGCCGTTGCCAAAAGCAGGTCTATTTGCATAATGGCACACGCCATACAAGCGACAATACCCAGGAATCCTTCTTTCAACACCTCACTTCAAAGAATCACGCCCAAAAACACCTTTCGGATTTAACAATGGATGACACATGTCAGCGGTGTATGACCTGGCCAGACAATTGGGTTTTTTTTACTTACATAAATATGACCGCGTTAGTAGACGGCACTGGGATCAGAGTCCCACAGAGGCGAGCTTCTCAACATCCTGACCCCGTCACCCAAATGGACACAAACCTGGGGTTGTTCACCTTCAGCATCAAATCAGCTACCAATGAGGGATCTTTACGTGTTGTCAAGGTTCCGACCCGGTCACCCTGCATTATCGGTAAACCGTTCTGCTTTTGGTGACATGACGTCGTCTTCTTGTGAGCATCGCACCACGGTACCCACCACACCGGACACCAGTCATCCACAGGCAGTGCTGCACGGACAGGGGAAGGCCGTAACTATGTGAGAGCTCTGCTGCTTAGCGGAATTGTACTACCTGCTCTTCTACCTCTGTTCTACTTCTGCTATACTACCAGACTGTTCTACGGTGCTGTTCTACGATTTCTAGCCACTACTGTGGCTTATGCTTTTTTCCGCTCCTCATTATGTCTAAAAGCTATGTATTTACAGGGTTTCCAAGTGATCTGCTGCGAATCTCGTATCTATCCCAGTTATCCGTCTCCTACTGATAACTGCTGCGTGACGATTTGAGTGGGTGCTGACCAGGAAACGTCCACAGAAGACCCGAATTGCTTCATCAATGGATGACATTCGAAAATAGTGCATTATCAATTAAATTCGTTGATTTTAGTCATTTCTCGGAAAACATGGACGGTCAGAGCTTGATGAGCGAGATATTTCCCAACGGCCTACTTCTGTGAAGTCGACAAACATTAAACGTGTGGACGTTTAGATTTAGGCAGTTCGTTTTCTCTTCGTTTCTCAACAGATCAGACCAATGCCCGATCGTTTTGCCGAGAGTTCACAAGGGTTCCATCCACCCACAACGCACGGGCGTGGCGTCCAATAGTCAGATCAGTTTGTAACTGAATAACCTCCGACACGCTGGCTGTAGGTTAAAACTCACAAATCAGACTCCGGGAAAACACATACTTCTCTCGCCATAGAACTGGCGCTCCCAGTTAACAATCGTCCCCTTAGCCACCAACTGATCCTCTCAACCCCTAGCTGATTCCCCCAGTTGCCAGCTGACCCCGGTCACCTGCTGATCCCTTCCTCACCAGCCGATCTTCTGAACAACCAACTGATACATTCAGCCACCGGATGATCTCTTAACCACCAGCTGGTCCTCTCAGACATCAGCTGATCTTAGCCACCATCTGATCCTCCCAGCCATCAGCCGATCCTCTCAATTACCAGGCAATCATCTCGGACACCAGAGCCGAACAACAGCAGCTACTCGTGTCCGCTGTTCGGAGCCCCTCCACAACTGACGCCACAGCCAGCGGCCGGCTTCCGATCCGAAAAGCGTTCTCAAAAGTATCGTGACACCATGACAATCACGACAGGCAAGCGATGACGCCAGTTTTTATCTCACTATGTTCAACACTCTTTGTTAGTGTATCACACCGCGCGGCCAGCGTTCCCGATATGTTGTGTTGCGGCGTGGGCCTCTGGGTAAAGGAAGTTGTGCTAGTGAACAGGAGAGGACCGCGTCCAGACCTGGCCGCCTCCGGGCGCCGCCGGCTGGGCTAACAACTCACCGGGACGGCTGCCGTCCTCAGTCGGCCTCTGGAGCTGAGCTGGAGCCGGAGCGGCCGTCGACACTGCAACGGAGCGCACACGCGGCGCCGTCAGCCGGCAGAGGAGCGGCCTGCACCGGCAACAGCTCTCCTTGCTGATACGGGACGGACTCGCCTGGACTAACGCAACAGCCACCGGACAGCCACGGCACGGCAACGGCACAGCCACGGTGCAGCCACGGCACAGTAACGACCACAGTCACGGCGAAGCCAAGGTACAGCCAAGGTACAGTCACGGTGCAGCCATGGCACAGTAACGGCACAGTCACGGTGCAGCCAAGGTACAGCCACGGTACAGTAACGGTGCAGTCATGGTACAGTCACGTTACAGCATGGTGCAGTCACGGTACAGAAAGGCACAGGCACGGCACAGTCACGGTACAGCCCCAGCAGTCACGGTACAACCACGGTACAGCCACGGTGTAGTCATGGTACAGTCACAGTACAGCCACGGTACAGACACGGTACAGCCATGACTCAGCCTTGACGCAGTCACAGCACAGTCAACGTACAGTCACGGTACGGCCACGGTACAGCCAAGGTATAGTTACGGTAGTCACGGTATAGCCACGACTCAGTCACGGTACGGTCATGGTACAGTCACAGCACAGTCACGGTACAGTCACAGTACAGCCACGACTCAGTCACGGTACAGCCACGACTCAGTCACGGTACAGCCACGACTCAGTCACGGTACGAGTCACGGTACAGTCACGGTACAGCCACGACTCAGTCACGGTACAATCACGGAACAGCCATGGAAGTCACAGTACGGTCACGTTAGTCACGTTAGTCACGGTAAGGTCACGGGACGCCCCTCCTCAGACCACAAACCAGGTCACCGTCGAGGCGGGTACACGGCGGTCGCCAGTTTACAGCGGTCAAACTGTGCTGCTGGCGGTACAATGAGGACACAATCAACGGATCAGCCGATCACGTCTCGACCGTTCTCGGCCCTGTGCCGTCGGATCGTCGAACAACGCCTCTAGCGCGATTATCGGGCTATTCAGTTACGCCTCCGACTACCAGGCTGATGCTGAGTCGCAGCCTCTCGCACCAGCTGTCGCGGGGGACGGCAAAATGTCGCTATTACCCGGACTCGAACCGGGCACCTTCCGGTCTTAAGGCGAGCACAATAATCCCTCCATTACGCTGTTCCCTCCTAGAACCCCATAGTCCACAAAAAAATCCAGCCTACCACCGTTCCATTAGCAGATAGACCTAACTGTCGACACCTCAGAATCGGCCATCTGTCGCCCTCAGCTGTCGGTGTCAGATGCTGCTGACAGACAACCACAGGCCACCAGCGTGCAAAACCGCCGAGTCCACAGCCACAGGCCCGGGCCAGCAGCTGCAGCTGCAGCTGCAGCTGAGCACAGCTCCGGCCGGCGTCGGCAGCTGTCCAGGCCGCGGAGCGCCCACCTGTGTCGGCGGCCGGCGCGGGCGGCGCCCGGTCGGGCCGCTCCGGCGGCGCGTACACATGCTCGAACTCGGCCACGTAGCCGAGCGTCGCGTCCAGTCCGGCGTCGACGGCGACGTCGTCGTCCTCCGTCAGGTCCACCGGCTCCAGCTTCAGCTGCTCCGGCTGCGGCTGCGGCTGCGGCTCCGGCTCCGGCGGCGGCGGGGCAGCCGGTTCCGGCGTGGGACCGGATGTCCGGCGCCGTTTGCCGCCGCCGCCGCTGGAGGGCGGGTCGAGCGCCGGCCGGCCGCCGGAGGGACGCCCGCTCAACGGCCTGGCCCCGGCCGGCCGCCGGCTGCGAATGTGGCCCGGGTCAGACGGCAGCCAGACACCGACAACGACCGACGGTCCGACACCCGACACCGGCCGACAGTCCGATACATGATACAGACTGACGGTCCGACATCCGACACCGACTGACGGTCCGACGCCCGACACCCACTGACGGTCCGACACCTGACACACACTGACGGTCTGACACCCGACACTGACCGACAGTCCCACACCCGACACCCATTGACGGTCTGACACCCGACACCGGCCGACAGCCGACACCGAGTGACGGTCCAACATCTGACACCAACTGACGGTCAGACACCCGACGCCCACTAACGGTGTGACGCCCGACACCAACCGACAGTCCGACACCTGACATCGACTGGCGATCCGGCGACCGGACGCCCAATGACGGTCTGACACTCGACACCGACCGACAGTCCGACACCCAACACCGACAGCCTGGCACGCCACGATGATCGACAGTCTGACACGTGAGAAAAACGGGCAGTCTGACACGTGACACCGACTAACAGCCGTGACACGGCAGCCTGTTTTGGCGATAAGTGACGCCCAGTGGATTTTGAGTTTATATACTCGAGTATTTTACCAATTTCCAGGAAACGTGCAGTGTTGAGGATTTTGTACTGCATTTCTCTTTAGGAGAAAGAACGTCGTGAGGCATCACAGCTCCCCTAGATATCCGCAGTAAGCCTTAAATATATTGTCCTACCCGGTACTGATGCTCGTAACTAAACGCAGTAAGTACCAATTGGCCGCTACGGTCGTTTAACCCAAGCGTGCCACGTGTAACTTCACCTGACTGACACAGACACAGAGTAGGACAAACTGGCATCTAGTGCGGCTACTGAGCCATCGGTACGCACAGGCTCGGTCTGACAGGCAGCAGGTCACACCTGCGGCGGTCGCCGCTCCGCAAGCCGGGCCTTGACACGTGCACCACCCCGCAGACAGGACACCTCACAACAGACTCCCGGCCGGGCCTTGACACACGTAGAAGACCCTCACAACAGACACCCGGCCGGTGACACGTCACCACCCCGCAGACAGGACGCCTCACAACAGAGCACCCGGCCGGGCCTTGACACGTGTACCACCCCGCAGACAGGACGCCTCACAACAGAGCACCCGGCCGGGCCTTGACACGCGCACCACCCCGCAGACAGGACGCCTCACAACAGAGCCCCGGCCGGGCCTTGACACGCGCACCACCCCGCAGACAGGACGCCTCACAACAGACCACCCGGCCGGGCCTTGACACGCGCACCACCCCGCAGACAGGACGCCTCACAACAGACACCCGGCCGGGCCTTGACACGTGCACCACCCCGCAGACAGGACGCCTCACAACAGAGCACCGGCCGGGCCTTGACACGCGCACCACCCCGCAGACAGGACGCCTCACAACAGAGCACCGGCCGGGCCTTGACACGCGCACCACCCCGCAGACAGGACGCCTCACAACAGAGCACCGGCCGGGCCTTGACACGCGCACCACCCCGCAGACAGGACGCCTCACAACAGACCCCGGCCGGGCCTTGACACGTTACCACCCCCAGACAGGACGCTCACAACAGAGCACCGGCCGGGCCTTGACACGTGCACCACCCCGCAGACAGGACACCTCACAACAGACCCCCGGCCGGGCCTTGACACGTGTACCACCCCGCAGACAGGACGCCTCACAACAGAGCACCGGCCGGGCCTTGACACGTGCACCACCCCGCAGACAGGACGCCTCACAACAGAGCACCGGCCGGGCCTTGACACGCGCACCACCCCGCAGACAGGACGCCTCACAACAGACACCCGGCCGGGCCTTGACACGCGCACCACCCCGCAGACAGGACGCCTCACAACAGAGCACCGGCCGGGCCTTGACACGCGCACCACCCCGAAGACAGGACGCCTCACAACAGACACCCGGCCGCTAACAGAGCTCCACGGGGCGAGCCGGACGGCTTCAGACACAAGCATCGCCCGGAGGCGCCTCCTCCCGGGTCCTCTGAGCACAGCCCCGTCCCCTCCCCGGTCTCTACTCTCCCGAGTCCTCAGAGGACGGCCCCGTCCTCACCTGGTCCTCGTCGCCGCTGAGTCCCCTGATCTGAAGCATCTCCGCCGTCTTGATGAAACTGGCCAGCTGGCTCTGCGTCACGTTCACGCTGCCGCGGTACATGAACTCGACGACGGCCCGTAGGTCCGCCGCCGAGGTGTCCTTCAGGAACAGCACCAGCTGCTGGCACGGGTTGTTCTGAAAACCGGACACCGGCCGCGTGATCGGCGGACCCTCACAGCCTGGACCTGTTGGCAATTACAATTCTGAACAGGACAAACAAGCAAGCACTGAGCAGGTGCCTTGGTGGATGTGTGTGCGTGTCGCAAAGGCATTTCCTCGCGGCACGCACACATCAGGTAGGCATTCTCTCGCAGAACGTTCACGTCCCATGGACATTATCTCGCAGTACTTCCACGTCGTACAAGAATTCTTCCGAAGCACATTCACGTCATATAGGCATTTTCCCATCAGCTGCACGCTTCTCTGGCCGGATACTATCGAGTGTGAAGTGGTAAAAAGAAAATGGTAAAGCCGGATAAGGTAGGAGTGGAAGCCAAAATTACTGACCTAACAGAAATGGCAACAAGAAACATAGCAGATAGCTGTTACAGTTCACATGAGATCAGAAAACCAGCAGCATTTCAGTGAGACGCTGTAAACTTGTGACTTCTGCATATTTCATGCATACATGCATGCATGTAGGCACCACTACCCTGACAGACATACCCACCTTGAGCAGGTCCCTGAAGTAGGGGCTGCAGACAGAGAGCATCATCCTGTGCGCCCTGATCTGCTGCCCCTCGCAGCAGAGTGTGATGTCCACCAGCTCCTGGTCCTGGCGCAGGTCGTCGAACAGTGATGTCACACTGCTCTGGAAGCCATCCCATTTCAGACAGAACTGGCCGTCCATCGTCCACTGCTAGCGGCCACAGGCACCTGGCCTGAAATGGGACAACTGGTGGTCAGACTGCTCAATTTTGAGCCTGCCAATGTCAGGTGGACAGATCTTATTGAAACACAACTTCACAGCCAGCCTAGTGGGTTTGGTTAAGCTACTTGGCCTCTGGCCAGATATGGGTGCTTCTTCTGGGCCTAACAAACAGTCCCCACCAAGTGCCTGAAAGCTGTCCACATTGTTGTCTGCCACACTACCACAACAGCATTCCAGGGGTTTCCAAGGGGCATTTTCAAAACAGCAAGGGCTTAGCCAAAATTCTGAATAAATACCCAATATCTGACCCAAAGCCAGTTTCACTCACCTGGCCACAAAATGTATATTGTTGTAAGGAAGCAGTTGTCAAGCCAGAGAGCAGTGCATGTATCACCATGTTCTGTGATGGAGAGGTGCAAACACCAGGGACATAACCAAGGGGGATCATGGGGGCCATGGTCCCCCTGAGCCAAGTGGTCTACACTAGATATGTAGCAATTTTGCATGAATAGGGAACAGTGATTAAATATATGTTGCAGGGGCAATCATTATATGTATTTCTTTGGGTGAAATAAAAGGTCAGTTACATAAAATTGTTGCTTTGTTATATAAATTTGGTCATGTGCCAATGGAAGATGACAAAGTTTGACATCTGTCCCCTCTGGGCAATCCTGGCTACATGCTTTGCAAGGGTCAGAGGTGGGAAATAGGTATTTGATTTCCCTTGTGTGAGTCTGTTTGTCATACCCATAATAATTGGTTTTCTGTTGGCATCACAATGAGTCTAAAGCAGAGTATTCTGATTATAACTGCATCTGATTACTTTGCTCCATGCATAGTATAACAGAAATCTGGGCATTCTAGGTGCAGGCCTCCTACTTCTCATACCTCCAGAAATCCACATATCTGCCAAACCATATTGGCACCAACTGATATACAATTAAAAATAGTCCAATTTATTACCATCTGTAGTCTGTTAAATGTTACAACTCCAAAAATAATTTCCTGAAGTGATCCAGTCACCCACCACCTCCACAACTAGCATGGGTTTGAAGCATCTGTTGAATCAAGACTAGATAAGCACTGAGCACACAAGAAATACCAGACAAATCAGTCAAGGTAGTCAAGAGCAGTCCAGGCAACAAAAAGACTAAATATATAAGGCATTTTAAAGGTAATAAGCCAAGCAGGAGCTCAAAGGCTCATAATGAGCCTTAAAAGGTCATGTACTTGTAGTTCTTAGGTTATGTCAAACATGTTAATTTGTTTGACTGGTTGATGAAGTGTTCCTATTTTTTGGCATTTTTGCTGTTTGTATTATGGTATAACACGACCGTGTCCAGTTCTTCTATACCTTATCTTCCCTGATACTATTGAGTCTGCCCCTTAGCCTTCTTGTGGGGAACTCAAATGCTTATACCCAGGTCTTCTCAGAACCCTGATTCTCTCGTGGGCTAAAGGTAAGTTGCTGCCCGACGAAATCGCGAACAATCCTTTGTATAGTTGCCACCAATGTAAAGAATGTATCATCCTGCTTCTAACCTTACTTTCCACTACTTGACTGTCTAAAAAATAACAACAAAATGGTAACGATAACGTACCACTCAATAATACCGTGCTACAGTCGACTGGCGGGGAACAACATTATTCCGCGGCGGAAAATGTAGTGCCGACAAGGTTAAGGTTATTGACATCAAGGATGTGTAGACCCTGCATGCATCTTCAAACGATAAATGACGTCATATAAATGAAAATTTTATACTGTTGCCACAAGCTGAACTTGGAGGAACTGCTGAATCCTTACCCCATTATATTATTGTATTAGATAATTGTTGGGATATCTGATATCAGTATTATTACATTATGACATTTAATACTCGTTAGATTACATTAGGTTGCTAGGTTAGGTTGTGCTGGGCTAGGTTAGATAAGGTTAGGTTAGGTTAGGCTAGGTTAGGTTAGGCTAGGTTAGGTAAGGTTAGGTTAGGTTAGGTTAGGTTAATATGTTAGGTTAAAGTAAATTTTTATTTATTGTTTTATTTATTTCACTTTCACATTTGTTTTATTTATTTCACTTCCTAATAATTTTCAGTTTTGTTCCGTGATGCCTTTTGAGATATTTTATTTCACTGCTTTTATTTTTATTTTGTATTTTTTAAATCGCAAATTCACTTTTCCACCCTTGTAATATTTTTACTTTTTTTATTATTATTGTTGTTTGTTATTATGATAACTACTATTTTATTATTACTATTCTTATTACTATTATTATTGTTATTATTATACAACGACTAACTTTTTCATTTTAAAGGTAATTTATATCGCATTATTTATTTCTCCAACCTTTTTTATTATTCTTGATTGGACCTTGAGTCCGACTGACGACCAATCAGCGTCGAGATCTCACGTAAACAAACTATTTAACGCAGAAACGCCAAAAATCCCTACGCGAGCGTCTGGCGCTTAGCATACCAGTGACGACGCAATCTGTTTCCGGGGAAATAACGTGTGTTTCAGGTTTTTCCGGCTGAAATCGTAAGTAGCACTTATCAGTATTGCATTTGAAGCGCCATGCAACCACTACTACGATTATTTTCCCTCGAAGTAAGCGCTCGGTCAAAATCTTACTGTTCACCTTTTCATGCACGAATCATAACTGCAACAGCCAAGGTCACCCAGCGCAGAAAACTAAATAGCATCCGACACCGACAACTGCCGAAACCGGTACAGAACAGAAACAAACTGCATTTATGCTCAGTAGCTGTCCGGCAGGCGTCGACTCCCCATGGCTCGTCACCTGCGACGGTAGCGCCACGAACGGTGCTGTGAAACTACATTCATTTTAGTCTCGCTTTCCTTTTCAGAAACCAAATTTTCTTTTTTTAACCAAAAATTTCGTTTTACGGCTGTAGAAATCAGATTTCCAACCCTGCTCCGGAGGTCCGAAGGGGTTTGCGTGCCCTCCATATATACAAGTCCCTGGTCTACAGGTGCCTTGCCACGGGTCCCAATCAACTTCCCTTGCTCTCAGGGAGAGTTCCCCTAACTTGCTCTCAGGCCCCAAGGTTCTCTGCCAACGTGACCCTGGCTCACAGCACTGCTTAACTTCTGGGCTTCCGGCTTATGGGTCCCTAACCACGGGTCCTTACTCGACTGGTTTCCTGGATCCCAGGTCCAGTCTGCGGCCTTCCTCTGGCCTGCGGGCCCTCTGGCTTATGGGTTCTGGTATGCGGGCCCCTACGCCAGAGGCGCAGCCAAGGGGGGCGGGGCCGCCCCCCCCCCCCCAGGCTCGCAGTTTTTGCGAAAACCGTTGCACATCGTCTTCCCGGCAGGCGGTTTTCATATGATTCCAGTTCACCCTGAGCTCCGCGTCCCCCCCCCTTAGGAAAATCCTTGCCCCGCCCCTGCCCTACGCTTTGGGCCCCTAGCCAACGGGTCCTTTGGCCTAGGAGCTCTTGGCCTGCGGACCCCTGTTTCATGCTGCGTTACGGGCTCTCAGCCATGGGCCCTTAACTCTGGGCTACGAGCCCCGGACCTGCGGTCCCTTCTTGCAACTGGATCCGTGGAGCCTGCTTGACGTAGGGGCCCCTGACCTCAGACCTCATTATGGACTCATAGGTGAAGACTTGATCGACGGGCCTATGGCTTGCGGGCAGGGGCGCAGCCAGCATTTTCTTAAGGGGGGAGCTCAGGGTGAACTGAAATCATACGAAAACCGTTTGCCGGGAAGCCGATGTGCAATGATTTTCATAAAAAATGCGGGCCCAAGGGGGGCCCTGCCCCAGGCCTCCTCCCCTTTGGCTGCGCCTATGCTTGCGGGCTTCTGGCCCACGAACCCCTCTGGCATTCAAAACCCTGGACTACGGGTCCCTACTCAAAGACATCATTGCGGATCAAATCATCATCAAATCAAATCATCATCAAAGCATCATGCGCGGGTGTCTCACGCATTGTGCAGTCACCGGCTCCTGGCCTACGGGCCCCTAGTGGCCCCTGGTCCACGAGCGCCTCTGGCATGCGGACCCCTTGGCTACAGGCCCCTAACCAACGAGCTCATTGGCTTGCGGACCTCACGCATGTGGGAAATATATATATATATATATATATATATATATATATATATATATATATATGTATATGTATGCAAAAATACGTGTGCTCTGAAAGCACATTTTCGTTAATGCAAGTCTGATTAAATATGAAAACGAAGTTAGTTGTTATTATTTTCTTCCTTCAGCTTTCCGTTCTTCTTGCAAACTTTCTCTACTTCTTCTCCAGGAAATGATGCAGGCCTCCAAAATCATGCAGCGCTCCGTTGATTTCCCATCGACATAGCCAGGGAAACATTCAAGCAGATTACCCATCCATATGGCATGTCTAGCTAACATAAGGCACACCTAGTGGAGTTTCTTTATCAGGCGGGCAGGACACCGGCCTGGAAGAGCTTGCCTTTCGATAACACTGGTGACCGGCAAACTAACATGTCATCTCATCCAGCTCCAGCTCCGTGGTCCCCGGACGTCACATGCAAAAACGGGGGAGAGAGAGGGGGACGGACAGACCGACATTGTTGAGGTTTTTCCTTGCCTCGCTACGTACGTGTTACGTGACGTAGGTCATCGTCCATTGTTTTTTGGAGGGGGGGGGGGATAATGACAAGGGCTACCGATTGCCGTTCGGTTTTGTTCTGGCCGCACTGTCTGATCCTCCTGAGAGAGCAAAAGGGATGACGGAAGCAGCATCAGACTACTCGTAACTACCCCATGGCCTGGGGATAAGATCACACACTTGGATTCTGTGGCACCGGTCCCGGAGGAGATTAACTATTATCAAAAGGCCAGCTGTCAACGGAATAAACAGGTCTGACATGGCACGGGGCGACCGTTTCCATTTGTCCATTTATGGGCCGTTTCGCCATTTATTCGTTTGGTATTTTTACATGCCTGCACGTTGCCGTTTAGCCGTTCGCCATTGTGACATGTCGCCTTTTTTACAAGTCGCCATTTAGCCATTCGCCATTAAGGCTGTCGCCATTTTGGCATGTCGCCTTTTTTACACGTCGCCGTTTGGCCATTCGCCATTTAGCCGTTCGCCATTTTGGCACGTCGCCTTTTTCACATGTCGCCATTTGGCCATTCGCCAATTAGCAGTTAACGGCCGTCCGCATGGTCTTCTAGCCTCTGCAGTGACTTGCGAACAGTTAAGGGATAACCCCGTCTCGCTGCAGCCACTACTGGTGCACGGTGTCGGCGCACCTCCGTTCCAGGGCTGCCCAGAACTGGTTCAGCATGGAAATGAGCAAGACGACACACCGAAATTTCGGACGTCTGTAGGACTATGGCTTTCCGCGTTTTTGACTGTTTTGACATTGTATTTTTCGTCCTGCGGACTCGTCTGTGCTGGTTCTGGACTGTTTCCTGGGCAAAAAAAAAAACTTTCAGCAGTTCTAAAAAAATTTTTTCGTGTCGGAGCAGTCCGGGATGAAGTGCTTTTTTGAATCTGCGCTGTGTGAAAGTAACTGACTTGGTTTCCAAGTGAAACCGGGCGACCCTGATTCTGTCATCCGTGCTCAACCGATCCATAATCCAGAGTGACATTTAATATGTTAAACAAAATAGCAAGACATGTTTTATCACGTGCGGGCAAAAATATTGAAATTGATGGAATATTGGCTCTTTCATTAACCTGCCCCCGACTGGGGGGCTGTTGACAGCCCCCCCGAGGTTTTTCTGTGATTGCGAGAAAAATAACAAACACAGAGCCACGAAAATTTGTGTGCCTTTTACTTTATTATTTTTACATCTTGTGTCAAAATTTTGACCTCAGGTCAGGTCAGGTGACTGGCCTACTGAGTCAGGTCCAGCTGACCTATGTCCAAAAAAGTTTAGCGCCCTCTAACTTTTTCGCAAAACAAGATATCTCAATAATGCTTTCAGGGATTAGTGATCCTGACAGATGCAACAAATCTCCTATCTCAGATTTTTCGGAATTTTCCGGGTCATTGACCTAAGGTCAAGCCCATTTTTAAGAGATGTCGTCGTTTTTTTGGAAATTAACGGAATATCTTACAACATTTTTAGTGTGGACATTTTAGTTAGACATCTAGTTACCGACATTGGGCAAAATATCAATGACTTCCAGCCATTGATCTGAGGTCAGGTCACGAATAACTGTAGTGAGCCAAAATATACCACCCTCAAAATCGGCGATGAATTACTCAGAATCGGTAGAAAATGGTAGAACTAGCTTGCACAGACGGAAGTAATACCAGGAACCTCAAAAAGTTTGAAAAAGTAGCATATTTTGGAAATAAACAGGCTCTCGCGAATAAAGCTCCGCCAGTTGTGTACGTTGGTAACTAATAAGTTTTCCCAAAATTTAAGCATGGAAAACCATCACAAGAACCAGTAAGATCAATAAAATTTACATGGATAGGCTTTTTTTGCCAAAATAAAGGAATGCCAAAATTAGTTAACGTCAATTTGTTACTGCATACGGCTGCGGCGCATGCCGACAGCCGGCGGGAGAATTGCCGTGTCTTTAACTCGAGGTTTCGGCGTATATATTTAACAAGTCTGAAAAATAAGATGTGTGTCGGCATTTGCAGACCTTTACTTGTGCGCTGGTGCTTTTATTTATGCATTATTAGTCACAGCCCTTGAGATTCAGGCCATTTCTCGGTCTCATGCAGTCGGCTATGAGAAAACATATATAGTGGCCTAAATTGCTTACATATTATCTAAAACTAAAAATGAGACCAATGTCGAGCTCTACTCGTCACAAGCTTTCCAACGGTGTGCCTGTTTTTATTGTGCGACCAACCGTTCGCGAGTTAGAGGGGGCTGCCAACAGCCCCCCACCCAGCCGCGCATGATCGTAACCGGACCGACGGTCGTGCGCGGGTTAAAAACATAAATGAGGTACATAATTGTGGGATATCCTGTACTTGCCATAGACGGAAGCGCGAGCATATCGCCGAGGACAGGAAACTGGTGTGACGGCCCAATAAATAGCCTAATCCTCTCTCGTCAAATGTTCCGCAATCTGGCCGGGCTTCAGCATTGAATGTTGCCTTTGTTTAAATGCACCGTCGTTGATAGGAAGACTGTTAACGTGCAAATAAGCCTTGGTAGCAGCAATGCACGTAAATGAACTGGGCGGCGTTTCAACACACACTCACAGCTCCCTTCTGTCTTCAGCGTTGGCTAACGTGTCTTAACTGGTCTTGTCTCAACATAACACTAAATCTTGGAATCTTGGGTGTTGGAGGGATCTTACATTTTCCATGAGCAAGAGAGCATTGTTGTGCATTAACCCGCTCCCGGCCGGGCCTCAAAATGCCCTTCGCCCTTTTTGGGGGGAGGGGCTGATACCCGCCGCCCAGGATTTCAGTTTTTGTGCGTCGCACAGAAAACAAATGAAATACCAGCAAAGAGAGCTTATCAAGACGAAATCAAATCAAATCAAATCAAAAAATCAAACCACAGCTTTCTTAAACTTGGGCCAATATTCAGGTCATCAGATTTCTTGATAGGTCAGACTGAGCTAGAATGGAAGTGAGATAAAATAAGGAAACTGACACTGTTGTTTTCATTCTGGTGGAATTCTAAGATGATTGTTAACATGTTGAGCACATGCATAGCGCGGATGACCTTGTTAATCAATGAGGTTAGGTCAAGCCACGAACTGATTTTATGCCTGCCTTGTGGCGCTTTTATGATGTATCGCTCTTCGACTTACCCGGGGTGTTTGGTAATAAGTTGGATTGCCCGTAAGAGACGATACTCATAGCATAGCAAAACGTTTGATAAGCATTTTCCCTGCCCTGAAAGTCAACGTGGGTCAGGTGAGGTCATCAAAAGTCGTTGGTCTTTGATGACCTTCGGTGACCTTAGATAGGTTTATGTTTGCGCTGAATTTGATTCCGTCGTCTATTTCTACCCTAAAAAGCAATAAATTATTGTTTTTAGTCAGGGAGCTTTGGTTTCATGAAAATCGTATGTTACGAGCAACAGATATCCATACCGGGGGCAGGGGCGTAACTTTGCGTATCTTTGGTATGGAGCTTCCCATACCAAAGCAATTATTGGTATGGAATTCCATATCAGTATTGTCGCCCATTCATGCGTTTTTTGGGGGGAAGGGGTTTTAAAATTGTAAAGTTTTGTAAATACTTGATCAGTATCACATTTTAGAATCCAATGAATCTGTTTTTCCATATCAAATTTTTCTACCAGTGCTACATCTGAGATCAAGAGGTCATGACCTCAGCTAAGGTCACTTATATTTCAGTAATGTGTTGATTGTTGGCTATGTTTCCGACAATAACTGAGCATGGAAACCACGCAAAAAATCGCTGAAACTTAGGCCAAATATGAAAATGTGCCTAAAAGTAACCTGACCTACGGTCAATAACTATCGGTTTTAAAAAAAAAAGCGAAATATACAAGTTAAACTTACAGCATCCTGCTACTTCTGCAAGTTCCATACAAATTTGTCCAGCCCCCCCCCAAAAAAAAGTTATTAGAGTTACAATTTTTCTAAGGATTAACCTCTTTGACCTGACTTCCGTGAATGATCTGACCTCCTTGAAACTAAAAATTTTAACGCAGGGTGTAAAACAGACACGAAAAAGGTACTGAAAATTTCGCGGCGCTTAGCATCGCCGTTTTTTATACACTAGGTAAACTTTAGGGAGGGGGTGACTTTCCGCCCCCTCTCCGACCGGGCGAGGTGAACGCAGTTTTGGGGAAAAAACTTCTGTAGGTGGAAGAAATGAGGAAACTGATGAGCCATAGCGTGGTTGGTCAGAAGGACAGTCACCGAGCCAGCGGCGGCGAGCACTGGCGCAGCGACGACGAGCACCGGCGCAGCGCTGGCGCAGCAGACACCGCGCCTGTCGCACCACGGGCGGACGGCCGGCGGACGGGCTCTCCAGCGCCTGTGGCCGGGCGAGCTCCGAAGCACCCCGTTCGGGCGCGATGACGCCGTGCCCCTCACCAGCTGCGTGAAGCACTGCGTGCAGCCGTCTGCCCGGTCGCTGAAACGCTGCCGTCCGGCAGGTTCGTAGGCGGCCGGGCTGCGCCGCGACTCCCCCCCCCCCCATCGCATACGTCTCGTGCAGAGCCAGGCTGTCGCCGGCTCAGCTCAGCTGACCGCTGGTTCTCGGCCGTCGGGCTCAGCGCAGGAGGCCGCCGGGGTCTGGGATTGGTTTGTTGGGGTTAGGGTGAGCAGCAGCTGCCTGGTCGGCCATTGCCTACGTTAAGATCGTTGTCGTTTAAAGATAAGTTGCGTTAAATCAGATCATGGATGTCTGGTATGCAAGTAAGAATGGATGCCAAAAGAGGGCGGAGCCGATGAGATTGAGGATTTTGGAATCTGGAACAATCGCTTCCCGGATAAGGAAAACATGTAGGCATACTTCGTACAGTGTATAACGGCGGGTTGGTTATATCTGAATCCGTGCAGGTCGATGTCGTCACCGCAACAGGAGTCAGCTGACCGCCACTTTGTCAAATAGTGCAGTACTTGGAGAAAAAGCCTCCTTGGCCCTGTTGATCTGCACGAATAGACAGGAACAAGAAGACTGTGAATGCCACCTTGGAGACGACCCTGAAGCCGCCTCCTGCGGTGAGCGCATGCGCCGTGCCCCGACTGTTGCCAACTTGCGGGCTCGTGGGCGTGATTCGTGATCTGTGACGCATGGACTTTCGGGGGAGGGGTATTCCAGTAGGGAACGTCCTGGTAACCCTTCCGTGCCATCCGTATACCAAGTTGCTGACTGTAGTGGGGTTTTCGAGAAACCCTCAAAAGGTTTTAGGGTTGGACACAGATGCATGTGCTTCCTTCCAAATGGACGTCTCACACGTGGTTCAGATGTGTGACTCCTAGCATGACCTTATGTTGATAGATATAACGTGCCTGCCATTTACCCTGTCACTGTTCCTGCCGCTGTCCTGTGACTGTCATGCCACTGTCACGTCCCGTCACTGCCAGCCTCCGCCCGGCGCCCCGAAATGTCAGACCCCGCCCTGCGGCGCAGGTAAAGGTCAGAGGAGTCAGGTCTGCCGGCAGAGTCGGCGCCCGGCCCGATGTCAGGCTGGCTGCCCAGTCGTCACGGCGCCGGCCGGAGGCACAGTGGAGCAACGGGACGGACAGGGGTGCCACGCAACAGCAGGACGTATGGTGAGCACCGCACGACGCATGCGCCGAAGCCGCGAACATCCGCCCAGTGAGTGGTGTCGCGGGCTGCGGCAGCGCGGAGCTCTGCTGCATTCTCAGGCCGTCAGTCGGTGCTGATGAGACTTGAACGAGGCATTCGCGCTCGAGGAGTGTTTAGCTGGGAGGGGAACGGATGGCGTGTGACAAGCGTTCTTGGCGGTGGCTACTGGACCACTCACGCGAGCATTTGGCTGGTACCCTGGCTAGCGAATGTCATGGAAACCCTCCAGTGGGGAATCATCGGACTCACAGAAAGTCGTGCGACGTGTTCGTGGTGCATAAATAACAAACGCCTAGGGTCAGTTTTTGAAGTGTTTTTGGTTGTCATGTTTCTACTGCTTGTCTTGATTATCGTTCGCTGAATACTCGCGAGACATGGAAATTGCAAATGTATGAATTACCAACTGGTGCGCTCGCAACGTGGAAACTATTCCCGCGTCGGCGGAGAATTTTCAGGAATGGTAGGGAGAGATATGGGATCCGTCACAAACGAACCACATGCGCCGTTACTTTGACACAATTACTCACGCTTGCCATCATGATTGTTACTAATAAATTGGCAAGCACGTCACACATTTCCTGCGCTTTGTTTCGCTCGTAACGCACTCAGATCGGTCTCGTGACGAAGTTTCTTAGAATGCATGGCACGGAACAGGTGCCCGCTGATTACATCAGTCCGCTGATGTGTGATCCGATCATGCGGATCGCGGCTTGGAGATTATCCAGTGGGTTTGGGAATTTTCCTGATCCGGAGCACTCCGAAGGGCACTTTGGGCGGATCCTGTGACGTCACTTGGAGAATTTTCCGTAGGATCCGGACCCCGAAAGCATCCAAATGTAATCTGCGCGCGGCCACAAAGTGTTTAAAACGGAGTCTGCTGTCATCGTGGCGTGCATTTCCGGCCTTGTAGTGGCACCTGTGTGAATAACGCATGCCGTCCCAACTCAGGGCTTCAGCGCACAGGTCTCCGGCTGCAGGATGGCTTTCGGACGTGGCCACGTCATCGCCCTGCTGTCAGTGATCGTGAGTGGCACTGTACCGACAGAGCGGGCGGGCTGGCAGCCCCTGTCAGGCGGCCCGGCGCAGTAGAAACGGATCTCAGGCCTCGCTAACCTTGGTGGCGGAAGTCATTTCTTTACGGCCAGCGTCACAAGGTTAATGCTGAATTTCAATGATGAAGGGGGAGGGCAGCACCCCAGCACCGTGGTTTCATCACCCGTGCTAGCGAACAGTGACCATCAGTCAGCCAGTACATAACCAATGCACGAATTGTCCGTCTGAACTCGAATGGCATATCTCCGCTTCTGGATCAGCTTAGTCAGTTCGTGCTTACAAAGCGAATCCCATCACGGTCACAGTTTTTCGGGTCATTATACAGACTAGTTCTTTTCTGCGCCATCGCTAATATTGATCTCCTTTGCAGGTGATCTTCAGCTACTCGCCTGTGGAGTGCGCTGGTCGTTTTCGAAGTAAGACCTACCACATGTCGTATCTCATGCATCGCCATGCGTCCCTCTAAAGGGAAATTTGAACTTTGGTGATAAAGCTATGTCCGCCTTGCACTCCACTGAAATTTTCCCTCGCGTGAAGCACACAAATGTTTATGCGAGACATCCTGTGAAGATTGGCTCCATCCTCAGGAAACGCCATAGTTTATGCGTCGGCAAACTAAGGGGGCACCGAGTGTCCTCCACGCCCATCATCAGCTACTGATGCCGTTCTTCTCCGGCCGCCTGCTGTATTTCGCAGGCTTTCCGTGCCGATCCAAGTATCCTGATTCCTAGAAGAGTAGTCAGCTGTTTTTCTTAGAGGAGGGGCCCTGCGATTTTGTTTCTGAGGATAGAGGAGGTAAACGATGCATGAAAAGACTGGCTGGCCAACACCCGTGCTTTGTTTTCCCCTCACTATTAATATTCCTCTAAGCTGTGGCAGGGGACGGGTCAGCGGGCTCCCCGCGAAGCGTTTCTGTTCCTGCGGTCTGTCAGGTTGACTGTTGACTGCGGTGTGTCCGGTCCCCCTGCTGACTGCAGTGTGCCGGTTCCCCTGTTAACTGCAGTGTGCCGGTGCCCCTGTTGACTGCGGTGTGTCCGGATCCCCTACTGGCTGCGGTGTGTCCGGTTCCTCTGCTGACTGCCATGTGTGCAGTCCCCCTGTTGACTGCGGTATGTCCGTATCCCCTGTTGACTGCGGTGTGTCCGGCCCCCCTGCTAACTGCAGTGTGCCGGCCCCCCCTGTTGACTGCGGTGTGTCCGGTTCCCCTGTTGAATGCGATGTGTCCGGTTCCTCTGCTGACTGTGATGTGTCCGGTCCCCCTGTTGACTGCAGTGTGCCGGTCCCCCTGTTGACTGCAGTGTGCCGGTCCCCCTGTTGACTGCAGTGTGCCGGTCCTCCTGTTGACCGCAGTGTGCCGGTCCCCCTGTTGACCGCAGTGTGCTGGTTCCCCTGTTGACTGCGGTGTGTCCGGCCCCCCTGCTGACTGCAGTGTGCCGGCCCCCCCTGTTGACTGCGGTGTGTCCGGTTCCCCTGTTGAATGCGATGTGTCCGGTTCCCCTACTGACTGCGGTGTGTCCGGTTCCTCTGCTGACTGTGATGTGTCCGGTCCCCCTGTTGACCGCAGTGTGCCGGTCCTCCTGTTGACTGCAGTGTGCCGGTCCCCCTGTTGACTGCAGTGTGCCGGTCCTCCTGTTGACCGCAGTGTGCCGGTCCCCCTGTTGACCGCAGTGTGCTGGTTCCCCTGTTGACTGCGGTGTGTCCGGTCCCCCTGTTTACTGCAGCGTGTCCGGTCCCCCTGTTGACGCGGTGCGTCCGGTTCCAGGGCTGAACAGGAGTCTGGCGATGTACGAGCCGCTGCTGCGTGACCCGGAGGTGAGCTGGCAGACTGTGGGGGCGCGGACGGCGCCGGCACCATGACCGGGACCGGGCGGCAGCAGCCAGGGCCGACGGCCGCCTCTCTAGTGCTAAACTCACCGCCGCTTACGTGGAATGCTCTTCTCGGTGCGGACGCTCAGCAGAACACCAGTTTGACTGACGAGGGTAACTTGTTTATCTTTTTCAGGCAATCTACCGTCTACTCCAACTTATACGACGTCTGAGCAAGATTATCCCAAAGGTAAGGGAGACTCCAAGCATTTTGCGTGTTCCCACTCGACACTTCTCCTCGACTTCCGGTACACGAACGCTTTGGCTCGCGCAGTTGCGCAGAGTGGCACGGGGGCGGTAAGGGCGGATAAAGATAAATTGTTTCCGATGGTTATTCGTGCAGGGTGGCGGCCCCTGATCGGTGGCGGTGAGCTCCGAATGGGCGTCACCTCTCGTGTCGCGCCCTCTACCGTCAGCCGGCCCGTGAACGGGCGAACCTCTGGCAGGGCCAGCCCTGATCGCCTGACTCCTGAGCCCCTGGCAGGGACGCCGCTGATCATCTGACTCGTGAACTCTCGACCCCAGCCTCTGGCAGAGCCTGGACCCGTCCACGACCCGAGGTGGTCCCGTCAAAGTCTGTCACACGTCGGCGGCCGTCCTGCCACATGCTGTCAAACGTCAGCGTCGAGGTCGCATACAGACAGGCCCCAAAAGTGACACATTAGTGGCGAACAGTACCGGTCAGAATTATTTAACTTTTGTTCGCAATTCTTCTGCTACTAACCAACCATTGTGCTGTCATGTGATAATTCTGCCGCGATTCCGCTTGATTAAAATGGAGAGCTTCCAACTTCCGTATCACAGTGATATGAACAGTTACCATTTCCTCACCTGTGTATCACTCAATGTCGCACAAACGTAGGGCATTTCTTGTCCTCCGTGGAAACCAATGAACCGTAAAAAATGAGCCGGTTAAACCAATGCTTGAAGAATGCCTTATCTTTCGCTTACCATAGCTTGATTGGTGTCTCGCGAATGACTTAATAGTAAGTCATTCGCGAGATCTCATCAGCTACTTCCTCTTGTCTCACTAGTCTCCCGGCTTTTTCATCTGTTCACCTTGTATCAAGGCTGTCTGTTTCCTCATGACAGTGCCTGAGGAACTTCCGACGACAGCCAGTTTCTTTGCCCTGGTCTGCCTCTGAAGACTTTCCGTGGCCCATCCTGGTCTGCCCCTGACGACTCCCCGTGGTCCGTCCTGGTCTGCCCCTGACGACTCCCCGTGGCCCGTCCTGGTCTGTCCCTGACGACTCCCCGTGGTCCGTCCTGGTCTGCCCCTGACGATTCCCCGTGGTCCGTCCTGGTCTGCCCCTGACGACTGCTGCAGTGCGCGCCGGTCGTCTGCTGACGGTGGGCGGTGGTGGCTGCGCCGCAGGACCACGCTGGAACCGGCACCGCTCGGCCCCGGGACGGGCGAGTCCCAGCTGCAGCTCCAACGACCGGGACGACGACCGTCCGAGTCGGAACTGACCAGGTTCAGATCCCAGCCCCCACCACGCGCCCTGGCGCGGGCGTCACAGGTCCCGTCACAGGCGGCACGGCAGGCGGCGTCATAGGTCCCGTCACAGGCGGCAAACGGAAGTCCTGCCCTTACGCGGACCTTTCCAAATGCATTGAGCGCAAGCGGCATCCTTTGCCGCATCTTCCGAAAACGCCGGATAGTTCCTTCCCTCGACTCCCGGACCGCACGGCCACTGGACAGGTGAGAACGGGTCATGTGGATCAGTGCTCTGTCAGGCTGAGCAACAGACAGAGGACAAGTAGGTAGTCAGAGACCAACCGGAATTTGGCATTGTCTGACTGATGACGTCAAGGGTCTGCCTCTGTCCCGTCGGCGAGGTGGCAGGATCGGTGCATTTGATACTCGTTTCTTGAAAGGAGTCTTGGGAGCAGTTCCGACCTGAAGTACGCCTCCAACACATCATATCCATTTCCAAAGCGGCCGCAAAAATTTCATGTCAAACATTACAATAAAGGCACGTCGGACTTGCGAGAAGCACAGTTCATACATTTCGAAAACGTGCGTCAAACACTTAAACCAATGGACGTCACACAAGACAGTAAGCAAACCTAAGACGCGACAAATTTCATACGCCACAGCAAATGCACCTCAGAAACCACAACACACACGTTTAAAAAGTGCTCGGCAGCACACCAAAGATGATTCAAGCACACACACACATTTAAAAAGTACTCGGCAGCACACCAAAGATAATTCAAGCACACACACACGTCATATGTCAAAACAAACAAATTCATGCATCACAGGAAACATATTTCAGAAATCACAACAGACATATGTCAGACACTACGACAGATATCTGTTGAAAAGTATACATATCAAAAATCATCACTAAAACATTTCAGGAACTACGCCGAGCATTACTTAAGACAATGCAGACAGCCCATCCCAAATGCAATAAAAACACACGTCATTCTCTACAACAAACGCTCTTGACATCCACACTCAGAGCGCTCTTCTCGCATCACACTAGGGAAACGCAGAAACTCGAGAGTCACGTTCAGAGCCCGACGCTAGGTGCAGAACGCTGCGACGCTCTGCGGCTATGGGAGCCCAACTGTGTGGTTAAATCAATGAGCCTTAATAAATAAATCAACTAGTGTCAGTCTGCCGCTTTCACTTCCTGTCCTTCTGTAGCGTCTACCCCTATCACTGACCCACTGGCGTTACGAGCCATGCTGAAGCTTTCATACCTATCTCTGGATTATTTTCTCCCGGCTACGGCATTTTGTGTTTCGCCGGATTTTGGCGACGATAATTGATATGCGATTTGTGTTTCTAGAGATAACCTGCCGATTACCTCCTAACTCTGAAATCACGTTTCCCATAACCCTGCGCTGTGTGTTTGGTTGGACGACTGATGCGTCGTTCTCGGACTCTGCTCTGCGATCTCTGTTCACAGAGACCGCTTACCACGACCGACCTGCAGAACTTCAACAATCGCGGCTCCCGGAGGGCGCAGCAGAAGGGACAGTCTGCCGTCAAGACCCTGCAGGGATAACCAGCGGGGTCCGACATCAGTACCCTGCACGGTCTGAGGTCGTCTGCTCGCCGGACCAGACTGACCAGCTCAGCAGTCTGTCCCCTGCCAGAGCACGGGGAGCCCGAAGTCGCACCACGAACGACGCGCTGTCAGGCTTCAGTCTGTGCGTGTCAAAACCAGTCCGCGCGGGCCTACAGCCGAACCTGTTTACAGACTACAGACTACATACGTCCTTCAGTCGACGGGTGACTCGTCTAACGGTTGATCATTAGCTTTTCTTCTGGTCGTGGGGCCCCACTTCCCGGTGTCTCTGCTGAGCGTGCTGAGCTGAGTACACATCGCATGAACCACTCCCAAGGGAGCGTCGTCAGAGGACCGCGGCTTCTGCCTTCCGCACGGCGGAGTGGACGCACCTCGCCCTATTCGGTATCTCTGAGGCCATGAACTCAAACGCGCATCCAGTGTAGTTTGAACTTGTTGCTGCATTGGAATATTCCCACTGTAATTACAATACAATGCTTTAGCCCGTGCACCCTTTTTACCTTTGAGTTGTAATTACACCAACCCGACTGTCGCCAAAGTTCTACGGTCGCATATGAATGCGTTGCGAATTGCGAGTAATGTAATGGATAACTATTGGCATAACTCTAGTAAAAGTGAAATATCCGCATTGCAGTTTGGTGATGACTGCCTTCTCATGTTACTGGCATATTTCGAAGAGTCCAGTGCACATGAGAAGGGATGGGATTAGCTATATATGCTTACAAATTTGCAGCGTCAAAAGTGATACTCATCTTGTGGAATGTGGAACGTCCGCAAAAATGGCCAGAGATCATGAATCTTATTGGTGGTCACATTCCCAATGTCTATATGCCTCCAATCGACCCCACATAACATGCTGCTATGATTTTTTCTAGTTTGCCTTTGGTCGAACGGGTCTGCTGTTTCTCATAACTTCAAAACTACACAAGCATGCGAAGCCATATCGGTGCCAAAGCATGCCAAATGAAACAAATCAAGAAAAGAGACGGTGCCGGACCAGCTTTACGTAAGCGAATTCATTTGCCTTACCGACGCCGGAAAGCACTGTATTGATTTATTGAACTGCGCTATTCATTTAGCACCCGCTATCATTTCAAACGTTACAGGCATGAGTTCAAGCATGACTCAGGCCTATCTATAGCAAATGTAATCTGTGCAGGCCACAGAACGTGGTTTTCCCATTGTTCCTCATCTGGGGGTTTGGTTTTTAGTAAAATCCCTGTAGTCAGTGGAGACTCACCTGTGATATTATGAGTAGTTCGGACTTAATAGGTCACGAATCGTGAGAAAGGAGAAGGAAAAACTTATGCGGCATGTGCAGCGTAACTGAGTGACCAATGGAAGGAAAAAACGATGCAACGTTGGCGCAAAAAGTTCATGCATGCGTTTTGACGTGCAGCTGCGGTCAGAAACGCAGGAACGTCCAGAAAGGTGGGGGACCAGAGACGATTTTTTCATAGGGCAGGTGCTAAATTTCCAGAAACTGGAAGCATGGACCCATGCCCCCCTGTTCCTACGCCCATGATTGCCCCCCCCCCTTCTTCGTGATCCATTTTCCAATTCCAATTCCTGTTGTCAGTGGAGTCTCACCTGTGATATTATGAGTAGTTCGGACTTGATAGGTCACGAATCGTGAGAAAGAAGGAAAAACTTATGCGGCATGCGCATCGTAACTGAGTGACCAATGGAAGGGAAAAAACGATGCAACGTTGGCGCAAAAAGTTCATGTATGCGTTTTGACGTGCAGCTGCGGTCAGATAGTCAGGTCGCGATATCGTGATCCATGAAGTGCATCGTATGAGGGCACTTTTCTGAACACAGATCACTGAATCGCCAGCCAAGAGACAGAGAAGATCCTGGAGATCTTACAAGGAGCAGTGACCAGCATCCTGTACCCCATCTCAACACGGAGAAGGTCTGCGCCCGCAGGGTCCCTCAGCCCAAGCCCGTCCACGTGGCTGGTCGGGTCGAGTTCTGCCGCTTCATGCAGGAAACAATTCATAGAAGGGCCTCGGAGTAATGTTTTCTCAGGCAAATTCGCACGAAGGAAGTTTGTGACGCTTCTCCATGAGATAGAAATGACGTTCAACAGGAAGCCAGTTACTTACTTACATTCAAAACGAAGTGACGGAAAAACATTCTCCAAGTCAGCTCATCCGAGGAAAGACGCTACTGCTCATTGAAAGGGACTTGAAGGAACAAAAGACACTGTTGTTCTTTTTGAATCCCTTTCAAACGTCATGTTCTCCAACCGGAACGGCGTGGTGCGGCTGCAGCGTTACCGTCGCCGCGCCAGGTCGGTCAGTACTGATTCCCCCGCCCCGTGTCGCCATCCGGTTGCTCACCGTCAAATAGCATTAGAAGGGAATGGCAGATGCCTTCCATACCCATTTTGTCGTTAATTCGATCTTGTAACCAAGTGACCTGACCTCAAGTCACTGATTCCTCACGAACGTTACCTTGCACTATGCGAAGGCGCATGAGACGATTTGTATCCGTTATCTTATTCAGAAAGCCTCCTGCACAGGGTAATTTATGTCAGAATGACCAAAAACATCAGCTCAATACGGTTGACGTCATGCCATGTTTAACTGTTTCCCGAAAAATTCCAAATACATTTCTGTAGAGCATTGGTTAAAGGTTAGAACAGCGTTTTCCTCTTGTCACTATCTCATTTTGATAATCACTGGTATACTTTTAAACTGTTTTTAACGTACTTTTTACGGGTGAAAAACTTCAATGACATAGTGTGACCTGATTTGAAATTTTGTTGCGATATTAAAAAACAATTTACGAACAGCTTCTGAAAATTTCACGTTTCAGCGGTATGTCTAGAAGCCAGCGGGGGATTCCACGAGAACTCCCCCCCCCCGTGATCGAAGGCGAAAACAATGTTTTAGGACTTTCCAATGACGTTGCACTTGGATGGGATAGGGATCTGGATCGCGTCAAATAACCATGCGATTAGTGCGAAAAACTATACTTTGTTACAACAAAATAGAGCTTTGGACATCCAGAGGGGTAACAATAGTTGTCATTACTGAAATCAGAGCCAATGATTACCCTAAGAGGATCCATTGCACTATGACGTCATGAAGTCAGGGACCTCATTTGACCTTGGACCTCGTTTGACTGATTTCTGAAATCCCGACATGTTTCTCAAGCATACGTCGAAAAGTCCTGTACTAAACACTGGTTCATGATCTCGTCAAACTCTGAAGAAATAAGTCAAAACGTAGTCCATGTCTGGAAAATCCTTTTGCTAGGCCTTGAAAATGAGGTGGTGGCAAACCAGTGACCTGACATAACCTGGTTCATAGGCCTCTCTAGGAAAATCCATGTCGTTAATAATTTTTAGGGGAATTATTACTAGGCTATACAATTCGCATTAGCGGGGAGTGGGTGGCAAACTTCGTTGTCCGGCGAGGGTTAATCCTTACTCTGAAATAACTGCTAAAAAGTGCTGGCTGACTGGCCGATGAAACATCAGTTTCCGCAACCTCTGTCGTCGCAGATGTTGTATGACAAATTTCAGCCAGCATCCGTGGAGCTCAAAGTCAAAGTCAAGTAGCAATCAGTACAAACAAACGATGAGTATTTGATCTTTGGCATCCTAGCTTTCATATGAGCGGGTCACCGAGATTCGCAAAGGTTACGGTGAGGGAGGAAAACAGTGCCCCTTTTTGATCCGAGATTAAGGTCAAACGGTGTCCTCTGCCGTGTACAAATTCCTGCGTAACTGACCTAAACGCCCCGACTTGCAGGGGTGGCCACAGACTCTGATTGCGACATTTCATATTTGGACCTGGGGTAAGGTCAAACGACCTCTGACTGGGGGAAACCCTTGCGTAGATGATCTTCGACACTTTGGCTTTCACATGTACGGTCGCGACGATTCGCAAAAGCCGAGGCCAGGGCAAAGAAAGGTGTAGCGAATTAAGGTCAAGCTAGGTCAGTTGGAGGTGCCCGTTGCGGATTGGACTGTATTAGTTTGACAGCTCGCTTCCTCTCTGGTAAACTCCCGGTTCGTCCTCCATCCGTTCCGGTTGAAATTCGTTTACTAATACAGCGCATATTCTGACGCATGGTTTTTCCGCTGACAGGCCATTTACGACCCCCTGCCGCTTGTATTACAGGTGAAGTCGCCATGCATGCAATGGAAACATGGCTCCGCGCCTGTCGTCCCGGACGGCTGTGGGCCAGCCGAAAGTGCCGTCCGTCACCAACCAGTACAGTTAATGCGAAGAAAACAAGACTTGCAACGTATTTTAGCGCCAATTTGGCCTGCTGAAAGTTATCACGAGTCGGAAGAAGCGGACGCCCAGTAACAATAAGATGCCACTTGTGAGAAAAAGTGGAAGTTTATGCCCGGATGTGTTCACTAGTTGGTGATTATGCAATCTTGATACCAGCAAAATCCTTTTGGGTCAATTGGATGTGTTTGAAAAGAGCAGGAGTTCCATATTCATGTGCAGGCGATATGCATGGGATCGTATATTACCCCCATTTTCTGCTGACACATACACAGGCCCTTAGCCCAGCGACCCACGAAGCCGATTTGCGGGAGACCACCAAATAAAAAGCCGCAGGCAAAAAGCCAGGCTGGGCAGAAACCATAGACATTTGACATACGGATCTGAAATGCAACATACTGCGTCTCAAACGAAGTATTTCTAACGAAGAAGACATTTGTAACACATAACGTAATGGAAAACGGTCTTAAAAAATAATAAATAAAGCGTAAACAAAAACTTTGTTACAGCCCTACAACTTCATCTCCCCAAGTTTTCAGGCCCAGTGCTCCGACACCTGCAGTGTAAGGAGGTTTCGCACTAACGCGCAATGGAAGGGGGCACAAAAGTGCCTCCTCCGATCTCCGAAACGGAAAGAGCTAGCGACACGAAATTTCATAGATAGGGTGGGGCGTTAGCTATTTACATTGTGTGCAATCTTCATGGCCCTAGGTCAATACCTTTAAGGTCAAATGGGGTCGAAAAGGCCAACTTTGGACACTTTCTCGGCCCGTAGAGGCCATTCCGTACGACTTGCCGAACGAACCGGAAAAGTGTGTTTGTTTGAGCGTTAAAACGTGCAATACGACAATGTCCATTCACCTGGCGTCTTGACTGGAAATTTCAGGTCAAGGCCATGTCAGGTCATTGACCTATGGGGTCATATTTCATCTTTTGCAGATCAGATTTCGAGCAACACGGGATAGCTTGAATGGAAATACGGACGCTACACGCTTCTTTTGGCGTATTTTCAGTGAAGGCAGCCAACATTGGTACATTCAGACACTTCTAGCGTCTACAAACTTCCGCAAGGTCAAAAGAAGTGAAGCGAGCCCGTTGACCTTGGATAAAGTTTTTACCCAAAGTAAGTTTTATGTCAACTGTCTGCGCTAAAATCGTTTCGTTATAATGAGCCCAATCACACGGTTTGAGCGCTGAAAAACATGAAATTATTTGTCTATATACATATATATTTATGTATTTATGTATATGTATAGATGTTCACACAAATCAGTATCAATGTGCCAAACGCGTTTTTAGTAGGGTCTTTGAATACATACTTCGTACAAATAGACATAATGTGCAAATCTGGACCTATTCACAAAATGTTTACCCCTGACCTCTGATGGCCTTGACCTGCACTGACCGTGGTATATCTAAACGTATCAATGTGTCCACACGTGTTTTTGTTAGGGTCTTTGAATGCATATTTCATACAAATCGACATGTCGCGAAGCAAATCTGGACAAGGCCACAAGATATTTGATCTTGATCTTTGATGACCTTGTCCTTCACTACCCCTGCTATATGTGTGCACACTTGTCATGAGGGTCTTTGCATATTTCATACAAACCGACTTGTCGCAAAGCAAATCTGGATCAGGTCACAAGCTACTTAACCTTGACGTTTGATGACCTTGCCCCTTACTGATCCTGGCTTTGGTCTTGGTACATCCATCATTTATGCTCGAATGATGTTGACTGCTTTTGTTCAAACGGTAATCTTAGGAAGAACGGTAGTCCTTTCGCAAAGTTCCCATCTGTCAGCGACAACGGTTATTTTCGTTATGTTTGACTTCAAAAGCTCCAAACTTCACAAATTTTTGACCGATTTTCGATTTTTTGCGTCAATCGACGAATTATTCAACTGCCATAAGTGTCACAAAATAGCACCAACTAGCTCTGATCCGTTCTCGAGATATCCAAGAAAAACAGGTGGGGGCGCAAAAAGACCCCCTTCCAGTGAGCGTGTTAAACGCCACATAGTTTGACATGGGTCTCAATAGGAAATGCTAATTGGGGGAAAATCGATTTTTCCTAAAATCGCGCCACGTCTTTCTGTTAACCCTGCGCATCAACGTGCCAAAGGTTTTCGCTGGACATGGCCTGGATTGACCTTTACCGACAAGTGAAGCGACCCGTTTTTTTTTTTGTGCGTTGTAGGCAAGATTTCCGGGAAACAACAAAAAATGTGCAAATATCGCGCAGGTTGTAGCAATGTTTCTGTCACCTTTTACAAGAAAAAAGAGATTCATCGGCTCGTGGCCTCATACAGGTAAGCATCAGGTCACCACCACCACAGCAGAAGACCAAGCGACACATCACAGAATTTGTCACTGCACTTTATCACTGGTTTCAAGTTTTGCTTACCTCAAGAACTTTTTGAAATGTGCCTAAGAACACGTACGATTTTAGTTCTCCGACACAATGGTTTAAACTCCGTAGGGTTTAATAAAGGATCCAAAGGGTAATGTAAACTAGAGGAAAGTCGATTCGGCTCTAAATCGTGCCACAGCGTCCCCTAAGGACTGTGCATCAATGTGTGCAAGTGTTTTGCTGGGCATGACCTGGTTTGACCTATAATGACAAGTAAAATGACTCCTGTTTGTGTGTGGTATGTTACATAGATGCATTCAGGTTTTCTATATATAGTATGTATGCGGAATGTTACAAATGCAAAATGCTACAATCGCATACGAAAGATGCGACAACATTCGTGCATGTTGCGCCCGTGCATTCTTCACCTGTTCAGCGTGATACGAACGACTGAAAATATTGATCAGGTCCTGACTTCATCCAGTTCAACAAGAGGTTACCGTCAAAAACATCCAACACAAGCCCACACGACATATCTTGGAACTCGTTCCTGCAAACTGAATCGAACACTGGTCTTGAGTTTCTTCCTGAGCTGGAAGAAATCCAGCTCAGGAACTTTTTGTTATATGTTTAACAAACATGTATGATTTAGTTTTTTTTAAGCTTAACATCCAATGCATAATGCAAACGGTAGGGAAATCAGTTTTGACCCAAATCACATCACGCATTTCCTTATAGCCCGTGCATCAATGTGCCAAAGGTTTTTGGTGGGTATCACCTATGCTGACCTCCACTGATAGATAAAGTGACCCCTTTTGGGTGTGCTGTAGACAAGACGTCTTGGAAGTAATGGAAGATGTGCAAAAACAATTCTTGAAAACTGAACCAATGTCTGTCTCTCCCTTAGGACGAGTTTGATACGATGAAAGCAATTAAATCGGCTTGTGGCCTCACATGGTTTGTTAAGTTTGCAGTGACGAGTCCCATCACATGTCGCTTGGGCATGCGTTGGATACACCTGATGGTGACCCGATGAACTGGAGGAGGTCACGACCTGATGAACATTTTTCATCGTTGGTATGACATTGGACAAGTCAGAGAGGCATGGGTACAACATACACGAATGTTTGCACATCTTTTGTGGTTTCCCAAACGCCCTGTTCACAACATGCCCAAAATGGAGACACTTTACTTGTTATTATAGGTCATACCAAATCATGCTGGGCAAAACTCGTTCACACACTAATGCACAGGCTATAGGGAGGGCTGTGACGCGATTTAGAGCTAAATCGGTTTTCCCATTGTTTGCACTTCCCGTTGGCTCCTATGGAGTCCAAAGCTCCAAAGTCCAAGCGCAGAGTTGGTCAGGAGTCCGTTAATCTGTTAATTTGTTATTGAACTAGTTAACGGTTTTCGTTAACGTATCAACGCATTCATTAATATCGAAAATCACGGAATCATAAGGCTCTATCAATTTTCCGTTCATTTACTTCGAGACCGTTAATTTCTTTTGCCAAATTTTCATTTGAGTTGGGGGCGTTAACCTTGGGACAAGTGATGGGTGGGGCTCCTTATGGGGTGGGGAATTCGAGGCTTTGGTGATATGAGTTATGGGGAAACGGTTGTAAGTTATGGAGGAACGTTGACAAGTTTCATGTTGACACGTTGGGTGCGCTGCACGGCCAACGACTGCCGAGCGCCGCCGGTGAGAGGCCGTTCTTTCAGTTAGCAGAGACATCCTGAAGGCCAAAACGGCTGCGCTCTAGGACAGCAACTTCGAGCGACCCATGTTAACCAAAGGAAATTAGCCTCACATGAAGGCCATGCAGAAGCAGAACAGACGCATGTAGCCCTCCAGCCGACGACAGGACGCCGTTCGTGTTACGTCTGTAAATAGTTTCAAGTGTACTGCAGCAACTGGATCTACTGCACCGACAATGTTCATCGCAGCTCACCGAGCGCGCTGCAGCGCACATGTTAAAAACATGCACAATTAGAACAGTCGTAAAGAAACCTATGTAAATAAGCAATGCATGCGTTTGAACTAAATGCGGCGTGTCATTATTCTACCTAATTGACCGTTTTTTTAGTAGTTTGTAAAAGACACAAAGCCAATACATTCGGCCATTTTACTGCCATCGTTTTGTTTTCAGAAATTGGCCATTGGTCATGGATCCTTGAGGATATGCCACTTGCTTTTGGAGTCAGCATAGCAGACTGTCCATCTCCACCCACTCACCATAATAACTGTCAAATGACCGCCGAAGAAGACGGGCGCACAAGGGAATCCGCACAACGGCCGCCACAGGTCGGGCAGATGCGGAACGTGCGAGCACCATCGCCAGGCGGCCGAGTCACAGGGCGAGTCCATCAACCTTCAGCTGCCGGCCAAACGCGGCGGTCCATCCCGCAGACCTCTCCGCAACATTCGGTACCGTGCGACGGCGACTCGCCGCCACACTCGGTACCGTGCGACGGCGACTCGCCGCGACACTCGGTACCGTGCGACGGCGACTCGCCGCGACACTCGGTACCGTGCGACGGCGACTCGCCGCAACACTCGGTACCGTGCGACGGCGACTCGCCGTCTGGACGCGACTCGCCTCGACCGATCGGCGCCGAGCTGCGCCGTCGGCCGTCGGACCCTCCGCTCAGCCCCGGGGGCGGCTGCGGCAGCTCGCCGGCCGGCCGCGCCCTGAGCCAGGTCACGTCGAGCCGGCCGTCCCAGCCGCCGTCGGCGCAGCCCAGCCACCATGAGGCGCCCACGCGCGGCCGGCTACACAGCGGCCACACACTCGAGTATCGCACCGAGGTGAGACGCACGCATTACTCACCGGCTCGAGGTGAGCAAGTACCGTCGCGAGCGAGCTGGCGGTCGAGATCGGAACCTACAAAGTGAGATTAAACATTCATGCTTACCGGACAACCACGCGAGCGTGCACAGAACGTTCATTCGAACAGCCGTACGAGCTCGCGGCGCCCCTGTTACAGTACTGAAGTTATATTGCTATATTTGGACTAATATGAAACCAAACTCTGAGTTCTTGGATAGATTGAAAACTGAGTAGATATACTCCATAGCACTCCATAGGTGAGTACCACCATGACAATATAAGAACAGCGTTCCAAGTTTGAAATAAGGAAATAAGGTTACCTCCCACTTTCGTTTCTACCAACGGTTTGCAGTCGTACTGGAATGCTCCTGGTATGAGCTTCGCAAGATTCACCCCTGCGCGGAATATTCTGCGCCTTCTCGGGACCAGCTTCACTGCCTCCTCGGCTTCCTCCAAGGCTTGCTTTCCATGCCTCCTTAACTCCTCATCCTCAAAAAGATCAAAATCTTCCGCCCCTACGGGCAATACACGAGGAAGCCGTGATACATAGTACGTCGCGCGCAACGCGCGACGTTTCTTTCGCATTCTATTGGAATCTGCGGCACTTATGTCCACTCCCATCACTTATCGTCAACGACAGGCGAACTATTGTCAGACTTTACTGTTGTGCTGCGATCCAAATGTCCTCACTTCGCGTAAAACACTAGCGTAAATTCAACGAAGTATTTTCTTGCCCGTGGTACAAGTCACCGGACCGAAATTCTACTGATGTTCGCATATTCCGTGAATACCTGACGTGAATTTTTATATGAAATCGGCCTCTGGTACGGTAGGTCCAGTCCGAGTCTAGTTCCTGCCAGGGCGGTTCACATCAGTAACTTCTAAATGAGGGCAGGCGGTTCGCGTAAGCTTCAAGGGATCACGTGATGCGACCAGATGCATAAAAATGTGGTTGTTAGAGCAAATGGAATATGTTTACGCATCAGATGAGAATTAACAGTACATCTAACACAAGTTCTTGGTGACGGGACGCTAGAGTTTCCCTTAGATCTGGTGAGATTATTGAGGGATGGGACCTTCCTAACAGGTACGGAAACTTGGCAGCAAGCCGCGCTTCTTTGGTGTGATACGTTGTGAAAACTGTCCTTGTTGTTTCCTTCCTAATTCCCTCTGTTCCCACACACCGTCAATGTTCCCGTCTTTTCCGTGCTAAACGATTTCATGCGGTTCTTTTGCTGTCACCAGACGTATTTCAGCACCATAGGCTTTGCATTTCTTGGCGGTTTTTGAGACCGGCAAAACAAAGAATGGTTTATTGTTGTGACCGAGATTTCCTCGTGTTTCTTTTCAAGAGCGGTTGATTGGGCTTGGGTGTAGACAGCTTTGCTGATATTGTTAGAACTGATGGCTTTGGAAATGATGACAGGAATCCCTTTTGCCGCATTTGTCATTGCAGCAAACTGGAGCCACCCTCACTTCTGAGGGTCGTAGATGCCCGAAGTTATTCATACGACGGGTGAATGGTATAATCCCCTTGAGCGTGCAGTGCTCTGATGACCTCTGCTTGTTCGAATTCGACAAGTTCCCGAACTTTGTCGTCAAGTTCACTGGTATTGCGCCTCTTATTGCGGTTCACATCTTTTTTCGGTCTTCCAGAATGAACAGTGGAAGTGCACTCCTTTTCGGTTTCTGTGAAACGTAACTGCGTTCGGATGTTTTTGTTACAGAAGCAATGGCATCGCTTCGTTATAACATATTTTCTGATCGTAGTGCATTCTTGTCCTCAGTGGTTACAACCTTAATTTTCAAAATGTGTGATCTGCCATTTCTGCTATTTTTTTTTTTTTTTTTTTTTCCTCCTGTCCACTGGCATTTTCGGTACTTCACGTCATCCAGATGCCGTGTGCCCATGAGCTGCGACCAGGGCTCATGGCTCTTTCAGGGCCGTAATCCCTGGTCGCGGCCCTTGCTAGGCCGCAGCTAGGGATGTACCGGGTAGTGGATTTTGGTAGTGGATGCCGGATAAGCCGGATAACAGCAATTATCGGGCCGAATACTGATATCTCTAGACACTTTAATACAAACATGCCTTACAAGACGGGCTGTGTATTCTAGCACTGATACAAACCTCGTGTTTATTTGAGATCAGAGAATATTTTTTGAACTGAGGCACTCCGTTCACATATTGCTCAAACATTGGTATGAATTCCAACTGATTCGTAAATTCCGTCCTTTGCCATTGGGCCAGTCTGACAAAGTCGCAGTTCAGCCTACTTCCTCAGTTTGTTCCTCAGTACTTCCAAAACTACCTCACGGATGACGAGGATGTCAGCAGTACGCCAATGGATACGGGAATCGCACCGTGACTTCTTCGCTGACGGACTCCGCAAATGAGTGACAATTCGGCAGAAATGTATCGCAGTTGGAGGGGACTATGTGAAAAATAAGTGTGTATGCTGATCGATAAAATCATGCATCTACATTCCCGTCTGTTTCATGAACCCTATTCCCGGAGGACTAGACGGTATGGCCGATTCCCGGCAGGGGGGGCGGATTCGGCCCCCCCCCCTGAGATCTCGAGACCTACTTATCCGATTTCATCGCAACAAACGGCAATCGATTTGCCGTGACGTGAACTACATTTTTATAAAAATAGATTTTCAAAATTTTGAAATTTGTGGATACAGGAGGGCAAAAATGTCAAAATGGGGGGTACTTTTGGACTTCTTATAACTCCGTTGTTTATGGACCGATTTCGATGAAACTGGCATGAATCGAGAGATTATGGATAGGGCTTTTACCATGGGTATGCAAATTTGAAATTTTGAGAAAATTCATGGGCGTTCACAGGGTTTCAAAAATAGGGGGATTAGTTTTCTAATAACGGAATGAACAAAAGAGGCCAAAACACTTTTTTAGCTTCTGCTAGTCATGTTATGCTAAAGAAGTACAAATCGCATTACAATGTTTGTATAATGTTAGCATAGGCGGTGCCAGGGACATAAAAAAGGGGGAACTGTCATGGTCACACGTTCTTCAGATCAACTTGTGACCTTTGACCTTAAATGACCTCCAGTGACCTTGGGGTCACCTGGAATGATGTCGTGTGCATTCAATATTATCTGTAAACGTTTTTAATCGATTGAATTCACTCTATTCCAAAAAATTCATTTTTTTGGCTTTTGCGATATAGGGTACGCGCACTGACATTTTAGGTCATAGCTCCGTGACCTGACCTGATATCAAGCTGAAACTTGGTACACAATTAGAGGGCACCTTTCTACGTAATATATATTCCGGGTTTGGCATTTGAAAAAACGGCGCCGAAATTACTGCGAAAAAACAAATTTTAACTCTTGACCTTGACCTGACTTTGTAAAGTGGCCTCAGATAAACAAAATTACATATGCACATTGCCCAACTATTTAGCTATACATTCATATAAAGTTTTAAGTTCTATCTTAAAAACTCTGTTTTTGGCAGACATTTTCCTTTTACCCTCAACATGGCCAAAAATGACCTGAGGTGCCTCCCAAAAACGTTGCCTGGCTCCGCCCCTGAGCAAAATAGAATTTCGAAATTTTGTCACGGCGCGTAGAAGGAATAGCTAGGAAAAGTCACCAAGTTTCGTGAAGCTGCGTCAAAAAGCCTGGAATTGGCAAGCAAAAAACCCGAAGGGGGGGCGGATTCCGCCCCCCCCCCCTGCCGGGAATAGGGTTAAACTTGGTCCACTCGGTTGGGTGTTATGAGCTGGTGGTAGAACTTTTCAGCCCGCCCTCGTCTGATGGCACTATCCAGACGGAGGCGTGTGCTAACAGATGTGTTACCGAAAATCGGGAGTGGAGCTGAGTGGATACAAAGGGCGCTGGGAATAACGGAAAGGTGGGTAAGATTTGCGAGGAGACAGGGGCGTAGTTTGAAGACTATTAACGCACGACAACTGAGGAACATCATACTTTGGAACCCGTTGAATTAGTATTGCAAAGTATTCACAATTGTAAGAATAAGCAAGACGTTATGACAGGGATGCACCGGACATCTGGTTCGGCCAGATGTCCTGCCAGATACTAGAGATTATCCGGTATCCGGTATCCGACCGGATATTTTTGTGATCCAGCCGGATATTGCCGGATATTTAGCCTCCCTGTGTACGATCAAGACGTTGGTCTGATGTCTGTCTACGTAACCGTTTCAGGTGTGTGCCTTGTTATATCATTGTCGATGTAACTGGCAGTTCCACGGTCTGTCTGGAGCACCACTTTTCCTTCTTAGTTTCGGTCTTTCTATTTTTTTTAAAACACGCATCTTCCTGAAATCCCGTGATACAAATGCATTACGGAACAACATACTTCAAAAGACATACCTTAGTATTTGTGCAGAATGCTTATCGAGCCAGGTATTCTAGTTCCGCCAGTGCGCCGTCGCGGCATTCTGCGTATTCTGGGGCCTTTGCCCATAGTCTGTGCAATCTCTGTGGGACGTGCGGGAGACCTGTCTGACATAGTTCCCTAGGAGTGGCGATTTGTCCCCTTACTTTTTAAAGTATTGAACAGGTACTTCCCACTGGCGACATGCTGTTTTGAACTTTGAAATCTAACACGGGGAATTTAAAGCATACGTTATGCAAAGACCAAAAAAAGGGATTTTTACTCCCTCCCTACTTGTTTTTGGTGGTTTGCAGTGAGACATGGTGAGTTCCCCTATGACTGTTGTGATTTTTTTCATTTATTTATTTTTCACGAGGATACCTACGGAAACTTCACAGTTCACAGCAAACGGAGGCACTACGGTGAATGATTCACACTGTTGGGCGTTTTGCCTATTATTTTTTCAGTTTTCCAGATGTTGCCTTTTCAGTTTGGCCTTTTCGCTACATTTCCACACCAAAAAATAGCCCATAAAAAGGTAACCATAACACCCGGCATCCGGAAGGATAATCGGCACCCCCTGATCCGGCACATCCTGTAACCGGCCGGATCACAAAAATCCCGATCCGGTGCATTCCTACTATTACACTGGGAGTGTTCTGCACACCACCATACCAGACACCGGAGTCAGATCAGGATATGGTGGCTGAGATTATGAAAGGTGTTCCAGACAGGTGCATCAGACTCGACTGACGAGCTCTGTTTGGATTGCTTTCAGCATGTTTACCTGAGACAAATGGTTCGAAACCCAACCATAGGAAGAGATCTTGGATTTGGTATTGGTAAAGGTCACCATTTGATTGAAGAGATAAAGATAGGAATGTTTGGGTGAAAGCGAACACAGTATTATTTGATTCTCCAGAAATAGTAATAGTACTTAGAAGAACCAGACTGATGCCAGATTTATCAAAGGGGGAGTATGACCTCATGCTTACTCTTTTAGTTGCAGTGAAGTGAAATCCGGAATTCGGTGAAAAGGATTTTCGTGAGATCGTGCGGTATTTAAAGAGATACCTCAGATAATACAACATTTAGCAAATTCTAAGAAACAGCTAAGAAATGACGGAAAAGTGCGGCCGGTGTTACTGAGAGAACGTAAGGCATCTGACAGGACGAGACTGCCTGCAGAGCAGTAAAGCCCAGCGGGTCAGTTGCTAACGCTGTGCATTGTAGACGAGACGGAATAATCTAAAGACATACATACGACGGGAAAAGGAGCAACAGAAATAAACATGGCCAGAAGCCACGCTGGAAACGCGACGATTTTTTTAGTTTTTACAAATATATCAAAACGTTCACGCACGCCTGGGACCTTTGGAGGCGGATGGTTGGATAATAAATCACGATAGAGACATGGTGAAAGTACCTCATTTGCATCTGTTTTTACTAAGGTGTCTTAGCAAAATGTTCAACTTCCAGCTGTTAATGATAATCATGTAGAAGAAATGGATTCTCCCGAAATATCCGTAAACGCTATCAGGAAACACTCACGCGAGCTGTAAGTAACCCAAGTTGCCGGGCCAGAGGACGTAGACGCAAGAATAATAAAGGAGACTGGTGAGCAAATAGCAGCACCGATGAGTGTACCATTCTCAAAAGGTCTTTACAGCATTCAGGAATTATTCAGGACTGGAAATGCGCAAACTTTGTGCCACTTTCCAAAAAATGTAGCAAACAAGATGTGGGGAATTACAGACCTGTAAGGCTGACGTCTCTTGTGAGCAAAATATTGGAAAAACATTATGAAAGACGTCGTGCAGATACATTATGACTATTCAACACTTCACGTGCGATACGCAGCATGGCTTTGGAGCAGGAAAATCATTTCTCACGAATCTTCTGGAGTTCCTTGAGTATGCAACCCAAGAGGTACAAAGAGATAATTCGCTTGATGTGGTATGTTTATATTTCACTAAGACCTTCGACAAAATTCCACACACGATGTTAATGGTCGCGCTGGGTGTCCAAGAGTCAGCTGGATCGGTTTGCAGATGGACTGAAACATGGCCTTATGAAAGAAAGCAACGTGTCACGATCAACAGTCCTTTACTGTTTATTATTTCTATCAATAACAGGGATGTTGCTAATACAAAGAGAGTCTGTAAATTTCGTGATGACATTAAACTGGTCGGTAAAGTCGATAGTGATGGCACTGGAGTGTTGCAGATTTGAATACATTTATACAGTGGTCGCGTATTTGGCAGATGCCATTTCATTATGCCAGATGCAAAGCATTACGATTGGGTAGTAACAACAGAAACCATATGTACAAAATAGGTGATAACGCGTTGAAGAAACTCCAAGGAAAGAACCTAGGTGTGATCCTAAACAATGAACTTGAATTTTCAAAACAAAGTCTAGAATACAGTAAGCGCACGCCTTGGATGCCGGTGAAATTAATGGGAACGTTTCATATAAAAGTACGGAATTGTACGGTTATATTCCACTTTTGTAAGACCGCATTTGGAATACTGCATTCAGACATAGTTTTCACAGCACAAAGGCAAAAACATGACAGAGAAGGTTCAGCATAGATAGCCAAGGTTCAGTGCAGGAACTCAAATGATAAAGGAAATGGAGCCAGTGGAATGGTTACAGGCTGCTCAGGTTATGTTTACATTCTTTACATTCTTCTCCGGTTTCGACCGTACTCCGAGGCGTCGAGGCGCACGAGACAGCTCCGAGGCGCTATCGCGACGATACGGACGCATCTGACCAGGGAGTACTGCATATTCTAAGTTGATTAGATACGTAGAGCAAAGTTGGGTAAAGCAAGCTTTGTCTCTGAGTTGATTTGTGGGATAAAGTATTGCTGGTCTCACTCTCAGGCAACTTCCACTAGGCTTTATACTTGATTTGCCAAACTTGGATAGTGAAATGGTAACTTAAGTCAACTTAATTCAGTTAAATTGTACTGGTACTGGTACTGGGAAGGTTTAGAGATGGATATGTACATATATAGAGCAAATCAAAGGGCATGTTGCAGATGCTGTAGACAGATAAAATCTTCACAAGACGAGATAGGAAACCTAAACACTAGAAACAAAAAGCTATGGAACATGGCGACTAATCTTGACGGCAACTGATGAGGTTGATCAGTTATCAACCGATTTGTTCTGGGTGATACGTTCCCTGAAAGAAAAGAGGGAGCCCATGAAAAAAGAGAACCCCTGAAAGAATTGCCAGGTACAGGATCACCATTTTGCCAGTAAAACTGACGGTTCGATCTAGGATTTAGTACCTGTGATCTGAGGGCAAGATGGCGCCGACGTTCAGCTCTAGTGGACTCGTCAGTCGCGGTAGGTGACATCTGGGTAATGTACGTAAGGCAGTGTTCGAATCACCATGGTCTGGACTGAATTTGATACGACTGACTCCTCCAACGATGCCGGCCTTCGTGAGGTACGGCCAAGGCGGTATTAGTATAAACTGGCCTGTACGAATGCGGGTCGGTTATCCATTTCAGTACTTGCGGAAAATCTACGAGCTGAAACCTACGCAGGCTTTCAGATGAACAGCTTGAGTTATAGGTTGTTTGAAAAGCACGAACTACGATTGGGCCGTAGTTGTCCTCTTTGACAGCAAGCTTCTAATATCCCGCTGTGGATCCAAACGCGAGCGGGCTTTCGCACGTTACGGTATTTTGTACGCGGGCATCGCATATCGGAAAAAACAAATCCAGACAGCTTTAATTATACACTAGAGTAATGGCAGCTGCTACAAATTTATATATATATATATATTATATAATTTATATATAATCCAAATTGGCACCCCCTATGCTAACATTATACAAACACTGCAATGCGATTTATATTTCTTTAGCATAACATGACTAGCAGAAGCCAAAAAAGGGTGTTTGCCTTTTTTGTTCATTCAGCTGTTGGAAAACTAATCCTCCTTTTTTTGAAACCCTGTGAACGCCCATGAATTTTCTCAAAATTTCAGATGTGTGTACCAATGGTAAAAGTCCTATCCATAATCTCTCGATTGATGCCAATTTCATCGAAATCGGTCCAGAAACAGCGGAGTTATAAGAAGTCCAAAACTACCTCTGATTTTGACGTTTTTGCCCCCTGTATCCACCCCTCTCAAAAGTGTGAATTATTTATAAGAATGTAGTTCAGTTGCCGTTTGTTGCGATGAAATCGGGTGTGTAGTTCTCGAGATCTCAGGGGGGCCGAACCCGTCACCCCTGCGGGAATCAACCATACCGTCTAGCCTTCCGGGAATAGGGTTAAGCAACACATTTTTCTGGATCACGCGTTATGACTGCTGTTTGTAGTTTGTATGTCCCTGGGGTATTCGAGCATTTTCCAGGCATTATGTGATGTCAAACTAGCCTCAACGAAGATTACATGAGTTAGGTATTTCCGGTGTCGAGGGTAAGCTTCTAGTTGATCAACAAAATGTTCGGCTTCCCCCTCCCCCCAAACATAAAGCTTGGCCTCAAGAAACCATGGATGATGGTTTTTAATGCTTAAGTGACTAGTCAACAGCGAAGTTATTTGTGCCCACTCATGAAGCAGTTTGTGAAAACACTACAATTCTGAACTACTATCGCAGAACTGCAGAACTGCACCACAACAGTTCTGACTGCGCATCAGACTGAATACACATTATACTTCATACAGTCAAATTGTATATCTGGTAGTCTATTAACCAAAATTTATTGCACTTGATTTCCTAGCACCATAATCTCCAAGCTTCTTGCAAACTTGGCATTGACACCCAAAGGTACAATACGGGGTGAAATTTTAAATGTTAAACACTTAGAAGCAACAAACATTCCTGAGATTGATGAATAATGCTAGGAAATAGGATTCTGATATTTCCAAAAATATCAATTGCAGGGAGCTAACTCCAGATTATTCTCAATACGGCATCAATTACCGGCATCATTTGCATTATACAGGGTAATCCAAAAAAGTGCAACCATCGTGTTTAGTGTCCAATAGCTTTCGACTGGATGCTCGTAGCCATCTCATTGAAATATTGTCAGAAACTCCAAAGAATTCTCTTTCACACGAGCATTCCGTTTTTTACGACAAATTATAAATAAAGTGCTAAAAGCTTCTCGACGTTGTTTTGTGTTCCATTCCTACCCGTGAATCAGGTTCAAAGTTTGCTGAAAAATGTGTAAAATTAGCCTGCAAACATGGCATCGACATGAGCAATGTTGATACAATAATCACTTACGTAACAGGCACCATAAATGGTACATACCTTTGCAGACAAGGACAGCTGGGAGAAGACTCGCTTTCACCTGATGCAGGGTTTCCTGGTATTTTGGATCATCATGTACAAATCTCCCTTGGAAGTCAAGTCATTCAGCGTGAAAACAAAAATACTGGTCGGAATATTTGTATTTCTGGAGCTATCGTGCAATGCACTATGCCACAGCTGTGAGAACCTGAACAGCGTAAAACACGCACATACCAAACGGACCCAATAAAAACACCATTTACCATCAAAGATGATGCTGGAACGTATTAACATGAAATATGTTACTGCCAGCTAGATCAGATGTAAACATACCATATTTTTAATACCACAAAAATACCATACCAATAGCAAAGTTTGCAGCAAAGCGTTAAGTGAACTTTGCTGCAACTACGCGATTTTCATAAGACATGGAAAAACATCCAGAAAACAGGACACAAACGAAAAGCACAGAAACGTACAGGTATTTCTCACTAAGTGCTCCTGCACCACTTAGACTAGCCTACCCTACGCCTGTCAAGAAGAACTGAATAATTTAAGTATATCACATTCTACAACAAAAACAGTCACTGCATTTTTCATACCAAAAGCGATGAAAAACAAATCAATATCCAACAAAGTTTCACGGATCGTACCACATCAGCGGCGGTTCCGCCAGTGAGACACAAAGGACAACGCCGTTCCTAAAGTGCTAAATTTTCCTTGACCTTTTGCCATATTTATTCTTACATACATTTGCATTTTTCAACTTTGCATGTTGCCCTTGCAATCTACTGTGTCTTATGGAAATGGTGGATCGCATTTGAAAAAAGCACATCAATGGCAGCTCAATATGCTCATTATTTTGAGAATATTAATGTCTATTCCTTTGGCGAACAGCACTAGTTTTCAGTTGGAGGTTATCGAGAAAATCTCTCAGTGTGGCATGTCTTACGATCATTTTTTGTCTTGAGTCATCATATTTTTGAAGACTGTAAAATCTCGAACAGCAACCAACAGCTAATGAATTAACGCTATCACAGCAAATTCGCAGCGCGCTATTTGATCCAGATTTCAGAGCGTCAGAAAAATGTGTTGTTGATTGCAAGCTAGTGTGCCACTTCAGTACACGAATTGTGCATGACTGCAGGTTCGTGCATGCGGTGTGAGCTGGCCTGTCTCAAGATCCGAACTGTGAACGTGTTACAGGTAGTGTTTATTCCGATTTTTGGTTGTTACAGTGAGTCACCAGTTTGAAAGTAAGAACACGCGTAAGAACAACGATTAAGCCTTGCCGGACCGGCCTCAGGATCCATCTTCGCCAGGCCGCAGGGTCATGAGAACCCCCAGATCTCGAGAACTGTGAGTTACACAGAAAAAACGCCATCAGAAAGCCTTCAGCGAAACTAGAAGAAAATACTTAGATGTTTTCAAATAAGTTTAGTAATGAGATCACCAGTTGGTTCGTTCACCATCGCAGTTCATCCCAAACCCTGTTGAAATTTCCGTCGGAAAATGTTGATAACCAAGGCTCCTGTGTGGCTAGACAATTGACGGTAAAAAAAGGCCTTATCTGCCGATGTGGGGCGAAAAGGGGTCATTTCAAGCCAAATTCGACCATTTCATGGAAAGCGCAAAAAAAAGGCAATAAATTGTCCTTTTGTAGGAGCATACGTTTTTTAAATGTATAAACAAGCGTGTTGGCTGGAATACACCACAAATGCGTTTGGCACGCATGTGAAGTCTGCAACCATGATATTAAAGCTGCCGTAGTTGTTGATAGTTGTTAAATTTGCCAGCATATGCATTCTATGTTGTGTGTCGTGTTGTGTTGGCTATTACATCTTACGTACCAAGAAACAAAACAACCTCAAAGAAGGAAATCAAAAAGTCATTTATGAAAAAGAACAGCAAAATTAAATTGCTAAATGAAGCAAACAATGTTATTCACATGCGTTTTCAGTTTGTTAAGCATCAACTAATCCTTCTTCGGTTAGTGCAAGCAACACTGAAAATTCATGTCTGCTACAGTTCTGCTGCACGTTCTTTTCGTTTGATTGTTCGGTAGTGCGTTGGCGCTTTTTTCTGTTACAGCGTCGTTCAGCCCTTAGAATAAGTGACCCAGGACCTTAACGGACGTCACCCGCCATGCTAACTGTCCCTGTCCAGGTTCTGGGCATAACAGCATACTAATACTGGTGTCGGGCTGCCCGAAAAAAATAACAGCGGGGAATGATGTGATCCAACGTGAATGGGTTCAAGACATTCAACCAACTTGAATGAATGATCATGTTTGATGCTACTGATATTGATACTATCATACTGATACTTGTTCTTATCATTTATGGTCATACAAAGTGTGTTCGCATTGGAAACGAGCAAAATATTTCAAAAGGTTAAACAAGGTCTGCCTGGGTCAAATGGGAAGAAGAAGCAACTTGCCACCCTTGGCAAGTAAGTTTTTGATCATATTGTTATGTTCTATTGCAGAGTCGTTATTCATGTATGACATGTTAGCGGACTCGTGAGGCCCTTGCTTCTCATGGAGGTGAGACGGGTTCGATTTCTAGCTACAGATGTGCTATTTTCTTAAATGTTACGTTCCACCGTCGCCGTCTGCCTCAGAGCCCCATCAAGAAGCCAACTGAAAACACCTTCTGGATCTCAGAAACGAGCCTTCTGTTAACTGTCCTCAGTCGACCAGACCAACAGAAATGCAGTTGACGACGGAGCAACCCGGCTTGCCACAAAACAGATCTGTGGCTACATGTCTCCACCAGCAAGGAGACAAAATGAGAAAGGAGTGTGCGAGGAGGTGTCAGAAAAGGACAAGGAGTGCGCGTCAGGGAGTAGCCCTGGGCCAGCGCGCACGGGAGCGAGTCGAGAGGCCGACTGCCCATCGTTCGCCGGCCCGCTACTGAGGTCAGGTTAGGATCACGTTGTCAGGGGTCAGCCGACCAATGAGGGAGAGGGACAATCGCGGGAAGCAAAAGCGCATGCGAGCAAGGAAAATGCCACATCTGTAGCCAGGAATCGAACCCGTCTCACCTGTATGAGTAGCAAAGAAGTAACCAGTGCGCTTACATGTCATACAGGAGTAACGACTCTGCGATAGAACATAACAATATATTAGTGCTTCCAATGTACATATGACTACCAATAAACATACCAAGGTTGTAAACGAGTCTAGAAACGCATTCTGACCCCAGGTCACGGGTCAAGGGGTGCAAATATGTAAATGCAAATGACATGAGAAGCACCAGGGTGTATATCCAAGCTTCAAAACCACCAAACCAGTTTCACAGACTCAAAAGCAAATGTAAAAAGGCCAAAGTTCAGCTGACCTAAAGTCAATGACCTGCCTGTTTCCGAAAAAAAGGCTTGGGCAGAATCGTTCCATTTGTCATCTTCTTTGAATATGGTGAGTTTCATGTCAGTCGAAATATTTCGTAAGATGTGTCACTGTCAATTTCAAGGTGAATCCGAGTTTAAAAATCCACACAAGGTGCATAAATCACGTATGAAAGGATACCCCAAGCCTCGCATCTCTTCGTCTTTCCGTTGTTTTGGCTAGCCTCTGAAGCCTCGGAGGGAATTGTCATGGCCTTGGCCGGCGAGGGTAAAGATACGTATGATTAAGGATAATTCCTGGGATGGGATGCCTGCACTTTTTCCTTGTGAAATCTTTGTCTATGCTTTTTTGTAACGGATGATATTGGGCCCCCAACGGCTAATGAAGTCCGAGGGGGAACTAAACCTCGGAGTTTTAATAACTGGTAAAGAGACTGAAGAAGCGGGGAAGTCGACGTTAAAGTTTACTGTTAGAAAAAAGCAGTAAACAATGGACTTGATGGCATGCCCCCGCCTTTCTTCCTACATATACCACATGTTTAGATACCTGAACATAAGGACGGCTTTCAAGTTTTTATATCACATCAAGAACACGTTCTGATTCCGATCCAACGTAAAAGTATACAAATAACGGTGTCAAAATATCGCCCTGTATGACGCCGTAGGAACTCGTTAATTACATATTATATATGATATTGTGGAATAATATATATATATATATATATATATATATATATATATATATATATATATATATATATATATATAGCATTATATATAATTACATACAATAATAAGGCACACATTAATTCAGTATAGTTCTGATTCTTATCATTTCGTTCGCGACACGACTTCATCACGATTGAATATGAAAAGTTCTCATTTCAGAATCTTGGTCATTGTTCTTGTCACCTGATGCCGATGAATTTGTTGGATAAATCTGGCTTCCCAACTTAACTGAAGAAGACGCCACAGCCAGATGCCAGAACATATGTACTTTAACAACGCAGAAGTTTTCGTGATGTAAAATCACCGGTATGATCACACACTTAACTTGGGACAGGGTACGCAGATCCGGCAACTATGCGTCTGCAGCACGCAGCCCTCCAAGTCTACGGCGAGGGTACTACGGGACGTATTTGCACGCGAAAGGGCGAGAAGAGTTGAAGTTTCTGTCATACCATACTCCTTCATCGACGAATAACTGGCAGCCTCTTTTAGGATCCGTCCAATAATCCGACTGCGGAGGGTTGGTGCCCCACTCGGTGAAGTTCAGCGGGCTGCCATCCACCCAGCGGAAATCACTGTCGCCCCACTCCGGCAGATATCTCAGACCGATGTGAACCGCGCCGCAGTGGGGACAAAGCGACGCTACGAAGTTGTTCTCGTCTTCCGACAGGATCGAGGTCAGGTGGGCGCCCGGGCGGAGGTCGCGGCAGCTCTGCTCGGCCTCAGAGTGATTCTTCGACTCCATCATGATCCTGTAACAGGCGCTGTCGTGCTCCGTCCAGAGAGGCAGACAGACAGACAGCAGCTGGCATTCTCCGCCAGATGTGTTGTGGTCGTAGGCGATGTCACGACAGTCCCGGCTCCGGACGCAGACGACGCCGCAATGGACCGCCCCAAAGACTGCCAGGGTCTTCAAAACATGCATACCGTGTCCCGCCGGCGGTAGGACCTTCAGCTTCAAGGCGTCGGCCGTCACCAGCAGGACGACGAGCCGCAGGACCTTCACAGCGGGACGAGCCATGTCTGCTCGCTCCTGACTCGTGCTGGAAACAGTGAACACCCCGGCAGACAGGGGCAGAGCGACCGATTGTGTGTACACGTCAGCCATGGATACCGGCTCCTCATTGATTTCGCCCCGTTACCTACTCTTTTGAGAGCCAAAATCTGCCGCCACAAAGTCAAACAACAATGCAAGCCTGCGGCTGAAACGTGTTTTGCCTCAGAAAGACATTCAGTGGAAGTATATTCGGACTTTGTCTGATGTGACTCGGTGACAGGTTTGAACGACGTTGTCAAACCTCGACAAGTGTTGGCAGCTTGGTTTGAAATGCTGCTATTGATTCCTAAAAAAAGTTCTGCTGCACTGTAAGACGAAGTACGGTATGAACGACTAAACGCTTCTCCTGGTAGCTAATCCTGACCAGTCCTGGAATATAAGTAGCCGCCTGAACTATTCAACCCACGGGCCAAATGAATATCCGAACACGTGGGAGGACTGCTCCCTGTTGTGGTAAGACATCACCTATGATCATCTTACTTTTTGAATGTTTATTTCCTAGTAAGCGTAGACACCTGTCTGGTTTTGAAAATAGACGTCAGCTGTCACTGCTCCATGGTGCGTATTTTGAGTAGTTCACCCTTCCGTTCCTACTTCTGTTGTCCACTCCTTCATTCCTGCTTCCGTCGTTCCTGATTAATTTGTCAATGCCGAATGGTAAGCAACAGTTACCAGGACATAGCATTCTGTTCAATCCAAAATCTGTGTTTCCCAGCACAACAGGTCTTTGGCTCACGAAAGCCGGAAGGTCTTCGTACATTGTGACTACAGTCTGTGTAGGTTTGCAGCTGCAGGAATGTGCTGCCTTCAGTGACCACCAGTTCAGAATACTGTATGGCGCGCCCCATGCCTGACGGGTTGTCATGGAATAAAATGTTGTTCTGGGACAAAGAGCAGGTTCCAGAAGCTTTGCTGTTTGCTGCACAACAACGGCACAACGTAATGTGAATGAAAGAAACGTAAATGAAAGGTTACATTTAAGTGACATTGAAATCCAAGGAAAGGTATAGGTCTGGGCATGAGTGTTTCAGAAAGAATTTTCGCACTTTAATTATACCAGGGAGGTGAGTTTGACTACTAAGGCCGTAGAAAATCATGTAAATCAGATGCACGAGCGTGGGGGCTTTGTCTGGTACATGTTTTATCACAGCCAGTTATGGTGCTGCTAAGCATAAAACAACAAATTCAAGTTGTCCGTTTATACCGGACGACAAAGTCTGTCGTTTCGGCGCAGCGCCAGTTTCGAATACTGAACAAAACCCGATATGTACCTCAACGAAAGCAAATCCTTCAGCGGACCGTAACATTCCTGAGGGCGGGTTCCATCCACAACCTATACGAGGGGCAAAGTGGCCGAAAAGGTGGCAGAAATGACCCAGACTGTCTCAGCAAGGTCAGGTGGGTTCTGGACGAGGACCATTCAAAGTCCATCCGGAAAATTGCCCAAGAAGTCGGAATCAGTCCCATCTCAACCTGGCGTATTCTTCGTGACCCCTCAAAATGACCTCCTACAAGATCACTGCGCACCAGACGTTGACCACAGCTGACAAAAAGCATTAAATCAGTTTCTGTAAGTGGTTTTCTGATCGCCGCACCGATTCTGAGTTCCTGAACAGCATCAGGTTCAGTTATGAGGCCCTCTTCCATTTGGATGGGGGCGTCAGCACCCAGAACTGCGGGATCGGACAGAGGGCAGGAGAGTCCTCTGCACAGCTCCCAGGTCACTGCCTGGTATGCCATCAGCGTCAGAGGGATCATTGGACTCTTGTGGTGTACAAACAAGGATGGCACCACGGCCGCCATCACCACAGAGTGATACAGAAGGACTTTGGTCTGGTTCTGGACTCAGCTGGACAGAAGCCACGCTTGGACCGTCCGTGGTCCCTAGAGGATGGCGCCACCTCGCAAACGTCTAACAAGACCCTTCAGTAGCTTGTGATTTCAGAGCCCGCCTCATCAGCCGGAAGACGGCGCACCCTTGGCCTGCTCACTCACCAAATCTGACCCGCTGGACTTCTATTTGTGGGGTTTCCTGAGAAGCCGAGTGTATCGGAATGCTCCAAAAGACCTCTCGCAACTTAAGAGAGCAGCCATCGCGCGCGAGACGAGATGAATTACTCAGAGACATGCATGTCACAAGGTCATCGGAGAAGTCAAGATAAGGGTGAAGCTAGGCATTCAGCAGAATTGCACTCGCCAAGAACATGCCCTGTAAACTCAACTTGAGTTCTCTGGTGTCTGGTGTTTCATGCCAACTAAAACTCTCACGTTTCTGTTCCCAATAGTGTAGTAAATTTGGCTCTGTGATAAAGAACACCCTGGATTTGTGAAACAATATCGCATCACGAACGTGGCCACTCGGTCACTCTTATCAAAGACCCTCTCATGGTCCTGCGATGCAGAGGGAATTCTGTGTAGCTCAACACGTACCAAAGACCAAAGTATCGCTCACCACGTATCACGTATCAAGAACATTCTGAGGCGGCTCCAGCTATGTTCCGCTGTTCTTCAGAAAGGAATATACCAAGAACCTTACGGCTTTATTGTCGTATTGCAGGCATTCTGCCATTTCATATTTGATCACTGCGGGCCATAATGCTGGTCCCGATATTTTCCATGCTCTTCTATACCGTTCAGGCTCGCTGGAACAACACACATTATTTCGGCACTTTGGATCCATCGCCGAAAATCGGCGACATCTCCATCTAAGGCAAATCGCCTTGTCACTGCTGCGGCATGCTGCTGCTGCATCATCCACCACACGACGTCCTGCAAGCGTTTCAGCTTTAACCCTATTCCCGGAGGGCTAGACGGTATGGCCGATTCCCGGCAGGGGGGAGGATTCGGCCCCCCCGGAGATCTCGAGAACTACTAGTCCGATTCCATCGCAACAAACGGCAATCGATTTTCTGTGACGTGAACTACATTTTTATAAAAAGGAATTTTCAAAATTTTGAAATTTGTGGATACAGGGGGGCAAAAATGTCAAAATGGGGGGTACTTTTGGACTTCGTATAACTCCGTTGTTTATCGGCCGATTTCAATGAAACTGGCATTGAAGAATCGAGAGATTATGAATAGGACTTTCATCATCGGTACACAAATCTGAAATTTTGAGAAAATTCATGGGCGTTCACAGGGTTTCAAAAATAGGAGGACTAGTTTTCTAACAACTGGATGAACAAAAGAGGCAAACACCCTTTTTTGGCTTCTGTTAGTCATGTTATAATAAAGAAGTACAAGTCGCATTACAATGTTTGTATAATGTTAGCATAAGCGGTGCCAGGGACATGAAAAAGGGGGAACTGTCATGGTCACACGTTTCTCAGATCAACTTGTGACCTTTGACCTTAAATGACCTCCAGTGACCTTGGGGTCACTTGGAATGATCTTATATGCATTTGATATTATCTTTAAAACGTTTGATATATATTTGATATATACGTTTTCTTTGATATAAACGTTTTCAATCGCTTGAATTTACTCTATTTCAAAAATTTCATTTTATGGCTATTGCGATATAGGGTACGCGCACTGACATTTTAGGTCATAGCTCCGTGACCCGACCTGATATCAAGCTGAAACTTGATACACAAGTAGAAGGCACCCTTCTACGTCACATGTATTCCGTATTTGGCATTTGAAAGAACGGCGCCAAAATTATTGCGAAAAAACAAATTTTGACTTTTGACCTTGACCTGACCTTGCAAAATGACTTCAGGTATACAAAATTACATCTGCACATGGCCCAACTACTTAGGTATACATCCATATAAAGTTTTAAGTTCTATCTTTAAAACTCTGTTTTTGGCAGACATTTTCCTTTTACCCTTAACATGGCCAAAAATGGCATGAGGTGCCTCCCAAAAACGTTGCCTGACTCCGCCCCTGAGCAAAGTAGAATTTTGAAATTTTGTCACGGCACGTAGAAAGAATAGCTAGGAAAAGTGACTAAGTTTCGTGAAGCTGCGTTACAAAGCCTGGAATTGGCAAGCAAAAAACCCGAGGGGGGCGGATTCCGCCCCCCCCCCCTGCCGGGAATAGGGTTGACGGGCTCACAGTGTCTAACAGTGTCTCCTTTACGACGAGGCAGGCGGTCCCGCACATTCTCCCGACCGGAGAGCAATGGACATAAGGACCAGTTCTTCTTCATGTCCAACAGCTCAACGACCGAAGAATTCTGTCGCGCCGTTTCCGGCGGCATGGTGGATGGAGATTTCTGCCGTGGCAGAATATGCACCAGCCTCCGCACTGTCACATGTAAGCGGATGTTCTACATGAACAGAGCTCTGCCCGAACCCCGCTACTGGGGAGCAATGGACGGAAAGGAATTCCTGCTGTACTGCTGGGTGCGGTCTGGCAAGTTTGCCGAGTACGGCTACACCTACTCCTCAGAATGCTCGTCCAGATGCCCAGTGGAACGCTGATAACCGTCTCAATTTAACCACGTACGAAAAAGAAGACTATCCAAATACATGGGATCTTTTCACTATGCTGTTGCAAGTGGCCTTTTTTCCTTAGATGTCGATGGAACGGGTTTACTCTCTGGCCGAAAGGCGGCGCATTGTCCCCATTTACCGGGCACAATGACGCGAAAGCAGTGACTGTTCACGGTGCTCAGACGTCTTGGCGACATTGCGTTTTTGTTGTCGAGATGGAAAAGCAACCGTAGAAAAGCAGAATGGGCGTCGGTTTCTGTAAATGTCTGGGGGGCCGAGCCAAGGGCCCGACAATTTAACCTCCCTGAAATGTTGGCTTCTGAACGGACTTCGTCCATCTTATTTTGACCAACGGAAATTTACAAGTTTTTGTCACTGTTTATCAAATAAATTCTATATATACATATATATATATATATATATATGTATATATATATATATATATATATATAAACACGTATACAGGGTAAATAGATATACCACTTTATGCTTTATTCCATACTTTCTACCCATCTCTTATTTTTTGCGACAGTTCTTTTCGTTCTTATTGTCCTTTCCCTTAAAACAAGCAGAAAATATCTGGGGGCCCAAACCAATACAAGGGCCCAAAGCAACACTGGGACGAGGGGGCAGGGCCGTCAGAAAGAATGCAAATGAACACCCTTCAACCGCTTCTTAGTCTAACGTGGCGCATGAAAGGTGAAGTCAGCTCTTCCCCTGGCTTTCCTGTGACGCGACAGCGCCAGTCAGTTTTGACAACGGTCAGAGAACCGTGCCGATAACGGTTTTCTCGATGATCATTTTCCACTGTCGTGGCCTGTTGGCATTTTCGCAGGGCCGCTGACTTGGTCGGCTGCAGCGACCTTGGAGAGACGTACCAGATTCTGGTGGCGGGGTATCGTTGGCTCGTGAGTACGCCAGGTACGTCAGTCAGTGCTTCCGAATTACGGCACTATGGAGCCGTGTTAAAACAGAGCCGCTGCCACACCACAGGCCTGTAACGACAGCCTCCGTTTCAGGCGCGTCCGCTCTCGCCTTGCATAAATGCCATAAGCGTAGGAACCTTATAAAACGGGGCCTGATGACACAACTTTAAGTCGCTCGGGGTATCTCACACCTCGGGATTTCCGTTTAAATTAACAAAGCGAGAGCCATAACCCCGTGGTCTCAACCCATTTTCCACGCCTGTGATCAAGACCGTGTTCTGTGCCGCGGAAGAGCCTATTCTGCACTACAGGAGATGTAGTGCAGAATCTCGCTTATCTCGCTTTCCCTGTATCGAGGAATTGTAACTATCGACAGCAAACCATTTTCAGGCTTCGTTGGGCGTATGTAGTGCACTACTGCACAAAGTCCAGCTGACTTTTGAGTCACCTTGAATAAGTCCGTAATAGACAACTAGAATCCAAAAGGCAATTCAAGATTTGTGCTGGGTGAACATCAAGTGCATTGTTTCTCATGGTTCGGAACTGGGTTCTTAATTAGGTACAACTTCATAGTCTTGGAGTTCTTCTTTCACCGCACGCTTCCTGTATCCTTGCTGGTGTATGCAACGGCTGCCTTGATGTTCGCAGAGTCCGGCTCCTAGAGTAGCAGCAGCATCCAGTTCACGGTGCCGAGGGACGCCACTATCCTCGGCTCGCTGCCGCGGGCGATCCCCGACAGCATCCTGGACGACGGCGGCATCAGCTTCGGCGACGGCACGGCCGTGTCGCTCCCGTACCTGCTGGACGATCGTGGCGTCCTGTTCCACATGAGCATAGACTGGACGTCCGACTGGGCAGGCTGATCAGTTCCGCCGGGGAAAACGGCTGGCGAGGAGGGACCGATCGGCTGATTACATTGAGCTGCACATCAGAGAGTAGGAGTACGTCATGTCACATTGTTAGCCGGTGAATGTAATTGGTGAAAATGTCCAAGGCGGTGGATGGCCGCCATAAGACGGGAAAGTAGTAAATTTTCGTCATACGTTAATCCGTGGACCATCATTGACGTATTCACTTCAAAGAAAACTTAAAAAAACAACATCCAGTGTCACATTCAACCGAAAGTCACTGGACACGACACTTTGGCCGCGTTTAAAACCTCACTTCACGAAATGGGCATGTGAATCATATCACAGTGCTGCGCTGTGTGTTTAATTGTGTCCCATATCCTTTTACTATGTATGCCTAGTTAGCTGTTTTAACCCTCGCCTGGCGGCAAATGTGGCGGAAATCCGATCCCAGACTTTCCTGCGTGGTGAAAAACGGCGGCGCGCAGCGCAGCAGACTTTTCAGCATTCTTTGTCTCATTTATTTTGTATCCTTTGTGCAAGTTTCAGGTTCCAAGCAGGTCAGGTCATTGAGTGAGGCCAGGTCACAAAGTTCAACCTCGATCAAAATTGCAACCCTCGTAACTTTATTGTGGTTAGATGGATTTTTATGAAACTTGCAGTAGTGAGGGAATGTTACGAGCTAAACAATTTGGATATATCGGATTGTTCGCAAATTTGAGGATCAGGTCGCTTTCTGACACTTCCTGAGATTTGGCCCAAATTTCAGGGAATTTTTGCGGGGTTTTCATGTCCAGATGTTATCAAAAACATTGCCAATAACATGGCCATCGTATTACCAAAATACGCCTGACATTTGTTCAGGTCATGACTCCTGATAAGGTATGTGGTGCCCGCAACACACGAAAACCAGAACTGCCTAGGAATACTTATTATTTTCGTAGGGTAGAAATAACCGATGAAATAAAATTTAACGCAGAATAGGCCCATCTCACACCATAGGTCAACATAAGGTCACCGGAAGCCAACAAACGTCAATGACCTTCTGTGAACTCACTCAACCCAGGGTGACCTTCAAGGTAGTGACTAAAGCTTATCAAGTGTTTGCTATGTTACGGGTATCATGTGCAAGCTGGTTACCAAACCACCGGGTCAGTTGAGGAGGGATAAATGCAGTAGTATTACAAACATACATGAAATTAGGTCGTGGGTTGACCTGACATCATTGTTTATTTGGTTCGTTTGCGGTATGAATGTATTCAGCATGTTAGCATGTTATCCAAGTGTTTCGCTAAAATGAAAATAACAACGACGGTTTCCTTTTTCATCTCATTTCAACCCGAGCTCAGTCTGACCTGTTATGACCTCTGATAACCTCAGCATCGACTCATGTTTCAACAGTGGCACTCATTTAACACACCTTCACGATTTATCTTTGTTAGTATGTCATTTCTGCCTGTGTGACGCACAGATCCTGAGGTCCTGGGTTGGGTATCCGTCCTGAGATCCTAGGATCCTGGGATCCTGGGTATCCGTCCTGAGATCCTGGAATCCTGAGATCCTGGGATCCTGGGTTGGGTTATCCGTTCGCCCGGCCGGGCGAAGGGCGATTTGATGCGCGGCCGGGCGCGGGTTAATCATTTTTTTCTTGTATGCCGAGTTCCCCCGGAAAGCCATGTACAACATGGATGAGCTCTATTAATGAATAGACTAACAAACAAGCGTAGAAACAAAAACACGGAATGAAGAAAGGATGCCCGAGGAGACTGAATCCATTGATCTGTCCTATTGTAGTTTTTTATTGTTTACTGTATAATATATAACTATTTCTATTATCGCATTTTAATACGTAATAGATATCACTATTATGATTTCAGATTTGTTATTATATAATAGCTACTTCAGTCCTAATTTTTGTGGTATTTTAGTGCCCACCACTGAGGCGCGAGGATAACAAAAGTTTTTTTCAGTATTCGGGACGATTGCTTTTTGCAGGGACTTCATGGTCACGACATATCTGAGACAGAGTGCGCCTTCGTCCCTGTTCCAGAGATGAACCAAAAAGCGCCAATCCTTGTGGTGACTAACGTGTGTTATGTACTCGCAAGAAATACAAATGCTTCTTTGTTTGTGAGATATTAGGTTAACTGGCGGCAGGTATGTGCCTAGTTCGTAACAATACAGCAGCATCGGCACATCAGTACCAGCAATCGAGTGCTTCGAAACACATATATCTGAAAACGGATGGTTTTTTAAACAACACTAAAGTAAACCGAAGGGCAGACGGTACAACGTGACCACAACTCACATGTAATTACGACGTAATCGCCGATTTAGACATTTCCGCATGTAATACAACCATCAAGACGAAAATCATCATTCTTGGTTTCTGGGACCTGACCATTGATAGGTACCTTTGACTGTCTTGCGTTCGCAAAACATAGAAAAGTCAATTGTTTGTTTGGTCAGACCGCTCCAGACGGCCATGATCCATAAAAGCGCCAATAAGGATGCATTGCTCATTTCGTTCCCTGTTATGGTTTTCGGCTGCGGTCACTGACGCGGATATGAATATATATATATATATATATATATATATATATATATATATAAATAGGCCGACAGCATGCCATCCGAGGGCAACAAATAAAATTGCTATCAAACCCACTTTGTGATTGCTAACACCGTCATTGACCTTTCTTTCGTTCGTTTACGATATCATGGAACCGGGCGTTACTTACCCTCTGAGGTGATTAATCTATAATGAGAACTGGACTAAGAGTCTGTAAATACAGCATCCTCTCTCTCCCTCTCTTTTTCTCTCTCTCTCTCTTGTTTGGAACAGTTAGAAATAAACAATGAGTTCCGGGGGTTCGTCCCAACTGTCTTGCAGCAAACTTGTGAGATACCGCAGAGGTCGAGGAAGCCCCAAGTGAGATTTAGCTAAAAGGTCCCGGAGTGCTGACGATGAATAAAACAAAACCACAACGGTATTTGCTTCTGAACAACGAGCTGAACTCGCTGATCCCAGGTCAGCGAGTACCCGATGCCGTCCCGCAAGGTAGATTGAGGTCAAGTGATCAAAAGTTAAAATCTTGCAAGTGAATGTGCAATACGAAAACAAGGTTTCATAATATCTCACTCCTTTTCATCCAGTTTAAGCACCTATCAGGTGACTGGAACCGATCAACGTCACCATCCGGGGCTGTATGTGTAAGAGTTGACGTCCTCTTCAGCTGTCGACGCTGGGGTACAAAGAGCGTCTGATATCACGAGACACTTTCGTCGTCCTTTAAACTGTGAATCGACAGGTATATTCCACCAAAAGGGTATATTCCGGTTACATCCGAAGTTGGCCTTTTACGATCTTAGAATTTACTGTTCGCTTATGATTTGCACGTTACGGTCATCTTTGCGTCACTTTCTCCAGACAGTATCAAATGCGATGAGAGAGGGTAAAATCAGTGATGCAACGGAAAAGCACAGTAAAAATGGAAAGATTGTACAGAGAGTAAAGATTGCTAGTCGGGATACATTCAGTATAACTATATGCCGCTGTAAAACTGCGATTTGGTATGTTTCGTCGACGTTGCCACAACAGTGCCGCATTGATCCTCACATTGCCGGTTCAGACTTCTGACCCAAACCGGCCATTGTTTCACCGACTTGTACTTTGTCTCATGTAATACGAACATGGCTCGTTTTCCTCCACTCAACACACAGCAGGGGTGGCAGGGCTCCGTTACTGCTGAGCAAAGCTGCATAAAGCGTTCAGGTCATGGGGAGAATGTGTGACATGAAAATGAAAAGGAGAAAATAGCCGTATTTAATTTTACTAGGTGACAGGCTGGCACAACAGTGTGCATTGCAACGACACGACATTCCCATGTTCTGGAGCGTGACGTTACTGGAAAAGAGGTGAGAGTGGAAAACGCTGTAATGATCAAACAAATGGCGCCGTTTCAACCGATATAAGGCATGTGTTATTGATCAACCTTTGTAACATGGTCAGGGCGAGATACGAACTTTACACTGGGGTAGTCTGCCCAGTGTATCTTTCTTGCCGACATCTTGAGCGGCTTTCGTCTGCACACACTCAGCGGACCACGTCAGCAAACTTCGTTAGGTGATTTCGTCAGGCATGGGAGAGGGGGCCCGCCGTCTACCATTTCAGTGGAAGATGTATGGCGACAGGAACGAGACTGGCTTTTATTTCTTTATACAACATATGCACGTAGAGGAGAGTGGACGATAGTTGGGTTGGAGGAAATTATTTATAATATGTCCAAGTATTTCTGACCTGTGCCTTAAGCAGCTGCGATAGAGAACGTTTTTCATGACAAAGGTGACCATCGCTACCATGATCCCATTTACGTTCTGTGCTTCTATCAGTTTATGGTGCTTGACAGCAAATAGCTCTTGTAAAATACTTGTTGGGCAGCATGAAAATCACCACAAGAGGGGAGACCCCCCGAAGACCCCCTCCCGCCAAAAAAATCTCCTGTTGGGCGGCGGGCTGCAGTATGAGACACTGGCGGTTAATGGTCCTCTCTTGGTGCAGGGCGGCGATCCGCAGTCTCAGACACTGGCGGCTCCTGGTCCTCTCTTGGTGCAGGGCGGCGATCCGCAGTGTCAGACACTGGCGGCTCCTGGTGGTGAGCAGTCAGTGATGTCCGGGTTTTCTCTGGCTGTGACCTCAGAAGGGAGGAAATCACTTCTCCAGATATTGTGCGGTTCAGAGGGCAGATTCCACATGTTCTAAGCCTTAATATCGTGTTTACGGGGTTGTCGCCTTCATCCAAGCACTTTCCCTGAGTACTGCTATCTCGCAAATTGTGATGGGTTTAGCTGGGGGTTTCCATATCCAAGCATTCGCCTCCGAGTTGAAGAATGTCTTCATGGGACCGCACACTGCTCTGTTCAGGGCTGCGTCTTCTGTGACGTGTGAGGCGGCAGCGTCACGATGAACACGACACTCTTCTTCGCATGTTGCGCGGCACTGAGGCTGACATGGTTATTTTGGTTGTCCATAGCGGGGACTGTATTCCTTCTGTTGAGAGGAGTTTGAGTACTTTAAGAAGTGTTCGAGCACCGCAACGAAATTCGCTTTGGCCATCCATCCAGTCTGGTAAGCAAGGAACCGGTAGATCCTTCAGTTCCGTCCAGTGTTTCTCTCCTGATTTTGCGAGGGGAAAAATATGCGGAACGCAGTGCGTTGCCAGTTGCCTCTATACTTCCGACCAACGTTCAAAAATTATTTCTCTTTCTTGCTTGCTCACGTCTTTCTAGTGACACCACTTGGATGACCTGTTTTGTTTCCGTTTTCGCCACCCCCCTGAGGTTTTCTGCTCTGCAGTGCATCCTGTCTCGTCAAGGTTAAATACGCGATGGACCTGTCTCTTTCGTACTGTTGAGAACCTTCTACAAGGAGTCAAAAAGTATCCATGAGGCGGGGTTGGAAGCGGCGCGGCGCGGGGGACGTACCGCCTCGGGTCTTCTGAGAGTCAGTTCAGGATGACGAGCCATAAACCCAGTCAGCCACGCTACCCCTGCCACGCCATTCTTCCTTTTTTCGGGAGCCACACCGTTTGCCTCTGCCATTTCAAATGCCAGCTCTCTGGTCTGCAGGGCCGTTAGGCCACAGAACATCTCCGAGCACCGCAAAAGGTAAGTCTTCAATTGCTCCTCTTGAGGTGCCGTGAAGAATCGTGTATGGCGGTGCGCCGGTTCCCTGCGGCCTTCTGGATGAACCCGGTTGCGGTCTACGTATCTCGCTAGTGTTGATCTTGGAACACTACAGTCAGCGGCTATAGCTCCGACCGAGCGCTATTTTCGACAACGTCCTTGGCCTTCGCCTTCATTCTAGTCGACGGCATTGACCGGATGTCCGATGTTCACTTGGATTTGTAAAGCATGGTCGGGGCAGGGAAACTTGGAAAGGGCAAAGGACTGTGATGATAACGTTGCCTTCGATATTGTGACTTCTAAGGCCGGGTGTGTTAATTTATACTCTTGTGTGACCAGAACTGTACGCTGTGTGGAATGATTGGAATGAAATAATTAGTTAATAGTTTCATATGTTTTTCTGTGTCCCACCCTGCATGACAAGCGTCAGGAACAGACGACTGGGGACGACGAGAAGGTGGTTTAACGGGGGTAAGATGTATTTTAGGCCTATTCTTTCCATGCAACGTCAACAGGCTTCGTGTTAAAGGTAGGGAGATTTTTGGGGGAAGGGGTCTACCGGGGTCTCACCTCTTGTGGTGCCTCTCATGCCGCACCACAAGCATTTTAGAAGAGCTCTTCGCTGTCAAGCACCATAAACTAATAGAAGAACAGAGCGTAAAATGGGGACATGGTTGCGATGGCCACTTTTGCCAGGAAAAAATGTCATCACAGCTGTTAAGGGCACAGGTCAGAAACACTTTGTTTCTTGCTCATTATGCATTTCATTATAATAGGGTATAAATGGTAGATGTAGGAAAGACAAGGAATGTATACGACACGTTGGACGCGTCCTCACGTTCTCCCCCCCCCCCGACTCTTGACAGTGTTCTTTCTGGCATACCACAAAATTTAAAGCAAAAGCAACAAGTTTACGTACTTTACTTCATACTTAATGCACAGGAAAAATATATGTTTGCTTTTGTGGCATGTATGTGATCACTTCTACGTATTCCTGCAAAATCGCTAAATATGCAGTGTAGACCGCTTGGCACAGGGGGCTTGGAGCATGGTCCCTAGGCCGCCTCCCTCCAGTTGGCCGCGTCTCTGGCTGGCATATGACAAAATTTGGCATTTGCTCCCCCCTCCGGGGAAAATTCTGGCTACGTGCCTCTGGACAGCTGCGGGGCTGACCGCTCGGAATTTTTGCAATCCACAGTCCCACAATATGCGCTGCTTTCCCGCGCCCTGCTGATCCCGAGCTTACGCCATCAGGGACCAACAGGCATTCCTAAAGGCAAAGTAAGTTATTGAGTTAGTTCACAGAAAACAGCGACGCCACAGGACATGGTCATTTCAGTGCTGGCATTTCAGCTGGCAAACACTGATTTCTGTCACATGTTGAAATGGACTATGCTAACTTAATTTCAACCAAAATTATTTGTAGAACCGAGGCACTTCACCCGTCCCCGACTGGGGGCAGTTGACTGCCCCCCCCCGAGGTTTTTCTGGGATTGCGAGAGAACGAACTAACACAGAGTCAAGAAACTTTGTGTACCTTTTTCTCCATCAATTTTACGTCTTGTGTCAAAATTTTGACCTCAGGTCAGGTCAGGTGCCTGACCTGACCCGTCAGGTAAAACAGACCTAAGTCCAAAAACGTTTAGCTCCCTCCAACTTTTTCGCAAAACAAGATATCTCAATAATATTTTCAGGGATTAGTGATCGTGATAGATGCAATAAATCTGCTATCTCGGATTTTTCGGAATTTTCCGGGTCATTGACGTAAGGTCAAGCCCATTTTTAAGACATATCGCCGTTTTTCCTGAAATTGACGGGATATTTCATCACATTTTCAGTGTGGAGTGAAGCAGACATCTATTTGCCGTCATTGGCCAAAGTATCACTGACTTCCAGCCATTGACCTGAGGTCAGATCACGAATAACTGAAGTGGGCCAAAATGTACCACCGTCAAAATCGACGATGAATTACTCAGAATGGGTAGAAAATGGTAGAACTAGCTTGCACAGATGTAAGTAATACCAGGAACCTGAAAAAGTTTGAAAAAGTAGCATATTTTGGACATAAACAGGCTCTCGCGAATAAAGCTCCGCCAACTTTGTAGATTGGCAACTAATCAATTTTTCCAAAATTTAAGCATGAGAAACCATCACAAGAACCACAAAGATCAATAAAATTTACATAGATTGTCCTTTTTCGTGAAAATAAAGGAACGCTAAAATTAGTTCCCGTCAATTTGGTACCGCATACGGCAGCGGCGCACAGTGACGCCTGACGGGAGAATTACAGTGTCTTTAACTCAACGTTTCGGCGTATATATTGAACAAATCTGAGGAAATTAGACGTGTATCGGCATCCGCGGACATTTACTCGTGCGCTGGTGCCTTTACCTATGCGTTATTAGTTACAGCCCTTGAGATTCAGGCCATTTCTCGGTCTCATGCAGTCGGCTATGAGAAAACATATATAGGGCGTAAATTGGCTTACATATTATCTAAAACTAAAAATGAGACCAGTTTCGAGCTCTGCTCGTGACGGGCTTTCCAACGGTATGCTTATTTTTATCGTGCGACTAACCGTTCGTGAGTTAGAGGGGGGCAGTCAACTGCCCCCCCAGTCGCCGATGTTCGGGACGGACCGACGGTCGTGCGCGGGTTAATTAGACTGTCAACAACTGTGGAAATAATGGAAAATTTTAACACGTAATGTTTAATACTTAGTTTAGTATGTATGTAGATACGCGTAAATAATTGCAAAGAAGGTAAAGACTACCTAATTCGGTTCAAAGAGCGTTGGAAGTGGCCTATGCGAGAACTTGACACCGCGGATATTTTGCGGTAAGTTATCAGATTTAATGGTCCGTGTCCCAGGTTGTTTACAAGTTACGATGAAGAGGTCTTTTTGAGACAAATGAGACCTCGTATGGCACTGAGTTTGTGACAAAAAAAACGACGAGAACGCCGAAGAATACCGCGATTATCGCGAACGAAAGCACGCTCGTCCGCGAACACAGCCAACATGCCACATGTGGCTGCAGCCACGGTTTTGAATTTGGGAGAAGGGAGACAAACTGACTGAAATCCACTAAGAACAGTTAGGGCGGGGGATGGAAATAACTTTTTTGGGAACATTGTATCGCCGACAACGGTTAAATTCTGATTTGTCAAACTTCAAAATTCAAGAAATTGTGTCGCCGATGGGAAATCCCATTTAATGCCCTAAAAATTAAGTGGGACAAAGCCACACTCCTGGAAAACTGCGGAAGACGTGACCCCGTCATCCCCGTAGAAATTACACCCATAATGCCAACAGCACACATGCGAATTTGCCTACGGACAGGCCGCCGCGCACAGCGCTAGTGTCGCCTATGCCGCTATTTTCCTACGAGTTGCCAGTCTAATATTATTACTCCATGGCTTAACGATCTCTAGGCATGGGTGTGAAGTCGGAATTTAGGGATGGCCACTTCGGTGCAATATTTTCGAAGTTGCAGAAGCATGCTCGGATCCATGGCATGAACGAAGGAACGGGGAATCATGGGGCCACGCCTCCTCCCCTTGGGAAATTTAACTTAGGGAAGTCCTTGGGGAAAATGTCTTGTCCCCCCCCCCCACCCCCCCACACACTCTCTCTGGATGTTCCTACGCCCCTGGATCCAGGGATTTCGGGAGTGGTCCCCGTCCTGCCCCGCCCCGCCCCAAACACGTGATGGCGTGTCCCAGGGACGCGGAGCTATGTAGCTGTAGAGGGCTGTGGGTGGGAGCCCAACATCGATAAATTTTAACATTTGTCCCAGAAGTACGGAAGCCTGAATTTCAAGTTCGGGGCTCGGGGCGTTTTGCAGTCGTTTCGTTCCACTCAATACCATTAGGCCTGATATGTTAAAATATGCCAAAGTCAGCGCGGAAGAGATATGTTCGGGCGCACCTTCACGTTCCCGGTCCTCAGTTGGTCGCGTCCGGTCGGTCCGGTCGCCGTCCCTGTCCCCATCCCTGGTCCCCTCTCGCGGTCCTCATGTCCAGGGCCCCTGTCTTTGGTTCCTGTCCCCCGTCCCCTTTGCTCCCCTGTCCCCGTCTGCGATCCTGTCCCCGACCTCCATTCCTTGTTTCGGATATCTTTCGGACCTCCATCGTAATCGTAATCGTAATCGTAATCGGACGTCCATTCCCTGTTTCGGTTCCCTTTCGGCGTCCCCGGCCTGCTGTCCCAGTTCCCAGTCTCTGGTCCCCAACCCGATCTCCTCAGCAAAGTCTCACGTCCCCCTCCTTAATCCACTTGTCGAAAAGCAGCTTGGTGTATCGTTCCATGCATACGAGTGTCATGGGACGTGGTGGCGTAGTGATACAGTTCTAGCCTTTAATGTTGAAGGTACCGTGTCGAATCTGGTTAGCGGACGTTGTTTTTGTTCAAGACCATCTAGGCAGACCGTTTGGGACCACCTGGACTATTGAAACTATTCAACACCACTTAAAACCAGCTGATGTCACCATTTGATTCCATTTGGCGTCAAAGGGTATCATCATTTCAAAACATTAAACATCATTTAGCACCAGTTGGAAAGACCATTTTTTACTATTCGTGTCTAATGGTATGACCATTAGATACCATTTCAAACAATTTGATGGGACCATTTGGGACCAACTAGAAAGATATCCGAAATTCCAAATGGTCAAACCATTTGGTACCAATTAGCTCATCCTAATGGCATTTTTGGGGAATGTTCCGAGCCTACGGGACCGATCACCACCAAGCCTTCACCAATCAAGGCGCCATAGGCGATTTCTTTTTCTTTCCAGGGTTTCATTGTGACGTTAAGGTCAGATCAGTCACCTCCAAAAGCAACGAAAAAGAAAGATTTTCGATCAGGGTAGTACAAAAGTGGGGAAGGCCACAGTAAAAAGACTGGGAAGATGAAAATGAATTTATTTACAGTTTTCACTATTGTTTCACTCTTCATTTCCTATTCACTTCACGACTCCATCAATTTCACTTTGAAATTTATGATTCAAATGGTGATTGTCATCACTGTCTTAAGCTTTTATATTCCATGGCGGTAAGGTTTTTTAGAAGTTTTTATTGCGATATAGTCTGATGCATTATATACATATATATATGTGTGTGTGTGTGTGTGTGCGTGAAATTATTTAAACCTTTCCATGAGCGTTTTTGCACGGTCTTTGCTTTTGGCTATTTTTCACTCCAAGTGTGTGATTTAAATTATCCACTTTCGTTGATTTTCAAACTAACTGACCTAACCTGAGGTTCTAGGAGGTCTGGGAAGAAAAGAAATTGCATATGGCGCGCCGATTGGTGAAGGTTTGGTGGCGATGGGTACCATAAGATGTGTGTCAAGACAGCCCACGGTCAGCCCACGCTCAGCCCACGCTCAGCCCATAAAAGCGACCCCTCCAAAAGCGGCCAAAATGCACCATATGATGCATCTCGACGAGCTGAACACGATGGTGCAATTTAATGTTGGGTGCATCCAATACCTTAGCCTGCAGAGCCAATTATCAATCAAGGGGTGAGAGTTTCTCACTAATATTCACAGCCGACTGCATATAGTCGAGTAGCATCTCAAACGACTCCCCGTGTCAAGCCGAGCTCAAAACTACCTCTTGTTTCTCAATATCTTTTCAACTTTTTGAGAAACATGCATCCAGAACCGGTTTTTCACCTAATGCTTTATTTCCCATAGGCTTTAACATTGAGGGCAACGGTCGTGAATTGGCCGGCATCTACGATTTTTCTAATGTTTTGTGTATGGGTACCCTGACCAGGAACACACTGCCTGGCAGTGAAATTTGCCGGGTGCATTGATATTCTCACCGATTACAAGGGGTGAGAATTTCTCACTAAAATTCACAACCGACGCCCATTCCGTGCTTTTGACGTCAGGAGTCGCATGGAGAACCTGATAGCCTTCAAGAAGGGGAGAGCTTTAGCTCGGCGCACGATAAGGGAAGCGAAACGTATTTCCTGGCGTGCGTAGGTAACACGCTCAACCGATTTACGCCAACTTCGCAGATCTGGGCGCGTAACAAGTGTGTTTCTGGCCAGTTTTCATCCGTGCCGCTTCCTGTGCTACGTTTGGACGGCCAGACTGTGACGCAGCCATTGGATGTGGCTAACGAGATTGCACAAGCCTTGTCACACCGTAGCAAAGGTGGTAACACGAACCCACAGTTCTTACGGCACAGAGCACGATGTGAGCAAACAGTGATAGATTTTTCCACGAGTGAATCGCAGGCATACAATGAGCCATTCACTTTGATGGAGTTGGAATCGGCAATTGTCAAGCTTCGCAATGTGTCAGAAGGCCCTGATACCATACGCAACGACATGCTCAGACATCTGCCGCCCTGCATACTTCGCGTGCTTTTGGTGGATTTTAACTCATTGTGGTTAAGAGATGAATTCCCAGCTGTTTGGCGAGAAGCTGTGATAGTTCCACTTCTGAAACCAGGCAAAAGTGGATTAGATCCTCTTCACTACAGACCCATTTCTCTTACGTCATCACTTTGTAAACTGATGGAAAAGATGGTGAACGCACGATTGACCTTTTTTTGAACAGCATCACGTTTTTACTAACGCGCAGTGCGGTTTTAGAAAGAACCGGACACAGTGGACCATCTTATAGCTCTAGACACTGTGATTCGTACCGGTTTTAAAGCGATCAGGCATATAGGCACAGTCTTCTTTGACACTGAGGGCGCCTACGACGCCACTTGGTTTCATGGTATTCTTGTAAAGCTGTTTAGATATGGTAAACGTGGTCGTATGAGTACTTTTCTTCGACTCTTTTTAGCTGACCGTTTTTTCCGTGTCCGTGTTGGAAACACACTCTCCGAAAAGTTCTCACAAATAAACGTTGTACCCCAAGGCGGTGTGTTAAGTGCAGCGTTATTCGCAGTTATGATAAACGACATCGGTGATGTGCTCCCCCAGTCTGTTGGCCGTGCTCTTTTTGTTGATGTTTTTACCATTTGGACGAGTGCAGTAAGAGCACCATCAATGGAACGGCATCTCCAGCTGGCTGTGGACCGCGTGGAGAGGTGGAGCACCATGAATGGGTTCAGTTTTTCAAAAAATAAGACCGTAGCCATGCATCTTCTTCGTCGCTGGAGATACGGTGAAATGACTCTCCTTTTGTATGGACAGTGCATTCCAACAGAGTCTGTGGCCAGATATCTCGGGGTATATTTTGACCGCCGCCTTACGTATAATGCACATCTGGAAACTTTAAGCGATCGCTGTTTTAAGTCTCTGAACATATTAAAATGTGTGTCACGCACAATGCTGTGATATCGTTCTCTCGTCCGCTCCAAGCTGGATGATGCATGTTTTGTGTATGACAGCGCATGTGATCCAGCAAGTGCATTCTAGACACCATCCATCACACCGCTCTCCGCATCATCACAGGGGCCTTCCGCACATCACCCACTGTTAGCCTTATGGCAGAGTCACACGAGTCGCCACTGTCGACGAGGAGGAAAATGCTCGGCATGCGCTATCCCCTGAAGCTGCGACAATTCCCGTTACACCCGACGTATGACGCAGGTTTTTCACGGTCCACTGTGAGCTTCCTTCGCGGTGGATCGCAGCAGCGCACTCCGCCTTTCGGCTTCCGAATGCGAGCTCTGTTGCAGGAGTGCGAAATTCCTCTTCGAGGGGTGAAGCGAATAAGCCATCTGCCTTCTCCTCCCTGGCATTTGACGTCACCTTCAATAAACACCTTGCTTGCAGAAATTAGAAAGAATGAAGCCATGCCAAATATAATGGGATCCAGGGCGCTGGAGCGCATGGCGTCATATGGCGGATACACACTGACGTACATGGACGGATCTGAGACCGCCGGTGGTGTTCGTTGTGCGTTTGTGTGCGGTTCTGTCACCCGATCGTTCTCGTTGCCTGCACACGCGTCTGTTTTTACATCGGAATTGATAGCAATCACCAAGGCGTTATGTTTCATCGAAGTTGGTGACGAATCACTATACCTGATTTTAACGGATTCCCTTAGAAGCCTTTTTGCTCTTAGATCTTTGTATTCAGCATGTTTCCTTCTAGAGGACATTTTACTACGTCTGACACAACTGGATCGGACTGGGAATAAAATCATCCTGTGCTGGATACCCAGTCACGTCGGAATTACGGACAACGAGTTGACCGATGCCGCTGCCAGGCGAGCAGCGCTGACACTATGTACACGTTCTCTGCCAATCTTGCCAGAGACTTTTATCCGGCAATTAGGAACTTCCTGTACAACAAGTGGCAGCGCTCTTGGGATGAGACAGATGGCAATAAACTCACAATGGTAAAACCCAAGCCTGGTTCATGGTTATCCTGCTCTCGCAAGGCGAGACGAGAGGAAATAATACTGTGCAAACTGCGTATCGGTCACTTATACGACCCATGGCTATCTGTTGCTTAGGGCTGGTAGGCCTCTCTGCCATCGATGTGGTGCCTTCCTCACTGTCAACCACGTGGTCCTTTCGTGTCCATACTTGGCTGAAAAACGTTGACTTCACTTCGGACAGCACGCTTCGTCTCTGACGCTCTGCGATGTACTTGGAGACAACTCACGCTTTCTTGAATCGAAACAGCTCTTTCTATTTCTTAAAGACGCTGACTTCGATGTTTTTTACACACTTCACTAGTGAGGCAAAGCAACCTCGTTATAAGCGCACACTAACCTCAGAAGTCGGCGCGCCCGAAAACGCCGATAAACAACAACAAGCAGCGAAACAACTGGCTCTACATCATGCGTGTTGTGCTGTATGCATCACTTTGTTTCACATTGAACGTTGAGAACGGCTGATAAAAATCTAAATATCACCAGTAATGGTACCGATGCCCTACAGGATTTTGACCAACGATTTTGCGCTACAGAACCCTGTCCCAATAGTCGTTCTAAAGGGATGATATTATCGCGAGCATTTGATCCCTGTGAGATTGTAATTCCTCGTTTCAGGTGTATAAAGATGCAATTGTTTTCCAGATAAATATACGTATGTTTTCGAGCCAGTATTTCAGGTGATGAGAATTAACCGAAACACACGTTTTTCTTTGATAAATCGGACAAGTAGTCGCCTATATAACAAAAAGAGGCACATCCTAGGAGTCAGACAAATCACGCGCGATGCCCCCACAACAAGGGGACACATGCCTAACAAACCCTACAGGAAATACACCATTACGTGGAAAAAAACAAATAGATATGCATGTTACACAAAACTCGAGAAAATAGAAATTAACTAAAGATAGTTTTGAGCTGAACATCACACGGAGAGTTTGACAGCGTTTACAGCGATCAGAGTTTTCGGGAGAAACTCCCACCCCTTGTAATTAATGAGAATGTCAATGCACCCGGCAAATTTCACTGCCAGGCAGTGTGTTCCTGGTCAGGGTACCCATACACGAAAAATCAGAAAAATCGTAGGTGCCGGCCAATTCACGACCGTTGCCCTCAATGTTAAAGCCTATGGGAAATAAAGCATTAGGTGAAAAACCGGTTCTGGATGCATGTTTCTCAAAAAGTTGAAAAGATATTGATACATAAGAGGTAGTTTTGAGCTCGGCTTGACACGGGGAGCCGTTTGAGATGCTACTCGACTATATGCAGTCGGTTGTGAATTTTAGTGAGAAATTCTCACCCCTTGTAATCGGTGAGAATATCAATGCACCCGGCAAATTTCACTGCCAGGCAGTGTGTTCCTGGTCAGGGTACCCATACGCAAAAAATTAGAAAAATCGTAGGTACCGGCCAATTCACGACCGTTGCCATCAGTGTTAAATGATGTTGTTTAAGAGTTAAATGCCTATGGGAAATAAAGCATTAGGTGAAAAACCGGTTCTGGATGCATGTTTCTCAAAAAGTTGAAAAGGTATTGATACATAAGAGGTAGTTTTGAGCTCGGCTTGACACGGGGAGTCGTTTGAGATGCTACTCGACTATATGCAGTCGGTTGTGAATTTCGGTGAGAAATTCTCACCCCTTGTAATCGGTGAGAATATCAATGCACCCGGAAAATTTCACTGCCAGGCAGTGTGTTCCTGGTCAAGGTACTCATACACAAAAAATTAGAAAAATCGTAGGTGCCGGCCAATTCACGACCGTTGCCCTCAATGTTAAAGCCTATGGGAAATAAAGCATTAGGTGAAAAACCGGTTCTGGATGCATGTTTCTCAAAAAGTTGAAAAGATATTGATAAACAAGAGGTAGTTTTGAGCTCGGCTTGACACGGGGAGTCGTTTGAGATGCTACTCGACTATATGCAGTCAGTTGTGAATTTTAGTGAGAAATTCTCACCCCTTGTAATCGGTGAGAATATCAATGCACCCGGCAAATTTCACTGCCAGGCAGTGTGTTCCTGGTCAGGGTACTCATACACAAAAAATTAGAAAAATCGTAGGTGCCGGCCAATTCACGACCGTTGCCCTCAATGTTAAAACCTATGGGAAATAAAGCATTAGGTGAAAAACCGGTTCTGGATGCATGTTTCTCAAAAAGTTGAAAAGATATTGATAAACAAGAGGTAGTTTTGAGCTCGGCTTGACACGGGGAGTCGTTTGAGATGCTACTCGACTATATGCAGTCGGTTGTGAATTTCGGTGAGAAATTCTCACCCCTTGTAATCGGTGAGAATATCAATGCACCCGGCAAATTTCACTGCCAGGCAGTGTGTTCCTGGTCAGGGTACTCATACACAAAAAATTAGAAAAATCGTAGGTGCCGGCCAATTCACGACCGTTGCCCTCAATGTTAAAGCCTATGGGAAATAAAGCATTAGGTGAAAAACCGGTTCTGGATGCATGTTTCTCAAAAAGTTGAAAAGATATTGATAAACAAGAGGTAGTTTTGAGCTCGGCTTGACACGGGGAGTCGTTTGAGATGCTACTCGACTATATGCAGTCGGTTGTGAATTTCGGTGAGAAATTTTCACCCCTTGTAATCGGTGAGAATATCAATGCACCCGGCAAATTTCACTGCCAGGCAGTGTGTTCCTGGTCAGGGTACTCATACACAAAAAATTAGAAAAATCGTAGGTGCCGGCCAATTCACGACCGTTGCCCTCAATGTTAAAGCCTATGGGAAATAAAGCATTAGGTGAAAAACCGGTTCTGGATGCATGTTTCTCAAAAAGTTGAAAAGATATTGATAAACAAGAGGTAGTTTTGAGCTCGGCTTGACACGGGGAGTCGTTTGAGATGCTACTCGACTATATGCAGTCGGTTGTGAATTTCGGTGAGAAATTTTCACCCCTTGTAATCGGTGAGAATATCAATGCACCCGGCAAATTTCACTGCCAGGCAGTGTGTTCCTGGTCAGGGTACTCATACACAAAAAATTAGAAAAATCGTAGGTGCCGGCCAATTCACGACCGTTGCCCTCAATGTTAAAGCCTATGGGAAATAAAGCATTAGGTGAAAAACCGGTTCTGGATGCATGTTTCTCAAAAAGTTGAAAAGATATTGATAAACAAGAGGTAGTTTTGAGCTCGGCTTGACACGGGGAGTCGTTTGAGATGCTACTCGACTATATGCAGTCGGTTGTGAATTTTAGTGAGAAATTCTCACCCCTTGTAATCGGTGAGAATATCAATGCACCCGGCAAATTTCACTGCCAGGCAGTGTGTTCCTGGTCAGGGTACTCATACACAAAAAATTAGAAAAATCGTAGGTGCCGGCCAATTCACGACCGTTGCCCTCAATGTTAAAGCCTATGGGAAATAAAGCATTAGGTGAAAAACCGGTTCTGGATGCATGTTTCTCAAAAAGTTGAAACGATATTGATAAACAAGAGGTAGTTTTGAGCTCGGCTTGACACGGGGAGTCGTTTGAGAGGCTACTCGGCTATATGCAGTCGGTTGTGAATTTCGGTGAGAAATTCTCACCCCTTGTAATCGGTGAGAATATCAATGCACCCGGCAAATTTCACTGCCAGGCAGTGTGTTCCTGGTCAGGGTACCCATACACAAAAAATTAGAAAAATCGTAGGTGCCGGCCAATTCACGACCGTTGCCCTCAATGTTAAAGCCTATGGGAAATAAAGCATTAGGTGAAAAACCGGTTCTGGATGCATGTTTCTCAAAAAGTTGAAAAGATATTGATAAACAAGAGGTAGTTTTGAGCTCGGCTTGACACGGGGAGCCGTTTGAGATGCTACTCGACTATATGCAGTCGGCTGTGAATATTAGTGAGAAACTCTCACCCCTTGATTGATAATTGGCTCTGCAGGCTAAGGTATTGGATGCACCCAACATTAAATTGCACCATCGTGTTCAGCTCGTCGAGATGCATCATATGGTGCATTTTGGCCGCTTTTGGAGGGGTCGCTTTTATGGGCTGAGCGTGGGCTGACCGTGGGCTGTCTTGACACACATTACCATAAGCCCAGAACATGTGATTCTCTGCAGTTCGGATATGGTAGCACTGAAGTTTGCGGTGGCTTGTTTGGCGTTTGACCTGACACAGGGTCACACGATCCTGGACAGATTCAAAATTTGTTAGTCCACGTTGACTGGTGAAAGTTTGAAGGGAATCGGTCGAATAGGCTCGAAGCATGGGACTGTCCGCAATTATCGTCGGTCGTTTAGTCCCCAGAAATTAGTGGAACTGGCCGATCACCTGGCCTGTGTATTTCAAGTTGTAATAGCAAGTGCTTTCATTCCAGGATTAGAAGCTGCTGCGTGCTAACCATGGTATGTGTGCATATTTGTAATTCTGGGTCCTGGTAAACTTTTTGCCAACAGTTTGTTGTATGGGATGTAAATGTCAAACTTAAAAATTGCTGTTGTGTTTACTGGCAACTGACAACCAACAAGTGTGTCATGGGTTTCTTGGCATAGAAGCACAGTGAGCATTTGGTAGGAAATGTATTTGGGATTTGTAAAGGTAAAGTGGCCAAACAATGATCATGGTACATTCTTTATGACTGTGGTGTCAGTTACATTGAGGATGCAAGGGCACATGCTGTATGGCCTTGTGGCAGAAGCATCTGCAGTTGTTGGATAATTTGAGTATGCCTGTTACCTTCAAGAAAATATGAAGATTGCAGGGTTGGAATGTTGCCTGGGTTTCCCCAAAATAAGTCCTCCCCACAAAATGCTGGATGTACCATTATGATGTTACCTGATACAGTGTTCAATATTTTCATTTGCTTTCATCTGATGTTTTCATGGAGACTGTTTTGGTTGTATATATGTACATATATATATGTATATATAAATGTGATATATATATATATATATTGTATACATATGCCATATGTATACTTCATTGAGATCTTTTTCTTTCTGCCATGTAGCAGTGATCATATTTAGCAACTGACCAGCCTGCAAACCACTAGATCCCAACAAGATCCTGTTGGGTGAGGTTTGGGGCAGAAATGAAATTTGGGCAGCTTTTTGAAATTTTGGGGTAGAAATTCCCAAAATAGGAAAGCTCATGCTATTTTGGGACATCCACTCAATCTGGGAACTGGTCACATGGGGCTTCAAAAGATACTGTAGCATGCTAAAAAAAAGATATAAGTGTCTGTCACTAGAAGCAGGAACCAGGCCTCAACAAAATGTGCCAGATTTGTATCATTTCATCATATTGGCCATATTTCCTGCCATATGAAAATAACTTGGTACACATACTTAAAACATTACCTTTAATTAATTTAATTATTAATTTGTGCTGAAAAGTTTGTGTTGCTCACATCATGATAAATGGATTGCTGGCATGTGAAAGTAATTTGGTATGCATACTTGGGATATTATTTTAATGAAATTGTGCTCCATACTTTGTTTTGCTGTCATCCTGATCAATGTCAAAATTTATAGTGAATGGAATTTTAGTCTCAAAAGCAAATTCTGATCTATAGTTTTCCTTTGACTTATGAGAAATTATTTCCACCTCAAAGAATACCAACATTTTTGGGGGAACAAAGCAAAGAATATGGGAACAGTAGGAAAGGCAGAAGCAGCTACATTGTTTGGGAGGTGATTATGATGGGGAACTACGTTGTCTGGAAGGTGATCGTAGTGAGGGATTCGTGCATGTGGGAGTCTTGCTGCTGTGTTTATGGATATTTGCTAGAATGACTAATGAGTAGTAAAAAAAAAATGTTTACAGGCTGGGTATGTTCAGTGTTAGGTTTTCTAATGGTATTTTACTCACATTTCAGGAATTCAGCCACAGAATAGGCTTGTTCCATGGATGACACAAAAATTTTGGATGGGAAAATGCCAGAGAACCCCTCAGTGATAGGTCCCTGTCCTAAGCAGAGACATTTTGGGCAGGATTGGAGCTGCCCCAAGCATCTTGTGGCCAGTCTGTCATGTTTTGCAGACTGGGTGATTGAGCCTTCCTCCCCTTGCCTGGAGGAAAGCAGATCAGGGAAAGAATTGTGGGAGGAGCATGATTGCCAAATATTTCATAAATCAGGGTCATTCCAGACCTCTAACAAATACTGGGCCTCCACCTGGCATGGAACATGCAATGAGCAAAAGGAACTGATGCTACTGATCAGTATTTTAGAAGGCCTGTGTAGCAAAGCAGTGATACTGAATTTGAGGTATATTGTGGTGTTGGCATGTGGTGCCACCTGTTAGTGACCAGCATAATTATGGTTGGGGTGGCACTGGTGAAAACCACCCACCCAGTGACTGGTGCAGGCACTCTTTGTGGGTTCCATGATGAGCAGTCAGTGTAGCTGCTCTGTTCTGAGCTTGGTTTTACATATTGATTAGTTGTCTTGGACAGTATATGTATGATGGCATGTTACATAATAACTACATGCAAATTGTAGCAAACGAAGAATGGTTTTTCTGTTTAATTGATAACTACATACAAAATATAGCACAAGAAACTAGTATTTTTCCATCTTCAGCATTTTTCACCCTTAACCCAAGGGTGACCGCAGAATGGAAATTTTGGGCGTTTATCTTAGTGTACTTTGCTACAAACACTGGGTTCTTTTTCCACCAGGAACCAAAAAGGCCAATTGAATCTGTCTATCATGCATCTCTGAGCATAGCCACAATTTTCTATGCAGCTTTAATGGAAGTGTCTGGTTGACTGCATGTCCTGCCAGTTACCACACACATACACAGGATTTCAAGAAGCTTTGTTTGTGCATGTGTGTGTTTGTATGTGCATCTGTAGCAGTCTGTAGTATTTGACATGTTGCTGATAGTTATCCTTGCACTTTGATGTTGATGCAGGACTCACCTTTGTCATGCAGGCCTCCAGCCAAAAGTTCTGCCTGAAGTGGGATGGCTTCCAGAGCAGTGTGACGTCGCTGTTTGACCACCTGCGCCAGGACGGGGAGCTGGTGGACATCACACTCTGCTGCGAGGGACAGCAGATCAAGGCGCACAGGATGATGCTGTCTGCCTGCAGCCCTTACTTTAGGGATCTGCTCAAGGTGGTCCTTTTTTAGACCCTCCTTTTTCTCAGAGCATTTGAGTTGAATTGTACCCTTAATTGGATACTGTAAACAAAAATCAGTAACAAGGCAATTTTCATCATTTTGCTCAAAGCTTTGTGCATTATGCTCAAATTTAGCCAGCACTGAGGGCATATTTATGACCTGTTTGTTTATGTATAGTGGTCTGATTTCAGACACACAGAGTTCTAACAGAGCATGTCAGTTTGAAGAGTTTTAGAGAATAAGGCAAAGCTGGTTTTGAGTTTGCAAAGAATGTAGTAATGTTTGAGGCTGACAGAGTCACTGCATTTTGAGTATTACCCTGTCTGAGTACATGCACTGCAGAGCTTATTTCCTGTATTTGGGCTGCTGCCAAGCAGGTTGGTTGCCAGCCATGGTGACATATATCATATGTACTTTGCAGAACAACCCCTGCCAGCAGATGGTGTTTTTCCTCAAAGACACGTCGGCATCAGACCTGCGCGCCATCGTCGAGTTTATGTACAAGGGCAGCGTGAATGTTGCCCAGAGCCAGCTGGCCAGCTTCATCAAGACGGCAGAGATGCTGCAGATCCGAGGACTCAGCGGTGATGAAGAGAAAGTAGGTATTGAGGGATGTGGAGTGCCTGAAGATTCAAGATTCATATCAGAAAGTGGATGTGTAAAGTTGGGTTGAAAGATACATTAGAGGACACCTGTCATCAGGTCTATATTTGCCATTTTGGTTGCTGGTAAATGCCTATTATGTCATCTCATTCACATGCTGATTTTAAGAGATATTTTACATGGACTGGATTGTCATGTGAATACTTGCATGCTTTCTAGAGATATCCTATTACAATGGCATTTGCTGTGCCATCACATTTCACACGATAATGTTTCTCTTGGCCTCGTGGCTGTTGAACAGAAATTGAACACAGACTGGCCTTCAGTAGAACTTTTAAAAATATAATTTCACTTGTACTTGAGGTGTGCTAGGATGTCTTCATGAACTGGGAGAATCAAATGTCATTTAAGGGCAGAGCAGCAAAACAGAAAAAAATGTTAAAAGCTTGTCTGTTGTCGCACTAACCAGATAACGTTTCATCAGTAAGTTTAAGTCACGCTTCAGCACGGGCATGACTGGGATTTCACCAAGAAGGAAGTCAGAACAAACCTAACCCCCTGTGACTGAAAACTCCTCGGGTTTCGAATATTATTTTTGATTGCGGGTTTTTTTCATTTTTGGTGCGCAAAGAAACGTTACATTTTTAAACATATTGCCCCCTTTCCTCCCCCTGCACATTTTTAGGCCCATGACCCCCTTAGCCCTCCCCCTTCGACCGCCCCTTGACCATGCCCTGCTCTGCAGTCGGTGGACGTTCTGACCGGTGCCGTGTCCGTCAGCGGCCACTGTCTCCGGCCGGCCAGAGGGCGGCGCCTCCGGCCGCGCCCGCCCCGCCGCCGCCGCCACTGCCGCCACCGCCCGCCAGTCCGCCGTCGAAGCGGCGGCGACCCTCCGGACCGGAGCCGGCGGCGCTGGCAGTGGCGCCGCCCCCGCCCCTGCCGCCGCCGCCACCGCCGCCGCCGCGGACGCCGCCGGAGCCGCGCGCCGCCCCGTCCCCGCTGCGATGCGCTCCCTCGTCGCCGGCTGCGGACGGGCCGCCTGCGCCGGCGTCTCAGTCAGCGCCGACGGCACCGACCCCGCCGCCGCCGCCACCGCCGCCGCCGCTCGACCAGGTCAAGGTGGAGAAGGTCGACCTGAGCGAGGACGACGTGGACTCCAGTCTGGACGCCACGCTCTGCCATGTGGCCGAGTACGAGGGCGGCTACGACGGCTCGGACCACTCGCTGGACCTGCCGCTGCTCACCGCCGACCTGTCCTCCAGTGAGTCACGAGCCGGCCGCTCACATGTGTCCGCCGGCCGCTGTGGGCCGACTCGGCGCGTCTGTTGTAGCGTCAGCCGTTGTTCCCTCTCTTTAGAGCGATGGACGTCAGGGAGAGTGATAGTTGTAAATGGCTGAATGCACAAGATTTGCGAGTTTTCTATACTGGTGCGGAAGCACCCTTCACTGTTGTATCGTCGCTGGCGTTGACGTCACGGATATCTAAAGCGTTCATTGTTTGTCCCGCTGCCTTGTGGGACGGCCATGAGTTATTTGCGGCTCTGACTGGCCTCTGACGAGCTTCTGTCGGGCCTCTGACGAGCCGCAGAAGGGCATCTGACGAACCTCTAGCGAACCTCTTACGGGCCTGTGGTGGATCTCTGACTGACCTGTGACGAGCCTCTGCCGGACATCTCACGAACCCCTGGCGGACCTCTGAAGAACCTTTGCCTTACGTCTGATGAAGTTCTGGCTTCTGATAAACTTCTGATGAACCTCTGACGGGCCTCTGGTGTCGCTGTTTCAGTTCCGCCCCTGCCGGGACCGTCGCAGCGGACACTGGAAGACGGCTCTGTAGCAGGTAAGCCCTACCTCACCGGACCGGCCGGCCGGCCAGCAGTGGACCGCTGGCCGCTGTGGACGCTGTCCTCAGTGGACCGGCGGTGGACCGCTGTCCGTTGTGGACGCTCTCCTCTGTGGACCGACGATAGGCACTGTCCTCTGTGGACCGCCGGTGGGCCGTTGGTCCCTCAGCGTCGTGCTGACCTCGGCGGCCGTCCTGTGACGTCCTGTCCGTGGCTCCGGGCCGGTCCGGCAGCTGGGTTATATCTAGGAGAGACGGTGGTGCCGTCTTGCGGGGCGGACGTGGCGCCACATTGCGGTCATCGGCGGAACTGCTGGTCTCCGCCGCTGTCGCTACACATCCAGTTGGCGCCCGTGATCTTTCACGGCATTCACGGCCAGTTTCCGTGAACGGCTGACGTTGCTGGTGTCGGAGAGTCGTGGCGGCGGCGCTGGAGGGGGGGGGGACTCTCTCACCCTCCGCCGGAACCGTCCGCCCTGGAGCTCTCCGCCGGACACCCGCCGGAGCAGAGCCGGCCGCTCAGCTGTCGGCAGAGCCGTGTGTTCAGTCGGCCAGCGGCTCAGGACTGGCCGACCGCTGGCAGCGCCGCCCTCGGCCGAACCTGCGGCCCTGACCGCCGACGGCCGTGTGATGACCACTGCCGGGCGCCACACCGTCGGCCTCTGACCACTGACTGCCGACCACTGACCACTGACTGACGACCACCGACCACTGACTACTGACTGCCGACCACTGACCACTGACCACTGACTGCCGACCATCGACCGCTGACTACTGACTGCCGACCACTGACCACTGACTGCCGACCACCGACCACTGACCACTGACTGCCGGCCATCGACCACTGACCACTGACTGCCGACCACTGACCATTGACGGCTCACCACCGACCACTGACGGCCCACCACCGACCGCTAACTACTGACTGCCGACCACTCACCACTGACCACTGACTGCCGACCATCGACCGCTGACTACTGACTGCCGACCACTGACCACTGACTGCCGACCATCGACCGCTGACTACTGACTGCCGACCACCGACCGCTGACTACTGACTGCCGACCATCGACCGCTGACTACTGACGGCCCACCATCGACCGCTGACCACTGACTGCCGACCACTGACCACTGACAGCTCACCATCGACCGCTGACTACTGACTGCCGACCATCGACCGCTGACCACTGACTGCCGACCATCGACCGCTGACTACTGACTGCCGACCACTGACCACTGACGGCCCACCACCGACCGCTGACCACTGGCCATTGACCACTGGCCGCTGACAACGGGCTCCTGACCAATGGCCAATGGCCAGTGGCCACTAACCGCTGACCGCTGACTGCTGACAAGCGGCCACTGTTAAGTGACAGCTGACCACTGGCCGCTGACTACCACCCGTTGACGACAAATGCTGTCTGCCACTTACTTCTTACCATTGATCGCTAACCACTGACTCTTATTATGGGCCTGTAACCACGGTCCCCCGACCACTGATCACACACCATTGATCACCGATCACCAGTCTACCAACGCCTAGTCGTTGACTAGTAACTACCGATATCGTCTTCCAAGCCCGGACAGATATGTGAACACTGAGCCCGTAACCAGTGACCTGACGCCGACGGCTGCGGGCCGGGACGTTTTGACCGCCGGCCAGTGACGGCCGGTCAGCGGCAGTCGGCTGCAGAGTGCTGGGGGCTGGCCGCTGGCCTCTGAGGGCTGATGGCCGGCCGGCTGTCGGTCCAGAGAGGTCTCTCCACTGCTCAGGAGGGCCGTGTCGGCGGCAAGGACCGCTCTGCCGGCGGCGGGACAACTCCCGCCGCCAGCCAGCCGCCGATCCGACATGTCCGAAACGCACGGTGTATTCATTTTGGAAAGAGATTATGTATTTTAGCACTGGGCAGCAAAAACAAACAAGTAACAAAGAAACAAACAAACCGTGGGGAACCTAAATTCCCCCATTAGATGAAACATTTTCTGGAATTACGTGGAAAACAATCGAGAAATCGGGGTCGGCTCTCCCGGGCCGCCGGCCGGGAGAGCCGTGACGTACTGCGGGACGATTTACCACGGCGGTCGGCTGGCCGACTGTAAAATGTCAGAAGACGCCGGGCGCGGGGCCGGCCGTGTCGTCCTGTGAGACTGTTCTGTGCGGCCGGCCGTAGTTCGGGGACACTGTGAACGGCTCGTGCCGGCTGCATCCCCCCTCGGTTGGCACGAGTCCGCGCAGGAGACTGGCCTGGCCACCGTGCTGCCGTATAGCCCGGATAATTACCGACTAGCTTCTCGTGAAATGACGTGTTATTAATGGGGAAACTAATTCCCGTCTTTTTGTTTCTTCTCCGATTAAGGTATGGATCATCACTAAGGCTTTGATGTGGCGCACTTCTTGCTCTGTAATTTTGTAGTAGCTGTTGTTCAACTGTCGCACCCGCACTGGGGTGCACCGTCCTGCCAATCATCCGACATCGTTTTTTGCCGGTACAGATACCATCCGCTACGTTTCAGATTGTTTGCGGGTCGTGTAAAATGACCATTAAGCTTGCGGTCGTCCGATTACCTTGAAGCTAACGCCAGTTGTATCGTCGGTAGTAGGAAGTCTAGCAAGATTCTAACAATTCGATCTGCTTTTAATTAAAACGAGGTGCTGCTAATGACTGCTAAGACACGTCTGCGTGTTTTTGTGCTTTTTTGTTCCTGTGAGCGCTGGAGAGATACCATTGTTCAAGCCACGAGTTCAGGTGAGAAACGTGTTCTGTAACAGTACTTTGCTGGGCCGTAACTTTTTCTCTGGCTTGTAAGGTGTTTTTTTTCCTGTCTGCGGAGACCCCTAGGACAGGAACGGACAATCTCGAGCCGATGTTGTGTAAAAGTTGGAGATAGACAACATAGACATTTGGAAAACAACGTACTTTCTCAACAAGGAGGCCGAGAAAAGCCATCGCTTTTTCTTGTTCGAAGGCATTCCTTCTTGGTGCCAACACACCTCAGGAGATAGACTGTCTAGGAGTGCAATTTTTGTGCAACTGGAGTGTCCATTAAGCGTTCACCAGGTCATGAATTGCACATAGTAAATTGCCTTTGTTTTCCTATTGCTAATCGCATTATTTGGTTTGTACGGCCTAGACATTATGAACCAAGAACAAGGAACGAGCTTCCAATCCTGCTTGTAATGGAAATTAGGAACAAATAATATGAAGTCAGTTGAAATCACAAATGGGCATCTGGTCGCTTCGTGAAGATAAAACATTGGAATATAAAGGGTGGTTTGATACGCAAGTCATGTTCGCGGAGCTTTATTCGCGGAAGCCTGTTGATTTCCAAAATATGCAGTTTTTTAACTTTGTGAACGTCTTGGTACCATTCGCAGCTGTGAGAGCCAATTCTGTCATTTTCTGCCCTCATTAACAGTTGGTGCAGAGCAGGCACGTAGCCAGTATTTTCTCAGGGAGGGGCCAAATGTCAAACTTTGTCATATGCCACTGGTATATGACGAAATTTGTAGGAAAATGAGCAATTTTAAGTAACGTACCTCGTATTTAACGTACAGGAAAACATATAATGTTTGCTCTTGCAACATATATATGGTCGCTATTACGTATTCCTGCGAAATCGCTATATATCTAGTATAGACCACTTGAGCCGGGGGCATGGTCTGCATTGCCCCTCCCTTGACTACGTCCCTGGTGTAGAGTGTAGAGACCATCTGCAGACGGTCGCCGACGTCACCAGGGGGCCTGCGCCAGCCCGACACCGCGGCGGTGCTGCCGGAGTGAGTGGAGATTCTGCAGCTCGTGCTGGCGGCGCCTGTTACTACGTGCGCGGCCGAGCACTCCTTCAGTCAGTTGCGTCGCCTGAAATCGTACCTGCGTACTCAGTCACGGCTGAACCATGTTGCTGTTTGCTCATTGCACGTGGAGGCGCCGCGCAGTCTGGACTGTGCGGAGCTGCTCCGCCAGTTCGTTCCGCGCTGATAGGAGCGCGTCAGCGTGTTTTGCCGCATCTAGGTGGACGGCGAACGTGTTGAAATCTAATTCGTGGCCATTGTCCGTGACTGGGAGTCAGTTCAGAGAGCCCTTTGGCGATCAGGTTTGCAGTTAACCTGCCCTCTGACTCCCCAGTCGTAATCAGCTTCCTCACATGGGACCTGGCATACTTCTTGCTGCCGTTTTGGAGGCGAACACGTGCAGATGTATCGTCCGAAGTGCATCACATTGTGGGGCGCGTGCTCGTCGATGCAGTTGCTCAGGAATAAAATTCATTGGTTTACGTTATCCGTTATACAAAATACAGTCCAAGAGCGAACGGCCATACGGATTTCCATTCTCCTCTTCCGTTTGCCAGTTTTCTTAGAAAAGTCGTTTTGTCCATGACTGTTCACCAGTAACGAGTCCGTTGCGGAGATGGGAAGGAAATGTGCTGGTAGTGTGTAAGTGTGTATATGTGCGGGGGATGGGAGCGTAGCGTGATCCGTAAGCAAAGGGATCGCCACGGGGGCACTTAATAAATGTGATAATGCTGCGACACATTGGCATGACAAGGACGTGATAAGGAATGAGCAAACCCCCCCAAAAAATTGCAGCGGTGTTGTACATTATTATGCACATATACGTTTTCTTTTGGTGCTTAGAAGAACGTGGAAGAGAACGGAAAGTGTGTTTTGTGCTTTTTTACCCAAACCTTACCTATGGCTGTCATTTTTGTCAAATTTTCTGAAGTTGTAAATTTTCCTTGAATTTTCGGCTAAGCGCAAAATGAAGAAGCCCCATCCGAAGAGGAATCGGAATTTGGAGTTAAGTTAGGCTTTCGGTCGTCGGTGGGGCATCCTGATGATGCCACTTCCCGTGTGCGATCACAAACGTTGTTGGGAAGTTAAACCCCGTAAAGGAAGTGTATAAGTCAACAACTAAACGATAAGAAATATCCTACCTGGGGCGGCCTATTTTCTTGCTGGTTCTACAAGTCTGTGCTGGCAGGGAACCCTGCGCTGGCACAGCGTCATTTGTCGGGAGTGGCTCTGGCGACGCTCGAGCTGAAGCCCTGAAAGCCCAGCTCTGGTGATTCGGAGCTGGCAGGGCCGTTTGACCGGAGCTGTTGCGGATATGCCAGCCTCCCGTGCCGCGCGGTGCTGGTTCCGGCTGGATTGTCCCGGTCTGTGGGCGCCCCTGGTGCCGGTCGACGTCAGCATTATTCATCCCAGAACAGGTGTCATCTAAGCTGGCGGTCTCTGTCAACTCCCGGATATCGCCAGTTGTTTAAATTGCGTTAACTGAACTAGCAAACGTTGACATTGCTCTTACTTGTTGTGCATTCCCATTCACCAGACAGTGCGTCGGCTTATTTGCAAATATATATATATGTGTGTGTGTGTGTGTGCGTATGTATATACATGCGTAAATGCATGTATATACATATACAAATATAAATATGCACAAAATATCTCCACGTGCCTTAGCTGACTACAGTACGTATCGAATGGTGGCGCGTTAACAGAACGCGTGCCGTGAGCAGTCTGAATGTTCAGGAGGCTTCAGAAAGCACAGTGGTGATCTGTATGTGACTTGGCCGTCAGGGCAAAGTTTTTAAAAAAAAAAACAATTTTTTTTTTACTTTTTTGAAGTTGCATGACCTGGCGCAGGTTCTTGGATTCTTCGAATTGGAAAATGCATCGCTGACAGCATAATGTCTGTTTGTACCAAAGTATCACATATACGGCGTGATTTTGGATGAAATGTTTCATCATGGCACAACCTGTTGTCAACCCACAGAGACGTTTCAGGTGCTTTGACGTGAATTGGCAATTAAACCGTAAAAGAGCAAAGTGAGAAGCGTTGTAAAAATGTGTGTAGAACTGCCACCTCAGATACGATCCGCAAGAAGCGTGAGCCTGGTTCAGTGAATTTATTTTTGACCATGTTCCCATACAGCCAAATCATATCAGTTATTTCGTGGTAAAATGTGTATCGCGTTTAGATTTCGTTCTGTGCCGTTTATTTGGATTTGAGTTTCCGTGGTATATAATCAGTTTTGTCGTGGTATGACATCACGCGGCATAACCGCAGGAGTTACACAACATAACAGATGTGATAAATCATTAACCCGTCCCCGACTGGGGGGGGCAGTTGACTGCCCCCCTGAGGTTTTTCTGAGATTGCGAGAGAACCAACAAACAGGGAGTCACGAAACTTTGTGTATCTTTTGCTCCATCAATCTTACGTCTCTTGTCAAAATTTTGACCTCAGGTCAGATCAGGTGCCTGATCTAGGTCAGGTCAAACAGACCTATGTCGAAAAAAGTTTAGCGCCCTCTAACTTTTTCGCAAAACAAGATATCTCAATAATACTTTCAGGGATTAGTGATCGTGATAGATGCAACAAATCTGCTATCTCAGATTTTTCGGAATTTTCCGGGTCATTGACCTAAGGTCAAGCCCATTTTTAAGACATATCACCGTTTTTTTTCGGAAATTGACGGAATATTCCATAACATTTTTAGTGTGGAGTGAAGCAGACATGGTTAGTTACCGTCATTGGGCAAAGTATCAGTGACCTCCTGCCATTGACCTGAGGTCAGGTCACGAATAACTGTAGTGGGCCAAAATGTACCACCGCCAAAATCGACGATTTATTACTCAGAATGGGTAGAAAGTGGCAGAACTAGCTTGCACAGACGTAATTAATACCAGGAACCTCAAAAAGTTTGAAAAAGTAGCATATTTTGGAAATCAACAGGCTCTCGCGAATAAAGCTCCGCCAACTTTGTAGACTGGCAACTAATCAATTTTCCCAGAATTTAAGCATGAGAAACCATCACAAGAACCACAAAGATCAATATAATTGACACAGATTGTCCTTTTTCGCGAAACTAACGGAACGCCAAAATTAGTTCCCGTCAATTTGGTACCGCATACGGCAGCGGCGCACACTGACGGCCGACCGGGAGAATTACGGTGTGTTTAACTCAACGTTTCGGCGTATATATTGAACAAATCTGGGGAAATTAGACGTGTATTGGCATCCGTGGACATTTACTTGTGCGCTGGTGCCTTTACCTATGCATTACTAGTCACAACCTTTGAGAATCAGGCCATTTCTCGGTCTCATGCAGTGGGCTATGAGGAAACATATATAGGGCGTAAATTGGCTTACATATTATCTAAAACTAAAAATGAGACCAGTTTCGAGCTCTTCTCGTCACAGGCTTTCCAACGGTATGCTTATTTTTATCGTGCGACCAACCGTTCGTGAGTTAGAGGGGGGGGCAGTCAGCTGCCCCCCCCCCCCAGTCGCAGATGTTCGGGACGGACCGACGGTCGTGCGCGGGTTAATGAACTAATGTTTCGTTATACAGGGACTGTGTTAAACCGAAACGTTTTGTTATCCACGTCAGTTGGGAATAATGATTACATTCTCAGCAAAGCACATTGAGAGCATCTTGATACAGTTAAATCCGCACACGTGGGAGCCATGCTTTCACGCAGCAACCGCGGAATGACAAAACATGAAAGAAGGACTAATCGTGAATGTGACGTAGTCCCTCACGTCCTTCGATTCAGGACGCATGAAGAGATTGACGTCAGCTGAACAGATCTCCAAGGTTCGTGTTTTTTTTCGTGATCAGAACAAATCTTAGTTCGTGTTTGGACGCCGGTTTTCGCCCAGTGATAGGTGTCTTTCGCCTGCGTAAGTTTTCACACTGTCTTGGGTCTTGCATAAATACTGTCTGAAGTATCATGCCGTTCCAGATTCTTCATCACTTTTTGAGGGGATTGCGCATTTGCACATCTCTGCAGGCTCTGTATCCGAGGTGTCATATTGTTTGCGATGTTCTTGGACTCCTCGTTGTTCTTGCCCCACGGAGCCGGCGGCAGCCCCAGCAGATTTGTCACTGGCGTGTCCGAGCCTGGTTCTCAGCTTCGTTTGCATTGTCCCGAAGCTGGCGAAGGTGCTCTCCGTGGCAGGCAGCGGAGGGCGGCCTAAGCAGGCCGGCTTGGCAGAGTCCGCCAGGTTCTTGCTGAGGCCGTGGAGCTTGCGGGCGCCATCCCATCCGTCGAGGACGCTGAGCTGGCTGATCATTCCTGGCCGGAAGATTGTCTCGGGGGTCGGCCGTTGTCGGCTGTGAAGACGAACGATCTGGGGCCGGTCCTCCTCACGGAACCACCCCTCCATAGCCTCGTGCTGCAGCTGGACAGATACATTGGCGCTGCCCGATGCAGATCCGGCCTTAAAGGTTCACAGCTATGTGCTGTGGGGTGACAGTGGCGACAGGCGGCGGTCCAGCGCCGGTCGGCGCTGCCTGAGGCCCCCGCTGGGTCCGATGGCCAGCGGGAGGCGGACGGTGCTGGTGATGTGGGCAGAGCGCGACTGCGGCCGGGCGGCTGCCGCCGCCTCCGACGCCAGCTGGGCGGCCTGGTCCGGCGCAGTCCGATGGATCGCCGGACTGTTGGCTCTCTGCGGATCTCGTCTGCGTGATGACGACGTCGAAGACGGCGGACGGCCCCGCGCCCAGAGCCGTCAGGATATCGGCCGGCGAGTCGGGCCGCGTGTGGACCGCCAGTGGCGGACCGAGTCGCCCTGCTGCGGCGGCTGGGCGCGGCCGGTCTCGGCGTGTTCTCCGCCGACGCAGAGCTGAGGACGCGGCTCTTCCCGCGGACGAGCAGGGGTGCGACACCGCGGGACAGCTGCGCACAGTCGACCATCGTTCCCTCCTGCACCCACGTGACGTTCTTTGTTGGTTTTTTTTATACCGTATTCATCTTTGGTCAGCTGTATGTATAGCAGCCTGCCGTTTCAGACGGCGGTAGGTCCCAGCCTGTAGTCCAGGTCTGCCGAGAGCTAGTGTCCCCGGTCTGAGAACCCAAGTTTTTCCTCTGAAAAAAAACAGTGCCGTCTCCTCGTACTTTTTCTTTTGGTCTGGGGTAGCCAGTTCGCGATTGGTGGTGCCTCGTGGAGGCGGTAGTTGGCGCCCGGAGGCAGGATCTTGGACGGACAGTGACAGGTCCTCGTTGCCGACTTCGCGGCGCGGCGCACCTCGCAGGGTTCACAGACCCTGTGAGAGACATTTGGCTGTGGTGAACGTGGCCTCAGTGTCCCGAACAGTGCGAAAACCGTAGTAACACGACGCAGAATGCTACGCGTTGTGTACGAGTCTGTCGAGCTACGAGTCTGTCGCGACAGAAACTACCGCGCACATTGAACAAAATAAAACCACTTTCTTGAGCATTCTGAACATTTTTTTGCGATTTTCATTTATTTGTTTACTCTGTTTGTATTTTAGTGGTGTTTCGGTAATCAACCGTAAATTAAATTTCCTCCCAAGCGTACCGAACAGAGAGTACTTATCAGACCTCCGATCACCGGTATAGCCCTGCGAAAACAGCTCAAAAACGACTTTGGCCGCGCCCTTGCTGTTTCATTGATGCCCTTCCGTGACTCATCTAGTATCGGGCGTTATACGAAAAGCCGGAGCCATTCGTCAAAACGGCGGAGACGTTGGCGTTATTTAATATCCTTAAACAAGCAAACCCATAAAGCATTGTTTTACAGCACAAAGCTACTTCTTGAAAATACATTCACCTTAACGCATCGAAAACTGCACCAGATCATCCACCGGCATTGAGCGTGACCAATTTGCGGTTGCGAAAACGGCCAGTGTGTTGGATTCGGATACATTGGGCTCGTCTGTGACATGCACGTAATTTCAAGGTGGGTTGCGTTAACGCACCTTGTTGTAGGCGGTTGCGATGCTCTGTACCCAGGGCGTGGTACATGTGCTCCCGGTTTGGAATTGGCGTCAGCTCACTATGCAGGGACCGTTTGGTGTAGTCGCTGGTCGTCATTGTTTCGCAATGAGAGGACCTCATCACACCCTAAACGCAGCGTGCGTGAACACCAGCACGGTAAATCATCCGGACGTGCAACTCGGAGATCCACCCCATCGTGTGGCAAGGCACTCCATTATCCGGCCAAAGCTGCAGTTGAGCAGTTCTGTGTCGCAGCAGATCTGTCTTGTATTCGGAGCTGCCCGGTGTTGTTGCGCTCTGCCGCCGGCCGCAGGAATTGGCCACTGACGCCGCTCCCCGTCCTTGCAGCGAACCTGCACCCGTCGTTCGGATGCACGCTGTGCGGCAGCACGTACAGCAACTCGTCCTCGCTGCGGATGCACATGAAGAAGCACTCGGGCGAGACGATGTGCACCGTGTGCGGCAAGGTCTTCAGCATGATGCACCACCTGAAGCGGCACTTGGCCAACATCCACGGCGCTTCGCTTCGGGCCGCAGTACCTTAGTGCCGCCGGCGGGCCGCGCCCCGGCCGTGGTCAGGCCGGACCTTGTGGGCTGGGCCGTGTTCAGGCCGGACCTGGTGGACTGGGGCCGTGTTGAGGCCGGACCTGATGGACTGGGGCCGTGTTCAGGCCGGACCTGGTAGACTGGGGCCGTGTTCAGGCCGGGCCTGGTGGACGGGTGGTGTTGACGTGGCGTCGGTACTGACTGGACCGCGAGGTTCGCCCGCGACCTGGTGATGAAGTGGCGCTGCTGGCCGTGTGGTTCCAGTGCAGTCAGCGTGCGGGCTGTTCTCCGGAACTGCAGAGACTGACGGTCCTGCACTGGTGCGGGCGGTCAGGCGATGCGGGTCTGTGAAAAATGCTCTGCGGTAGGCCATTGACCTCACTCCTATCGGCGTCTGCCTCATGATGTGGAATGCACCAGGCTGGCTCGGATGGCGAGGCCCTGTGCGGCGACGGCTGGCAGCAGGATGAGGCTTGACCATGTTTTAATTGTCACGGATCGTGCCATAAGATGTTCTGACGTAGTGATGTACACGGCCCACCGTCCGCCGCGTCTGTGTGACTGCGTGTTCGGCTGACTGGGTGAACGACGGTCATCGGGTTCCATCCGGACGCGTCCACGCCATTCATGCCAGACAGACAGACGGACACGGGCGTCCAGGTCAGGAGCGGGCACGTCGTGGCCTGGACGACGCCGCGCTCGGTGCAGGGAGCAAAATGCTCGGTATTTCGGATCACCTGGCCGGCTGGGTTATGATCTGTGGCATTCACAGCCGTTGCTTATTGCGATCGCTGATCTCAACGCCGTCGTGGAACATTCGGTCGGAATAAAATTGGACAGATCCCAAGAGGAGTTACGCGTCTGCTGTAGCGTGAGGTGACGTTTTGTGGCTCAGGATGTCGGCTTCAGTCCGCGTTGTTGTTCCTATGACGTCACGGAGTAGCGTTTGCCAGATCGACAGAAATTGAGTCGCCCGGGCTAGCTCAGTGTTCGGTGAGCGCGCTCGCCGGAGGACGGAGGAGTGCCGGGGGACGGCGTGACCTGACCTGACCTGACGCAAGAGCCGGTCACCGTGACCGCTGGTCCCGTCACCAACAAGACGGCATCTTCGCAGTCAAAAAGGGCAAGCAGCGACTGAGTGACGTCCAGTGATCGGACAGTGATCGGATACGATTGGCATGTCCCGTGATCGGACAGCGATTGGATGATCCTCTGTGATCGAACAGGGACTGGAACGTCCAATGATCGGACAGTGATTGGCTACGACTGTAACGCCCAGTGATCGGACAGTGACTGGCTACGGCTGTAACGCCCAGTGATCGGACAGTGACTGGATACGACTGGAACGTCCAGTGGTCGGACAGTGACTGGCTACGACTGTAACGCCCAGTGATCGGACAGTGACTGGCTACGATTGGAACGTCTATTGATCGGACAGTGACTGGGTGACGCTCTGTGATCGAACAATGACCGAGGGACGTGTGAGGTTATGCAGCTGTCCGGAGCTGGGCCTGACCGAACACCCCAAAACGGCCGCCTTTAACGTGCTGCAGATATACCGAGTCGTTGAGCTACACTGCATAATTGTGGTTTAGATCTCTGGGACATTTACGCGTATTTTGGAAAAACTGCCTTAGTTCCGGCCCTGCATATATCAGGGTCATGTGGAGAACGTCTCCGGCCTGGCGTGGCGTTTCTTACAGTTTGGTTGTTGCTGGGATACCGTAGTGCATCTTGGTACCCGTCCCCCGGTATGTTTCGCGAATGTGTGAACTGATAAACGTCATGTCACTGAGCGATTTTGTATTCTTGCCGTAATTGGCATGTCCGGAACACCATTCGGCCGGTTTGTTCGGCAGCTGAGAATTCGGCAGACGAACGAGAAAGTCCTCCGTCCGGGGAGATCTCTTGTAGTCGTCAACGATCATCAGTTTTATGTCATCGAATGCTGAGATTCGCCGAGAAGCCACGCAACGTTTGCGATGAAGTGGAGGGGAAGTGATATTGCTTCTTTGATTGTGTTAAGCGTGAGCAACTTTTCCCAAGGAATTGATTGGAATTACTACATCAATAAAAGAATATATATATATATATATATATATATATATATATATATATATATGCATGTTTATGTGTCCCGTTTATATTACATCAGTTTATCCGTTTCCTTGGAAACAGCTGCGACTCTCCTCAGAACATCGTCTCAGAGTTCGAATAACTGCAGATCGGCAGTAGCCAGCGGCCAGGTCTTGTCCTTATTTCACCAGTCCTACCAAACAGTTCTACAATCATTTTTTCATCAACAATGCGGAATAGATTGCTCTTGTATTTCTGTACGACTGCATTGGTCTTCCTTTACGAAGATATTTCCGTCGTGTTCCGTTTTAGTTTATGGTGTAGGCCTTGAAATCCGCGACGAGAAGCGGGAACCTCATCGCATGAAACCTTTGTCTCTCTTCTGGAAGTTGCAGTCACGAGGTTCTGGCGGCGGCGGCGGCGAATGAGCCCGTGGGTCGAGGCCGTGACTACTGTTTTCCGTCGGCAGGCGCGATGCGATTCGCCTGCGAGCAGTGCGGTCGGACGTACAAGTACAAGGACTCTCTGTACGCGCACAGGAAGATGCATCGCGGACTGACCACGTGCCAGTACTGCCAGAAAAACATGGGCACCGTGGGCGAGCTGAACCGTCACATCCGTCAGAAACACGCCACTCCCGCCCGGCGGGACGTCACGTGGTGACGCCGTGACGGCCTTCGTGACGCGGGCCGCCTCGTGATTGCTAGCACATTGCGCCGCAGCGACCTGGTGGTGCGACGAGCCGCGCGGTTTTGGCCTTCACTGATGTGGCGAGTGGCGCTCCCCGGCGTCCCATCTCTTCAAACTCGGCTGCCTCGCGGAGGGGCCAAAAGTGCTGGCAAGTGCCTTCGAGCCGTAGACTCTTGGCGGTGGTTTCGTCATTTGGATATGGGAAGAAATCCCGTCGCGGGGCCGCTGTCATGTTTCAGAGGAAACATTAATTGCAGAGACTTTCCTGTTCCCCCTTCTCATTATTCGGTGGAAACCATTGTCATGGTCCGTAGACCTCCATAAGTTCGCAAGATGTACGTGTTCCCTTTTGTCTTGCTCCATAATTTCACATACTACGTCATCGAAGGCGTCCGAAGAGCTGGGCTGTGCCTCGCCAGAAGTTGCTGGGCGGTGGCGGCGGTTGTGACGCCGATGACCGAATCATTGCCCCCAAGGCCAGGAGACTGTTCTGATTCCTAACGGTGTATTGCTTGTCGTCTTAGGTCGTGATGTCGTGGGACAGACTGTCCCAAACGTTGTTCCCATGTACAGGTTATGTACGTTATGTACGTTGTTAATGACTCATGTCAACGTCCCGGAGACTATTGTTGGTTTTTCGTATGAGGTCATTTTCTTTAAATAACCAAATGATTTTGTCACGTGGATTGAAATGGGATTTATGATATGGCTACTTTTTATTGAAATAAATTGACGTTCAGCGTAAAAGTGAATTGTCCCTCCAAACATTTTATTGTGCCTTGCACGAGCAGTCGTAATTTCGGCGCTTAAAAGGAATGGCCTTTTGAAAAAAGACGAACTATAGCTGTTTTTCCTATGGCGCACTATACCTGGGAAGAGATCTGTCGGCCCAGATTGAGCTCAGCGTTCCGTCGCTTAACTCAGCTCATGTCAGCGTCAGGCCGGACAATGGGGGCACGCCATCGCCAAGGCGTCTGCAGCAGAAGCCTCGGCAGATGCAGCGGCGATTTGCAGGGCCCACTCGTTAGTCTGTTGACAACAAAACAGGGCGCCCAGTTCGCGTTCCCGGTAGAGGCTCTGACACCAGTCTGCTCTCGACTCAGAGACTCTGGCACCAGTCTGCTGTCGACTCAGAGGCTCTGACACCAGTCTGCTGTCGACTCAAATCCTCTGACGTCAGTCCACCCTGGACTCTGAGGCTCTGACTTCAGTCTACTCTGGATACGGAGACTCTGGCGTCAGTCTGCTCTGGATTCGGAGGCTCTGACGTCAGTCTGCTCTCGACTCCTAAGCTCTGGTGTCAGTCTCCTCTGGACCTAGAGGCTCTGACGTCAGTCTGCTCTGGACTCAGAGATCCTGGCGTCAGTCTGAATTTGACTCGGAGGCTGTTACGTCGTTCGGCTCTCGATTCGGAGGTTGTGACGTCAGCCGTTATTGTTTCGGTGGATGCGCGGCGTGGTAGCCGACAGCCTGCGCAGTCGGCCAGTCGTGGATTATTTTACCCAGAATCCTGACGTATATGTGTTCAGTGGCACCCGTAGAGCGTGTGAAGCCACGGCGCGCGTGTACTCCTCCCCACTGCTCTGTGCCGGAGGTGGCGCTCGCGCCTGATTCAGCCTGCTGAGGTAGTTTGCGATGTTTTGCGCTCTAGCCACGTGCTCAGCAGGGTAACGGTGCGGCCGAACATCAACCACTCCACACCCACACGCGGCTTTGATGACGTGGAGAAAATATTCTGCGACGTCTTACGGTACGTCTCCACGGCGAATCAATTCCGTACAGGTGCATATGAAATCTCTCCCATCCTCAGACTGTGGTCAGCGTCATCGACGTCATTCCGTCTGGGAATGACGTCGTTCAACGTCTGCCAGACTGCGGCTAGCGGCTAGCTAGCTAGCGATCCGCTTGCCTGTCTCTGCGGCAAGGCGCGTTTCCGTGTCGTGACAAAAGCAGGCCAGAGTCCCAGGCAGACAGCCGCGACTTGATCTTCCGAACGCCTGCCTGTGGAACGCTCCCAGCGCCGCTGGGCTCCCGACCTGGACAGTTCTCACCGGGACGCTGCTGCTGTGGATACCTTACGCGCAAACCGTCACGACCTGTTCGCTGGGCCTGAAATTGGCCGCCTCTCGGGCGGTTCGCGCGCAGCTGTCGTGAGCCCAGGTCAGCGTCCGTCCTACCGTCAGCGGCCTTGGCACCCGCTGGGCTCGAACGACGCTCCATGTACGTCAGCTCACGCACTCATTTGTACGGAAACGACCTTCCCGCAGTTCAGCTCATGTCTTACATGCAGTGGCCTTGGAAAGCGTTATCAGGACGCCGGTCGTACACCCCTGTCCTGCCGAAGATGGCGATGACGTCTGTGACGTCTCGGACACCTTCACATCCTGCCGGCTGGACCAGTCGCCGATTAATTTGCGGTGCGCGCAATATGCCGAACAGACGCCGCAAGTGTCTCAGGCCGCCGTGAGTGGCAAAAGCCGTGGTGTCCGTGGGGTCCTCTTCATGTTCACTGTGGTGAAAATATGGAGGCCGGTCTAGCTGGGCGCCACAGCTCATTTCGTGCAGCATGTCATCAATAGTGGGCGTTCGATGTCTTCATCTCGTTGCGGTTGGACTGCAAACGATGGGAGATGCTCGGGGCGTTGGCCCCTGGCGTCATTTATGATGTCTTGCTTGAGCATCCATCAAGCTTCCTTTCCATTGCTGTCTGAAGAGACGCGGGTATCCTCCCCAGAGTTGACCTGTTTACCATTTCTCTCGTATGTAGGTATGTTGGCGTCCTAGGCGTACCTCCACTTATTTCGACCTTCGGATGTCGTCATATCCGATTTGTACGCAAAAATGGCCTCTGCAGAAGTGGTCAGATAGTGGTGTTCGACGCGACTTGTAACTTAAGATATAACCTTACCTTAACCTTAAGGTCCATGAGTGTGTCGTATCCAGGGTTGCACAAATGACAGCTACCTTTGGGATCAGCCGAATGGGCCCATTGGTTGCGGAGACTTGTGGTGGGGAGGTCGGACGCTTCTCTCCAACAAGTGACGGGTGACAAAATACTTAACCAGCTGCTGGGAAAAATACTGTTGGACGCACATGTTTTCCATGAAGGAACCCGCGATACAAACGGATAATTATGGATCGATTTCAGTGATTTGCACCCGAAAAAATTGTCAGATGACACGTAACGTGTGTGCATGATATCGTTCACTGTCAGTCTTGCACGCTATACCTGTACAAAAAAGTATAAAGGCGAAAACACCACTCCTGGAATAGTTATATAGTCAAAAGAGCTTGCAATCCAACATACTGCAAATGCAAATGCGGAAAAAACAAGCAACAGAACTACCTTCTCGTGAATCTACACCGCTTGGTGCCGTATGGTTCGGAAGTTAATTGCTTGCAGAAATTCGGGCTGTTCCGGACTTGCTGGACTACTCATTTGGTGTTGCTTGTTTAACGCTGTTGTTTTTTCTTTGCTTCCTTTGTTATGCATTGTTTTGCCTTCTTTGTTTTGATTTTTGCTTGTTGAAGTAAGACTGTGTGGCCTTTTGTCTTGCTTGTAAATATCGGTTGTATTTTGGGTATTCCGTGTTTTTTCATATTTCATATTTTCATATTCCATTTCGTATGCTCACTAGTGCACCTCCCCTCACATCCTCTGCCGGCCATGCCCCTTCAGACGAGGGCTATTTCTCTTAACAGTTAGTGTGACCCTGACCACAAACGCCCCCCCCCCCCGCCCCCGCTCCCCTCCGGACCGTGGTGCGTGATTAATGGAACAGCCTTTTTAGAGGGAAGTTACGAAGCGAAAATATGATATGGAAGTACCAGATACCATGAACCTCGCATTGCCATGGCCTGAAATTTTCACTCCACACGAATTCCGCCGTGTTTTAAGTGTCTGCATTATTCGTCATGATGCCGCATGCTCTTCAGAGTGCATCTGTAAAGAACAGTCGCTGCGCTGTGCGTCGGACGTACCGCTGACCTTGAGCCAGAACCCATATCTGTGACGGGAAACAGACTCTCAGAGACGCATTGCCATTGAGTACCAACAGGACAATTCAGGACGGTGCGGACTAGTTTTTTTGCGCGCTGCGGACCCGAAGGTCTCGAGTTCGAGCCCCGCCTGATGCCAGGTTCCAGGACGGCTCGCGATAACGGACACCCAACCCACGCCGTGAAGTGCCCGCTGCCGTGAAGAGCTCCGATAAACAACGCAGCGAGCGGATTGTATGTCCTGGAAGGGATGCAGCGCCACTGCGGGCTCCGTCAGTGATGGACCGCACAGTGGCGCCCCCAAGGGAGAATATTACTGAGAATATTACTGTGTTCTGACGGCCATCGGCTAACCCGGAGTCGCCTCGTCCATTCAGCAGCGTTTTTGCTATGGAAATGCCAGGCCGTTCCAAGAGATGGCGTTTGACTACATGCTGTGTAACGCCCCTGTTGCAGACGCTGGACGAAGCGCGTGCTACGTATGCGGCAAGACGTACAGGCACAAAGAATCACTGCAGAGTCACATCAAAAAGCACCAGGGCCTGACCACGTGTGCCATGTGCGGCAAGGTCTGCGGCACGGTCAAGGATCTGCGAAGACATCTGGAGCACGTCCACTGCCTGAGCTGGGAACAAGTCCGGCAGATCGTGCCCACCAAGCCCAGGGATTCGTACCACTTCGCGGCCGGCTTCTGAGGACGGTCCTCCTCCTGGTCCTGACTGTCCTGAGGCGGGCGCCGTGCCGTGTGGGCTCGTGCTGTATCCGTTCAGCTGAGTCTGGAGGAAGTCCAGAGATTGAGTGCCCGTGAAGTGGCGGACTTGCCTGCTGGAATACACGCCCTGCGCTAGCAGAGTGCGGGGAGGGCACTGCAGGCACTGCATTTTTGAGACATGTCCTTTCATGTGTGTGCTGGTGGTTTCTTGTAATGACACGCGAAGAGTCCATCGGACTTGTTTAAGTCCAGACTTAATGCTTCGTGAGTTTTGAAGAGCACGTTGTCAGTCGGGTGGTCTGTAAGCTCCTAACATGGGAATCAAACTCTGATGTATTTAATTTGCTTCGCTTTTTTCGAAGGGGGCAAACATTCCTCATTGGATCACAGCAACACGCCCGTGGTTTCGTGTTCCGAAAAGAGGATCTTGTAGATGACCGCGCCCACGGTTGCTCATGCGCTGCTCTGACCCCGTGTCTCTGTATCTTGAAGGCAGTTGTGTGTCATTCTGTCCGTGTTCGGGCCGTACTACAAGCCGTCTGACGCGTGCCAGCCTCTGTCCCGTGTCACAGGAGCGAGTTATGGTGACACATGCCAGTACCTGAGTTCGGCTTGTACTGCTCCGTTGACTCTCGTTTCTCTCGACATAGGCAGTTGTAAAATAGCAGGAATAGCAAAACATAAAAATACATCCAGCATGTCTTAAAAGCTTGATTTTTTGGTGAGCGAGGCAGCAGGCCAAATCTCACTTGAACAAACAGAAAAAAAAACAAAACGAACGACCGGCCCGTCCTGGCCATAAGGTTTTTCAGGCATTGTCACAACCACTTGTCAGTCAGGCTTGGGGTTATTATCAGAAGGTAGTTGGATTATGATGACCTTGGTTTAATTCGTACTTCTCCGCTTTCTTCGTCGATGCTTGGGAACCGGCAAGCAACTGCAGCGAACAGTACCACAGGCGCGTTGTTTTAATTGAAATCCCTCAGGCTCAAAATGTCAAATAGGGCCAGGTCTAGCGTCCCACCCAGAATAGGTCTACGGGCAGTCGCCTGAGAAAAAAAACAACTGTCATCGTATTTTCCGCTGCCGTGTTTTTTGTGATGGAAAGTGTGAATAATGGAAATTTTTATATCTTTTTTCATGCTGGATTCTTGGTTACCAGATCATAACAAAATTAGGCACCAAGTGTTCTATTACGAGCAATGCTGATTTGTGATCATAGAGATTTTCCGTGCCCGAGTGAGCTTGGAAGAGGCAAGTTCAGTGCCGGAATAGGTGCGCTATAGGCTGATAGCTGCAAATAAGAGCAACCCCTGTTCCAGTTGGGAGCGTTATAACACATCCACAGATCGATGATGGTATCCATTTGCGTTGCGAAATAAAAGAAAGCGCAATAGATACGCTTCGTAGTATTTAGGAATATGTTCATAAATTGGATGCGTGTCGTAGTGGTTCTCGGTCAAGTGCCCCATGAGACCTCACTGGTTTAATTGTTAACCACCTTTAATCGTTGCACATGTTGATCGACGTTAAGAATCCCATTTTGAAGTGTCAGGTCAGGACACTTTAGTTGCAGTGTTGGTACACCTGAATAAGTTCGGTACTATTTTCCGTGTAATGTTAAATTTTGTTTGCGGGGTTGATTTTCTTGTGCTGCATTTGGCAGTGCATCAGTAGAAACTATTATTTATCGACGTGTATCATTACTTTGTCCCCGAGGAATCGCGTATTGAAACGTACCCGTACTACAGCGTTGTCGCTTTCGAGCGGTTCAGAACCGTTGCAGAAAAAGAGAACGCTGGAGAGCGAAGGCGTCGCTGCTGGGATGGTGAAATCTGTAAAAAGCGTTTAGTTCTCAGTGAATATGAATACACTGCTCTTAACCCTACCTTATGTGATGGATAATTTCGTGTGAACTATTATAATAGACCTGCCGATCTGTTGGATGGATATGGACGAAACGGGGCTTAAACGGAAACCTGTTATCTGAATTAACTTTCCATGCAATCAGAAGTAGTGATTCCATGCAAGCAGAAGGGATATTGGCGCATACAGGAGAGCAAAAAGGGATAAGCGGTCGATTTTTGTCATCCATCAACGGTGCTCCAGCTACTCTGCACATCGAGATGAACTTTTTTGTCTTGGTAGAGCCTCGAGATCCATCAGAAAGCCGTTTTGGGGCAGTCGCGGTTTCAGGGTCCCCAACATAACGGGGAGGTATGTACAAACCTTTAGGTTGTATTCCACTCACTTAAGCATCAGCGACTGGCCCAGTTTCAGTGCCCTCATGTAAGAGTATGATAACGATGCACACGCGTGAATGTGCCCATATTTATATTAACGAAAAAACTTTTGCGTACGCATGTCTGCGATAGGTATATTTTGGTCACGTACATTTGTCTGCTGACGCACCAAAACGCCTCGACTGACTTACGAAAGACGAAATGTTTGCGTGTCCCGGAACATTCAGCTTACCCAAAGATAAAATGTAGTTTTGGTCTAAAATCTCCCCGTCGTGTGAAAGATGGTTTTCGCCGCTTTTTCGACGGTCGTATTTATCTTCGCATCTTGCAAGACTTTCCAATGCGGCCATCAGTTCACCAAGAGTAAGATCACGGAGATCCACTGTATGCATGTATTTCCGATTTCCATTGCAAACAAAATAAATAAATGGTCAATAAACCATGTGCAATAAATTATCTGTTTTATGCTAAGTCTGCACCATTTCTGGGCATCAGTAGGGGCTTGTTTGCTGGCGTGCTGTTGACACGTCGAGCTTTCACCCTTGGACCACCTGTCCCTCCCCGGCGGGCTTCTTTTTCAAACGTCTCCTGACACTGAACATGGTCGCCGCCTTCGTCCTGAACGCCCGCCGGTCGCAGCTCAGATCTGCCCCAACAGACTGACAGGCAGTCCTTATCGACGGACTGACTGACTCCTCATAGAGAGACCGACGGACAGACTGTTCCCGGCGACAGACTGGCAGACACTCCCAGCCAACAGGCTGAATGGTCAGGTGAAAAAAGCGAGAGTGTGCTGTTGTGATGGCATCCGTGAGATCTGTTAGGACGGGCGTTTACGTCGTCTAAGAGTTTACGAATGAGATATGGAACAAGTGCATTTTAATCGCCATCAGCAAACCTTTTCCGAACAGACTGGGAAGCTGTGCCAGCTCCTCACCGGGCTCGGAATATAACAGCCTGGAAGACTGTTGTGAGAGGATCTCCAGTGGGCAGTGGGACGTTGAGATACCGCTGCCTTGTTACTTTGGTTATATATCGCCGCTCTGGACTGCCAAGGCCATGTAAATCCGCAATCTGTCGCGCCCGATGTCGCTGAGTACGACGAGATGTTCCCGGACTTGAACCCGGGGCCTTTCAGACATCGGGCCAGCACGATAATCACGATACCACACTGTCCTCGCGCCCGCTGCCACCTGGAAAGTCAGCTGAACTTTGCGCGATTTGAATACGTGAATGTTGAGCAGGAGCAAGAACAGTCGTTACTAGTCATTCGAAAATATTGTCAGTCATCAAGAGATTCCCGATAATTGTACGACTTAATTGTGCTCGATACAGCCCTCGTTTGGAGAACACTTTCAGCGTGCAAAAGCACGGCGCGAATCGCGAGCATATATCGACGACCGTAAGTAGCCAGATTCTAGGGGTATGTTTTGTCCCTTTTTATTTTTCCGGCGTAACTTTCGACCAGTAAAGGCCAGATTCCGTCAGTTTTCCATATCTTTACCGGAACGAAACGGTTTCCTTTCATCAAAAAGTGTTAACAGCGTCGCCATAGGTTAGGTCATATGACGTCATAAGGCGAATTGGACGCGGTTTTCAGGTACCGGTAGAAAACCCGTATCGGCCTTTTCTTTGTGACGTGGCTTGTTAAAGCCTGTAAAGAACGATATAGACGAACTATTAGGTCGGGCAAATCATAAATGACCTCGGGTATGATGAATGACGGCCTTGTGTAGCTTTCCGCTTTACCGATTTGGTCTTGTTTTTAATGTAACAACTAAGGAGTTCCAGATATGGAGAAATAGTACCATTTTTGCATCTTGTGAAATACTTTACCAGTGACATTTACAAGGCTAGATGTCACGTCATGACATTATTCGACCTGATGACCTTTGGTCTTTTTGTCTTGAAAATATTACGGAAAATAGCTATAGGGTGCCATGTGTGTAACACCTCATATGTGTGCATTTAAGTACATGTGTTAAGTACATTGGTGTCAGTGATATGTGTATACGGCCATTCTTACCCTGTTCACGTGGCTCTGAAGCGGTCACCAAATACCAGTCAGTTTCATGGCTTTGGTTCAGCCTGTGATGTCATCATTGACCGTGGAAGTTTACGTATTGGTTGCACCGTGAACATCAGTGTAATGAGTTATCGATTGCTGTTTGAATAACTCAGATAGGACCTTTGGTTCTCGAGAAATAAGTGTGCGGCATTTACGTTATCGGTGGGTAGAAGGTAAAAAGATTCCAATAACTGAAAAACGGGTTGGGGTTACAAGACATTTTGTCAGTCAGGTCTGACGTTAAATTGTATTTGGCTTGGAAATGGAACCACAAACCACTACATCCGTAGATTCCATATTTCTCACAACGTGTGTAGTGAACGCAGATAATGAACACCTCTGCGGGGATTGGCTGTCAGTAGGGACTGTCCGTCCGTCCGTCGGTGGGAACTGTTAGTGGAAATGGCCTGCCAGCGGGGACTGTCTGCCAGTGAGGACTGACCGTCGGTTTGTGGGCTGGGGACTGCCTGTCTGCGGGTGGGGTACCGCCAGTCGGTCTGTGGGCATGGGACCGTCAGTCTGTCAGTCTGGGAGCAGGGGGCGGTCAGTCGGTCTGCAGGTGAGGACCGTCAGTCTGTAGGTGGGGACCGTCAGTCTGTCAGTCTGGGAGCAGGGGACCGTCAGTCTGTCAGTCGGGGACGGGAGAGCTGCGCCCTCCTGACTGGTGTCGCTCCCTGTCGGTGCTGCAGGTGGGTTTCCGTGCGGCATGGCCGGCTGCCGGCGCGTGTTCTGCAGCACCTCGACGCTGTTCCACCACCGCAAGGTGCACGCCGGCCTGACCACGTGCCCGCTCTGCGGCAAGGTGGCCAGCCAGGTGGGCCACCTGAGGAGGCACCTGGTGCTGGTGCACAAGCTGGAGCGGGCCGACATCAGTCGTCTGGTGCCGCCTGTGCGCGGCCGACCGGCCCGGGACGGCGACTGACCGCGCCGCGCCGCCGACACGCCCGCACGGCGCCCGCCGGGGCCGAGCACGCCCTCAGACGCGCCGCCAGCGGCCACGGGCAGGCTCGGAGGACGGCCGACCGTCGGCGGCGTCGGCCGCTGATGCTCGCCCGGAGCGGACGGCTCCGCTGATGTGGAGAAGCGGCGTCTCCGGCGCCGGCGGCGGCGAGGCAGACCTCTTCAGCGCCACGGCGAGCACGTGGCCGGCAGTCTCCAGCCGCTGTCAGCGTACATTCCAGCCGTCGTCGGCCTACGGTGTACACGAACGTCACAGCCGGCGCAAGCAGCGGAAGTTAGAGCGCGTGCGGTTCCTACGACGCAGCCTTCCGGCCCGGAGGGAGGATAAGCTGCGACCGGCCCGATTGCGGTGTGGCGACGTGCCGTGCGACTCTGATGCGGCCTCAGATCAGACGGGCAGCGTGGCCTCTCGCCCGCGTACGTTTCCCGAGCCTTGTCCGGGAGCCGGTTGTGTACAGTTTCTGGCACGTTTAGTTTGTGCGCACCGCGGCGGGACGTTGGAATGCGGCGGCGTTGTGACTCCCCGGGTTTTACCCAGCCTGAGCTCTCGGCACCACGATTTTACCTGACACAGGATATTGGTACCCCGGTTTTACCTGGCCTGCGATCTCGGCACCGTGTTGCCAGTATTTGTTGGGTCTGGCGATTGTTCCTGTTCACAGTTGATGCACCTCTTTGCTGGGTTTCTGCTACCTCTGACCTATGCATTGACGTAGTTTTTTTTTGTCAATTGTGAAGTGGTTTTTTGGCTGATGTCCCATCTTGTATTCACTCTGTACTGCCGACATTGAAAGGCGAACGTGCTGGGCAAGTTGTAGAACCTCCAAATTGTGTCTCGAAAGATGTGATGCTTCCTCAGAAAACCATAAAACAGAAGGTATTTGGTTATTATTCAGTTTTTCGACTGAACACAGTCGTACAGGAGGCGGCAGTTATGATAGCTGATTGCGCGCTTGCTTGCTTGCTTGTTTGTTTGGGTTTTAAAGATTTCTCCCGAACTACTGCGAGAAACGGAGAAACTTGGTTGCAGATTGTGCGTCAGTGAATTATTTATTGATTTTGTTGTGTTATAATGGTATATGGGTTGTTTCCGTTTCGAATAAGGCCAATATTTGCGAATTGTTTGGAAATGCCTGGACGAAACCGACCTATTTTTTTCAATAGTTTTCTGGCCGCAAGTATGAAAAGTTTCTTAAGGAATTAACGCGATCAGCGACAGCATCCGGACAATGCAGATACATGCACCTACTGGACATAAGTGTAGCGTTAATATCAGGTCAGAAATCAACAACGGAGCTGATACATGAAACAATGGTGAAATCACGACTTTCATTAAATGTAACGCATGGTCGTAGTGAATTAAAATCAAGGGACCTTTGCTCCACTTGGGATTTGAAATTGGACGTCTTTTTACGCAGGAAAACAATGGAATAGATGAACATTTCCCAAACTCGAAGTAAAGTTGTCGAAATCTGAAGATTCCTCGGTTTTCAAGGGTTTGTTCTAACTCCCTCCTTGGAAGATTGTCGTTTCGCGTGTGCTAACTCGGAATTAACGCGATCAGCAACAGCATCCGGACAATGCAGATACATGCACCTACTGGACATATATGTAGCGTTAATATCAGGTCAGAAATCAACAACGGAGCTGGTACATGAAACATTGGTGAAATCACGGTCGTGCTAACGAAATGCTCTCGGTCCGTTTAACGCATCTAACAGATGTCTGCTTGCTCACTTGATCTCGTGAGCAACGGCAATATGCCCGGTATTTCTGAAGCATATTTTTTTGCTGCGCACCTACCATATTTGAACTCATTATGTGGCATAGTGCGGGACTGGTAGGTGCTGTTGCGTATTAAGTACCTGTCACGACGTCTGCTTCGTGACATGCATGCCTGAACTAGTAGGTACCCTTGGAGGCCATAAAAAAGACTGATACCGTCGTCGGTAGCACTTATTCAAAACTGTACATGCACTTATCAGCAATCTTTAGTTTTGTTCCGAGGGAAGTGATAATGACTCCATTTGCGTTGCATTATAGAAATAAAAGAACATCTTCGTGGAACAATCGGCGTGTTTTGATAAAGTCCTCAGAAAAGAACATCATCTGTTCTTGTCACTGAAGTCATATGCAAAAGATTGTCATGCGTTACGCTGGCAACCGATTGTTGTTGTTTTCAGGTAGCCTGTCGCGGTAGTTAAAACGCAGAATGTGCGTCAAACTAGCAGTACCTAATAACAATAAACATAACCAATCGCTGTTACACACCCAATACGAGAGAACGTGTTAGTCTATTCGTTTTAAAATCATAAGCCCTGGATCGTCGTTACTCTGCAGACCACGACCACTGTTCTATTTTTTCTTTTTTTTTGATCGATCGAAACGATTTGCCAGGGATCATAGCCGATACTGACCGGAGCATGTTGACGAACTGTTCACCCTCATCTCACCCGATCAAGCAATTCCAGGACGGGCAGATTCGTACGACGAAAATTTGACGTGCCGTGAAATATACGAAACGACCGTGCGTTAGCAGAGGTGAAGCCTCTTTTGGCCAGTTGCCAGCTGACCAGCGGAAGTGTCGAGCGCCGAATGCGACTCGAGCCCGTATTGCCAGGACAGAAAGACCAACGCTGCAACCAAATGAGTTACCCAGCACGGTTTCGGCGGCGTATCGTTAATGCCAACGTGTCTTCCCGATGACCTGAGTTCAGCCTACCTTTGACCTGTCTCCCCTGATGATCTGCGCCCTGATCAGTCTGCCCTGATGGCTTGGGTCCTGACCTGTCGCCTCTGATGACCTGGGCCCTGGCCTGTCTCTACTGATGGCCTGGGTCCTGATCAGTCTGCCCTGATGATCTGGGTCTTGATCAGTCTGCCCTGATGACCTGGGCCTTTACCTATCTCCCCTGATGACCTGGGTCCTGACCAGTCTGCCCTGATGACCTGGGTCCTGATCAGTCTGCCCTGATGACCTGGGTCCTGACCTGTCTCCAGTGATGACCTGGGTCCTGACCTGTCTGCCCTGATGACCTGGGCCCTGATCAGTCTGCCCTGATGACCTGGGTCCTGATCAGTCCGCCCTGATGACCCGGGTCCGGCTGGCCGGCCGCTGACCGGTCTATCCCGTTCCAGGTGGCAGTGAGTTCAGCTGCGCCGTGTGCGGCCAGACGTACCGCACCCAGCACTCGCTGATCCTGCACAGAAAGGTGCACGAGGGCCGCACCGTCTGCCCGTTGTGCGGCAGCGTGGCCAGCAAGGTCACCCACCTGCGCCGGCATCTGCGCTCGGTACACAAACTGATGCCGCTCGAGGTGCGGGACATAGTGCCGGACCAGCGGGCTAGGGACCACCGGTGAACGACCACTGGACCGCCGTTGAGGGACCATGGACCAGTGCTGAGGCACCGGGACTTGTGTTGAAGGGTCGCGGGCCGACGTTTTGGAGCACGGACCGCGTTAGTGCCACCGACCACGGCTGGACCGTGACCAGCGTGGAGGACTGCTCGGGCAGGACCGGGGCCTGCGTCCAGGACCACGGACCACAGCAGGGGACCGGGACCTGCGCACAGGACCACGGGCCACGGCAAGAGGACCGGAACCTGCGTTCAGGGCCACGGACCACACCAGGAAGAACGGGACCTTTACGGAGGGTGACGGAGGCATGAGGAGCAGGGCCTGCGTTCGGGACCACGGACCACGGCAGGAAGACCAGGACATGTACGCATGGCCATGGCAGGGGGGGGGGGGCGTGCGTGCGGGACCGTGTTCCGCTGCGTTGCTGGGGCGGCCAGGGCGGCAGGTGGTCGGAGGTGGTCGGAGATTGTTTGCGTTATGTCACTCGTATGCGCGTGTTTGTGCGTATGTGGGGCGTTTCATTATTTCGATGACTTTCTGCAAGCATGTAAGGATTATTGGAACGATTGTCGCTTTTTCATTTTTAACTTTCTCATGTGTTTTGACTGGGGATCAATAATAGCGTACGGGATGATGCCTGCATTTGTAGTACGTGTGCCTGCACGGGGCGGCGATTGTATACAGTCGTCGGGCAGCTCGGTACTATCGGCCGTCAGCTCATTGCAGTGAGTACCGCGGAACGGTGGGCTTCGTGCAGTTATTTAGCACTACCCCCACACGGGCCGACAGTGTTCAGACGACAGTATGGTACCACTTCACATAGAAATATGCGGGTTACGCTCGTAGGCCGCAATAAAGACGAAATTCATATATGTTAATTTGTTTGTTTTTGAAATGGCGTCTTCCCATTTCTATATACAGAATTACATGTTTTATGCGTTCATTCATGTGTGGGGTGCAATTTTAGGTCAGACCTGGCTGATCAGCTCTTTTTCAGGTCGTTGCTCTTTGCATGCCACTCGAACCGCACTCATGCTTCTCGAAAACTCCTGTATTCAAAGCGTGCCAATTCTGTTTGTCCTTCCGGAAGTGAGCGCAGGCGGCGCGGTGTTGTGGTTGTCGTGATGAACTGGTGTCCAGGAACATCTGGAACCTGGGAACGGCCTGGACTGATGTCCAGGAACATCTCGCCGTCTCCCGCGATAACGGGCGCGAGCGGCTGCGACGGCACACAACGCTGGTAATCGAAAGCGGCGATAAATAACCCAAGCAACCAGACAGCCATGTCCTGGCTAGGGTTGGGCGTTGATGACGGTATTGATTTTACCGGTAAACGATAACATTTTACCCTATTTATCGGTCATCGGTGCATTTATTGATGAACCGTACATTCCACATCACACCCTAATGGTTGGGGATGTGGTGCCAGAATGGGGCACGTGGAGAACTCATGGAAGAATTACATCCTTTTAGTCGCCGTGTTGTTATCCTTGAATCACAGTTCTATGATCCTTAAGCATTGCGAAACCTTGGTCTGCGACGGCAGAACGAATGAAGGAGCTGTTTGCCACAACGTTGCAAACTAAGGCCGTCTAAAGCCACGAGTTTTGCCACTATTTCCCCAACGTTTCTTTTATTAAGAATGCTTCTGTCTTTGACTGACTGCTACTTGTTTTCGCTTTCTCGGAACTTGGCTCGTCTATGTCTGCCTCACCGGTTTGTGCCTTATGTTTGCCCTACAGATGATAACGGATTCTTGCTGTAGTGTTTTTGTACTTGATAATTATCTTGCATGTTAAAAGCAATAAAGTAAACAGTATCGGTCAAATGCACCGATTATCTCAACCCTAACCTTAACCCTGGCTTGTACGGGTTGGCGCATCCCCCCTGAGGTTTTTCTACAAGTTGCCCCAGAAATTGAACAGGAACGTGTGACATGGCGTTGTCTGCCTTGTCTTCAGGGATGTCTTCAGGGATGTTACGTTCCTGTGGATAACTGAAATGAAATGTTTGGACGGTGTTGGTAAGACATTCGTACAGGTTAAAGGATTTAAGGATCGCCTTACTCAACTTCTCAGGAGAAGAATCGGTTGCTCACAAAAATATACTTGAACACGTTTCCAGCATTTTTTCAACAAATGGCTTTTACCAATTTACGTCTAATGCCAGAACCTACAGCATGGCCATCACAGTTGAAAATACCCGTTTAAGACAGGGTTTTTCAACAGTCAGAGTCCCTTTACAGTACAAGAGTGCGCAAACTGCTGAACGCTTTAGTCGTTTTGACCTTCGGATGCTCGGAGGCGCCTGTAACGTGGAATTCTTTGTCAGAAATGATCCCCCTAACTCTTCTGGCAATTTGATGGTGGTGTGTGATATTTAATGGATTCGTTTTCGCTTTTGCCCATTATGCGAGGAATGTGTGTTGTTACAGTCTGTTCAGTCTGAATGTGTTTCCGGTTTAAAGTGTTCTGTGGGAATAGTGTTGAAGTGATCAGTTATTCCAGTTATCACCGGAGTGTGAACCATGGGGACAAGCTGAGCCAGACATTGGCGACCATCCTCCCGTTCCTCCTCAGTAATCATCTCGTCCAAGCAATCGAAAGCTTTTATATGACCGCATTGCTGCATGGGGGCTCAGAAGCCCGCTCTTCCGGTTTCTTGCTTTCCATTTTCATGATTTTTTTTTAAGCTCCTTCACGAAACGTGATCATTTTTCCTGTCTACGTATGATGTCGAAATGTCATAATTTTATTGTGCCCAGGGACGGAGCCAGGCCAAATTTTTGCAAGGTACCTCAGGCCAATTTTGCCACTCTTGAAGGTCAAAGAAAAATGCCTGGCAAAAGTAAGGCCTTTAAGATAGAGCCTAAACCTTATAAGCTTATATATGAGTGTAGATATAAAACTGGTCAACAAAGGTAAAAATAAATTTCTTGATCTGAGGTTACTTTACAAGTTGAGACCAAAGTCAAAAGTGAAAATTTGGCTTCATGTAAATGTTTTTTCTCTGATATTCAAAATAAAAAACCGGAAAATACACGAATCAGTACAGCGTCTCCTGTTGCACGCTTCAGGTCGGTGTCAGGTCACGTCACGGAGCTATGACCTGCAATGTCCGTGCACATACCCGATATCACGACGGTCATAGACAGGACTTTTGGAAATATCGTCAATTCAAATGACTGGAACCAATACACTTTTCAGACGCTAAGGAATCAACTCAGGGCCATTTGATGTGACCGTAGTTATCTGAGGACATTTCAGGTAAAAGGTCGTAAAAGGTAAAAGGTGGTAATATTACGTGAAGAGAATGTGACCATGGCAGTCCCTATTTTCCATGCCGCTGGCGTCACTTGTGTCAACATAATGCACACACTGTATTGCGATGTATGCTAAAGTGTGTAAAAGCTAAAAAAGATAGTAAAGTTGTATGTTAATTCAGTTGAAAAAATGTACCTTCCGTTTTCCAAACTTCCAGAATAACTATGAATTTTGTCAGAATTATTAACCGAAGGGGAAAGTCGCATGGATTAGTCCTCGATTCACGTCAATGGCACCAAAATGGGTCCATAAACATCGGAGATATAACATAAAATACCCCTGTCTGATTTTCTTCCCCCCATATTCACCCCTTGCAGGATTTTCGAAGCTTATTTTGGTAAAAATGTGGTTTAAGTAACGGGGAATCGATTGCCCTCTCTCACAACTGAATTGGACAGGTAGTTCTCGAGACCACGAGTAGGGGGTCGAATGATCTCCCCATGCGAGAATGCGTCCTAGCGTTGTAGGTACGGGAACAAGGTTAAAAACCAAATACGAGCAATCGCAGCAGTGTCGTGGAAAATGCGCCAACGATGCTTTGGGGATATGTTTTTCGGAGTCCTGATTATATTGTGTAATTAGATGTAGATGCAGATTTTGATGGGATTCCAATCATGCAGGGCCATAAACCGGATGTTAAAAAATGGCAGTCTTCCAATAAAGAAGGAATTAATTCAGACGCGACAGGGTTTGAGACCTTTTGAATGACGCAAAGTATGCAAAGACTGCTTGGAGGCCGAAAACACTGATCAGCTTAGGCGGAAGATACGTTCCAAGTTTAAGGAGCTCAAACGGGACGTGACCCAAAATTTGAAGAAAGGGCTAAAGGTGTGTCTGGTCTCTGACGGGGTTTACGAGACACTTCTTTAGCCATAAAATGGCCAGTGGATGAAGACTTGACTCAGTTGGTCTCTTGAAACGTTCTGGCTGTGTTTGCACGGTTGCTCGTTTGTTTGGTTATTCACGCAACGGCCAGCGGAGTTTCCAATAAGCATGTACGTTGAAATATAAAAAAGCCGCGCAATAAATATAGAAATATAGCGGGTACGAAAAACAATGCAGATACAAGCTATTTATATGCTGCAAGGTCATTTTTGACATGAACTCTGTACGCGCTACAATCATCTGCAAAAAGATCCGTTTCCTCGGTACGGTTAGACAAAAATGCGTTCACTGGCCTTAGAAGTCGGCCGAATATGCCTGATAGCACAGTGATCACCAGTGTTCGGAACACGGCAAACACTTTCCGAGTGAAGGTCGTTCGAACAGGCTTATGAAGGGAGAGACAGTTTAGTCAAATTAGTCAAATTTGACAATCTAATTTTGCTCGAAGAACATTTCTCATAAAAAGCAGATCGTGTTACACTTTCCGTGCAGTTAAAGCGGGAATCTGGAAGTGGTCCAAACGAGCGTATGTATAGATATGAAAGGGAGTGCGCATGCCCAGAGGAAGTGTGACTTAGTAGCCAGAGTAGGAATTTGTGCTGTATTCGATCTCCCGGCACCGTGTGGGCACTGGTCACTCCAGTCGACATCACACTAAAATATTATAAAATTAAACGTACGTTGGAGAAATACGCAAAGGCACAGTACTACGATCGAATTTAGAGCCGTTGGAGTCAGTCTGGAATGGGCCAGTGAGCACATCGAGAGATCGGTTGGCTCGGCTGGCAATGTCGCCAGAATGGAGTGCAAACGTAAGCTTTGCGTCAAGCTTACCACCGAAGTCCGAGTTTCTTCAACGTGTTCAAGTTCAGTGATACTGATGAAATATTTTGTCTGGATGGGCGCGCGCCTCAGGGTCATAGCGAACGCTTTCCGTTTAATGGGATAGAGCGTCAATCCCCATCTGATGGAGCAGACCGTTAGATGATCAAGGTCATGCTGCAGCAGCAATCCGTCAGACGACGTTATAATTTTTCGGAAAATTGTAAGGTAATCGGCATACAAAAGGCAGCCAGAATGAATGTAACTGGGTAAATCGTTAATGACCAGTGAGAACAGCATCGAGGCCAGGAGAGATCCATCTGGTCTGGGTAATACGTGTTAGAAAACGCCGATTTTTCTACTTACAGGCCCTTATGTTAACCATGAACCAACGGAGCCAGATCAGCCGTAGGTTTTCCGACGTTGGTGTAAGCCTTCACCTCTGCGAGGAAATTTAAACGCACAGACCATATTTCAGGCAATTCTTTCCTTTCACAGTTCTGATTTTGTTTCAGAGTTGTGTCAGAGGAATCCGTTTACCATCACCGGAGATAGCTATTTTGTATGATGATTTGTCGAGAGGTTTAACCCTATTCCCGGAGGGCTAGACGGTATGGCCGATTCCCGGCAGGGGGGGCGGATTCGGCCCCCCCCCCTGAGATCTCGAGAACTACTTATCCGATTTCATCGCAACAAACGGCAATCGATTTGCCGTGACGTGAACTACATGTTTATAAAAAGAAATTTTCGAAATTTTGAAATTTGTTGATACAGGGAGGCAAAAATGTCAAAATGGGGGGTACTTTTTGACTTCTTATAACTCCGTTGTTTATGGACCGATTTCGATGAAACTGGCATGAATCGAGAGATTATGAATAGGGCTTTTACCATGGGTATGCAAATTTGACATTTTGAGAAAATTCATGGGCGTTCACAGGGTTTCAAAAATAGGGGGATTAGTTTTCTAATAACGGAATGAACAAAAGAGGCAAAAACACATCTTTAGCTTCTGCTAGTCATGTTATGCGAAAGAAGTACAAATCGCATTACAATATTTGTATAATGTTAGCATAGGCGGTGCCAGGGACATAAAAAAGGGGGAACTGTCATGGTCACACGTTCTTCAGATCAACTTGTGACCTTTGACCTTAAATGGCCTCCAGTGACCTTGGGGTCACCTGAAATGATGTCGTATGCATTCAGTATTATCTGTAAACGTTTTTAATCGATTGAATTCACTCTATTCCAAAAAATTCATTTTTTGGCTTTTGCGATATAGGGTACGCGCACTGACATTTTAGGTCATAGCTCCGTGACCCGACCTGATATCAAGCTGAAACTTGCTACACAAGTAGAGGACACCTTTCTACGTCATATATATTCCGGGTTTGGCATTTGAAAAAACGGCGCCGAAATTATTGCGAAAAAACAAATTTTGACTTTTGACCTTCACCTGACCTTGTAAAGTGACCTCAGATAACCAAATTACGTATGCACATTGTCCAACTATTTAGCTATACATTCATATAAAGTTTTAAGTTCTATCTTAAAAACTCTGTTTTTGGCAGACATTTTCCTTTTACCCTCAAGATGGCCAAAAATGACCTGAGGTGCCTCCCAAAAACGTTGCCTGGCTCCGCCCCTGAGCAAAATAGAATTTCGAAATTTTGTCACGGCGCGTAGAAGGAATAGCTAGGAAAAGTAACCAAGTTTCGTGAAGCTGCGTTAAAAAGCCTGGAATTGGCAAGCAAAAAACCCGAGGGGGGGCGGATTCCGCCCCCCCCCCCTGCCGGGAATAGGGTTAACGCACCCTCCGCCCCTCCCGCACACTTGATATCCTGATCTAGATCAGACAATGAAACAAACTTCCTTCTTATACACGTGAGGCCTAGTTCGATATCCTTAGGCCACACAACGGCCTCTCAAGTAACTGAGAAAGAGAGAAAACCACAGCATTTACCGCCGCCTCTCTTGCCAACATTGTCTTCTGTTTTCAGCATCTCGTCGATTGGAGCTGTGTTTTCATGTTTTGCTTTAGAACTGGTCTTTCGAAGACCGACTGCTTTTTACGACTTATGCCACGCAACCTTCTTAGCAGAAAAAATGGTCGGACATCTTGCCAGTCTGCTGAGAAAGATACTGAACTATAGTTCATGGTCTCGAAAATTATCGTTCAGTTCCCTGAAAATGACGTCCTCACTCGATGGCCTGACATGACACAATTGTTTTTTTTTTAAGATGCGGAAAGGTTGCAGCTTCATCTACCGTAAATTTCGGATTTGTGACTTCAACTGTCTGTGGCCGGAAAAACTGGGTGTAATATCCACACCTGTTGGCAGAACTACGTGCATTATTCTTTAAGGTAGTAAGGAGATAAAAAATAGTGGATATTCGCAGGTACTGCACGGATAGAAAAACCCAAGCCATTTGTGCCGTTTATGAAGGATTCTCATAATACCCTACGAAACTTTGGAGTTCGAAAATAACAGCCACCCAGAGACTGGGCCCAGCCCGGGGCGCTACCGATGTTCCTTGGTCTCGAGGTTTCGGAGACGGCCATCTGGCGCCACTCTGTCTCGAGGTTTTAGATACGTACGTCTGCTGACGTATTTGTCTGTGATTTCAGAGGTTGGCAGCTGTTGACGCTGCTCTGTCTCTGGATTTCAGAGGGCGGCGAGTTCCCGTGCCCCGTGTGCGGCCGGCAGTACTCCAACCCGCGCTCGGTCAAGTTCCACATGAAGGTGCACGACGGGCTGACGACGTGCCTGGTGTGCGGCAGGGTCGCCAGCAAGGTGGCCCACCTGCGCAGACACATGGAGTCCGTCCACCGTCTGAGTCAGCAGGAGATCCGGCAGCTGGTGCCGACCAGAACCGGCCTCAGAGGCGCCGACTGACGGCGGACGGGAGCTCAGAGGCGCCGACTCAAGGCGGACAGGGGACTGAGAGCGGACAGGAGACCGACTGACGCAGGCACGATTCATTCACGGTTCATTCACGGCTCCCTGTCCGCCAGTAATCTACCTCCCAGCGGGAGGTAGATTACTGGCGAACAGGGAACCGACCGAGGGCGGACAGGACTTAGACTGAGGGCGAGCAGGAGACAGGCTGGGTGGAGTCACAATACAGGCAGGCCAACAGAAGACAAATTTTGGACAGGAAAGTACGTTTGCGGACAAAAAGAGACCAGATATGAAAGGAGACTACGTCACGACACCCTGTCGGACCTGCCTCATCCACAGGGTACTCAGTTCGGCCTCTGGAAGCTGGTGTACTACGGTAGCTGGGGCCCAGGACTTCATAGCCGCCGTGGACTTTAAAGCTGGGGATGCCAAGAAAGGAGGCGCCGTTGCCAGAAATGGTGTTAATTTAAACTGCGGGCGGATTGGTGGTTTTTCTAAGAGCGATTTGTGTTCATTGCTCGTCAGTTTTTTCACCTACGTGGCCGAGAGGGAATCTTGCGAGGGATTTCGCGTGTTTGCGTGTTTGTCACGTCATGTTGTTTTGTGTGTTTGTGGTAATAAATAGCGTGCTAGTAAGCGAGCAATAAACTTGTACACAAGGGCTACGAATTTGTTTCAGTCAGGGGTTAGAATACAATCAGGGCTTATCAAGATTTTGATCGCAAAATTCGCAATCCTAAGATGCAGTCTGTCTTAGGGATTCGGGCGGAATTAAACCTTTTTTTTAAAAAAGGGACTAGATAACGGACTGGATTGCACTTTTCCTGCGTTTTTTTTTGCAATCCTTGTTCACTGCTGTTTAGGGGTCTCGTTTTTTGGGGGGGGGCACCCAAGGGGGGGGAAACCACCCCCCCCCCCCAAAATATTATTTTCTCAACATATTTAGCCCCCTTTGTTTTGGCCGACGGGAATTTTCGTTTTTACCATTTGTCAAGAAGCTAACGATATAAATATAGGTATATACTGGGGGCGTCGTTTGGTGTATTCTTTGAGGGGGACAGGGCGCCAAGGGCCCGACAACTTAACGTCCCGCTAAATGTGGGTTTTTCCAGCGGGTTTAACCCGCTTTATTTTGACCGGCAGCAAAATTACACACGCACTTATATACGTATATATGTATATATATATGTATATATATATGTATATATATATATACATATATGCACAGTGATCCCTTCGCGGGGTTTTTTGTGTGATGAATCATAACTGCTTTGCCGTTTGCGGGCTGTCGTATTTGCGGTTTTTTGGGGAGAAATTAATACATAGAGTCACATGAGGATTTGTCCTGTATTTTTTTTTGCAGTGGGAGCTGCTTCTAGCAGTCCATAATGCCTTTACTTCGTGTTGCTGGTGAAAAGTTCCTGTTCTACGTGGTTATGTTGTGCAGTTGGTGTAGCCATGTGCTGTGCGGCACAGGAAATATGCACTCCGTGGTATAAACAAATATCGCGCTCCCTCTTCCCAATGAGAGCTTGCCTGTTGGCAGCGTCCCTTTGTATACGCTTAGACGCCTTGTTTCTCCTTATCCTCCTGGCCGGGCAAAGGTCGGACCTCAACATAGACCTGCAATAATTCGCCTGAGGCTGTGACCGGCTCGCGGTGGGTAGGGGTAAGGATGACACAAGGCCAATTTATACGAGCGGTTTTACCTGCCGTAGTGACAGGGCGACCGCGTCCTGCTGGTGGACACCCTGAGGACCCTCAGTCCGATGATGGGGATGTGCAGGTCGAATTTCTGCTGCCATGCACTACCTCCATCATCCGACCTATGGCCAGGGTGTGATCTGGACCTTCAAGGCAACTGTCACCCGCCGATCCCTGCAGCATCTGGTCCAGGCAATGGAGCGCGACTCTACCTTCGACGTCCAGCAGTACCGGCCGGGCAGCAAGAAGGAGACGATAAACGCCAGCTGGAAGAAGATCTTGCCAGAGCGAGTGCACGCTTACAGGGCCGTCTCTCCTGAAGAGGTGAGGAATGCGGCAATGAACAAGGAAACAAAGCACTGGCACTGACCCTGGGCGGCGAGGGATTCGATGACATGGAGACGGAGGTCGAGAAGCTCCTTGCACTGACTTTATCCCTGGGTTTTTTGCCATGCGGCACAGTTCGAGGCGTGGGGTAGAAAAATCAGAATTCGGAAAATAATGACCCTAGACCCCCAACCCCCCACCCCACGTTTGCTGCTGACTAGAGCTTTCGTCTGAGTATTGTTTGATGTGTATACATTGCGTAATTCGGTCGTTCTCTGCCGTTGCGGCGTTCTATGTCGTCGCGTGAATGCCTGCCGGCATTCTTGGATCCTGATGTCAAGGTCAGATTATTGCCTGTCCCTTAAAGAAACCTTCGCTTAGTTGATCTTCGGCACCCCGACTTTTGTATGAACGGGCCACGACGACTGCCAAACGTTGTGAGGGCCAAAACCGGTGCCCCGGATTTTGACCTGAAGTCACTGTCAAACGGTGGCTTTTTTCGCAAACGCCCTTGCGTAAATGGTCTATGGCACGATGGCTTCCATATGAGATGATTACGACGGCTTGCAAAAGCCGAGCTGGGTGAAAAACGGTACCCAAATTTATACCTCAGGCCACGGTCTAACTATGACCCGGAACGACCTAAAACTCTTGCCTTCTTTATCTTTGTCGCCCTGGCTTTCATATGAACTGTTCACGACGGTTATTCAAACTCGTGATGTGGGTGGCAAACGGTGCCTAAGATTGTGATCTGACGTCATGTTCAAACGGTGACCCGATGCGAAATGTGACGCGCAACCAAAGCTTGCACTTGACAAGAGCTTTCGTTTGAGTATTATGTGAAATATGTGCGCTGAGTAGCTTTTGCGTTCTCTGTCGTCGGGGATATCGTCGCAGATGTCGTTGCATGAGCCATCGCTCACTTTATCAGGACATGACACAATTTGAGGGGATGTGTGGTACCTCGGAAGAGTTATTTACTTGTTTAGCTAAGTTGAAGGGCCTAACGCTGCCCCTGTAGTGCCAGTATCTTCTTGTTTGTGAAGTAGACTTCCGGATTTCTTCATTACGTTTGACTGTAGCCATGCCCGAGATCACCAGATGCCAATTTCCATTGCCGTGAAGGCTGCCCAGGACAAATGCCACCACCTCACCTCACTCGCGGCTATGATGACTCGGCTTTCGATCGAGAACAGACGTTTGCAGCTGATGGCTCCACGGTCTTAGTTTCTGGATGACAGAAAATAAGATTTGTGTCTCGTGTCATGCTGTTACTCATTACTTGTGTCAGTGAAATAGGACTTCGACTGTTTTTTAGTCATCGTGTCACCGGCGATATTCACAAGTTCGCCGGTCGGCAACCGAATCTACAGTTCACAATTCAGTCACTAGATGTCAGAGCAAGCTGCATCACGGACTACGGACTACATCAAAATATCGCATCCTCAGTTGGTCTGCCATCAAAGTTTACTGTTTCCACAAGCGTAGATGTTCGTGTTTGAGACGGTGTCTACAGTCAACACAGACGACACAGTGTTAATCTCCGTATTTTATCATGTTTCCCATGTGAACTGAAACATAATAGTTTTTACATCCTTCAGTATCTCTTCACATCTTTTACATCTTTCAGCTAAGACTCTACAAAAACGGACATCAAGCAGGGACGGAGCCAAGGGGGCCATGGGGGCCAATCCCCCACCTGAGACAAGTGGTCAACACTAGATATGTGGCGATTTTGCAGGAATACGTAATAGTTAGTTACTGGGGCTGAGGGGCGCACCAACTACAAGGTCATTCGGCGCCCAAGGGATACGTAATAACGATCATATATATGTTACAATATCAAATATTGTGTTTTCCTTTGTGTTAAATATCAGGTAAATTAGATAAGATTGCTGCTTTTTCCCGCAAATTTTGTCATATACCGGTGGCATATTACACCGGTGTATGACATTTTTTCCTGCCGCCATTTTCAATAGGTGCTTGAACACAATGTGCAATCCATTTCACTCTTATCTGATACCAGTCTACTCTATACCGATCAGCCTAACCTGTCGCAGTCATGGATTACGGGCAGATAAACATGCCTACAGAGACAAAAAGACAGACTCATGGGAAATTAATTTGCAAGATATACACAGACCGGCAATGAGTAAACATCTGGGCAGACATGGGTGTGGTTTTCGGAAAATGATTGTGTGTGCCCAAAACGCATATGGGGACATCCAGACATTGCGTATCAGGGGTAGGAGGGAAAGGGTCGTGACAGGCGTTTATGCCTAAAGTTTAGAGGCATGAGTTTAAAAATGTATTACGGGAGGTAAATTACGGAAGGATGATTTCCCGTAAATCATAGATGGCCTTATGGTGGCAACGTCCTTTTTTCCGTTATCCCAAAAACGCGCTCCGGGGAATATTTACAATTGGTTACGGATTATCATGCGAATGAAAAGTGCATTTTGGTCATCTTAGAGCCATATTTCACGCATTTTAGTTCTTGTATTTCTCGACAGTGATATCGGTAGGCAAAATACAACATACAATGCTACAGAAAGGAGAAAATCGTCGAACGGAAAATGTGTAGATAAACCTTGGACGCACCCGATGCTTACCCAACACTCTGCCGTGCTGTATCAGACGCAGTGACAAACGGCAGCGACGATTGTTTTGACAAAAAACACTAACGTATTTCGACCTATTCACGTCATACATACCTGCGGGGGAGATTCCAGGAACTGCGGCGGTACTTGTCTGAATCCATGATGGCCACTGTCATAATTTTAGTGTTCGTCAACTGCTGTAAGCTTCGACATCGCTGAGGCTAACGATACGCTAACCCGATTCATCGGCGATTTAGTGTTGGGAAGAAAATTGGGTAAATAGATTAAACTTGGGCTGGCAGCCAGCGTATCCACTTACCCCAGTAAAGCATGAGCAAACGAGAGCGAGTTGGCGAGAATGAATGGTATCTACGCTTTGATTCATAAAAATGTCCTCTTCAATCGTACTGGCACAGTAAAAAATCACAATTTGAGTAGATGCACTCCCTGTAGTGGAGAACCTTTCTCCAGGACCCGGCTTGACACAATGTTACTTGGAGGGTGGATAAAGCAACTGCTGGGTGACAATGGAGTAAACGTGTTCCGATTATTGTTTAAAAAAGCTTATTTTAGGTGGTTAACGTCATGGGACTCAGAATATAACCGTGTTTTGATATTTAAACGTAGTTTAAGATGTGGGTACCCAAGTCGTATTATGGGTATCCATTTCCACTTTGTGAGTGCCGGGGCATCCACAAAGTGGAAATGGGAAACCACACCCCTGTGGGCAGATGCCAGGTAGACGTATTGAATAACAGAGTAGGATGGGGCATTTAAATCACTAGTTCGCAGCCGTAACGTTTTATCACTCTATCCTACCAGGAAATAAATGAATGAATAAATAAGGCGAAGAGTGGTGGAAATCTGTCGTATCTCACGCGCCAACACTTATCAGCTCATTAAAAATGATTCAATGATTATTGAACAAGAACTATGTTCCTACTTTCATTTTTGGCATACTTTTGCCTTCTGGTACTTTAAGTGACCACGTCTATAGACAAAGTCGACACGAGCCAGCTTCGACGAACAGAAAACGGGTTTGTCATAAGCCGTAATGATAGCAGTCTTTGAAAGCATATGATGCGAAATTGGCTTCCCAAGTACTTGCTGTTTTTGTTTTATTAACCATTGTGGGGACCACTGAACATGGATATTGCAAAAGATAGCTTATCAAGAACAACTGTAATTCACGAACACGTTTCACTAATGAGACTGTGTCATGTGCTGGTTTTGTGCCATTGATTTTTCAGATAAAGTTAATATTAACCCGCCACCGACTGGGGGTGTCAAATAGGGCACCCTCTCGGTTTTTCGTGAATAACTTCTAGAGCACAGGAGCCAGCCCAAACAAACTTTCAGTACCTGTTTATCAATCAATTTTACATATTCTAACATCAAAACCATTTCCATGCTAGAGCAGGTCATAGGGATATGATGTCATATGAAAACCCTTGCGCGCATGTGTTCGCCTATTTTGGGCGGTGGCGCGAACATGCTTCGTTTTTTTATAATATCCGCGAATATAATGTATGGATTATTTCGATTTACATAGGACACGGTCCCCAAAAGGATATAAAACCGTGACACGTCGACATGATAGGTCATGTTACGTCACATGCCTGATGAAGTTGAACTGATTTGCATTGTAGGTGACAGAGGTGGTTGCCACTGACCTTCCCCATCGTTCAAGCCAGACAAACAAATCTATATGAGCCTCTTAGCAAGGTTCATCAAATGAAAGGTGAGGTCATGTCAGGTCACGCCATAGGTTGATGTCAAAACGAAACAAAACACAACATCGCCTGTTGAAGATCGTTCAGTAGCAGCAGAAAGCAATGATTGCTCCTAGTCGGAAGATGAAAAAACGACTATCGGTTTTGACCTAGCATGACCTTGACCCGATAAGGAGCAAACAGAGCAGATTTTATTATCACGAGATGTTATTTCAATTTTGTGCTTGATGCAATTAAGAATTCTAGTGGGTTATTACAATCCTTGTCAGGATGAATAATACAACTTTATCTCACCTGACCTAGAATGACATTGACTGAACGGAAAGCAGGTAATGCAAAACTGATCACCAGAAGTTTCAATTTTTTCACGTTATACAAGTTTATCTCACCTGACCTAGAATGACATTGACTGAACGGAAAGCAGGTAATGCAAAACTGATCATCAGAAGGTTTCATTTTTTTTTCTTTTTCGCCACATGGATTAAAACGGCTGGAAGCAAGTATCGCCCCTGGACATGTTAAGTAAGACCAATATTTTACCTGACTTAGGCTAACCTTGACCCGACATTTTTTAATATTTTGGCATCCTTCTAATGTTGACGATCGGGACTGTTTCGTTTGGTATCAAGCTAAATGTTCTAAGGCCAGTTTTGCTGATGATATGACGTACGAACTTGTGTCAGTTTTTCCGACACCGTGTTATGCGTTTTACGCGACCTGTGACGTCATCAGTCACGTGACCAGGGCTAACGTTGTATTTCCTGAATCGCAAGACTCAGGGCTATCGATTGGTGATAAGCCGGTTCAGATCCGACGGTAAGATTCTGAGATAACAGGGGGTGTCCTTTTTGACATCCCCCAGGCGGTCGCAGGTACAAAAACACGCCATGCGGTGACGGGTTAATATATTTGAATTGCTTTGCGTAAAACGTTTGCTTAAAACAACAAATATTTCGACATATACCTGATATGCTTTGGTCGATGTTTTGATGAGCAGAACTTACCAGTCAGCTACCAATGCTTAGCGATATGGGTCGAAACATCTGTTTTTTTAAGGAACGTTTTACTCGGGGCATTCCGAAGATAGCAATATAAGACTGCAGTCCACTAACTCAGGTGTACGACCATTTTCCAGGCGAAGCTACTCCTTCTCTGGCGACAAATTGCGTTGCCGGACGAGAACGGAATGGAGCAGCAGTTCAGTTGTTGAAAACGATATAATCCAGTGAGATACATCGGAGATGAAGCACCGTACCACCTTGGAAGTCCATTGGACACAATGCTGCTGGAATTTTAGTCCCCAAATCCAGCACGTCCGGTTTTCATACCGTCCTCGCTTTCTTCTTCCGTCACAACGGCCAACGCTGCTGGCACCATTCAGAGACCTGCCTGTCGAACATTTCGTCAGTTTGAGACCCCCTGACGAATGTTTCATTAGTCCAAGAGCAGCATGCCGAACTTCTCATCCGCCTGCGACCCGCCTACCGAATTCCCCTCCAGCCGTTCTGCGTTTTTTGACTACCGAATCTGGCCTCCGCCTTTGTCGGTCGTTTGAAACGTCTCGTGCGCGCAACGGCCAGCCCTGGTCGCCACGGCCGCGTCCACTCGCCACCCATTATCACAATTATCACGGCGGCGCGCAGGTGCAGGCGCCGCGTGCCGGGCGCGCCTCCAATCGGCCCTGCAGCCGGCCGGTCTGGCCGAACCGCGCGGCCGACGGCCACCTGTCGCCCAGCTTCGCCCGATCGCCGCCAGGGGCGCTGGCCTCGCCGCCCGCGGCCGCCGAGCTGGTTAAGCCAGAGCACTGTGTCGCAAACTTGTGCTTGATTCCGCTCGGGGAAATCGACTCCAGACCTGACGCAAGGTTTCCTGAATCGATTTTTAGTTTGATTCAATGCGGCTTCCAAAAAACGAACTGATTCCGTTTCAGACTCAAAATAAAATGATCCTGTTCTGGAATCGATTCCGCTAAGATCCATTGGATTGGATTAACCCGCGTACTCTCGGTTGTTCGAATCGCTTTTCGCTTAGCCGAGGAGGGGGGCTCCTCGGAAATCTTCCACGATCTCGAGAGCGAAGAGAGCTACGGAGAAGAGAGCTACACCAACCGAAAACTCGTCAAATGTTATGAAGAATGAATGCACCCGGCACGCGAGTAAAGTTACTCCAAGCATACGTTTTGCAGTCACCGTTACGAATCTTTCGTCAGCCGCGGCAACTTTTGTAAAAAAGTGATATAGGTCATCAAGTCATAACAGATCAACTAAGGCCAGATATTAAAACATTCGTATCTTGTGACTGGGCAAAGAAACAAATGTCAAATAAACGCCATTTCATCGCTATAATCGTGCTAATGTGTTCTTGGGTGACATTTAAATGGAGGACAGGTCAGGTCAGGTCAGGACAAGGACAGTAGCAGGAAAAATGTGCCTATCTCGTTCGAAAAATCACGGTTTCATAGATCAAAGCGAAGTCTTGAAACACGTCCGATGTCGTAAAAACAGCCTGAAGCCACTAAAACAAAAACTCCTACGGTCAATGAAGTTATTCAAGGCCATCCTAGGTGAAATAGATAATCGTCTTTGTCTCAGAAACGTCTAAGTAAACATGTGAAACCAACGTTATACGTTGTGTTTACTTCATTTACTTTACAACTTTATTACAGCGTACTACATTTCAAGAGGTTTTACAGCGTCCCAAGTAAGAAGTGGCATTCGAAATCATATCAGGTCATGTCAGATCACATAGGGCCATATCATTTAATAGCCTTCACGAGCATAAACTGAAATGTACACCTATCATGCTTCACCAGAATTAAATGGCAGATGCATCCAATCCCTTCACAAACGGTTTGTTTCATCATTCAAAAACCGTATCAGAGGATTCATATCCCAATTCTTATCCAAAAAGTCTCCTGTACTGGGCACTTTCAGGCAGAAAGATCAAAAACAACATCTCAGTACGGCTGACCTAAGGTCTGGTAAAAGTTTTCGGAAAATTGAGGAGGTACATGTTGTACGGAATGGCGTGGGGACTAGAATAGCATTTAAGTCTGGTAATATCTCTTTTTGGCAATCACTGACATACGCTTAAACTCCCTCGCTATCTCTTGGTTAAAGATCAGGTAGGTCAGTGGCCTGAGAAGATGAGGCTATGAAATTGTGTAACGAGATGTAGTAAATGATGTGCTAACAGCAACGGAAAATTTCACGTTTCTAGCTTTCTTCGTTTTTGCGCTATGTTTAGGCAACCTGAGGGAGTTCTCGAGAACCCCCTACCCCCGGGTGAGCAAAGGTCGAGGCAATGGAATCGATCTCATTTCTGGTTCCGTAGACAACCACGTTGATTCAACCGGTTGTGATTCCGGCCAGTTATCAGTAGAAGCGATTCCGATCCTGATTTGCCGAACGGAGTCGATTCCGGAATCTGTTCCTATTCCGCTGGGATCGTGCACAAGTCTGCTGTGTCATGCGTTGTGCGGGTGATTCAAGCACAGGTGGCGAACCCATTGGAGCGACGAGGGTGCTGCGCCCCAACCTGTGAATACCAGAGTTTGGCATTAACTCTGTGGCGTTGACTACAAAGAAATGACTAAGAAATAGCCTGCGCACCTCAGCCCGAACGGTCTGCCGCCGATGGGTTTCATTGTTTTGTGTTAGCCACGGGGAAACGTTAAAAAAAATCAGATATCTGTAAAAGAGACACGACCCCGATGGAACCGCAGCACTTTCATATATGGTCGTTTTTCTCCTATTTTGATTATAAAGCAATGTTTTAAGTTCCATCCCGAGTGACAGACAACGTCATAGTGTAAAACAAATAATAATCAGTCAAATCTTACATAAATATATAACAACCAAGCTGTGCGCGAAAATTGAAAAGGTAAATGCATTAAAATGTGGAAAAGTGTATCATAGCAAACCTACACAACAAAATATAACTTATTGAAGTTGCAACTTTTTATTGCATTTCGCGACATAGCCGTTCCTTACGTCATCGTTAGTTTTCTACAAGAACAGGTCACATATCTTGGGTTGTCTGCACTGAAACCCCAACTCCACGGTTCGAACGCAGTCGAACTGAACATGAAGCAGGTTGCTATGCCTTAGGCTGCGAGGCAAACACCGTCTTCTGCTTCGTCCCTTGATCTCATCGTAACATTATGGCTTTGAACAGTCATTCTTGTCATTGTGTTTCATTGGTACCACCGTAATCCCACTGATGTGATGGGCAACTGTACTTTCATTCTTTTGATGTGATCAAACCATTGGTGACCTGGAGCGAAACAGTAAAAGAATGTGTTTGGATTTCAACACAATGCTAGTTTAATTCACGTTGATTGGAGAAAAGAGAACAAACAGAGTATTGCAAGAACGCCTAGAGGCTTTAGCCTTTTCCTTGTTAACCATTGCCCTGTTAAGTCAAGTCTCGATGAAAAAAAACATCGGCCCTGGTTCATTTTCCCAAGGAAAAATCCAGGGTCCACTTTCCTGTGGTTTTCAGATGTATCCGACCTTGGATGGCCATTTTTCCCATTTTGTTATCACAGATTTGATCCGAACGGCTGCTGGGGCCAAACGGAACGACAAAAAATGAAGTGGCAGCTGGGGGGAATGCCTTGCCCGTACACGACAGCGTGACGCTGCCGCTGTGAAAGGCCCTCTGCACTGTTGAGTGGCATAACGAATCGCTAAAACTAATAACAAACAACAGCAGGCTGTCACGGGAATCGGGCAAGGAATTAATACTTCAGTCTTTATTGTTCAATATCTTCGCGTGAACTGAATGTGTTATTATAATGTATAATGCACCTCATAGTTGCAGTGTATGACACGGCTGTCTTATGCCTTGACTTGCCGAACGCGTGGGCTCTGCCACGTGGCAGTGTGGGGTCCAGGGAACACATGGCTATGTTTTCAAAACGGCACAACCTTTCTATGGAAAATGGTTTGGTTATTCGTAATCTTATGTGTTATCTACTGTCCGCAATATCGGCAACAAATCCGTACTTCTATACTTGTCTGCATGCTCCGGGTAGATCGCGATGGAGGTCGGCATCGTGAAGATCATGATCAACTGTAGAAGTTTTCCTTATGCTCTGTCAACTTTCGGAAACCCCTTCTCCTCGTTGTCCTCGCCTGCCCCCCTTCCCCCCCCCGGCTGGACGGCTGAGCGGAGTCTGTGGAGGTCAGGCCAGCTGTTCTTCAGACAGCGGCGACTCTGAGAAATCCGCGCAGCTGCTGAATCTCGACAGGCCACTCGACTCCGCCCCGCGGCCAGCTGCAGCCGCCGCCACCGCCGCCGGCGCTCATGACCGCCATGCACGGGAAGGCCCGGCGGCGGCGGCAGGTGGTCCGGTCCGGCCCAGCCCGGCTTGGCCCACAGCCCCACTGGCCAATGGCCCGGCTGTGCAAAATACCTGCAAGGACTGGCGATAGGCAGAACTAACATTTTTATTGTGATAATTATCCTCCCTCTGTATTATGACATTTGCGTCTAGCGTAAATAGCGCGTGCCTTAGCCACAAACCCAACGTTCAAGTCGTACCTGTAGTGGGGTTCAACCCTTTCCGTTCCCTCTATAACTGAGACCGACCTTGCCATCCCAGGCGAGGGTCCGACCCTGTTCAGTGCGTAACTGCTGCTGGCGTCGAGTGGTAATAAAGAGAGTCGCCGCCACAGCCGCGCAGAGTCGGCAAGGCGGAGAACTCCACTGGGGAAGACCTTCCCATGCCAGCCAGACAGACATCATCATGGCAGATAACGTACAAATTTATATGGTCATGATGGTACGTAACTTAATGATGATAATGATGGCAATGATTCAATCATTTTGCTTTCCTTTCCTCTCACCTTTTCTCAGAAGAATCCATCCTCACAAATCGTCCACAGCAGTAGATAGGGAGTTCCGCCGGGACTAATTGCACACCATATTGCGCCGTAAGAACGGACTGCCCTCTTTAGTGCGTCGCGCCAACCGGACCAAGAGTTCTTTATAAAGAAATATGCATACCCAGCCCAGTTACCACCAACTCACCGCCTGGTGAAAGCAAAGAATGGCTTCAGAGCGAAACAGTTTGGGCTCGACATTCAGGTCTAGTAAGCTTTGAAGTGAAATGATGGTCTTAAAAGGCTCACATCGAAGGCGGCACATATGGCAATGATGGACTGCGCACAACGCGAATAGGGACACTTGTGCCGTACCAGCAGGCTGCTGTAATTCCGGGTGGTCGTTTACATGCCTTCTTACTGAAGTGAAAAATGCGGAAAATCCCTGGTAGAAATCTGAAGAGAGTGGATGAGGGCAGCAAAGAGGACTTGGGAGAGAAGTGAGAAAGAGTGAGAGAGAAGGAAAGAAAAATAGTTGAATGGTTGCCATCGTTGTCATTGTCATCATTACGCTACCTACCATCATGACCATATAAATTTGTACGTCATCTGCCATCATGATCATTGAACTAGCACCTTCCGTGAGGATTTAAGGCAAACGCCATGTTTACCAAATGTTAAAGCTATCTTCACAAATAAGCAACAGATAAGTCCGCATTTGGTGGAGCTTTTTGAAAAACATGAAAGTAGCGGAGGGTATCTCAGAAAGAAGCCGGACCTTCTGTAAAATCAGTCGCCGTTAAATACGAAGGTCCTGCGACTTTGTCCGTCATTCCGTGCGGTTATACTTCTGTCGGTGTGTTTCCCTGTCTTTCGGCTGTTTGCCCAGCCGTTGTCTGTCCCTTTTCCCCCTTTCTTTCTGTTTGTCTGTAAGTCTACCGGCTGGTTCATTTTTACTGTCATCTGTCTGCCGCCCTGTCCGTCCTTCAGTCTGTCTGTTTGTCCGTCGTTCCGTTCTGTTTGTTTCCGTCGGTACCTCCGTTGGTTTGTCTGTTCGTCGGCTTGTCTTTATGTCGATTAGTTTGTCCGTGAGTCTATCAGTCTGTCCGTGTGTCGACCAGTCTGTTCGTGTGTCGATCAGTCTGTGCGTGTGTCGATCAGTCTGTCGTGTGTCGATCAGTCTGTCCGTGTGTCGATCAGTCTGTCCATACCTCCGTTAGTCCGTCCATTTGTCCGCCACTCTATCCGGTCGTCTGCCACTCTCTCCGTGTGTCCGCCTGTCCGTTCGTGTCCGTGTCTGTCCGTGTGGATCCGTGTGTCCGTCCGGCAGTCGATTTGCCCGTTAGCCTACGCGTCTGTTTGTCCGTCTGTCCATCTGGCCTGAGTCTGGCCGGGGCCGGGGCGACCCCTCCAGAAGTATCTACTGCCACAGTCTCCACCAAGTCCCGCAGTCTCCGCTGGAATCCTTGGCTCCAGTAACGACTGCGGGCTGAGAACTATTACTCTGACCTGACTCTGACTCTCCTACTCTGACCTGTAGGCCTGTGGCTGGTCGGCGGTCCTCTGAGGACAGTGGGCGGCCGGCGGTCCTCTGCGGACTGTGGGCGGCTGGCGGCCCTCTGAGGACTGTGGGCGGCCGGCGGTCCTCTGAAGACTGTGGGCGGCCGGCGGTCCTCTGAAGACTGTGGGCGGCCGGTTGTCCTCTGAGGACTGTGGGCGGCTGGCGGCCCTCTGAGGACTGTGGGCGGCCGGTGGTCCTGTGAAGACTGTGGGTGGTCGGCGGTCCTCTGAGAACTGTGGGCGGCCGATAGTCCTCTGAGGACCGTGAGCGGCCGGTGGTCCTCTGAGGACTGTGAGCGGCCGGTGGTCCTCTGAGGACTGTGAGCGCCCGGTGGTCCTCTGAGGACTGTGGGCGGCCGATAGTCCTCTGAGGACTGTGAGCGGCCGGTGGTCCTCTGAGGACTGTGAGCGGCCGGTGGTCCTCTGAGGACTGCGAGCGGCCGGTGGTCCTCTGAGGACTGTGAGCGGCCGGTGGTCCTCTGAGGGCTGTGGGCGGCCGGCGGTCCTCCGAGACCCCGTCTGTGGGCGGCGGACGGCTGATCGGCAGATGCTGGTCTGTCTGAGCCGATACCCGGACGCAGCCCAGTCCACAGCTGCCGAATCACATTAACAGCGTCTGGCCGCCTCCTGTTTGAAAATTCACGGCACAACGGCGAGGAGAAGCCCCGTCAGGCTAAATGTGCCAGCTCAAGGTGTCGACTGCGGCAGGTGATGGCGGGAGGTAGGCACGAAATCGGACAGACCACGGGCCTTGGAGCCTTGGGCCTTTGACCGACCACGAAGATTTCGTACCATGGGACGCTCAAGAACAGGCGTGAAACAGTTGCGCAAAACGTGCAGCCATTTCTAAACGTAACCATTTTTTCTGCAAATAAAGTATCTGCCTAAAATGGCTTTTGGGAGTCATGTTTGTCTTTTATGTTTCCAGTAGTGGTTCTACGACCCAGCAAACGCTGCCCTTTCTTCGCGGTAAATTAGGCTGTCCTCTCCCCCATGCTAGCAGTAAAGTGCGAAGAAATAAGTATTTTATAAACCAAAGCACCAGCCAGAAAACTAGGAAATAGGAGACGGGAACAAAATAGGAAACGTCTAGTTTGTGTACTCAGGCTCATAAATCGCAGTCAGATTTGCGCACGATTACCGTTATGTGCATGAGGTGTGGCGGATTGTGGCTTTGTGATTGAGCAATCACGTGACAGGTATGGACTCGGTCGGCCCACCGCACACCTGGCAGGTCTGATTTGCTGCTGATGGTATGTGGCCTTGGAACGTTATCAGTCACGTCAGATGTGTGTGTTACTACCTAGCTGACTTACCTCAACTCCGAACGATTACCTGATGTTAAGCATCCTGTTGCCGAAAACTTTGTCGTAGATGGACTAGGAAGATAAAAACTCGTTCTCCATGGTAAGGTGAGCCGGAGATAAGAAGTTGATCGTGAGCTGTGGCTTTGTAGCTCCGTCTTTCAACTAACGTGCGTTTTAAAGCACCCTCGCAGTCAGCGCTCGCTGATGAAGCTTCGCTGCTATATCTGCCACCATTGCGTCTGAACATGCCCAGTGCTGGGATAGCACAAAGTTTCTCCTGGCAAACGGCCGCAGGTGAAGGGTCACAGGAACAGCAGCTATGCCATCAGTTGGGCACAATACCTTGCCCATTTTTGGCGAAATCCAGCATTACGAATCCAGACGTGGTGTGATAAAACGGAAAATGTCAATGTCTTCGCAAGCTTAAACCCATGGCGCAGCCTCGGCACCGGCGAACTGAGGTCTTCCCACACCCTGGGGCATTTGATATTCGACACTCGAGCAGGAACGTTTCTCTCGTGCGAACACTGCCGACCTTCACACGCTCAAATTAACGGCAGTACCCAACGTTTGCAACCGGCCAGCTCCCCCCATTACCCTCCCCCCCCCACCATTCCCCATGTAATCACGACCGGTAACCACAGCCGGCAGCCAGCGTAAAATTCTGCGGAGCGGAGGTGTCCAGTAAAAAGAGGCGCGCGCGCCAGCGCGGCGGCGCGGCCGACTGACCTAGAGGCCGTGTGGCGGGTATTTACATACGGGCGCCAGGTGGGCGGCCAGATTGTATCGCGGGATGCGGGCGGACGGCCTTCTGGCGCGCTGCGGCAGATGGCCGGCCCACGGCCGACGAGGTCAGGCAGCTGGTGAGACCCGCACCGCCGTCACCGACCACCGGTCCGGCCGCCGCCGACACCGATCGCTGGTCCGGCCACCGCTAACACCGACCACTGGTCCGGCCACCGACAACGCGGACCACTGGTCCGACCACCGATAAAGCCGATCGCTGGCCCGGTCTCCGACAACGTCGACCCCTGGCCCGGCCAGCATTGCCCGCTGCCGGCATGACGACTGCTCCGTCACTGGAAACTGCTCCGTCACTGGGGGACTGTATCATCACTGGGGGCTGCTCCGTCACAGGGATCTGCTCCGTCACTAGGAGCTGCTCCATCACTGGGGGGCTGCTCCGTCACTGGAAACTGTTCCGTCACTGGGGACTGCTCTGCCACTGGAAACTGCTCCGTCACTGGGAGCTGCTCCGTCACTGGGAATTGCTCCGTCACTGGGAGCTGCTCCGTCACTGGGGGACTGCTCCGTCATGTGGAGTTGCTCCGTCACTGGGGGACTGCTCCGTCATGTGGAGTTGCTCCGTCACTGGGGGCTGCTCCGTTTGCCTTAAGTAAAACACTGCGTTTTCTTTTAAATGTTGTTCCGACGCAACTTCAGCTATTTTTGGAATCTAAACAACAGAACATCTCCAGGTTTTTGCACAACGTTGAGGAAATTACTAACTAAAATATTTTTCCGTTCATCACCGTAACGAAACAGTTTCCTGGTTGAATTAGGTTTGCTTTTGATATGATGAATGTTGAATTGGCTGTTAAGTATTTTTGGGATAGGCATGGATAAAGTTACTATACTAAATACATACATCAAACTCTTGTTGCGATGTCTGCGTGACTGGAATCGTGTGAGTGAGGCGTCGCATCTAAGTGTCAAAATACATGATTATTTTTCTTCGGAAATAGCTCCACTCACGCTAGCTCAAGGAATGTTTAATGCCTGATCATTTTTTTTTAGAAACTCGGACGGCGCGAGCAAACTATCGTTACAAGGACCGAACGCAGTCCTACGGGCGCTGACAAATGTTTATTTTTTAAGCGTGCCTGCTTGCTTGTTTACTTGGGTTTGAAAGACTCCCCATCAATTGCTACGAAGCGTGGGGTAAATGCAGTGCCAATATAGATTTGCTTCAATGGATTCCTTGTTCTTTAGGCCACACTACAATAAGGCGTGTTCTGTTGCACTTTTGAATGTGATCAATATTTACAAATCGCTTGACACAGTGATCTGTTAGCAAAAAATGCGAGTTTTTAGGTCTTTGGTGCTGTTATTTTGTAATGTCTGGACGAAATTGATTTGTCAATAAATTTCCGAATGAGAATATAAAGATGTCTGATTCAGAGATAACTCAGACGACAAGCTCTGGAAAATATAGATAGCCGATAGGTGCGGAGAGTAAAAAAAGGTTTCAATGTCAGGTCTAAAACCAACGACGAATCAGGTATATGGTGCACTGATGGAATCACAATGTTCAGAGACCGCAACGCCGGGGTCCGGCGAACGTAGTGTCCTCAACCCATTAAATGTATCCAACTGCTGTCTGGCTGTCATTTGATCCTTCGAACAAGATCAATAAGCGCAACATTTGTCATGCATATTTTGTTTTACACTCATCATATTCAACTCATTGTATGGTATAACTGCAGTCTCACTTGATAATGTCCAGACTCATGGGTTCCGCCACAGGGGGGACGAGGGAATGCGTTCCCTCCAACTATCTGATGGGGGGTATACTCCCCAGTAATTACCGAAGGCAGGCTCCATTATTTTTACCCGAAAAGCCCATGCTGCATTTGCCGGATAATGAAAAAACACGTACTCTATTTGGTGTTTGTCCTTCCTGCTGTTTAATCTGGCAGTTAATGGCAACTATATTGGTATTCAAAAATGATGCAGTACGAGGCACCTGCATACCAGCGCTTGCGCGACGGCTATAGGATGAGAATGGATATAAGAAATGTCTTCAGTAAGAACGCATTCGTACTTTGTGTCTTATCCAACACAAATGAATTAAAATGCTGTAAAATACAGAAGCTCGTGTTCTTATTTTGATTTCGTCTGCTAAAGATGGAACAGGAAGGCAATGACAAAGCCAAGAGGCAGGTTTCGGGGCTGTCTACGAGTTGGCATCACCTCACCATTCAAGAGTTCTCCTTACCGTAGTTCTTGCCAAACTTTCCTATTCTTCCACATGAAAGTTTAGCTGTTGGAAAATTTAAGCGTAGGGACAGGAGTAGGTGTAGTAGTGGGTGTATGATAGGTTAGGTTGGTCAGATAAGGTATTATTAGGTTTGGATATGCATTTATAAGCTGCCACCAGACACCGATTGTACTAATCTGGTTGGCGAGTGGTGGCTTTCTCAGCTGCCGTTGGTAGTGCCACCGTCAGGTGGCGTTTTGCTTTTGTGAGGTGAAGCTAGGCACGTAGTCAGCATTTTCCTCGGGAGGGGGAAGGCAAATGTCAAATTTTGTCATATGCCACTGCCATATGACAAAACGCTTAAAAAAGCAGGAGTTTTTTGTTACTGACTTCATATTTAACACACAGGAGAAACATATGCTTACTTTTGTATCACACATATATATATATATATATATATATATATATATAACCACTTTTCCATATTACTGCGAAATCGCTAACTGCATAGTGCAGACCGCTTGGCTCAGGGGAGCATAGCCCCAATGCCCTCCCCTTGGCTACGTCCCTAGGTGAAGCCAACTAGCGTAATACTGGCTTCGGTGATCTTGTCTCCCAGCAGTTCAAGAATTTTAACATTAACCCAGTATGACGTTGCATAGTGAATGAGTTGAAAATTAGCGTTTTCCTCACCCCCAGACTCCGATCATTGCAGATTTAGATGAGATCTTGTTGGGACAATGGTGGAAATGATCAGCAGTTTGGAGAGGACGTCCGAGATGTGAGGACGGTTCTTGGGATTTTGTAACGAGCTGGAATTAGATGTTCTATCGTTTCTGTTGTGCAGATGACCCAGGGAGAGTGCATGCATGACATCAGCAACTCGTTTAATCTGTCATTTCCGCAATCGGGTAGGGGAGGGCTTAAGGTGTCTGAGTACCCTCCAAATCCATTTATGCTTTGATGTCTCGTCGGGTCAAGCGCTGCTTTAGTCTCACAGATGAGGAGCCGGACAACAGATCCGGTGCGTGGCAGGAACCGGGTTCGAAACCCAGAACGGCCATTTGTGTTTGGCCAGAGACCGAAAGTCAGCCAGGCACGGGCTGGCCGTGTCATAGAGTTGCACGACACGGTAAGGATCGCTTAGTGTCATCTGGTTCGATATCTGATGCAAAATTACTATATATATATATATATATATATATATATATATATATATATATATATATATATATATATATATAGTATATAGTAATTTTGTAATATATTAATATAATATATATATATATATATATATATATATATATATATATATATATATATATATATATATATATATATATATATATAGCTAGTGAGGGTGGGGAGGCACATTTCCTTTCGGTATGTTTTGTTAAAAATGACGGCATATCTGGCACTGACATGCTTCTTCGATAATGATTCAGTTCTCCGAATCAGTCGTTTTCCATCATCGGGAAAACTGTTGAGAATGGTGCCTATATTGCTCGGTAATGTTTCTTTGGTCCTGCGAACATCACCAGACAACAAAGGCACAATCATACGTAACAACAATATACTAAACATTCGTGGTCACGTCGGGTGAAAATCACGTCTCTGCATTTTTGGGCTCAAATAAGTCATTTGATTTCATGAAAAATATCTACAGTCAAGCACAAGGACGTAGCTGTGGGCACCTCTGGTAATGGTGAACGCCGGCATTGCCATTAACCCATACTTTTTATTTACCTTACATTCTAGGTGCCAGAGGCTTGCCGTCGCATAGCCGCAGTGTGCCCCGCACGTCCATCTGGCACCATCCTCTGGCACCTAGAATGTAAGGTAGATAAAAGAGTATCGGGTAATGTCAGTTCCGGCGTTCATCATTATCAGAGGTGCCCACAGGTATGTTCTGTGACTGATCGTAGATATTTTCGTGAAATAAAATGACTTGTTGGAGCCCAAAATTGCGGAGATGTAGTTTTAATCCGACACGACCACTAATGTTTTGTGAATTGTTGTAATGTGTAACTGTGCCTATGTTGTCTGATGTTGGCAGGACTAACGAAACATTACCGAGTAATATAGGCACCATTCTTAACAGCTTTCCGGATGACGGAAAACGATTGATTCGGAGTATTTAATAATTATCCAAGCTGCACGCCAGTGGCGGATATTCTGTCATTTTTAACGAAACACACACACACACACACACACACACACACACATATATATATATATATATATATATATATATATATATATATATATACATATATATGCACATATATATTTACATACATCAGGTCCCGGCCCTCTCCCGCAATGTGTGATTTCGAAGCACAGCGGAAGCAACATTACATCTTTATCGAAATATACGCGCGTTTTGTCCCTGCAGTATTGCAAAAACAGCCTGGTGCCTGTAGAAATACAAATCCGATAAGCTTTGGCCGGAATTCTTTACTTTTCTAGTTTGCTAGATTGGTTTCTGGGGCCACTGACGGATCCAGAGGGGCCATCTCGATCGTGCCCCTCCCCCCTCCCACCCCGATAGGAGGCAAATAGCCATTTGGCCATCCAAACATGGCTTTTATTACGCAACCAGAGTTTGAAGTCGCTGCACACTCCGCACCCACGACCAACGTCTTCCACCCTCCCCTGCCCCCTCCCCTGTTCGCTGTCTCGCTGACCTACCATCCATGTCGGCTAATTTCGGTTTGGCCCCCCTAAGCCGTCACGTCAGCACGATGTCACAGATGGGCTTTCACTGAACTCATTTTCACGTAAAGAGTGCCTAAATGTCTTGCCTACTGAGATGTGAACAGGCCTCGATACGATATTTGATGAAAAAAACTCGAAACACTTTCATGAAGAGCAGACTGGAGCTTTGTAGTCCAACTTCGCTATTGGAATCGAATGCAGTTCTGATTCCGTATACATTTGCGTGATTCGGCTCTGGCTCTGATTCCAGCACTTATCAGTGGGTTCGACTCCGATTCTGATTCTGGCTGAAGCACGAGTCTGACGCTACCGCATGTTAAGTGTCTCTCCCGACGTTTGCTGTTTACCATGCGTGCGTGAACTAGGACGCTTTTGGTAGATAGTATGTAATGAAGTGGGTGAAGTCTGGAACGAATCCAGCGCTGTGCTGTCTACAACTCAGATAAGCATATGGCATTTCACGTTCCCTGATGCATCTCATCTGTAACCTTTGCCACACTTGGTCTCTGTCTTTGAGGTTAGTTTCGACGCTCAGTTTTATCGGAACGGAAAGTATTCGTTGGATAAGTGCGAGCTGACACCCAGAACACTTTCAGCCCGGCCACTGCCGTGATGACGTGAGTTAGAGCACGCTCCAGACGACGCACCTGCCCCCCCCCCCTGCCGCTGTTGGGGGGGACGAAAGCTGGCACCTTGCCGTCCCGCGGCGGCGTCCGGAGGCGCGGCCGTCTGCCGCGGAGTCGGCGGCTGCCGCAGCTGCCGTGACGGCCCCGATGTGGGTCACGCCGCTTCGCGACGTTCCGATCGACGCGATACTGTGCACAGGAGACGAGGAACGGCGCACCGACGCGCTCGGCCGCCCGCCCGGCTGCTGCCGGCCGCGGCCAGCGCTGGCTTCTGCTGCTCATGGTCCGAAGCTGCTGCCAGCCCGGCCGCCGCTCGGCCATGGGGACTACGTTTGTTCACGTGGCTTTTCGGCCGTCTGTCTTCGTGCGGCGTCACGGGCGTCACGGACGTCACGGGCGTCACGGGCGTCACGGGGCCATCGTGTTTATCTCCCCTGAGGGGGACTGGGAGGAGGGACTGTTTCAGCTGCTGTTCTCCTCTGTCTGTCTAGCGTCTGCAATAAACCTGGGAAACGGAAAAGAATTGCAGTTGCGATTCTCGTCATAGCAAACGGGTCATATGTTTTCAAATGAAATCGGTGTGTTAGCCTTAATTGCATATTGCTGGAAGTATATTCGTCATATAATGTACTGTTGTTGGCATTGCTTCAGTTGGCTCTTGCTTTCAGGTTATAAGTGGGAGCGATAGGATGTGCATAATTTTGTTCACAACATGGGCACGTGTCTTGTTCCGTAACGATACATGATCTGACCGGTCTGTGACAACTACAGGCTGTTCACTTTCCCGTCAAAATGGCTTTTGGATTGGTTCATGCCAATACGTTCTTTCTTGTATCCCTGTTGTGCATTAGTTCTTCTTACGCCACCTTAGTTGTAATAAAAACAACAGATTTGGAATCAGTGTTCTAAGCGTCAACTCCATATGGGGGATCGGAGCTAGTTGTCACACTTGGTATAAAATCTAGCAGTATTGTTGCACTTTTTCACTGTTCCTGGTGGGCAGAGAGGGAAATGGGCCCGCGATGGCACTCTCACTCAGTTGCTGATCGATTTAGTTTTTACGGAATATACGTGAGTATAATGAGCTTTACGTTATTTACAAATCATTTTTTGGAATGTACGTTATATAACGTAATATATCTAAGTGAACTGTTTATTAATTAAGCAATATTTTTCGGGCATCGGGACGACCGTCCAAGCCTCAGGGGTCCTTAAAAGTCCCGGGAGTACATCCCGGACCTCCGAACGTCCAGTCAGGCAGTGGAGCGACGTTTGAGGTTTCTGGCGCCCGCGCGGTCTCGAGGAATGCATTTCCAGGTCTGGTGACGCCCCCTCAAGCGTAGAAATGGCCTTTAAAGCCTTGAGGGCATCCTTCCAGGCCTGAGGGGTGCATTTTCAGGTCTAGCGCTCCGTTTCAGGTATTGGGGCGCGCTTCTAGGCAGGCTTGTGATTGATTCCTAATCGAATCGAATCAACATTGAATCGATTCTGACACTTTTGTCGTTGATTAACATCTGAATCGATTCAGTTAATACCTGGACTGAATTACGATCAAAACTGAACAGCATGTCTGTCTAAAGAATCAGCAGTGAATCGATTCACCAAAACGTTAACGGAGCACAATGTCATATTAATCGAGTTATATTTTCACATTTTTGTGGAACTTATATTTCAGTGCGCGATAAACATATTCATCTCCTATATATGTATATACATATATCTACATATATATATATACGTATATATATATATATATATTTATGTGTTTGTGTCGGTGTATGTGTGTGTGTGCCTATGTATATGCAGAATGAAGATGGTAATGGAACCAAACTATTTCGAAAGACAAAAACAGTAATCGACGTTTCGGGAATGGTTTAGGATGATGCTGCTTAGTTTGTTTTTCGATGCACAAAAGTGTAATCACAGCACTTGGAGAACATTACACCTCGACATGAAGACTGCAAACGCGTAGGTTTGATATAATACAATGCTTGACAGATGCAGCTACACACATTCACGCTGCCCCTATATTCACTGATTTAGTCCAGCCCGGTAGACGATCATCAGTGCACGCATGTATCAGGAGCGAATTCGTCGTTCCATGATACCTCAGATCAGCTCTGTGCTCTTGAATGCGCTATTTCAAAGAAATAAACCTTATCACCACCCCACGGGGAATTTCGTATATCATCCTGGGGTCGGTCTCCCCATTTGAGGGTTTCCGGTTTTCTGTTTTACCTTATGGTTAACTGTCAAGCCTGGTTTGGTTACCAAATGCAACCGCCAATGTAGAACCTTAGCTGTCTCCTCAGCCAACTGGGATGTAGAGGTAGCGAGGATTACCGTTTTTCTTCGTCGCGCGCGTGCTGGCCAACGGTAAATTCGCTTGGCTTTCTGTTTCAGACTTATTAAAACCCCAAAGGGAGTGCGAATTTCCGAAAAGCCTCAGCTGTACGAATGAGTTCCTCTGCAAGGTGCTGCGATGAGCAATCCCAAATGAGTGCAAGAAAAACCGAGGCAAAAAAGGTTGAGGGGTGACGCATTTGGATCAAGAAGGTCTACCTCATATTCATTGCTTCAGTCAATGCACGTGAGATGGAAACGTTCGAAAATAATGTTTTCACACCAAAACTGGCCATTATCTTGCCCTGAAGGTCAAGTCTCTTGTTCTGCCGAGTGGATCCCCGAATTCTTTAGATGCGATTCGCTGATGCTCTCTAGACTGCCTGATAAAGGGTCAGCCAGTCGTCTGGCCAGACCGTGAGGTGTGCTCCCGATCCCGGAAAAGAATGGATGCATGGGAACCCCTATTTGTGTATCTTGGAAGCCCCCTCGTGGCACGTGGAACTGGGCTATCCTCCCCAGAGAAGAGCCCAGTTGTGGGCTATCCACTGAGAAGGACAGCCCAGTTAACCCTATTCCCGGCAGGGGGGGCTGAATCCGCCCCCCCTCGGGTTTTTCGCTTGCCAATTCCAGGATTTTTAACGTAGCTTCACAAAGCTTGGTCACTTTTCCTAGCTATTCTTTCTACGTGTCGTGAGAAAATTTCAAAATTTTATTTTGCTCAGGGGCGGAGCCAGGTAACGTTTTTGGGAGGCACCTCATGCCATTTTTGGCCATGTTGAGGGTAAAAGGAAAATGTCTGCCAAAAATAGAGTTTTAAAGATAAAAATTAAAACTTTATATGGATCTATAGCTAAATAGTTGGGCCATGTGCAGGTGTAATTTTGTTTATCTAAGGTCATTTTACAAGGTCAGGTCAAGATCAAAAGTCAAAATGTTTTTCGCAATAATTTTGGCGTTGTTTTTTCAAATGTTAAACCCAGAATATTTATGACGTAGAAAGGTGCCCTCTACTTGTGTAGCAAGTTTCAGCTTGATATCAGGTCGGGTCACGGAGCTATGACCTGAAATGTCGGTGCGCGTACCCTATATCGCAACAGCCATAAAATGAAATTTTTGAAATAGAGTGAATCCAAATGATTTAAAACGTTTACAGACAATATTAAATGCACACGAGATCATTCCAAGTGACCCCAAGGTCACTGGAGGTCATTAAAGGTCAAAGGTAACAAGTTGATCTGAGAAACGTGTGACCATAACAGTTCCCCTTTTTCATGTTCCTGGCACCGCCTATGCTAACATTATACAAACATTGTAATGAGATTTGTACTTGTTTAGTATAACATGACTAGCAGAAGCCAAAAAAGGGTGTTTGCCTTTTTTGTTTATTCATTTCTCAGAAAACTAATCCTCCTATTTCTGAAACCCTGTAAACGCCCATGAATTTTCTCAAAATTTCAGATTTGCGGACCCATGGTAAAAGCCCTATCCATAATCTCTCGATTCATGCCAATTGCATCGAAATCGGTCGATAAACCACGAAGTTATAAGAAGTCCAAAAGTACCCCCCATTTTGACATTTTTGCCCCCCTGTATCCACAAATTTCAAAGTTTTGAAAATTTCTTTTTATAAAAATGTAGTTCACGTCACGGCAAATCGATTGACGCTTGTTGCGATGAAATCGGACAAGTAGTTCTCGAGATCTCAGGGGGGGCCGAATCCGCCCCCCCCCCCGCCGGGAATCGACCATACCGTCTAGCCCTCCGGGAATAGGGTTAAGGGCTAGAAGAGGCTGAGGGGGGCATGAGGGACTTTCAAAGACAGACAAACCCATGCGCCCAATCTCTTTCGGGATCGGCAGCGCACCTCACCGACTGGCCAGACGACTGGCCGAGCCTTTATCAGTCAATATAGGGAGCATCAGTGTATCGCACCTAAAAATCTCGGGGTCTCTCTGGAATAGAAGACTGAGACCTTCGGGGCAAGATAATTGCCAGTTTTTATGAGAAAACATTATTTAAGGACGTTTCCATCTCATTTGTCTTGGCTGCGTTGGGACATGTGCTAGACTCTCTCGATAACAAATGCTTTACCCCTCCCAAAGCGAGAAGGCATCAGTTTTAATCCTTTTTTCTTCAGTGATGGAATGCAAACAGGTTAGCGGTTTGGCTATGGGATCTGCTCTACACGTTGTCCTAGTTTGTATGTGGAGACCTCAGAGAAAGATTTTTTAAGCGAATTTGGGCGAGGACTCGTTATGGCAACGGCATGTTGATGACATAATTGTTCTGACACCGGACAAGACTAGCTTGGAAAGGATACCCAGCAGGATAAATGGAGTTGAGCAATGCAATGCAATTCGCTACAGAGAGAGAAACTGGATGGAAAGCTGCCATTTCTGAAAATTTCTGGAAATAACGACTAGGAGGGGACAAGACAGATCAACGTTTTCAGTTTACAGGAGAGCTACGAAAAGGGACGATATCAATGATTTTTATTCTGCCCACAGTATGAGAGCGAAGACGGAGGTGGCACTAGGCTCTTTCCTCCGCTCATCTAGAATTTGTTCACCACAGTACCTTACAGAGGAACTCATCCGTATAACTGGCGCTTTCCGAAAACTAAAATTCCCTTTGGGAGTTTCATAACACTGAAACACAATGAAAAAGCAATGTACCTCGCTGTTCCTAGATTCCAGTTGGCTGAGGAGATAGCAAAGGCTGCAGGCTGGCGTTTGCATTTGGCAACCATTTCCGACTTGACGAGTTAATAATAAGGCAAAACGGAAAACCCCCAAAAAAACTTACAAATGGGGAGAGCAACCCAAGTGTGGTGTACAAAATTCCCTGTGGGAATTGCGATAAGATTTCATTCGGTCAGACGAGTAGAGAGTTGAAACAGCGCACTCATGAGCACAAAGCTGATTTGAGGCATCATAGAACGAAGAATTATTTCGTGATATATGCGAACACTGATGACCTCCTACGGGACTGAACCAAATCAGCCATTTTACACGGAGGCTTGGATAAAAAAGTAGGAGAACTGTAGAGGCGGCCTGTGTCGTGACAGAGGATAACAGCAACTTGTCGCAAAGGTTCTTCAAACAGTAGAAGTTAGTGGAGCAATCAATGAAAAAAATGGTTTCTAGGTCTGGGATATTAGGTCTGGAAAGGCGGGTTCGGGAGGGATGGGGCGAAGTGAATGTGTTCGAAGCACATTGGAAACAGGGCAGTTCAATGTTCACAAACTGTTTAACCCTATTCCCGGCAGGGGGGGGGGCGGAATCCGCCCCCCTCGGGTTTTTTGCCTGCCGATTCCAGACTTTTTAACGCAGCCTTACGAAACTTAATGACATTTCCTAGCTATTTTTTCTACGTGCCGTGACAAAATTTCAAAATTCTGCTTTGCTCAGGGGCGGAGTCAGGCAACGTTTTTCGGAGGCACCTCATGCCATTTTTGGCCATGTTAAGGGTAAAAGGAAAATGTCTGCCAAAAACAGAGTTTTTAAGACAGAACTTAAAACTTTATATGGATGTATAGCTAAATAGTTGGGCCATGTGCAGATGTAATTTTGTTAACCTGAGCTCATTTTACAAGGTCAGGTTAAGGTTAAAAGTCAAAATTTGTTTTTTCGTAATAATTTCGGCACCGTTTTTTCAAATGCCAAACCCGGAATATATATTACGTAATAGGGTGCCTTCTACTTATGTATCAAGTTTCAGCCTGATATCAGGTCAGGTCACGGAGCTATGACCTAAAATGTCAGTGCGCGTACCCTATATCGCAATAGCCATAAAATGAAGTTTTTGAAATAGAGTGAATTCAAGCAATTGAAAACGTTTAAAGAGAATATTAAATGCATATGAGATCATTCCAAGTGACCCTAAGGTCACTGGAGGTCATTTAAGGTCAAAGGTCACAAGTTGATCTGAGAAACGTGTGACCATGACAGTTCCCCTTTTTCATGTCCCTGGCACCGCCTATGCTAACATTATACAAACATTGTAATGCGATTTGTACTTCTTTAGTATAACATGACTAGCAGAAGCCAAAAAAGGGTGTTTGCCTCTTTTGTTCATCCAGTTGTTAGAAAAGTAATCCTTCTATTTTTGAAACCCTGTGAACGCCCATGAATTTTCTCAAAATTTTAGATTTGTGGACCCATGGTAAAAGCCCTATTCATAATCTCTCCATTCATGCCAGTTTCATCGAAATCGGTCCATAAACAACGGAGTTATACGAAGTCCAAAAGTACCCCTCATTTTCACATTTTTGCTCCCATGTATCCACAAATTTCAAAATTTTGAAAATTTATTTCTATAAAAGTGTAGTTCACGTCACGGCAAATCGATTGCCGTTTGTTGCGATGAAATCGAACAAGTAGTTCTCGAGATCTTAGGGGGGGCCGAATCCGCCCCCCTGCCGGGAATCGGCCATACCGTCTAGCCCTCCGGGAATAGGGTTAACGAAGTAAGCGGCAAGCCCTAGTCTGAAATCAGTCTAAACTTTCGTGGATGAAATCGCAAATGAGTTTGTTATTTGGACAGCAATGAGCTGGCCGTTCCCCCCCCCCCACACACACATTTTTGAAACGCCCCTGCCACTAGCGGAACTTTGTATCTCTTTAGGGGGCTGCAGACCCCCAATCTTTAAAAAATCCCCTCGGTGCTTAAAAAAATAGCTCCCCAATGTATTTTCATGTAATTTATTAACTAAAGCATGTTTTCTTTGTACAAAGAAATTGAAATATTACCTTAAGGAACAGAAAGTATCACTGAAATGTATTATGTATCTTCCAGGGCACCATGCACTGACTCGTATATTTATCCTACTGCGTTACAAATGCACGGTATGTCTTCCTATCTACTACATTAAGCATGCATTATATTATATGCGTAGCACCCTTTTACAGTTGGAATGGTTTCTGACATTGAAACTGCTATTTCGGATTTCACATGACATATACAAACATAAATGAAAGTGGAAAACCACAGAAAAGGCTGGCATAACTGCATGGTAGAACAGGATTTTGCAGGGCCTGCGTTACTGGTGTCTTCGCCCATGGATGTTAATCCATGACAATTTTTACTGCATTCCATTACAACAACCTAAATATCTAATGTTATTGCCATCTCACCCAGAGTGCCAGATGTAAACCCATGCAACATGACAACTACAGAGTTTGTGCTTCAGCTATAGTCAGGCATGGATTTTAAGCTGGTGGGACCAGAGCTGTTTTGAAGACATTGATGCAAAACATTAAAAGGATAACATGACATTTCTCACAAGTTGGTAGGTGTAGTGTCGTGCACGTGCCAGCCTCGTAGTAGGAATCGTCACAGAGACAACATGTAGGAAACTTTAGCCTTTATTAAACGGCTAAGGTCACGCCATAACCACGCTACAGCTACCCGAACCTCACCAGCTCCAGTCCAAGGTTGCCCGAATCCGGCGTGCCGTGACTCGTGAGGGCAACTGGCGTCACTGAATTACTGCAAGGAATCCCGACACAACATTTCCCCCTCTGAAGAAAAGAGCCGCAGGTCAGCTTACGTAAGTTACGGCTATCTACCAGCTCAACCTGAGGAGGTGTAGGTCGATCATTCCAAAGAACAGAACAGGCTCGGAAAAGCAGCGTCACCCTACACAGTAGTCACAACAGTTCAGTACACACGACACGCTTCCTGTCCTTACGTTACGTAGTCGCGATAGGACGCTGGGGGACGACGCTCAGCGGCAGACCGCAACTGGCTACGCGGCGGGGTACCACCCATCCGCGGAGCGATCCCACCCGCTTGCGGCGGCTCCTGCGGACGCGGCCGCAGCGGCTCCAGCGGCGGCTCCTGCAGCGGTCGCTGCGCCGGCTGGCCAGGTCCCAGCTCCTCCTCTGCTGCAGGTAGGGCCGAATCTGGCGGCGCAGACGACACGCTGAGACGGGAAGCGTTCCAGGTTTTACCATACGATAGCAGGAACGTCCATTTTCCTCCTGCGACTCATCACCCGTAGCGGGCCATGCCAACTTCCCCCGCGGCGAACACGGACGTAGTCACCGACTGCTACACGAGCTGGCCGGGCCCGACGTCTAGTATCAGCGTACTCCTTCATACGTTCTTGCGCGCTCTGAACCTTGCTGCGCAGTTCGTCGTCCTTCGACTGCGCCGGCGGCAGGATGGTCAGCTTTGTCGTCATCAGCCGTCCATGATGTAGCTGGGACGGCGACGCTCTGGTAGCCGCATGGGGTGTTGCTCTGTAGTGCAGCAGGAACTCCGTCACTGCTTCTTTCCATGGCTTGGCTTCCAGCTTTACTGAACGGAGGGCGTTCTTGAGCACCTGGTCGAATCTTTCCACCTCGCCGTTTGCGTGGGGGTGGTAGTTCGAGGTCCGTAGATGTTTGATGCTTCGTTCTTTCAGGCACATTTCGAATTCCCGTGACACGAACTTGAGGCCATTGTCTGTCACGAGCTCTCGCACATAACCTTCACGGAAGAACACCGTGTTCAGGAACGATATGACACCGGCAGAGGTGATATCTTCTGAAAACCCCACCTCGGGCCACTTGCTGTAGTAGTCCTGCAGTACTTACCGCGTACCGACACTGGTGCGGGCCTGGCAGTGGACCCACGATGTCGAGGCCGGCTTTACACCACGGGCCTGGCGGGAACTCGACCGGTTGGAGCGGGGTTGGAGCGAACTTGTGGGACTTCTCGTTGTCCTGGCAGACACGTCACTGGCGCACTGCTGCCTCCACCTGCGCGTCCAGTTCGGGCCACCAGTAGGACTGACGGATGAGCTGTTTCGTGCGCACCATCCCTTGATGCTCTTCGTGCGCGAGCTCCACGATCCGTCGCCGTAGCGCTTGTGATCTTGTGATCTTGTGAGCTTGTGATCAGTCGCTCTTCTCTGAAGACCAGCCCATTCATCACGCACAGCTGGTACCTGGCTGCGTTGTACGGACGCAGCTCGGCAGGCAACTGGTTCACCCGCGGCCAACCCTTCTGCAGCAGCTCTTTTAGCATGTTGAACGTTTCGTCTTTACTACACTCGTCCTTCAGCGTTTCTTCAGTGATAGCCGGCAGTCCCACGGCAGCTACTACGAAGTCGTCTTCGTTTTCTGAGCTGTCTCGGCTCTGCGTCTGGTTCAGACGGCTCAGGCAGTCGCTGATAACGTTGCTGGAACCCTTTATGTACACGACGTCGAACTGATACACGATCCGTCTCGCAGCACACCTGGCGATGCGCATGCCAGCACGGCCGTGCGCCTGCGGAGACAGCAATGTCTCGAGCGCTTGGTGGTCGGTTCTCAACTTGAAGCGATGCCCCCACAGGAAGGTCCTCCACTTCTCGACTGCCCACAGGCAGGCCAATGCCTCCCGTTCCGTCGTGGCGTAGTTCCTCTCGGCATTTGAGAGACTCCGTGATGCGAACGCCACTACTCTCTCTTGGCTCCCATGCAGTTGCGATAGGGTAGCACCCAGGCCAACCCCGGACGCATCTGCCGTTACCAGAATCGGCAGGTTAGGGTCGAACGGGGCCAGCGGGTCGCTTTGTACGATGCGGTCCGTCACCTCGGTGAACGCTTTGCTGGCGTCTTCTGTCCACTTGGAGGGCTGGCGGCCGCGTAGGAGTAGCCGCAGTGGCTCGACCACCGTTGCGAAGTCTTTCACGAATTTGGCGTAGTAGCCAACGACGCCGAGGAACGATTGCAGCTGCTCTCGGCTGGTAGGAGGAACAGCTTCGGAGACCGCCTTGATGCGATCTGGGTCAACTTGCATGCCGTCCTTGCTGACGATGAGTCCTAGGTAGGACTCTGAAGTCTGACGCAGCTTGCACTTGTCCAAGTTCAGCTGGATATTGTACGTCTTCAGGCGCTTCATCACTGCTTCCAGGGCCTTTTCGTGCTCCTCTTTCGTAGCTCCGAAAATGATCAGGTCAGGTGAGAAATAGAACTGAGCAACTGAGAAATAGGACATAGAACTGAGCAAAGGTACTTTTGTTTCCCACTTTCAGGTACATTTCGAATAGATTGAGTTTTTGGTATGAGGTCAAGTTCTCGAGAACACCTATCTTACCTTATTTTGGCATGGAATTCGTAAGCCGTCTCATCATATTCAGTGCCAGGAGCTGAACTTGGTATCTCTTTGCGGAGGTCGTGGCCCCCATGTTGATTTGTCCCGATGTTGTCTGCCTATAATAGGAAGAGAAATTTACAGTAATTACAAAAATAATGGCCAATAGATAATAGACAGGAAAAGAGTATGAACTGAAGTGCAAAATGACCCAAAAATATATACCTACATACACACACATTCATATATATATATATATATATATATATATATATATATATATATATATATATATATATATATAGTATATATGTAGATATACATATATATAAACATATATATATATATATATATATATATATATATATATATATATATATATATAAAACTATATAAGAACCTATAAGAACCTATAAAACAAACCAGGAACCTAACCTCCCCATAAATGTGGTTTTCCCAACGGATTTAGCCCACTTTATTTTGACCCTTAGCGATTTTTATTGTTTTTCTATTTTTCACCATTCATTATATATATATATATATATATATATATATATATATATATATATATATATATATATATATATATATATATATATATTTAATGAATGGTGAAAAATAGAAAAACAATAAAAATCGCTAAGGGTCAAAATAAAGTGGGCTAAATCCGTTTGGAAAACCACATTTATGGGGAGGTTAGGTTCCTGGTTTGTTTTATAGGTTCCTGCCAATGTTTCGGTGCTTGTGCCGCTAAATATGCATCATTTAGCTCGTTTGAACCCACGCCGGACAGTGTCGCCATCTATTCTGACTACTGCTTCAAGCTCGGCGGCGCAGTCTACCCATGAACTTGCAGGCGGCTGCTCTCCCCGCCTTCGACGCAGCAGCAAATTTGGGCATCGACGAGTTACATGTAACATTGACACAGGACAAGCGCATAAACATGTAAAATAAGTAAAGCTTTAAAATTTCAGGGCAAAGATGGATTCTTTTGAAGCCGTTCTATCGTTGGAACATTCCACGGTTCAAGCTATAAAATGAGGAAACGTGTGTGGAGCACATGGCCGCCTGGCGATACCCGGTTTTACGCTCGTGCGTTGTGCAGCTGGCCATCGGGAGAGCAGAACATCCCAACAACACCTAACTGGAGCCAAGGGGCCTGACTGTCGGAAGAACCTCGGTGAAAGGTGATGAAATACAGGATGCACTCGGCAGACTTCTAATTTTTGCTGCCTTTTCTCTCTAATTTTTCTGAGCTCTCCACTAGGGCTGACTGCTCAGCTTTCTAAGTCCATCTTATAAATCCTGACTCAAGGGCTTAGAAATCAGACATACGATGCGAGTCTACGGGGATTGTAAATCAAGCTTGATCCATCGCAACGGACATAAACCCAGTTTTCGAATCTGTTATAAAGTCTGGGATCCTTTGTGGTAACTAGAGCACAGACTTGTTGTTCCAGAGCAAGGAAGACAGCTGTCAACCTAAGGCTGCCTTTGAACTAGTCTGTTTCGGAATTTCGCTGATGATATCACCTAAGTTGAAGCCAAACGCAAATGGCCGGTGGTTCAACCATCTTCACGTGTGCGTGTAGTTCTGTCAAGGAGAATGTGCTCTTCGTGATTTGTAATGGCAGTTTATTTAGGTGCTTAGCTGTAGTTGTAGTACGCACACACACACACACACACACACACACATATATATATATATATATATATATATATATATATATATACGTAGCTTAGTTGTAGTGCTTGGTAATTGGTTGCTACTAAGTTTACTCTCCGAACAAAAACTCCCGGCACCGCCTGGAGTGTTTTTGTATTCCCGGCCGCCTGGTAGTGTCAAAAAGGACACCTCTCTGGATTTAATCGTCAGATCTGAACCGTTCTACCACCAGTCGATAACCCTAAGTTTTGCAATTCAGAAAATACTATCTAAGCCCTGGTCACCTGGCTGATGACGTCACAGATCACGTGAAACTCCTAACGCCACGTCGGAAAAATCTGGCACCGGATCGTACAACATATCATCGGCAATTCTGGTCTTGGGGCTGGATATCTGGGTGACTGGGTATCAAACGAAAGGTCACGACCTTCTACATCAGAAGCATGCTACAACGTGCAAGAAGCATGCCAAAGATCAGGACTTACTCGCAGTCCTTTTGATCTACGTGGCAAAAAGGGCAGAAGTAAAATCTTCTGATGATCAGTTTTGCATTACCTGCTTTTCATCCAGTCAGTGCCAGTCTGGGTCAGATCAAATAAGGTTGCATTACTCTTCCCGACAAAGAGTGGTAATTGCTCTCTGCGATTCTTAACTGCGTCAAGTACGGAATTGAGCCGGCATCTCGCAATAGTTAGATCTGCTCTGCCTGTTCTTTATCGGGTCAAGGTCAAGCCAGGCCAGGATAGACAGTCATTTTTTAACTAGGAACAATAATTGCTTTTGGCTGATACCGAACGATCTTCCATAGACAATGTTGCATTTCATTTCGTTTTGACATCTACCTATGGCGTCATTATGATGATACCTATGATCTGCTTACCTGGTCTGAACGATGGGGAGGTCCGCGGCAGCCATTTCCACTGCGCACAGTGCAAGTCAGCCCAATCGTCATTATGCATGTAACCTAGCATGACCTCTAATGTTGACTTGTCATGTTTGCACATCATGTTGGAGGACGGTGTGTTACGTAAATCCAAATAATCCATGCGTTACATTCGCGAATATGATCCCAAAAACGAAGCATGTTCGCGCCACCGCCCGAAGAAACGAAAACACGCACGTAAGGGTTTACTTATGACATCACATCTCCATGACATGGCATAACATGGGAATGGTTTTGGTATTAAAATATTTAGAATTCACTGATGAAAAGATACTGAAAGTTTGGTTGGGCTGGCTCTAATGATCCAGAAGTTATTCACGGAAAAACGAGGCGGTGCCCTATTTGACACCCTCAGGCAGCGCCGAATTGAGTAAAAGGGTCAGGTTATGTTATGAAAAATGCATCCATTTCAGTATAAATTGGCATGCCTTCGTCACTGTGGTCATTCACTGACCCCATTAACGAAAGCATGCCAGTTTTTGTTGCGAGATTTTAAAACACAAAGCGACCGTTTCACATATGCATGCTGGCAAAAAAATTATCAAAGATGATCTATGTTAGCATGTACCTGGTAACTTCTCAGTATGCCGTCTGCTAAGATGACGTACGCGGTGCTTAGTTTACGCTTGACGTTTGTCCAGAGGTCAGTTCAGCTGAGCTCGTCTGCGGGCTGGCTCAGCTGACGTTCGTCTGGAGGTAAGCACGGCCCGGCTCAGCCGATTGGCCGGGCCGTCTGTCGGCCGATCGCCTCAGGCCATCCTGGCGCTGCCGGCGGCGGCTGACTCCGCTCCGGGGAGGTGCGGTCACCGGCGCAGTGACGTCACCACGGCCAGCGGTCCGGCGCCGTCATGACGTCACGAGAGCGCAGCGTCCCGGCGCCGGGGAGAAGGATCTCCATCGGCGGGGCTGGTGGGTTTCCGTTGAAAACGTCAAGCACCATGAATCATCGTGTAACGGCCAGACACGGTACACATTCGTTTCTGTGTGTCAATAGGTTTAAAACATCATTGTTTGTCTTGTTGACAATAACTTTGTACTTGCATATGTTGGTTATGACATAGCGCTCCGTTATTCATCACTAAGATGAAATGCGCAGATTTGCTCCAGTTTATTCAGTTTAACGTCTTTTTTGAGTGTTTATTTCCTCAGTGCGATACTGATATACAAACACATATGACATGATGTGGTATGGAAGTATATATAAGAACACGGAGGTGCTTATGACAAGAGAACCGGGGCAGCCTCAGGCCGTCGCCATGGCTGGTAAGAGAATTGTTTGCCGAGTCTCAGCCCATGTAATAATTTATGAAATGACTTGATCATAATACTGTCGAAACATTTATTATCCCGTAAATAACTTCTGCTACGAAACATTTGCATCGAGTCGGCCTACCGCCTGAGGGAGAGGCACGGGTCCACGGATCACCTTTTGGTGCTCCTTGACTAGAAAACCGGATTCGATTTACGATCTATGTTAAAAAGTCGAACATGTTGTCAGAGCAGTGACATATGTCAAGACCTCGCCAGGGCCCAAAAGCTTGAGCGTGGATGTCGAGCTTGAAACGTTTCTCCCAATGCGCCGTCCACAATGCATTGGAGGTGGCATGATCCCGTCCCATTTGTGGCAAGGCCCTGGCGCCCTTGGGTGCATGGCTGAGGACACGAGACGGTTAGCTCCGTGTCATGCGCCGGTCGGAGCACTGCTCTGCTGTTGTGCAGCTCTCAAGAGAAGTGGCAGCCTGGATCGACGGAGGCCCGCCACCTCTACCCAGTGTGTCCTGTCCGGCACGAGAAGCGCACAACGCAGCATATGAAACAGTCGCCGTTTAAAACGCCATTAAAGCGCCAGAAGCAGCGTCCATTACAAAATGATTTGGCGTCCAAAGACGACAGCGACGCGGACGGACGACACCAGGGGCGGGTTCCGCCGACTTTACCGTCATGGCATCGCGACATCGTGACGTCACACCACGGCGTCACGCCGGCCGGCAGATGCGCGCCGCCGGCCGTAACCACGGCAACGGCCATCAGCCAGCCGGCGGCCAATCGGGACGCCTCCCGCCGGCGCGCCTGGCCCAGTTTCGCGCGTCACGAGGCGGACACCTGTTGCGGCGCGCCGGCGAGCACGGCAGATGGCGGGAGTCCGGTGAACGGGACCCGGCGAGCGCGCTGCCGGCCGGCCGCCGCGCGGTGCAGCAGCGCTGCCAGGCGGCGCACGGCCGGCTGGCTCCCGACAAAACGGGCCACGGCGATCACGGCGGTCATTGGCGGTCAGTGGCGATCATTCGCGGTCACCAGCGCCGAACGGCCCCTCGGGCACGATCGTCTTAACGCTGCAGAATACTGCACTGTTTCGTCCCTGACGATCTCTGGCGCCGGAGATAAGTTTGGAGAAATAACTCGGAACTTGGAGCAGGAAGCCTGGAACTCGATCATACCTGAGGCTGGGTCATCACACACCATCTCCGGCGCCTTATTGCGGGACTTCAGGCCTCCCACGTCCCGTCACGCTCCCGCCTCATCCCATCGTGCCTGATCTGCCGGACTGTGTTGCGGGTCAGCGACTGCTGACTGTCAGAGAGGTCTCTGGCACGGCGGCCGTCAGCGCGGTCCAGATGACCTCTGACATCTGTCGGCGAGCAGAGGATTCTGAAAGCTCAGCTGCTGCTCCACCGGTACATGCCTCGCAACGGCAAACAAGACTGCTTCACATGTGCTTGGCGTCACATGCTGTTGCGTCTCTCTGTCTGACTGGTCCTTCAGAAGCTTTCCTGCTGCTGCATTCTTGATTTTTATGGACTAGATACGTTGCGAGAGATGTGTAGCGTGCTAACCAAGCACGCTGCAAGCAAGGATGTAGCCGGAATTTCTGTGACTAAGGGGCTAGAACAAACGTAATCTGGTTCAAAATAGAAAAAAACTCGAATTTTGGCCACTTCGTTTCCGAGTTCCCGAATTTTTATTCTTTTTCGTTTGTGATGCACAGAGAAACGTTAAAATTTTAACTCCCTGGCTATCTCCGCCATGGACCCTTGGCCCCCTTGGCTACGCCACCAACTTCAACGGTGCATGATATGGATAGTGCTGACTGATGTGAAAACATTACCATTCTGCACGAGCACCAGGATAATTTCAGTTCCAACCGTAGCCAACGGAAATATATCCGTATTTCATATTTTCTTGGCCAGAAATCTCGGGCCATGGAATGTGATCACGCTGATTTTCATGGTCAGACAAGTTTTACCAGCCCAAAACAGCCTCCAGCGCTGTCGGCGCCCTCTGAGCTCTCTCAATATCCCCTGAGCCCTCTTGGCGTCCTCTGAGCTTTCTCAATGTCTCCTGAGGCCTCTCGGCTCCTTCTGAGCTTTGTTGGCGTCCTGTGGGTTCTCCCCGCCTTCCACGGTCAGTCGGGGAGCTTCCAGAACACAGCCCGAGAGTTTACCCCGGCTTCTGGGGAGGTGACATCAGCCCACCAGGAATTCACAGGCCGCAAATCCAGACCTAGATCCGTCGGTACAGATCCAACGATTGTACCAACGCAGATCCAGATCAGGACAACTCTAGATGCGGTGGCCAACTCACTCCAAGAATGACTTCTGATGGGCCCACTCCCAGAACGAGGCTGTTTTCACCTCCAGTGACAAGAGCAGTGCAGTTGCGCGGCACAGCGTGTACCAGCCACGACCTTCACCATGTTTCCTCCGCTTTGAATGACCATCCAGTGTTTTTTCCGTACACACACGCACACACACGCACGCGCGCACACACACACACACAGACATCGCAACGAACGCTCTTTGTGTGCCGTGGCGGCCCGGCCGTCCCAGCCTCAGATCCCGGCCGTCTCCTCCTCAGATCCCGGCCGTCTCTTCAGACCCCGGCCATCTCCGCCTTAGACCTCGGCTGTCTCCACCTCAGACCCCGGCCGTCTCCTCCTCAGACCCCTGCTGTCTTCCTCAGACCCCGGCCGTCTCCTCTTCAGACCCCGGCCGTCTCCTCCTCAGACCCCGGCTGTCTTCCTCAGACCCCGGCCGTCTCCGCCTCAGACCCCGGCCGATGGTGACTAGTCACTAGACCGACCGCGCCTTGTCCCCATCGAGTTCACCGTCACTCCGCCGCTCGTGACGGGAGCGTGACGGGAGGCGTCGAGACACTCAGCCGCAATCACCACCTCGCTCGTGACCCGAACACAGACACCGATGTCACGGAGTGGGGCGATTTCTCCGGGCATGTGGTGTGATCCCTGAAACGGTGGCGTGTTCTGGCCGCGCGCTGATCCCACAGAGTGGCGTTCGCCGGCACGAGGGAACACACGGCACGCGACGAGGCAAGCTGCGCCGCTCCCCTCGCCTTGCAAAGAGCTGCCGGTTCGGCGGTCGAGGAAACGAAAGAAAAACAGCTGGGCGCCGCTCTCCCGGCCACGGTTACCCGGAAACGCCCCCCCCCCCTTCCCCGTTGCCAGCAGCCGGCGACCGCCGTCGGCGTCTGTCGCGCGCCGTTGCGCAATACGGCGCATCCCGAGCGCGGCGACAGACGCGGCGCAGCTGGCGCGAAGAAAGGCCGCGGTGACGTCATGCGGGGAGAAACCCGAGCGGCCGGCCACCTGGCGCCGCGTGACGCAACAGCGGAGCCGGCCGGCGCCGGGCGGAACTGGCGCGGGCTGGCCGAGCCCGGAACTGGCGGAACGGAACGGAGTCCGGAACTGACAGAACGGAACGGGTCTGTGAACTGAGGGAACGGAACGGAGTGCGGAACTGACAGAAGGGGACGGAGTCAGGAACTGAGGGAACGGAACGGGTCTGAGGAATCTCGGAACTGAGGGTCTGGAAACTGAGGGAACGAAGTCCTAAACTGTCAGAACGGAACAGAGCCGAGAACTGACGGAGCTTCGTTCAGGTAAAGCCTATAGCTGAGGAACAGACTGAGAGCCCCAATGCTGGTGGGAAGCAAAGCTCGGCACATATTGAACAATATCGGAAATGACCTAGACCTTCAGGGGCTGCTGAAGCTGAGGCACAGGACAAACATTAGTTCAGATATACGACGATGGTTTCAGATGGTAACGGGAGCAGTGGACCTCGATGTGGTGGTAATAGCAGGGACTGTGAGGCGGCGTGGCGTCGCGGCTGTGATGGCAGGCTACAGATTGTTTTCGCTCTGGCGTCTGGCCTCCGACTGAGGAGGTTCCTTCGGACGTTTCGTGGTCTGGATTTGTTACATTCTTTCACCGAGTTGCTGCTGTTTTGCGCTATGATTAAGTCCTATGCTTAGCTTCCCTAGTGTTGGAGGCCAATTCAGGTGCCTGTTTGCCGAGAGCGAGGTACTCTGACAGCCATGGACGTTGGCCTGATTCGCGGCTGTAGCATGAGCGTTGAGACAGACCACACGGACATTCCCGTGATATGCAGTTAATTAGGTGCCTGGTGTGAGACCACGTCTCTTGTTTACAAACATAGAAGTGTGTAAGGAGCGCTGAGACCTCCTCGGCAGAGTGACGCCCTCATCTCGTGAATGCAGTGCAGTGGCGGTCCCTTTGCCAGGCCAGGCTGATCAGTGCTGATGTTCCGGACACCTGCACCCGGATACTGCGTGACCCGGAGACCCCGACAATCAGCTGGCCGACCCCGCCTGCCACTGTCGCCTGCACCGGCCACTGCACCGCCATACAGGTCTACCTGCTGCGCCGACTGCCAGCAGTTAACGAGTTTTGCCGCGATGAAGTTCTGTTTACACCCCGGCGCCGGCCGGACGGCCTCCTGATCGCGCTAAGGTCGTTGGGCCCCCCGCCCAGCGTTGGATTAGCGTCCTTGCGACGTGGTATTCAGTCTGGCGCCAGGCCTGAGCAGATAGGATCTGAAGGAATGCAATTTACCGGGCGTTTGAATGGCGGCACCGGCCCGCTTAAGCCCAGCCGTCACAAGGAGCACCGGACCAGTGTGGTCCAGCCGTCACGGGGAGCACCGGGCCAGTCTGGTCCAGCCGTCACAAGGGGCACGGACCAGTAAAGTTGGTTTGCGTGAGTGGTCGAATCGTTGAGGGATGTGTAGGTCAAAATGACACAGCGGAGAAATGAGAAAAAATACTAACGTAGCTCGGGAATAAGGTTAGAGTTGCCTGCGTTTTGAGAGTGAGATATGGGTACCCCAATTTTCTGGAGTGCGATCTCAGGCTTGACGTCACAGGACACATTCGGTCCTGGTCCAAGTGACAGCACCTACTGATATTTTACACATCCCTTTGTTTTTTTCACCATTATTTCGGCCTTACCTTATGTTCCCAAGTACAAAAGAAAGTCGGAAAAGGCGTCTTTACCCGAGATCAGGTCGATATTTTACGGTATTCCATATCTTCGAAATTTGTTTGTCCATTTCAGCACCCACTGGGTGTCGTTTCCGTCACCTGGAAAGCTGAATCAGATTATTCTACGTTTGATTCGGACGACCTTATTCGCGATCTGCCTTTTCGTTGCAGCGAAGTCGACACATTCCGATTCGACATGTCCAAACAGGAGCTGGCACGCCATCTCCGTGACGTAGGACTCTGAACCAGTCCTCCGCCACATGACAAGCACGTGATCCACGCACGCGGAGTATAATCTGTCACTGATTGCAGCCGCCATTCATCGCGTTCATTCATGGCGAGAGGCCGCCCTGCCAGTCTGAGTGTCGTTATCGCCCGCCCCCCCCCTCCGCCCGGCCCTCTCCCTGTCAGCACCACATCACCTGTGTGTGCACAGAGCTTATCTGCCCCCCCCCCCCCACCGAGCCGGGGAGGTCAGCGGAACCAGACGGCTGGGGCGGGAAAACAGGCAGAAACCGCAGAAGCCTGTCTCATCGGAAAACAGGCCGAAACCGCAGAAGTCTGTCGCATGGGTCGCAAACACTGGCGCAGTCAAAGGGGGTCGGGGGGCCCGACCCCCTTCCCCACACCCTTTAGGCCCACATTTTTGTGGAAGCCATTGCACACCGTCTTCCCAACAGGCGATTTCTGTGTGATTTCTGTTAACATTGAGCTACCCCTCCCCCCTTAAGAAAATCCTGGTTTCGCCCCTGGTCGCAAACGCACACTCTGCGATTTAAAACCTACAGTTCTTACACGTCCTTGCAAGAAACCGTTTTGCTGCGCGGCATCTTGGTATGCAGAATGATTCAGCAAGCTAAACGAATTTTCCACCTAGAACACGTGGTTGGAATTGAGGGAGCTAAGCTACAGGGAAGCCGACATATATCTTGCGAGTCAACTATTACCCCAAAATTCCATATTTATGGGGTTTTAAGACAGCTTGATGCGAAGTTATCCTGGATTGCAGTTATCCGCGCAGTGATGTGACGACTCAAGCGGGCGCAAGCTAATAAACGTCCTCAGAAAACTTGTATTGTGCCGTTATTAATGGGTGACGTCAGAACATTGTACATTTGTCAGAAGACGGCCGTTTTCGGAGGGAGGATTGCTCAGTTCGGCTGGGTGTTTCAGCAGTTTCGTCAGCTCTCTGATCCGTCGTGAAGCCGCCGCAGCTGTTCTGGTCGGCTGTTCGGTGGTCGGCGCTCCTCTGCTGGGGCCGCCTCTGGCCGGCGTCGTCCGCCGTGTGCCCCGGGCTCACAGGTGCACCTTCTGCACGACTGAGGCCTCTCGTTAAACACAGCTGCCGCCGGCCGGACGCCGCAGGCCGAGTCCGCTCGGCGCCATGGACCCCCGGACTCGGAGTCCCGCCGGCGCGGCGGGCTACCGGACTCGGAGTCCCGCCCGCCGCCGCGGACTCAGGCGCGGACGACGCGTCCCGGCCGAAATGTGGTGACATGATGTGAAGGATGGAACATATTCTGCAGAGGTGAGCACGACGCCACCCACTCAACTGCCTTTGTCAGGAGCGACAATGACTGACGTCCGGATGTGCGCCGTCTCCCTCGACCTCTCGACAGTGACGAGAATACGGCTGCCAAATCCGAGCACCACTGTTTCGTCCAGCAGGCGCTGGCCCCTGGCTTCCTGGCGCAGGCTCGGACGCGTCTTACGGCGACGCCAGTGTTGGCTCGGAGTCCGGCCAGTCTTCCGTCTGCCGACGACGTCAGAGCAGAGTACGTGACCTCAAACCTCAGGCGCTGATTCGGGCCTCAGCCGCCAGACACCGCCTATCTCCCCCCCCCCATCCCACCTCCTCCACGCTCGGGCCGTGGGAGTTTCGCAAAAACGCGCCGGACCTGCGGACCGTCGGCGGCGTCTTCCGAGAACTGCGGGCCGGCGGCGCCCCGGCGGCAGCGACGGCCGATAGCGCTATCTCGCGCCGCCGGCCGTGCCGCGGACCGGCGGCGCCAGAGCCGGGCTACTGCACCTGAGGCGGCCAGAACCGCGACACCCCACCGGACCCACACCGGACCTCACGGGACCACACGGGACCACACCGGGCCACACCAGTTACTGAACCCACACCGGAGCCGGGCCCCTGCACCTGAGGCGGCCAGAACCGCGACACCCCACCGGACCCACACCGGACCTCACGGGACCACACCGGGCCACACCAGTTACTGAACCCACACCGGAGCCGGGCCCCTGCACCTAGGGCGGCCAGAACCCACACACCGGTCCACACCGGGCCGCACCGGACCGACACCGAACCCACACCGGACCACACCGGACCCACATCGGACCACACCGGACCACACCGGTCCACGCCGGGCCACACCAGACACAGAACCCACACAGGAGCCGGCTCTACCACCGCCTGCGACAGGTCCCACGAGTACAAACCGGCCTGAACCCACACCGGAGTTCACCGGGCCACACCGGACCCACAAACTGCAGCCTGAACACGCACCGGACTACCTGGACCCACACCAGGCGGCCTGAGGCCACGCCGGACCGTCTGAACTCGGACTGGACCTCTCTGTGTTCCCGCTAAATGGACGGACCTCTGCGTCTTTCTCGTCGTCGCACGGCGTATGAGTGGGAACGTCAAACGCTCGGCAGCGCAGGCACACTGTGACGATTTCGTCACGGCCCCGAAAGACGCTGACATGCCGTGGAATCGGACGTGTCGCCAGCTTCCATTATGACCGCTGCGAGACATCAAATGACTTGTCAGACGCATCTAGAAGCCCTGGTCATTTCGCGTTTCGACATGACGTCATAACATCACCTCCCACTCTGATCCGTGGCAACTCGAGCCGTGGCGGGCCGAATACCTGGCAGCGAACACGGATATGGGAGCATTTTTAAAGCTGCTGGGGCCACCACCGGACCTGCCCTATGGCTGATGCACTGACTGGAGCACCATTGTCGACGCTTGGAGCGTGACTGTTGCGACTCCCCATCTGTGCCTGTCCCCCTTCCCCCACCTCCTGGCGGCACTGGCCACCTCTCGGCAGCGCGCCGGCCTGCCATCTGGCCGCGGCCAACCGGAAGTGCCGCGCTTCCGGCCGCGCACAGCAGGTACGCGCCGCGTTTTACGGCGGCTCTGCGCCGCAACTGTCGCCGCTCCGTGTGTCAGCTGACGGCTCAGAGGGGCCGCGGCTGGCAGAGCCGGCGTCAGCGGCGGCGGCGGCCGCCTGTCGTCCGGCAGAGTCCTGTAGTCCGGCGTCCGACAGTGGACAGACAGCGGCGGCTGCATCCCTCCGGGCCCTGCCGGCAGGCCAGACGTCTCACTCTGGCCAGTCGACACTTATCTCACTCCGAACCTCACTGAGATAAGCCTCGGCCCGTGCGAAGGGCTGCTGTCAGAGCACCTGGTGGCCGCGACCTTGGTGCCGGCTGCGCGCCGCCGGCGTTCAAGGTGCTCCGACTCCGACAAAACAACGCAGCCTGCATGCCTGCCATGCGTCGGACCGTCGCAGCCCACATGGCAACGTCGCCACCCTGGGAGTCCCATGTATTGTCAGACTTCCCCATGGACGCTGGTAAGCGCGGACTAACCCTGCCCTGGTCCTGTTGACGGTCAGTTTTCTCTGCGGCGCCGTAACAGACTTACCTGAAGACGCCCGTACTAGCAGAACAGCAACGTGCAAAAACTTGATCGAGCTATTTCCCATTGGGAGAGAAATGAGAAAAATGTAAATTGCACCTGGCCCTTCCATTTTCTCACAAAGGAGCTCGCCACGCCGACTTCCTAAAAAGTAACTTCCCAAGGCCTTCAAGAAGGGGCAGGGGTGTCGTGGGGGGAGGGACTGCGGGCCTGTCGCAGCCCACCTGGCGCCGGCGGCGGAAATTACCGGCCCGAGGTCGTGTGGTGGGCGCGCTCCGTTTGGCTAATTACCCGCACGGCCGGCGCGGCGGCGGAGGAGGGGGCTCACGGGCGGGGGGGGCGTGAAATCGGCGACACCGCCGCGCGCCGCGCCACAGTCATCGGACGGCTAATTGGAGAGGGGAGGGGCCGTGGGTAATGACTCGCGTCCCCCCTTCTGGAGGGGGTACGGCAGGTCCCCTGAGACCAGCTGGGAGGCGGTGGAATGGCTCTTCCGCTGCGCACAATGGCAGACCCACCGCGCCGCCACCGTTGCCCGCCCCTTCCTTTCCCGGCGGCGGTCGCCTTTAAAGAGGGGACCGCCGCAGCCCGGGAAGGACTCATCTTTCACAACCAGCCTTATTGTTTAGCGCCGTCACCACAAGACCAGCATATGATCTTCTCAGGTCAGAAAACTCATTACGAAGATGGTTGACGTTTGGTTCGACGTAGAAAACCACTGGAGATAATATTCGACCCATGCGACCTTATGGTGCAAGGTGGCCCCTCTTCTGGCCTCTGTGTTCTCTGGCCATGGGCGGCTTGGATGAGCTGCAGGGGTCCAATCTCATACTGCTCCAACGCACCAGACGACATCAGAGAACAGAAAACAAATCGGTGGAGCAAAGCCGACGGTGTATCCCATTCAAACAAAAATGTCAAGACTAATTTTTAGTCCTTAACCCTCCCACCCCTCCTCTTCATTCCGTATCGTATTCCATCTGCTTGGCGTGAACTCGGTGGAGGTGTGCGCAGTTTCTTCCGGAAGCCATGAACCGGCAACCACGGCGCCCCGGCTGCCTCCGGAGAGATACCGTACACCCGGAGCCGCCAGATGATGCCACTCGGAGGGCGGCAGCTCAGGAGATGGCTGTTCAGAGCTGTCGTCGTGCGTACCGGGTGGCCTCCTGTGCGAGCCGGCCCGCTCTGCTGTCAGCGACAGCAGGGAAGCTGCCCGGTTGTGCCAAAAAGTGCCTGCGCCTGATGCAACGTGGGCACTGGCGGCTGGTGACTGACGATTGGAGACTAGTGGCTAATGACTGACGACTGGCGACTGGCGGCGTGTGACTGGCTGTTGGCGGCTGGCAAGTGGTGACTGGCGATTGGCGACCCGTGACTGGTGACTGGCGGACGGCGGCTGGCGACTGTTGACTGGCGACTGACAGCTAACGACTGGTGACTGACGGCTGATGACGGACAGGCGCCGTGTAACGGTGACAAAATGAGCTTTGCTCACGGTGAAGCTGGTTTAATTTTTCTTTGTCAAAAATCTGATGAAGAAGAACAGAAAGTTCTCAGAGCGAGCTTTCGGTCAAGTTGGCCTAACTGAAGGACTCTGATCGTTGCAGACGATGTCCTCGACAACTGCGGAATAGAAAAGCGGTATTTCGATGGCGGATGTAAGGAACGGAAGATAAGAACACTGACAGTCTTGAGCAGATGTTTTGCGGGGGGACTTCTAGACAATTTCATTGTTCCATGCCAGGTCTTTATCGGTTTTCTTTGCACGCCTTTGGCAGCATCTCTTGTTTATTTTCGCTCCGCAAGAGGTTGAGAATTCGCGTCTCCCCCATATTCCCGGAAACTGGAGGGGCACTTGGAAAAAACATCAGATTTGGAAAGCTCGGTGTAGTTTTTGATTTTTTCATTCCCCCACAACACAATGCGCATGAACAGAGCACCTGGACAAAGCGAACGACCTCCCCCGTGTCGGCCCAGGATAAACGACTGAATTTATTATTGAGTTCGAGGTTCCATGGCCCGCTGTGAACTTGTCCCAAACCTCCTTACATCGAGACGGTACCAGAACATGTGCGAAATAGATTTGCCCTGTCCAGGACATTTGTCGCATTCGTTCGGGATGCGTATGCCTTAAGTAGCGAGGTGGCTATTCGTTGGCAGTGTACGATGTAAAATTCTGAATTCATGACACCTCAGCTTGACGTCTTAAGTGTAGCTCAATGCCATTCAACGCCACAAAGTTTATTTCACATTTTTTGTTTTGTAACCGAAAACAGATTAACCAACATTGCAGAACAAAGGATGCATCACATCGCAGTTACCTGAGTTCTCTACCATCTTTAATTTATGGACGGTAAGAGGAGGGAGGGTAGACTTCGTCCTCGTCCCCTTGTCGGTAACACAGCTCGGCAGGGTGACGATCAGGGACAAAGCTTTAAGAACGCATTGCAGGTGCTCAACAGATCACCTGTCTGGAACATCTGTCTCAGCAGATCACCGGTCTGGAGCATCTGCCTGGGGAGGCGCCGCCGGGTGCTGACTGAGCCGCGCGCAGAGGACTGTCAACGTCGCCGCCAGGCTGGTCAGCGGCGTGAGACACCGCACGTGCACCTCTCCCATTTTCAGTGCACCGTGGGCGATGTCGGTGACAGAAAACGTCAAGTCCTGGAAATGTTTACAGGGCTGTACATTCCACCAGTGCACCCCGCGAATTAAAAGACCCGTTCGCAGCACGCGGTATCTTAGCACCACACACGGGCAGTGACCACAGGGACCACACCACATTCAGAGCGGCGTCGCCGCTTCCCATCTCCCGCGCGCGAGGTTCAGCGCCACCCGGAGCCTTTTTTTACCATGCCAACGCTTGGCGGAAAGGTCTTAATCTCAGTCTTAAAAAGCCCAGCCGCGTTTTCGCACACACCATGCGTGTCTGACTACAATAGTGGGCTTCGTTATTACTCACCTCGTGCATTTTTCGCCATCGTCATTTCCTTACATTTCTTACCTGTGCTTCAAGTATTTTTTCCTTTACATCGTATTTGTCAGTTTAAACTCAGTAAAAACGTTTAAACGCACCATGCAGATCGCGTTTAACAAACGAAACAAAAGGTCGTCATACCACGGATTTCACAACTGCAGCCAAAATGAAAGCTATTGAAATAGCTTCACATTGTGCCGCTCTTTTCTGAAACAAGGCATAACATGAGCACTCAGGCACTATTTATGGATCTCGGCTTTGGTGTTACAGTTATCCAAGCACCTGCAAACGTCCAGCAAACTCCGCTCATCACGAGGTAAACCTCGTGGCCGTGCCGTGCGGCCGTGCCCTTCTTAGCACTTCGCTGTCCATCAGCACCGTAAATCATAGCTCCTTTACGGGAATCTGAATCTTAAGCCTCGGCCTCCACGCGACAGCCTGCACGTGCCAAGGTAGCCAGATTTCCAAGACCGACACGCCTCCCTTCCGAAAACCTGCCTGACCGCGAAAACAAGAGGTAACGCCGCGCACATAGCCGGCCCATAACGGGAGCTGCCCGCCGGCACACCTTCGCCCGGATCCCCGGCGCCGCCGCCACCTGGCAGCGCCGGCTCGGCGGCGCCTGTGACGTCACGCCGCGCCAGGTGCGGACGCGGCGCGCCAGATAGGCCGCCGCCCGGCGCCGGCCGCCGCGCCGGCCCGGTGCTAGCCGCCGATTCGCGGCTGCAGTCGCCGCCGAAGAGCGGCCGCCTGGCGGGCGGGCTGCGCCGCCGGACACGGCGGGCCGGCGCGGCGCGCCACCTGTTGCCTCGTTACGTTGTTTAGGGAACGATCCGCGCTATCATACGCATTCCGCGCTGCGCGGCGCCGGACAGGTGGCGCCAGCGGTGGCGCCAGCGCGAATCTCGCGCGGGCGAACGGGCGGCGGCGGCGGCGGCGGCGCGCGGAGATGATTCACGGCCGGAGACTCGCCGCGGGGAGCTGGGCCGCCTCCGGAGCCCCTGAAGCGGCTCGTAATGAGGCGGTGACGCAGCACGCGCAGATGCCGCCGCCGCGCCGGCGCCGCAGCTGAAGCCGATGGACCGATCGAGACAAGTGGTTCACAGGAGCTGTGCAGTGTCTTTTATTTGGCCTTAATTTTCATGCACTTCGTTATTGCGGGCCATAGAGCATGTGAGGAAAAGAAGCAAATTTGGGGGAAACTGAACTTTATCATAGGAAGAAAACTTTGCTGCGGCAAAAAATTGAGGATGTCCAATGTCCTGTTAGTTTTGAAGATGCGTTCTTGCATTTACCGTACTTCTAGTGCGTATTTCGAACATATGAAGGTGGCGTAACGTCAAGGGCGTCGATTTCTGTGAATGATTGGGGAGGCAGAGTCGAGGACCCGACAACCTAACCTCCCCCCAATGGGGGTTTCTCAATGGATTTAGCCCACTTTATTTTGACCAACAGCAATTCATAAGTCTTTTGCTACTATTTACCAAACAGAAAATTGGATGTCGCCAAATGTACAGGTATATATGGATGGAAGACAGAAAGATAGGTAGATACATTTCTTTAGATTTTATTCTTTACTTTCCGCTTATCTCTTATCTACTGCAGCCATTTTTCCTTATTACTACCCATTTCTCTTTAAAACTGACAGAAGATGTTGGGGACCCGAACCAGCATTGGGTGGGCCCAGATCAACATTGGGTGGACCAGGGCCCTCGCAAAAGAATACAGATCGACACCCCTGCGTGACGCTGACGTCGCATAAATGTTTCGTACGTCCGTCGCGATCTATGTTACTGTGTCGATCACCGTCCCCTGACCAGCAGCGTGTGACGTTTCTGGGTTGTGACAGGTTTCTGCACGACGTAGCTGGCGCCAGCTGGCGTGCCGCTGACGGCGACAAGCTGGTGATCACGGACCCAGGTGTCGCTCCAACGACTGCCCCTGAACCCGCTCCGAATCCGGCCGGACCAGCCGCCAGTACGACCTCCGCCCAGCGGCCGCGGCCACGTATCGACATCGCAGTAACGTGACAAACACCTCATCCTGTCGAAAAAAACACTGTTCACCCCCGGCCACCGTCAGTGCATCCCCATACAGCTCACACCCGGCCATCGTCAGTACATCTCTACAAAGCTAACAGCCAGCCACCGTCAGTACATCCTCTGCACAGCTCACAGCCGGCCGCCGTCAGCGGGCCGCCAAGTCGGCGGCGCCGGCCGGCCGTCGGGCGGCCGCGAGATTCGCTGTGCCGGCACTGATCCCAGGTGGTGGCGCCAGCCGGGCGGGCCGCCGCCGCCGCCGCCGCCGCCGCCCCGATTCTGGCCGCCGATAACGGCCGACCAGGCGGCCCGGCCGACGGACTCACGGACCGACGGACCCACCGTTTAAATGGACGGACGGACGGACGGACAAATAAACAGACGGACACGAGGACGGACCGTTTTTTTACACAGAATGGGCAGCAGCCGGTTGGACAAACGGATGGGCATACTATTTAAATGGACGGCAGGTTGAGGGACACACAGTTTGAATGGACGGCAGCTGAACGGACGGACGGACACACTGTTTCAATGAACGGCAGATAGACGGATGGACAGACTCACTAAATGGACGGCGGTTGGACGGGTGGAAGGGCACACCATTAAAATGTATGGTGGGTTAACGGATGGACGGACACAGTATTCAACCCTCGCCCCCATTGGGGCGAGGGTTGAATAGGTGGGGTTGGATCTTTAGCGTCTAACATTATCGCTAAATCTGATAGGCGGGGTTGAATAGGAGGGGTTGGATCAGCCCCCCTATGGGGGTTGATCCAACCCCGAGGTTTTCCGAGGATAACTTCCGAACGGTCTGTTTGATCCATTTGAAACTTGGTGTACCCTCCGGGACATCCTTTCCGCATCTTATGATGAAAAAATATTTTCTACTTTGCCAAGGTAACTAGCTATGACGTCATAATGGGAGCCATACTGGCCGTTTTCGCGCTCGGACGCCGCCGGTTTCCAACGGTCTCAGTTTCGTCTCACTGTAAGACGGTTGGAATGCACAAATACAAGAAACTGTATATCAATCGACTCCAAACTGTATATTCCACAAGACTATACGCACACATGACAGGCTTATGGTCACTGCCGGGATTATCGAGGGTGTAAACTGAGGTCATGAGCTACGGCGGGAAACACGTTAGTTTTTATCTTTTTGGGAATGCGATAGGAAATAAGCATCGCAAAACAGCCTATATTTTTGGACTGCTTAACCCTATTCCCGGCAGGGGGGGGCGGAATCCGCCCCCCCTCGGGTTTTTTGCTTGCCAATTCCAGGCTTTTTAACGCAGCTTCACGAAACTTGGTTACTTTTCCTAGCTATTCCTTCTACGCGCCGTGACAAAATTTCGAAATTCTATTTTGCTCAGGGGCGGAGCCAGGCAACGTTTTTGGGAGGCACCTCAGGCCATTTTTGGCCATGTTGAGGGTAAAAAAAAAATGTCTGCCAAAAACAGAGTCTTTAAGATAAAACTTAAAACTTTATATGAATGTATAGCTAAATAGTTGGGCAATGTGCATATGTAATTTTGTTTATCTGAGGTCACTTTACAAGGTCAGGTCAAGGTCAAAAGTCAACATTTGTTTTTTCGCAATAATTTCGGCGCCGTTTTTTCAAATGCCAAACCCGGAATATATATGACGTAGAAGGGTGCCCTCTACATGTGTACCAAGTTTCAGCTTGATATCAGGTCGGGTCACGGAGCTATGACCTAAAATGTCAGTGCGCGTACCCTATATCGCAATAGCCAAAAAATGAATTTTTTGGAATAGAGTGAATTCAATCGATTAAAAACGTTTACAGATAATACTGAATGCACACGACATCATTCCAGGTGACCCCAAGGTCACTGGAGGTCATTTAAGGTCAAAGGTCACAAGTTGATCTGAAGAACGTGTGACCATGACAGTTCCCCCTTTTTTATGTCCCTGGCACCGCCTATGCTAACATTATACAAACATTGTAATGCGATTTGTACTTCTTTAGCATAACATGACTAGCAGAAGCTAAAAAAGTGTTTTGGCCTCTTTTGTTCATTCAGTTATTCGAAAACTAATCCCCCTATTTTTGAAACCCTGTGAACGCCTATGAATTTTCTCAAAATTTCAACTTTGCATACACATGGTAAAAGCCCTATCCATAATCTCTCGATTCATGCCAGTTTCATCGAAATCGGTCCATAAACAACGGAGTTATAAGAAGCCAAAAAGTACCCCTCATTTTCACATTTTTGCCCCCCTGTATCGACAAATTTCAAAATTTTGAAAATTTCTTTTTATAAAAATGTAGTTCACGTCACGGCAAATTGATTGCCGTTTGTTGCGATGAAATCGGATAAGTAGTTCTCGAGATCTCAGGGGGGGGCCGAATCCGCCCCCCTGCCGGGAATCGGCCATACCGTCTAGCCCTCCGGGAATAGGGTTAAAGTGTAAGGAATCGAATGGTATGAAATTGGTGCAATTTACCTTTCATTTCATCCAAAGAGGGCGCAATGCAGCGAACGCTTGACTTGCTCCGACGGGTGGAGCGGCGTCGGCCGCGGAGTGATGAGTCTGCAATACTGCGGCATGCCTAAAATTAGATTTTGTGTTGGATATCAGCTCGGAGAACGCTTCTAAGGCATCTAAGTTACGATTTTTCGCTAATCCGTCGTCATTGTAGGCCCCTGGTTTTAAACAACTTGATGACTTGATTAGATAACTTGATGATGGATGGCCTGTGATGACCGTGGATGACCTGAGATGGCCTTTACATGTTATTCGACAATAGAGCTTGTTAAAAGAGATGCTGCATTTTACTTCAGCATCTATTATCTATCTACAAAAACCCTTTTATAGCTCCGAGAACGCGTTCAAGCCGACGATCAAGCATGACAAAGATTGATTTAGCATGACTCGGACCGGACACCATGGGTAAAAGACAATCATGTGGAAATACAGATAGACTCATAATTGATTGACATCACTATGATATCCGTTTTGTTTCATCATCGTTCATTCTTTGGCGTTCATTTGCGCATAAACTCGAAAAAGTACCGTTTTTCGCCAATTTTTGACCTTTGAGCCAACCTGAAAAGCCATCCGTTGACCTGAAACGTTAAAAAAGAGATACCAGTCGAGAGATCTGGTCACGCGCAACACGCTGTTTTTTTCTGCGGCGCTCTAGGATGCGCGGTGTGCAAATGGCCGGGGATCGTACCAGCCCCCCGCTATACGTTCGTGTTACGCAGAAGCCCCTGTACGGGCGATGGTTAAATGGACGGCAGATGGACGAACAAAAGCGGGCGGTTAGAGGGCGTCCGTGGGAACGCAAGCTCACCAACCGTCTTGGGAACATTTAGCTAGAACACTGGGCACGGTGCAGCAGCCATATTTTTCCGCCGAATTTAAGCATCTGTTTGACGTTAAAACTAACCAAAATCTTTACATTTTATCTTACGAAATTATTGCGTCCCACCGCTAAAAGACTTGCTCCCATGCTCTCATACATATGCTCTTCTAAAAGTTTGCTCCTGATGAACTGGCTTTGACATCTAAGATATCATTTTTAACGACGGTTTAGGATTCTGCCTTCGGTTTTACGCGCAAAAGAGTTACAAAAATCTGCTCTGATATGTTGCGTGGAATTGCAGAGACAAACAACGAAAAAGACGATGTATTGCGACGACCAGCGCATTTAACACGTGCCGCAGTTCCACTGATGCCTCTACATTGTTCCCAGCCCTGCTGGCTATGCTGCTGGCCCAGTCTGTGCTGCCGCTGTTCCAGCCTCGGCTGCTGCCGGCCCTGCTGGCTGCTGCTGGTCCAGTCTAGGCTGCTTTGTTGGTCCACTCTGGGCCACAGCTGGTCCAGCCTTGGCTTCTGTGCTGGTCTGACCTCGCAGGTGGTGCTTGAGCCGCTGACCATGTAATGGACAATCTCGGCCCTCCTCTGGCCCTTTAAAAGGGCGAGGAGGGAAACTGTTCGTAACGAACCTGCTAAAATCAGCAGTCCAACAGTGGTATCGGTGTATTCGAAAACCTCCACAAGAGAGAATAGCACAATTTCTGTAAAGAGCATTCGGCTTGTACCGCAAGAGTGCTTGCGTGTACGGAGTCCGTCGCCGCAGACGGAGTCCGCCTCCAGAGTCCCTGCTTCGCCGACAGATCGGCTACTTCCATTCAGTGCCTTGGTAATCCAGTTCAGTGATCCTGTGACCTTGACCGGCGATTCGGTGTCTCTGACTGGTGACTCGATGGCCCTGACTGATGACTCGGCGACTCGGTGACCATGACTGGTGACTCGGTGACTCGGCGGTCCTGACTAGTGACTCGGTGACCCTGAACCAGTGACTCGGTGACTCAATGACTCGATGACTCGATGACTCGATGACTCGGTGACTCGTGATACGGTGGCCGTTCGCAGCCAGTGCCGTTGACCACGGCCTGAGCGGGCTCGTTTTGCTGTTGCGATGAGAACCGCCCAGATTTCCCTGCCGTAGGACGGACAGGTGATACATTCCCCTGGAACAGCTGCAGGTGACTCCGGTCTCTCTCTCTCTCTCTCTCTCTCTCTCTCTCTCTCTCTCTCTACCGTCTCCCGCCTCTGATTTTCTCTGTTTTCCTACACTTGTTTTCATCTTCACATATTTTTCTAGTCTGAGTCTGATATGAATTATCCGGGAAATCAAGACCGGTATTTTAGTGGCAGAGGTTCTAGGCAGTAACACTGTTTTCGAAGCCTGTAACTGGTGCACTGCTACAAACGTATGTGGTAGCACCATCGCTGGTGTTGACAGATCTGTATCCTACAGTTCCTCATTTCAGTTCGCCGTAAAGCAGCCTTAATTCCTGTCTGACATCAGAAGAATAACAAATCATGTCATTACAGAAATACGAAACGAGCAATTACGATGATTGCCAAATATAACAACGTAACATTAAAACCAGATCGCTGTGCCTGGTGATTATTTGAACCATAAAAACAATGATATCCTACGATACGGGCCTGCTGGTTCACGCGGTCGTCAGTTTGAAGCTGTGGAAGCATCGAATCGTCTGCTGAGCAGCATGTCTCCCAACAGCGTGAAGCAGCTGTTGTACACAAAACATCACTTTCGAAGGAAACCAGGTGCCAGTCAGCAGCTGCAGTCAGAAGAAAACAGGAACAGAAAAGCTTGAAATTTTTCAAGCCGCGTGCCGCTTGAAATAGAGAACGTACTGTGCAGGTGTTATGACAGAGCTGACGATAAAATTTAATCCATACAAACAGAAACAGCAGAAAAGTCTACCACCGACGACTAGCTGATGTGTTGAGGTTTCAGTCTGCTTCTGTGTTTTGTTTCTGTGTTTCCAAGAGGATGTTCGGTGTGCGGACCGGGAGGTCTTCAGACCGGTCCGGTGTGTGTGGACTGGGAGGCTTTCAGGCCGGTCCGCTGCGTGCGGACCGGCAGGTCTTCAGACCGGTCCGGTGTGTGGACCGGCAGGTCTTCAGACCGGTCCGGTGTGTCGACTTCAGAGCACAGCTGTTGGCCGGCCCGGCGGTAATCTCTGTGTAATTGTTGCCGTCGCCTCCGGCGCCATCTGTCGGCGCTGACCGGCGGGGCGTGACCGGCCCGTCTGTGTTGCCAGTCACAGTCACCAGTCACTGACGGTCCTCCTGTACAGCCAGTCACAGTCACCGGTTACTGACGGCCCCCCTGTGTAGCCAGTCGCAGTCACCAGTCACTGACGGCCCTCCTGTACAGCCAGTCACAGTCACCGGTCACTGACGGTCCCCCTGTGTAGCCAGTCGCAGTCACCAGTCACTGACGGTCCTCCTGTACAGCCAGTCACAGTCACCGGTCACTGACGGTCCTCTTGTACAGCCAGTCACAGTCACCAGTCACTGACGGCCCTTCTGTACAGCCAGTCACAGTCACCGGCCACTAACGGCCCGCTTGTGTAGCCAGTCACAGTCACCAGTCACTGACGGCCCGCTTGTGTAGCCAGTCACAGTCACCAGTCACCGACGGCCCGCCTGTGTACAGCCAGTCACAGTCACCGGTCACTGACGGTCCTGCTGTGTAGCCAGTCACAGTCACCGGTCATTGGCGGTCCTCCTGTGCAGCCAGTCACCGGTAACTGATAGCCTGTCAGCCGCTGCAACCGCTGTTGTCAGTCAGTGTGGTGAATCTGGCTGGTTAGCCAATGCTGTAGCGTTCACTGCAGCAGATAACTACAGTGATCCACTGTAAGAGATCACTGCAGCGCGCCACTGCCAAGGATCAATGTTCTTTGATGTGTGCATCATCACTGCGTACTCATTCGGACGATGAAAAAAATCAATCAGTCAGCTCTCTTGGAACCACCCGCTATAGGCTTGCAGAACGCGCTACTGAACGTCTTTACACAGTATGTGGCCGACCTGAGATAGGTGGACTGCAGTGTGTGGACCACGCTGTGACCTGAGGTAGGTGAGACCGCGGTATGTGGACCACGCTGTGACCTGAGGTAAGTGGAACAGCCTGTGACCTGAGGTAAGTGGGACAGCAGTGTGTGGACCACGCTGTGACCTGAGGTAAGTGGAACAACAGTGTGTGGACCACGCTGTGGTCTGAGGTAGGTGAGACCGCGGTATGTGGACCACGCTGTGACCTGAGGTAAGTGGAACAGCAGTGTGTGGACCACGTTGTGACCTGAGGTAGGTGGGACAGCAGTGTGTGGACCACGCTGTGACCTGGGGTAAGTGGGACAGCAGTGTGTGGACCACGCTGTGACCTGAGGTAAGTGGGACAGCAGTGTGCGGACCACGCTGTGACCTGGGGTAAGTGGGACAGCACTGTGTGGACCACGCTGTGACCTGAGGTAAGTGGGAGAGCAGTGTGTGGACCACGCTGTGACCTGAGGTAAGTGGGACAGCAGTGTGCGGACCACGTGGTGACCTGGGATAGGTGAGACAGCGGTGTGTGCACCGTGCCAGGTTTTCGGCGATCTGCCGGTTTCTCTCAGGTGCGGCAGAAGCGGCGCACAAGTCATCCAGTTACGTCACGGACGACAGCTGCGCCGAGGGAAAGCGAACACTGTAATAATGGCGCGGCGCCGAGGCGGTTCTCTTCCGTAACTGGACACCTGCTGGCGAGTGCAGCTCCTGGGCCGAAGGAGAGGCTTGACGCCTGTGGTGAGCGAACTCATCATATGCCGCCGAATTTTCAGCTGAAAATGTTCCAGGAACCTTGAACTCAGGAGAATGGGGCTTTGACCCATCAGCGCGGACACGGATTTCCGTGTCGAAGGCACAGTCTCAGCGGAAGTACGGACAGAAAATGGCTGCCAGTAACACTTGGAACTTCATTCACCAGATACGGTGTGACTCACAGTCTGCCACAAAACTGAAATGTATAATGACAGAAAATACCTGAAGAGCGACGACGTAAGTACCATTGAATTACCACGGGCTATAATCGAGGCACAGGGGACACATGTACCCTGGGGGTCACTTTCCGCGGCGACAATCAGTCTGCATCTGGGTACAGGGAGTACACCTGGGGTACGTGCACCCCGGGTACCGCTGATGGCGACGCTCATTACTCAATAACTGCCCCAGTCGCGAGTCAGGCAGCTCGGGCCATGAAATCTTCTGCCTGGGCGATAGCTATGCTGCCACGCTCGGCTAACCCGTACGCTAACAAGTACCGATGGCGTAATTATCAGCTGGAACGGTGGCGGATCGACGGACACAGAGGTGCGGGCACCAGTCTGGGGTCTGGGAGTCAGTGGCCAGAGGGCGCCAGAAGTGTCAGGACTCAGGCGCCCGCTGTTGTCACGACGTGGCCGCCGTCACCAAACCACTCCCCGGTCATACTGTCGGACCAGACCACCCCCCGGTCATAATGTCGGACCAGACCACTCCCCGGTCATACTGTCGGACCAGACCACCACCCAGTCATAATGTCGGACCAGACCACCACCCGGTCATAATGTCGGACCAGACCACTCGCCGGTCATAATGTCAGACCAGACCACTCCCTGGCCATAATGTCAGACCAGACCACTCTCAGTCATGATGGTGGACCAGACCACTCCCCGGTCATAATCTTCCCCGTGATAATGTCCGATCAGACCACTCTCCGACATAATGTCAGACCAAACCAGTCCTCGACATAATGTCGAACCAGGCTACTCTGCATTATAACGTCGGACCAGACCACTCTCCATTATAATGGCGGATCACGCCACACCCCGACCTTATGTCAGAACAGACCATGTCCCTGGTAAAGATCGGGCATGGTCTGGGAAACATCGAACTGAGCTGAGGAGACAGACCTCCAGACCTGATGAGGAGACAGACCTCCAGACTTGACCCATCAGTCATGAACAGCTAACCTGGTTGGCGGGGACGGTGGCTGGGATTGGCAGAGCTTAATGCATGGGGCACGCCAGGGACTGGCTGCAGCTCCGCTGGTCTAGGGTCCCGAGCCTGTCTCCTGGGGCCGGAACCCCTTTGTCTCACGCTAGACTTGTCCCACAGGGTACCGCGTCCCTGGAGCGGTCCCGGGAGCTTACCACGTCCCACTATCGCCTACCACGCCACGCTATCTCTCATGGGGCCTCCAGACTGTTTGGAGAGTGTCCCACAGAGGCGGCAGACTGTTTCTGACGGGGCCATGTCTCACAGAGGCAGCGGACTGTCTCTGATGAGACCATGTCCCACAGACGTGGCAGACTATTTCTGACGGGACCATTTCCCACAGAGGCGGCAGACTGCCTCTGACCAGACCATGTCCAGGGGCGGGGTTTGTCTGCGGAGGAGCCTCAGGTCTGGGACGCGAACCCAAGGAAGGGGGTCTGTCTGCGAGGAGTCAGTATCCAGAGAGCGCCTGTCTGCGGAGGAGCCTCAGGTCTGGGACGCGAACCCAAGGAAGGGGGTCTGTCTGCGGAGGAGCTTCAGGTCTGGGACTCGGACCCAGAGACGGGCGCCTGTCTGCGGAGGAGCCTCAGGTCTGGGACGCGAACCCAAGGAAGGGGGTCTGTCTGCGGAGGAGCTTCAGGTCTGGGACTCGGACCCAGGGACGGGCGCCTGTCTGCGGAGGAGCTTCAGGTCTGGGACACGGACCAGGGACGGGGCCTGTCTGCGGAGGAGCTTCAGGTCTGGGACACGGACCCAGGGGCGGGGGTCTGTCTGCGGAGGAGCTTCAGGTCTGGGACACGGACTAGGGACGGGGCCTGTCTGCGGAGGAGCTTCAGGTCTGGGACACGGACCCAGGGGCGGGGGTCTGTCTGCGGAGGAGCTTCAGGTCTGGGACACGGACCCAGGGACGGGGGTCTGTCTGCGGAGGAGCCTCAGAGGTCTGGGAGGTCAGGCCTGGGACACGGACCCAGGGACGGGGGCCTGTCTGCGGAGGAGCTTCAGGTCTGGGACACGGACCAGGGACGGGGGCCTGTCTGCGGAGGAGCTTCAGGTCTGGGACACGGATCCACTGACGGGGGTCTGTCTGCGGAGGAGCCTCAGAGGCCTGGGAGGTCAGGTCTGGGAGACGGACCCAGGGACGGGGCCTGTCTGAGGAGGAGCTTCAGGTCTGGGAGACGGACCCGGGGACGGGGGTCTGTCTGCGGAGGAGCCTCAGAGGTCTGGGAGGTCAGGTCTGGGAGGCGGACCACTTGTGCCCTAACTCGCCGACCGCTGTCGCCTGTTGAGTCTGTCGCCGGCGGTGAGCTGTTCGCCCACGCCGCCAGCCACCTGTGGTCGGCACGGCTGGGCACTCAGGTGTCCATGGCAACGGCGCGCAGCTGGTTGGACGATGGCCGGCGGGAGGGGAAGGGCAGTAGCATAGCTAGAGGGGGGTCAGAGGAATCAGCTGACCCTCCTGTGCTCAGTGGTCTTCTCCGTACATTGGCCCGTTATCACAAACGATTTGTTTGAAAGACTACGAGCTTTAACCCTTACGGAAATCTGGCTGCGCTACGGTTGGGGTGTGGGGAGAGCGTCACTCCCGCCACCACCACTGTTGTCGATTTTACGTGCTCCCAGCAGCGCTGGCAGAGAGGAGTAAAGTGGGGAGGAGACATTCCAGGTAACAACAGACAGCTTCGCCAGCACTTGTGTTCTGCGTTGTTGGTGGATCTTTGTCCGGTCCTTCCGATTTTCTTTATAGTTTGCTGGAAGCATAGTCATTCATCTATGCTGGCGGCGCATCCCAATTTCTGCGTTTTGCTGCAGCCATGACTTTCACAACGTCTTTACTTCCATGGCTCCCCCCCCCCCCCGATTATCATCAATCGGGCTTCTCATCGTCGGTTTGCGGGTCTTAGATTCAGTGACTTGTGACCACTGTGGGCCCATTCGCATACCTCTAAGTCCTGGTGCCTTTCACACGGTCAGGTCACGGGCAGATGATGACCTTTCGTCCTGTCCTGAGTGCCCAGACTGGCGTCCAGAGCCCCCTGAACCCCAGGGCCCGTGACCGGCGAAACTGACTACTCCACGGTCACGTCCATCGTCACCTGTCTCTCGGAGCCCGCTGTTTAGTGACTATCGTTTGGTCTATGGTCCAAAATCGCATTGCAGCATGTTTCGGAAGATGGTTTAAATCGCGTGGCATCTGGCTTGCACAGATAGCCGGACCTTCAGGAAGTACCTGCTAACCAATGGCCGATACCGATCCGTAATCCATTGTCAATTCCAATGACGTTCTCTAAATGTGTGTGTCGCCTGTCACCCGTCACCCTTATCAAACCTTATTCGCCCTTATCATGTCATTCATTAAGCCTTTGTCAACCGCCACCCTTATTAAATTAACCCTTTTTATGGTATTTTTGTCATTATTTCGGTAGCTCTCTGGGTGCCCTCTAGATCCCTCGCTATGGCCTCCGCTTCCCTAAGTGTGAACTCTATGCTGTGTGGTGTGACTCCCTCGCCCCTAATCGTGACCTCTGGCTACCTCATCGTGACCTCCCCTTCCGTCACTGTGATGTCTGGCCGGCCCAGTGTGACCTCTGCCGGGCTCGGTGTGTGACCTCTGCCTGCCTCGGTGTGTGGCTTCTGCTCTGCTCGGTGTGTGACCTCTGCCCGGCTCGGTGTGTGACCTCTGCCCGGCTCGGTGTGTGATCGCTACCAGGCTCGGTGTGTAACCCCTGCCCGGCTCGGTGTGTGACCTCTGCCGGGCTCCGTGTGTGACCTCTGCCCGGCTCGGTGTGTGACCGCTACTAGGCTCGGTGTGTGACCCCTGTCCGGCTCGGTGTGTGACCTCTGCCCGGCTCGGTGTGTGAGCCGTGCCGGGCTCCGTGTGTGAGCCCGGTGACGGTGCGGCCGGTGTCGGTGATTTAGCTCGGCTGTCGGCCCGGTTCGTTCCGGTCCGGCCGAGGCCGCCTGGCCGGCGCCACCGCTGCGGCCGGACATCAATCAGGCCCGGCCGCCGCCGCCGCCGCCGCTGGAGAGTTGAAGTCTCCGCCAGCCAGCCGGCCGGCCGGGCTGTCACGGCGCCGTCTTGGCTCGGAGGGGGCAGATGGGGGGACGGCGGGAGGTCGCAGGTCAGTCAGTGCCAGCAGGATCAGCAGGTGCTGACTGAGAATGGACGGCTGGCTTAAATCGCGATCGGTCGTGGACGAGGGGAACATGGCGCCCGGAGCGTGGATGGCGGGATCTACACAGCGCTACGGTCTTTTGCGCAGACGTGCAGAGGAGGGACGTACGCAAGCACGCCTCTTTTACTGCAGGGTGTGCGTGAGGTCAGCCCACAAATGACGTTTCTCCTCCAAGAGTGGTAGGACTTTTGGTTTTCTACGCAACTGACTCGGTAAGACGAGAACACGAGGAGTGGTGAAACGTTGTTGTCCTCCATCCGGGCATTTTCAAACTGCGCCTGCATGAGTGCTTCGTCTATCGCGGCAACGTGAAACGCCTGGAGAGTGTTTACATCCAATACTTATAGCATAGGCATTTCAGAAAAAGAGAAAGAAAGAAAGAAAGAGAGAGAGACAGAGAGAGAGAGAGAGAGAGAGAGAGAGAGAGAGAGAAAAAAAACACTGACAACCACCCAGACAGACAAATATTGTCTCATCATCACATGACAGACAGATAAACAGACGGACAGACAAGGAGACAGATGGGCAGGCAGAAATACGGACAATTCCACGTTCCATTTAGCGACCGGCGTACAGACGAGTCTGACTGTGCGCTGGCAACATGTATGAGCTGGCAGTGAGGAGGCAGAGTTGCTTCCACCTTCTTGCCCCAGTGTTAAGTGAAGATCAAAGCAGTCAGCCCTGTTTCTCCCATCCTAGTGTCATGTGCAGAGCCGATCAGTCTAAACTGTCATTTGCTTATTCTTATTTACCTTATTTATTTTGTGCATATAAATTTAGCCCGGGCGTATTGAAGAGGGTGCCTTTGGGATCACAGCTCGCGCCCGACTTTGCTGTCGGACCTGTCCCCGCTAGCCAAATGGTCCAAAATATGAAGTAATCCGCTCCAGGCGCCGAACCAGATGGCGCTGAAGGGTCTTCATTGTGCTTTGCAGCTCTAACCAGGGCCACCCTGAGACCGGCTGACCATTTTGGTCTCGGGCCCACGGAGATGCCTTAGAAACCTGACCCTAGTGCCTGCTGCACACTAAACCCTGTTGTACGGCACCTCATCCACGGGGCAACGGCGGCGGAAAGCAATCAAAATTGCAAACATTTCATGAATGCAAGGAACTTTACAAGAACAAAAACGCTTCCCACGGTGACTGCACCCTCCAAATGCTGTTTGTACACTGTGATGAGAAACGATGTCAATGCAGGTGCACCAGCCGGCCTCAGTTCGGCGTGGACGATTAGCCGCCGCTAAGACGCTCGCTCACACCGCAGGACGTTCTGATGGTTTTCTGCCGCGTAGGATGGCAGGCTGTCAGCTGGCTTCCGAATCCAGCCGCTGTTAGACGGTCTGCCCACATCTGAGGAGTCCACCGGCGCCTGGAAATGGTCCGGCTTGAAATGGTCCGGCTTGCCATCCGCACGCTGCACAGATGGCCTGTCGCCACTGACAAGCAGCGCTGAATTTGAGTCAGCGCCATCAGCCGGCCAGAGGCTGTCTGTCGTCCCTGACTCTGCGCCGGCAGACTTGCCTTACTGCGCCACCAGTATTGTATTGTATTGTATTGTATTGTATCGTACATCGTGGGACATCCGCAGTGATAAAACACATGTGGCTAATATGTGCCCGAGTCGAAGAAGGAAAGTTCACACAGGTAAAACACATCACATCACATCGGCTTCGCGGTGCGTGCTCAGCACGATTGGCTCTGAAGGGAAGGCACGGGGTCCCCACAACACATCATCACCCATCAGGCCGTTGGCAGCATAAAGAGGAGAGCGAAGGTTAGGTGAAGTGGACCTGAGACGGGAAAGGTCAGCGGCTTTGAAATGAGAAGCAGAAAAGGAAAGCGCGTCAGGATGGCGCTCATTGAGGCCGGCGCAGGCGCGGTAAGAGAACGTCCGTTTGCCCGCCTCCGTACGCGGGCGCGGGAGGCGGAAACGGTCGTCTCGCTGCGTATGGCGAGCACGGACTTCATTATTTCTCACGAACAATGAAGCCAGTCCCGGGGCTCGCTTCCGGACAGCGCCTGACGGGCCGGTATCAGAGTTCTAAGTGTCATTAGCGGCCCTGTTGATCTTGGCCGGGTAACAGCGGAGTCAGCGGGTAACAGCCGGGGCGGCTGGCACCTGAGGACCCCGTGCCTTCCCTTCAGAGCCAATCGTGCTGAGCACACACCGCGGGGCCGACACTCTCTCACTGAGGCCAGTACACTCTGGCAGGGACGTTGTCTGTCGTCTGCCGCCGACTGGCTGGGGAATGTCAGTGTCTTCTGCCGATTGACTGGGGCCGGCCCGCTGTCACGGACCTGCAGCCGACACATTGTCACCGAGCAGGGCCGACCTCACCCGTCGGGATGTCGGGTTGCTGGCCTGACCGGCCGTTGGCAGCCGATTCGGTGTGTTAGGCCCCTCTGACCGGCATGAATGTCTTGTGTATGTATCTGAACTGCACATCACGCGTCACGTGCGCAGTCTAAATGACCACCGGGTGCTCCGTCGGTCCTGCTGCAGCTGTGTCGGTCCGCTGGCCTCTCTGTTCTCTGCAGCCTGCCCCTGATCAGCGCCTGAAGCCTGTTCTCTGCTGGTCTGAGTGATGAGCAGGACATGCCTGCTGCTTACCGCTGGCCACCAACCGATGACGTGATGTCGAAGGTGGAACGATGATTTCATGACGTGATGCCGACGATCACGGGACGATGAGGCGACCTGATGATGACGTGATGTGGTCACGCATGGACTTGAGACAGTGATGTCGACATTCACGTGGCGCCATGACGTGGAAGGTACTGACAATGACACGGTGAACTGAGGCCCCACCCACCTGGCGGCATGATGTCGACTGCGGCTCGACGGCGCGATGACATGAAGGCGACGGTCGGGGATCCTTCTTTGCTCCGCGCCGGGGGCGGATCCCTCCTGGGGATGCCGTGCCTCAAACCTCTCCTCCCGCTGTCGTCACCAGCGTGCTCCGACCGGCCGCAGCGCCCCCTCCCCCCTGGAACTGACTCACGCGGCCGGATCCGGACGGGGCGGCCGCCGCGGCGGGGGCGGCTGGTGGATTTTTGGGGCCGCTCCCGTGCCGCGCCGACGGCCGGCGGCCAGCACGGGGCGCGGCACCGCGGCCTCCAGCCGCATTCCTGGCAAGGTGACGCCTCCGCTGAGGCCGGCAGACATCGGCCGAATCGGGGTGGGGTGGGGGGCTGCCGGATCCGCTGCAGAGGATTACGGCATTCCACTGCAGCCAGTCGGCGCCACGAGCGCCGCCTGTCTCGGTCCTCACACTGTCCGTCCTGTCCCCTGCCTGTCTATATGTTTGTTTGTATGTATTGACATTCCGTATGTGCTACGGCATTTCCAGGGTGTTCCACGGCGCGCGGGAAAACATCACACATTTGGCCTGGTGGCTGCCGAGGTCTCCAGTGGCGTATCATCGTGTCGGCGACTGTCGGATGGTCACGGAGGGTGCAGGTGATATCCGATCGTACCTTACGTCTGTGGAGATGATGTCTAGTCGTGTCTGATGTCTGTGGAAACCTCCGGTCTTTCCCGGTGTCTGCGGGAGCAGTGTGTGGCTGTGTCTGGTGTCTGCGGAGGCCATGCCTGGCGGTGTGAGATGTCTGCGTGGTTGATGTCCGGTCGTGTCTGGTAACTGCAGTGGTAAGGTCTGGTGATAGTGAAGTTTATGCCTGGTCGTGTTTTGCGACAGTGGAAGTGATGTCTGATGGTGCCTGATGTCTGAGTGAGTGATGTCTGGTGGTTGCAGGTGTCTGCGGAGGTGATGTCTTGTGGTGTCTGGTGTCCGTGAGGGCGATGTCTGATAGTGCCTGATGTCTGGTGGTGGCAGGTACCTGTGAAGGTGATGTCTGGTGGTGCCTTGTGTTTTGGAGGTGATGTCTGGTGATGTCTGGTGTTTACGGAGGTGATGTGTGATGTTGTCTGGTGTCTGCAGAGGTGATGTTTGGTGAAGTCAGTCGTCTGAGGGGGTGATGTCTGGTAGTGTCTGGTGTCTGCGGGTGTGATGTCTGGAGGTGTCTGCTGTCTCCAGAGGCGTGTCTGTCCGGCCGGGTAGCCGTCTCCCGGGCCGCCGGCTCAACAGTGCTGGCCGGCGGCAGTCGCTGTCGGGTGGGCCAGTCTCCGTCCTACCGCCGAAACAACGGAGGATCAATGGACGGCCTCTCCTCCAACGGAGGGTCAACGGACAGCCTCTCCTCCAACCGAGGGTCAATGGATAGCCTCTCCTCCAACCGAGGGTCAATGTGCGGCCTCTCCTCCAACCGAGGGTCAATGGACAGCCTCTCCTCCAACCGAGGGTCAATGGATAGCCTCTCCTCCAACCGAGGGTCAATGTGCGGCCTCTCCTTCAACGGAGGATCAATGGGTAGCCTTTCCTTCAACGGAGGATCAATGGACAGCCTCTCCTTCAACGGAGGGTCAATGTGCGGCCTCTCCTGAGCTGCTTTTGACCGGCCTAGAACGCAGCCATCACCACACGACTTTCATCGCCCTAAAATTCAATCAGCCTTGACGGACCGAAATCTCTAGGTGGGCAAGAACCCAGCATAGATGATTCTGCATTGGATAGGAGGGAAAGGCTTCCCGTGTAAGTTTGAAGGTAAGCAGTGATTTGTTGCGGTCCTTCATTTTGCCGCCTAACGTTCACGGTTGGTACCCGCGACATTGCGGTATCTTTCACGACGACTCTGATCAGTGCCATCTGCTTTGATGCTTGATGTTTATGCTCTTTGTCAGATGTGACATATTCGGAGACCTTGTCTTTTCGAAAACCTTGCGACGCCACCTGTGGGAAGGTTCCAGCATCTCGCTGCCATGAGAACGGTCAATGACATGCTGACCTGAGCTGGAGCTTGTGTCCCTTCTCAATATTCCGTCAGTCGAAATCGTCTCGAGAGCATCTCGTATGTCAGACACGGTTGGGCATCCATTGCTTACCGTCTGCACTCCTGAGACTTCGTAACACTCTGTGTTATCCCATTATTGACATCGCCTTGCTGCGACATAAGCCCGAATCAGGCCTCTGCTCGGTGTCCGTATTGTCTTACTTTGCATTGAGCCTGTCATCGACCGCGAGGGGAGCAATGTCAATGGCCAAGACCGCATAAACAGACATGCAGCTTTTCCTCCTCGAAGGCGTAGATCGTATGTCTACATAAAGTTTTGTACAGACTTGCAGTTTTTCTGGTATTAGTTGACGTTTATATGTAGTTGACGTTTATGAGCTTCCCGTCCCAGCACAATCAATAAACGCTGCTCTAAAATGCTTTATACCTGACTAGCCTGTTCAGCGGATAACCGATAACTTTGAGAAAGGACCTTCTGGGGGCATCCTACGCCATGCACTCAGTCTTAAACCGCTCAGTACAAAACAGGTCCAACATTAGCTCAGGGTAGCGGTCGGATTCGAACTCCCTCTACCTCACTACTCCACTGCTCCGCTACAGCTCTGAATGAACCCACTGTCCCCCACTTATCCCGGCATCAGTTGACCGTACAAAGCTCCGGGTCCTTTCGTTACGCCGACATCGCTGCAGGAGCCTTGCGTCCTTTGTTTTCCTCGCCACCGCAGGCAGCAGGGGTCCGTCGCCGCCCCATCCCCCCCTACTGCCTCTGGGCGGCCGTGATCGCGTGCAGCAGCGGCGGCGACGCTGTCCGCTTTACCTGCCGGCGGGACCTTCTGAAGGACGCGCCGGCAGAATTTTCTGCCGCCGTGCGTGCGGACAATCGGGCGGCGTTTCCTGGTGCTGGGTACGGCCGACTGAGAGGCGAGCACCAGATACCGGACCCGACGCCTGGTGGCGCATACTGCCGACTGGGGATGGGCCCACCACGCACTGGATCTTGGTGGTTGCTGTCGGACACCGCGTCGCCTGCCGCTGCCGCTGCGTCGCCAGTTGGCTCGGTGCGTCATGGCGGATGTCGCAGGGCGCGAAACCGAGGCCTGCTGGTGCTTCCTGGGCCGTGCTGGCGCCTTCAGTGGTGCTGGTGATCGTCGCTGGTGCCAGTGCGTGGCCGGCATATGTGTAGCGCTGACACTGCGGTCTGAACGGCACCGGCCTCTGTCGGTGCTGGTGCAGCTCTGGACTGCTGCTGGTTCCCCGCGACTGCAAGCGCTGTGCTAGTCTCGGAGGTCCTTCCTGGTGACACTCAGTCGCTCCGGGCTGCTGCTGATTTCCGGTGACTGCAGGCGCCGGGCCAGTTTTGGCGCTGAATCATCGACTGGACTGAGGTACGCTGCCGCACGGGCGCGGCCGACGCAGCCCGGCAGGAAACGTGGCCGGCTGACGGTGACTGCTGCAGGTCCGAGGACATTCAGCAGAGGAGAAACCGCCGGCGACGTTTTCATCATTAGCTGAAATCATTTCATTTTCACCAGCGGATGGCAAGCCTGCGATGTTTTCCGGCGCTGGACCGCCGCCAGCTGTTCCCCCTGGCTGTGAGATGTCCAGTCTGCTCGGTCATCAGGCTCGAATGGTTACTCTCTTTCCTGAGCTCGCAATGCCTATTGCGAACCTCTACCTTCGTGGCCCAGCGGGTGTTGCCGTACCTCTGCTGTATCTGCCTGTTCTGCTCTGCTGTGACTGTCCGGTCAAGTTCTGCAGTGTCTGCCGTGTCTGCCGTGACTGTCGGGTCCTGTTCTGCCGTGTCCGCCTCGTCTGTCGGGACCTGTTCTGCCGTGTCTGCCGCGTCTGTCGGATCCTGTTCTGCCGTGTCTGCCGCGTCTGTCGGGTCCTGTCCTGCCGTGTCCGCCTCGTCTGTCGGGACCTGTTCTGCCGTGTCTACCGCGTCTGTCGGGCCCCGTTCTGCCGTGTCTGCCGCGTCTGTCGGGCCCTGTTCTGCCGTGTCGGCTCGCTCCTGACACCGGCCGGCCGGCCAGATTAGCCCGGTCGGCCCGGTCCGGCCGGCCGGCCGCTGGGGATTTTTGCCGCGCGAACGGCCTTGCCCGGCGCGGCGGCCGCCTTATATGTCCAGGAATGCCGCCCGAGGCCGCGGCTGGCGCCAGCTGGGCAGGATACGACCGGCGCCGTCTGCGGCACACCCCCCGGCCGCCGCCGCCGCCGCCGGGAGGCCGGCCGGGAACTACGCGCCGCGGCACCGTGCACCGGCCAGACCGGCCAGCGGCCAGCACACCGGACAGGGCCCACCGGCCGGCGGCGGCCACCGGCTGTGGCTGGACGACACTGAGGGAGACTTATTCGAGGTTTGTGTGCTCTGGGAGCGGAGGTAAATGGGGGAGACGGGCAGGCGTGTTGAGGGGGCAGGAGGGAATTTTGGCCTTCAGTCCTTTCAGTACAGTGTGAGCCCTCATATGCCTAACGTTAAACTTCAAAAGACTGGAGGGGCCTAATTAATTTCTGAAGGAGCCTAGCCCGGCCAAAACCGCACAGTCTGTTCATAGTCCCGGACTGAGACACGCATTAAAGTGGCCTATACTCCTTGGGGTAGCTTACAAGGAATGATTCCACACGTTGCACTCAGCGGCACAGAGATAGGTACAGACCAGGTCTTGTTCTGGATGCAGCACCGTTAGTTGTAAAAGGACGTATTCGCCAGGAGGGCTGAATTAGCGTGCGGATGAGCCCTGGACCAGACCTGGACGAGCCTGGACCAGCTCTGGACCAGTCCGGACCAGCTGTCGTCCAGGCCGGGCCAGCTGGGACGGTCGGTCCAGTCCGGACAGCATTTTCAGCCGCCGCCCTGACGCCCAGCTGGAGCGGCCGCTCTCTCGGGCCGGCAGCAGACGCTGGGCGGCGTGCTGCCAGATCTGGCGGCGTCCAGTGCTGCCAGATCGGCCGTCGACTGAGTCACCGCCTTCCGGCGTCGATGAGCGCCGATACAGGAGGTCCGGCGCCTGCCGGCCGCCGAGTTGGAGATGACAGGAAGCATTTTTCTTTTTTTCACGTTTTTTGCACACAGCTGCTGTTGCGTGCTGATAATGATGCGACTAGGGCGTCTGACGCTGCTCAGGACAGTGGCCTGCAATATGCTGCATGCCGACGGTATGCGTGAACACTTAGTTGGATTGCAGGACTATGGATCATCGCTTCGTATGTAGCTATTTGTGAACATGAAAGCATCCGCAGTATATCTCAAAATCGTGCTGCACGTACATTGTCATTACTGGGCCGAGGTCCTGTGACTGTCACCTGACGTTACTGCAGACTTCAGTCCTGCCCTAGACCGGGACGCTGTGACGTCATCTGACGGTGCTGTGGACTCCAGTCCGGCCCTGGGCCGGGACGTTGTGACGTCATCTGACGGTGCTGTGGGCTCCAGTCCTGCCCTGGGCCGGGACGTTGTGACGTCATCTGACGGTGCTGTGGGCTCCAGTCCTGCCCTGGGCCGGGACGTTGTGACGTCATCTGACGGTGCTGTGGGCTCCAGTCCCGGCGTCGCCCGACAGACGGCGGCGGCGGTGCGGGCCGGGCCGGGCCGGTCGGCATCAGACAGGTCCCCCAGCTGCGTTCGGTTCGCCGACCTCTGCACAGCACGCACCTGCACCTGTGCACCTGTGCGTGGACGGGCCGTGCACGTGCCAGGCAAGATCCAGAGTGCGACTGGCCGCTCACGTGGTGCGTCTGAGTCGTCTGATAGCGTGCAAAGAGCACCTCACCCCTGGCGCTTGAGCGTACGTGTAAGCGCGCCCCGGCGTTTATGCAGACGGCTACAACTGTGCGTGCTGTGCGCGCGCCTGCAGCAGCATTCCACATGCATGCCAGGGTGTAACCGGGAAGCACGAGAGCCTTGAGAGCTAGGGTGCGCCGCGGGAAGACGTCGGCACCGGGGCGTGATCTCGGATCTACCGCGCACGCGACATGCTGGGGGATTGGAGAACCCCCAACTGATGCACGCTGCTGTTGAAAAGGCTACCTCCTTTTCGACGAAACACCAGCTGTGAAAGACTTATGCCTTTGGTGGAATACTGAATACTTTCAGCCCTTTTGATCGGTGCAAGGCTGGAAAACCTGGGGCTAAGGGAGTGAGGCAGGTCCAGAGCCCTCACCCTCGGTGACAGGGTGCGGACCCCTCCAAGATGCACCTGGGCGCATGGGATTTTTTAACACCACGTCTGCAGGGTTTACTGACGCTCTTGGCAAAATACCCAATTAGCTTTCCCAAAAATCCGGCTCAGCTCAGCGATTGCCGTCCCCAGTGTGGCGACTCAGCCCACCCCCAGTCCCCAGTGTCGCAGCTCGGCCCACCCCCAGTCCCCTGTGTCGCAGCTCAGCTCGCTTCCAGTCCCCTCTTTCGTCTGCTGGCGTCACGATCGCGTCCGACGCTTGGGGCTGAGAAGCATCGTCTGCATCAGGAAGAGGCCAACTGTGCATAGTCTAGCATTCTTTCAGCGACGTCCGTTCTACCAAAAGAAAGTGTAGGGCAAGTTGGACCAGAGCGGATAGCCCTTGTTGCCATCCCAGTTGGTCGCATGTGTAGCTGCCATCACTGAGGCCACCTGACAACAGCTCATTTCGCTTCACGGTAACTTGCTGATCCCAGCCATTGTTTTCGCCCAGTCGCAAATTTCTTTTCTGCTTCGTGATGGTATTTCTTTGTTGCGGGCAAAAGGGAACAAATGATGTTTTCGTCTGACTTTGGGGCTCAGCTGTTTCTGCGTTCCATGTCATGTACATGCAATGTATTGTATCGGTATATCTTAATATCTGTAATGTATTTAATACAATATAAATAATATAATATATATAATATGAAATACATAATATAGTATAATATAATGCAATATAATAAGCTTTGATTATCGGAAACTGACAAGTTGTCTCGAACGAGGCATTGCTTGAAATTTCGCTGTTATTTGCATTGCAAAAATCATAAAACACAGAGGTAGATGTGTACTTTGACAAAGTTCCAAAGAGACGACAAAGACGAAGCCATGCGCCGAAGCAAAAGTGAATATGCCAAACATTGAGAATCGTTGGATCACATTCATGATTATCACGAAAACAGATTAAAAAGGCCCTCTGATGGCCGCAAAAAATGATTAACATTTGTGCGGTTGCCGCCTAGGTCGTTTCTAATTCTCACCCTGCTCACGAACGTAGGATGATCACCATTTGGACGTCCGGAGTCGTGAGGTGTTGCCGGTGCTCGAGTCGCAGAACTTCAGAATAACCGCACGGACCTCTCCCCTCTGAGGACCAACTAGCGCACCCACAGCGCGGGTCCTTATCCGAGAACGTCCGCAGTCTCAGTCTCCAGTTCCGGTCGTCAATCTCCAGTCTCCAGACGCGGCCGGCAGTCTCCTGCCGTCAGTCTCCGGCTCTCGGTCTCGGCCGTCAGTTTCCAGCCATCAGTCTCCGGCCGTCGGTTTCGGCTGTCAGTCTCCGGCTGTCAGTCTTCGGCCAGCAGTTTCCTGCCATCAGTCTCGGCCGTCAGTCTCGGCCGTCAGTCTCAGCCGCCATTCTCCTGCCGTCAGTCTCGGCCGTCAGTCTCGGCCGCCATTCTCCTGCCGTCAGTCTCCGGCCGTCAGTCTCCGGTCGTCAGTCTCCGGCCGTCAGTCTCGGCCGTCAGTCTCTAACCGTCAGTCACGGCCGTTAGTCTTCGGCCGCCAGTCTCCAGCTGCGGCCGCCGCTGCGCTGACCGGTCGGGCCGGTTGGTCGGCCTGCCGTCCCCGGCCTTGCAGCGATGCGGCCCGATAACAGACGACCCGGACCAGAGGCGGCCGCCGCGCCGGTCAGACCGGCCCGGCCCGGCCCCAGCGTTCGGACCTCGCTCGCCGCGCAGATCCACCCGCAGGCACGGCCCGTGATTGGTCCGTGTTGCCGGCTCAGCCGCCACGAGTCGACTCCGAACTCCAGCGGTGCCAGCACAAAACATCGAGTAGAATAAACAGTATATTTCTTTCACATTGGCGCAAATATAACAATCAGCTTTCGGACCCAGCGTCAGCCGACGCGAGGTCGACGTCAGGGGCGCCGGCGAATCGGTCGCCGACTCAGCCGTCCACTCGCCGCCGTCGCCGCCGTCGCCGGCGCCCAAACATGGAAGAGCTGCTCCCAGGGAATGTTGGCAGTCAAACGCGACCTCATCACAAAGCCGAGCGAAGGCACAGGGCGACGGCGCCGCCTCCGCGGCGCCGTCCATTGCACGAATTGCACGAATCACAGCCGGCCGGCCGGCCCCCGAACCACGTCATCACACATCTATCGAAAACGCCGCTCCGCGTCACCGCGAACCGCCGCGGCGCGCCAGTCTACAGCTCCTCCTCGTCGTCGTCGTCCTCGTCCTTGCCCTTTTTACTTTTGGACGTCATCACTTCGAGGATGGCGCTGCGCATCTGGTCGTAGACCTTCTCCTCGGTGGCGCCCGGGCCGTCGGAGAGCAGGTGGGACAGGTAGCCGATGTACAGCGACGCCGTGCGCAGGATGGCCACCTTGGTGAACTTGACGCCGGACGTGCCGATGCACTCGGACGCGATGCCGCCGATGCTGGCGCTCAGCTCCTTGAAGGCGCCGGTCAGGTGCTTGACGCGCATGCGCTCGCGCTCGTTGGCCAGCTCGCGCCGGTCGCCAGCCTGCGGGAGCGGTGCGGCGCGCCGCGCCGGCGACGCTGCGGGCTTCGACTTGGCGGCGGCGACGGCGACGGCAGTGGCGACGGCGGCGGCCGGCCGCGGCGGAGACAGAGGCGGCGCCGCGCGGCCAGCGACGCGCGCCGCCGGGTGCTCCTGCGGCGCCGTTCTGCCGGCCAAGATGTTCTCGATGCTGAAGCGGCCTCCGCCGCTGCCGTTGCCGCTGCCGCTGCCGCTGCGGCGCCGGGTCAGATCGAGCGGGGCCTCCTCTTCGGCGGCGCGCGCCCGAGGTGGCGCCGCGGCCGCCGGCGGGGGTGGGGGCGGCGGCGGTGAGGCGCGCCGACCGGGCCGCGACGCCGTCAGCAGACCAGCAGACAGCCGCGGGTCGGCGCCGAACGCCTGCAGCGCCAGCAGCGGCTCCACGAACGGCGAGAACGGCATCGGCAGCGGCGCCAGCGGCAGCGGCAGCGGCAGCGGCGCCGGCGAGCGCAGAGCGTGCGCCGGCCAGCCGAACCGCTGCGCCACCGCCTCCAGGCAGGCGGCGCACTCGAACACCACCTGCCGGTGGCGGGCGCAGCCGGGCACGCGGGCGGCCGCCGCCGGCTGCCGGCCGCCGGCGTCAGGCTCGCCGTCGCTGCGGTTGCCCAGGCGGGCGGCCGCCTCGTATTCGCGACGGAACCGCTTCTTCGGCACGACGAAGCCGTCGGAGGCCGCCACGCGCTTGCCGGCCGGCCGCTCTCCGTCGCTGCCGTCGCTCTCCGTCTTGGCGTCGGCGGCGGCGGCGGCGGCGTCGCACGCCGGCGCCGCCTCGCGCGGCCTCTTGCGATATTTGGGCTGCGTCGGACTGCGCACTCGCACATCCACGCTGTCGTCCGAGTCCGTGTTGGAGAGGCTGGAGAGCGGGCTGCGCGTCAGGCTGTTGGCCTTATGGAAGCCGTCGTCGGCGCGGCTCTCGGCCGCCTTCATCGTGGTCCGCTTGGCCTCCAGCCTGGCCTCCATCTTGGCCTCCATTTTGATGCCGAAGTTGACCTGCTTCAGTCGCTCCTCAGGGATGCCCATGCCTGCAAAGAAGAGAAGGCCGCTTTAGATGGCGCCTGATGACAGAATGGGCGTGGTTCTGACGCCGCCTAGGCTCTTCCAGCCTCGCCGCCTCTTCAAGGAGAAGTCAAGCCCACAATCATTCAACCGGTCTCAACCAAAGTCAGTCAACCAGCCACCAGAGCCACGACGACGAGGACGGCACGACACCACAGAGCTGAACTCACCACGCCACCATCACATACTGCATTGGCTGCACCACGAGACGCCTGCACCATAGACCACCAACACCAGATGGGACTATCCACCGCCGAGACGCGCGGACTGTCACCATCTGCCCAGGACCGAGACACGCCTGGACTGTGACACCTTCTGCCACTAGCGAGACCAGATGAGACCGTCTGCCGGCGAGACGTCCGGCGTCATCCTGACGCCGGGAGGGAGCGCGCGGCCGCGGCGCGCCGGCAGACGTCTGAGACTGGCGCGCCGCCGTCCCTGCCGGACCGTGCGCAGCGTCACCGTCAGCGCCGCCGCCTCCGGCGTCATCTGCCGCGCAGCCCGCGCCGTTATCGCCGCAGTGCGCCGTTACTGCCGACATATTGCGGCGCGGCGGCGAGCAGCCGGCGCTCGGCTGACAGCGCTCGTCAGCTGGCGGTCGGCAGGCGGGCGGGCCGTCCGCCGGCTGCCCGCTGCCCGACTGACTGCCCGCTGCCCGGCCTGAGGGCCTCCCCCGACTGGACTGGACACCGCCTGGTCTTCCGGGCCGGACTGAGGGTCTGGCCTGGCACAGGGGCGGAGTAAACCGCAGGTCTCAGCTCAGTAATGGTTTGTCACACCGGGTCTCCCTGTCCGGACCACCAATGCACACGTAGGACCACTGTGGCCTGACTGGGGCTGATGTTATGAACCAGGGCACAGGAAGTCGAACACCACACCACAACAGACAAATCGCCAGTCACTCTCTGAACCTGCCCCACAGCCACAGCGCGGTCAGCACGGCACAGCGAGTACTGCAGGCACAGCCGGTATAACGCCACAGCCGACACAGCGGCCACACCAGGGACAGCAGCCCAGCCGGCACAGCGGCGTCTCGGAGGTGACATCAGCGCCGCTACTGCGGCGCCTGACAGCCGTGGCTGTCCGGCCGTCCCTGCAGCGGTCTCTAGGCCAGACGCCGCCTCTGCCGCCGCGCACGTCCTCTGCCGCCGCCTGTTCCGGACAGGACGGGACAGGCCCGGTCCCGCGGCCGGGCCCTGCCGTGGGTCCCGCCGGGCCCTGCCGCCCCGGAGCCGGCTGGCTCTCACCACAGGCCGGCGGCGGGCGCGCAGCCGGCGCGCCACTGACGCTGGCCGGGCGGGCGCGCGCACCTGTCGGGCGGACGCAATTAGCGCCGGCCGCCGGCTGCGCGCCCGGCCGCATATGTCGGTGAATCAGGCGCCACAGGTGGCCGGCGAGCGCGCTAACTGTACAGGGCGCGGCGACATGTGGCCGCCGGCGGCGCGGCCCAGCGACGCCGGTCCACCGCGCCGGACGGCCGGGGGCTGCCGGTCCACCTCACGGTCCACCTCGCCGGGCAGTCAGACGCAGCGATCACGTTCTGTCGGCCGGCCGCCGCCGTCGCCGACAGGGCGGAGCGTGTCAGGGCGGGCCCGGCGGCGGCGGCCGGTGAGTGCGGCCAGTCTCCGGCGCCTGGCCGCGGGCGGTCGCGGTGGGAGGGCGGCTTCCCACGCTCGGCGGCCGGCGCACCGTCCCAGGCCAGGGTCCGGGGACCGCCGCGACCGGAGCTCCGTGTCGGAGGCGATACAGTGGCCATACAGACGATACAGGCCATACAGGCGATACAGACGCCTGCCGAGCCGGCCAGGCGCCACGCGGCGGAGCACAGACCACTGCCGGGCTGCAGAGGAGACCAGAAGATTGAGAGCAGAGCCAAAGGGCGGCCAGAGGACACAGTCAAGGGTCTGAGGACAGAAAAATGTATCGGAAAACACAGAAACCACAGGCCAGCAGAAAGAGGACAGACGAAGAACACACCTCAGAGGCAGGGAACAGACGACAGAGAACACGGTACAGAGGACAGAGGACACGGGACAGAGGACAGAGGACAGAGCAGGGAGCCCCGTGCAGAAGTGCTGTCGTCCGCAGAGTTTGCTCGGACACACCTCCCGCTCCCACCCGATTAGATACAGCCGGCGCCTCCCGGCCCGCCGCGGCCGGGGAGGGGGGGGGGGGGGCTGACCGCGACAGACGGCGGGGGGACGACAGATGGGCAGGAGCTGTCAGTCCCCCTGCGGGCACATCTGGAGCCGTGCTTCGAGTCCGACAGCTGTGGCAGCGGCACGCAGTGATGTCTGGCGCTGACCAGACAGCTGACCGACCAGACCAGACCAGACCAGACTGGCCTGACAAGACCAGACCAGGCCAGACCAGACTGGCCTGACAAGACCAGACCAGACCAGACCAGACCAGACCAGACCAGACGAGTGACCAAGATCAGACCGCATCAGACCAGCCAGTTGATCCGATCGGACTAGGCAGACCAGACCAGACCTGCCGACTGGCCAGATCAGAACAGACCAGACGAGCCGCGTCATTGCAGCGGCCAGTTCACCATGACAGTGCGGCGGAGCAGGGCAGATGTTAGCAGGAGGTAGATGAAGAATGTGTCAGAGATAAATGCCACAAACCGCAACGAACCGGAGAGCCAGCTACTGCAAACACGGCACGGCGCGGCGCGACGCTTTTCCGGGGATCCGGCCATGCGCAGGCCCTTCAACCAACCAACCAACCAACCAACCCAATCAGCCCTGCCGGCCTCCCAGACCGCTCTGGTCTCCGGCGCTCTAGCCCGGCCATTTCAGTTGGCTGAGGTCCGTCCCTGACTTCTCAGGGGCCAGGGGTCCGCCCAGTGGTCCAGAACGTGCGATGGAGCCGCGCCAGAAAATTCTGCCGATTTTGAAACATGTCCGAGGCACGCCGAAAGTATTCGGCCGGCTGACTGCGGCTCGCTGGCCTCCCGGAGGACGAGACGACACATTCTTGGCATTGGTTAACCACCGCACTACGAGAACGGCGTATCTTGCTCTGCATGCCAGGCAAATATCCGGCCCTGTCGTTCTGGGCACTCCAACGCACGAGTATTTCTGATGTGTCGCGATTTTTTTCCGCATGTTGAAAGCGCAGTTACAAATTAATTAGTGTTCGTATGTCCGGTCCTCGTATTTTGCTTTTTTATCGGAACGTAAGATAATTGACTCGTTACGCCCATCCGGTGTCAGCTGTACGCGGTGCGGCCCTCCCGCAGTACCCTTTCGACTGCTCAGACGGCAGGCCCGCTGCTGCCATTGACATCCGGCGGCGGGCGGCCGCCGCGGCGGCGCCAGCCGGCCGCCGGCCGCCCACGCGGCCGCTTTCAAGCCGGCCGGCGCCGCACCTGGGCCGAATTCCCCGCCGCAGAGGAGCCGCGCTCAAACAAGCACGCGCGCCGACCGCCGCCCGACTGGCGCCGCCGACCTGTTTATCAACTGCCTCACACCTGGTCACGTGCTAGAGGTGCGCCCGGCCACGGGCGGGTGCGGCCGCCGCCGCCGGAAGTGTGTGGCGGGTGGGAATGTCGCGCCTGCGCCCGCAGCACGGTGGAGTGACGGGCCGTTCCGGTCCCCGTGAACCGCTCCGATGAGCACGGACGTCTGATGTGGACAGTGGGCGCGGCGAATTCAGAATGCGCCCAAAACTTCGGATCAGATGACAGACGTGTTTCCACTGACGCATTAGCAATGGCGCGACCCCTCGTGCCATTTGCAAACGTAATACCGTGAAGCCGTCAGTGAGGCCAGGGAGATGGGAGTGTCGAGCTAAAGCAGGACCACTTATGCCGAGGATGGCATATCGTTTTCACAAGGCATTCGAATGAGCGATGCAAAGTGTGTTCGGCCCAGATCGCTGTGGTGCGCATTGTTCGAAGGTGTCAACTCAGATGTGACGACCGTAGCTGAACATGCGTAAAAAGCTACCAAACATGACGCTGGAGACAACCGATGCACTCAGCGGAGTAGACGTTCCTTGCGCCCAGAAGCCTCCTCGTACCATCCCGGAACCGTGCGCAGCTCTGAGCGGCGCCGGCCGCACCGACCCGTGGCCGGGCGCATCTCTAGGTCGGCGCCGTTTAAGACATTCCGGCGGCGGACAGGTGGACGGTGCGCGGCGTTTTTGTCACCGACGGCGCGTCAGCGGCGCTCAAATCTGGGGCCGGCGGCGGCGGCGGCGACTGCGCCGGGCTCGCCGGCGCCGTCCGGCCGCCGCCGCCGCCGCCGTGAATAGTGCATGAGAGCGGCGGCGAAGGCGTCGTCACGGCCGCCGTCACGAGTCGCGACGTCACGCGTCTCGCGGCCGCGAAAAGTCGCGAGGAAAGTCCGCCGTCGGCGCGAGAGGCAGAGCTGAGCGGCGGCGCGCCGGCGGAGGCAGCGGAGGTATTGCCCAACCGGCTGCACTGCAGCTCCCACGGCGCCCGCCGGAACCGTGATTCACCGGACCTCGTGAGCGGCACAGGTCCACGACCCTGTTGTAGCGTCGTGTCGTGGCGAGACTTTCCTGTGCAAAGATCGCTGCAGTCGTCCCTGTTCTAGCTCGGAAGTGTACGACCGCCTCTCACCGGTCAACAGTCAATAGTCGAAAGTCAACAGTCAGCAGCAGAGTGAAGACAACTGACAACAGACATCTGACAACCGACTACAGACATCTGGCAGCCAACAGCAGACATCCGACAGCAGACGGCCGACAGTTGGCCGACAACCGCGCTGGGAGCCGGCCGGCGGCCGCGAGGGTGGCGCTCTCCGCCGCGCGACCTTCCGGCCTGGAAACTGTGTCACGGTGCACGGCTATCGCTTCCTGGCGGCGCCGCTCACTAATTGGTGACTCAGGCCAGGTGCCGGGAAGGTCTGGGAGCCGAGCGACGGCCGTCGCCGCCACATGGCGCCCGACACGGCTGGTCGCCAGCGCCAGCGGCTGCAGCCCCGCCCACGGCAGCGCAGCGCCCCGCCGGTCTCACCAGCCGACAACAGGGCCAGCACCGCCGCCGGCTGCAGGCGTCATTCAGCACCGCCCGGCCACGGCACCGCAGGGAAAGGCTTTCCACCTGTCCGGAGCAGCGCCGGCGGACGCTCGCGGAGGTCCACAGGCTGGTAGGCGGTACGCGGCTACCCGTCCGGCCCGGCACAGCAGGGACACGGCTGCCATTCCGGCCCAGCGCAGCAGGGACACGGCTGCCTGTCAGGCCCGGTACAGCAGGGACACGGCTGCCTGTCCGGCCTGGCACAGCAGGGACACGGCTGCCTGTCCGGCCCGGTACAGCAGGGACACGGCTGCCTGTCCGGCCCGGCACAGCAGGGACACGGCTGCCTGTCCGGCCTGGCACAGCAGGGACACGGCTGCCTGTCCGGCCCGGTACAGCAGGGACACGGCTGCCTGTCCGGCCCGGTACAGCAGGGACACGGCTGCCACTCCGGGCCGGTACAGCAGCGCCTTTGCCGGCCACCTGCTGTGTCCGTCTGAGTCAGTCGCGAGGGATAGGTCAGAATCCCGACGCTCGGTCCCGCGGTGGGGCAGGGGCATCAGTGGAGTCTTTCGCCACCAGCACTAGGCAGCACCAGGTGACGGCAGCTGAGAGCACCAGGTGACGGCACCAGGGAGCACCAGGTGACGGCCTGCGCCGGCGGCAGATGGCAGCCACACTTGGCAAAGCCGACGCCGCCGGCGGCGTCGGCGGCGCGCGACAGGTGAAACAAGTGGCTGGCCAGAGCCGACACAGCGCCCCGTCTCTGGCCGCCCTGCCGCCGCCGACAGGTGTTCACACGAAGCCAGCTGCCAGAGACAGAGAGAGAGAGAGAGAGGAGCCACCCCGGCCGGCCCACCGGGAGAAACTCGCCGACGGACAAAGCGCCGCCTGACGTGGCCCCACCGGTCTGTTGGTGTTGGTTTGTCGGTCTGCCGATCTGCCGGTCTGTCGGTCTGGCCGTCCCCGGTCTGTCGGTCTGCTGGTCTGTCGGTCTGGCCGTTCCCTGGTCTGCCGGTCTGTCGGTCTGTCGTCTGGCCGTCCCCCGGTCTGCCGATCTGCCGTTTTTTTTTTGCCCTCCCCCTTTTTTCCGTTTTTGGGGTTTTTTGGTTTGGCCGTCCCCTGGTCTGTCGGTCTGTCGGTCTGTCGGTCTGCTGGTCTGTCGGTCTGCTGGTCCTCGCAGTCCAGGCGCAGAACTGTTCGGAAATCATCGCGGCTGTGTAACAGGCTGTCCAACGACACGGATCCCCCCAAACGGCGGTACGCAGGGTGCGTGCACCCCCGCTGTTCGGAACAGGGGTACAACGTACTCCTCGTATCCGCCACCCTCACTTCTCTTGTCTGTTCGTTCGCGCAGGAACTAAAACGAAATGCATGTCTGCATTCATTCAGTCCGACAAGGCGAAGTAAAGCGGACGAAATCACCACGTGCGTGGCTCGCTTTTCAAATCCGTGGAGATGTCTGGGCTGTTAGGCTGCGTCTGTTATACTAAATGCAAACCGTAACACAATAAAACTACCGTAATTATGCACTTTCTGATAACATGGAGCTGTTATATGAAATTCGTCCTGGGTTTGCGGCTGCGAGGTTAAAATTTTAAGTAATTGCCAAAAATGCCGCAAAATTTCCATGGTGAGCTTCAGCTTTGCAGGTGTCTAGATGCCAATAAAAATTAAAACTACATCCATTGTGAAGGTGTCCGATGTTCCAACAGTTATGCAACATGTGAATGAAGTTGTTCAACATTCCAGCAACTTTACACGGCACGAGTTCGGTCACCTCATGCTCCAGCAGCTTCACGCTGCGTAAGTGTAGTTGTGTGGTTTTCCAGCAGCCTCGCGTTGCGTAATTGTAGTTGTGCGGTCCTCCAGCAGCTTGGCGTTGTCAAGTGGTAGTCGTGTGGTGCTTCAGCAACTTCACGCTGCGTAACTGTAGTTGTGCGGTGCTCCATCAGAGTGGTGAACCCACATCGATGTTCTAACGCTTGATTCGTAATTCGTTAATTGTGACGAAAGCATACTGGAGCGTCACAAAGTCCCCAGCGGTGAGCAGAGGTGTCAGGACCCACTGAGTTCCTATCGTCCGGCTCCTGAGGCCAGGAGCTGGTTGTCCTGCCCGAGTGCGACCGTCGGCCGCCGCGGCGCCGCGTGCTCTGGCAGTCTGTTAGTTAGTCTGGCAGTCTATTGGCCAGTCTAACGGATACAGTGACAGTCTGACAGTGATAGTCTGCCGGAGCTTCACCAGTCTACCATTTTCAGGCAACCATCCGCCAACGACTTGATCCGTCATCGGCCACATCACCTAACCGACCGTCACTACACCGTCCGACTGTACACCGACACAGCCCGACCTGCTGGACAACCCGACCTAAACCAACAGACACAGATCCATCGGCTTGCCAGACAGAGACCAACAGACCCAGACCGACCGACACAGACCCATCATCCGAACAGACCCAGACCAACAGGCACGGACCCATCAGCCCACCAGAACCACACCAATAGGCCCAGATCAAGACACAGACTCACCCGTATATCAGACCAAGGCCAGCAGATCCCGGCTCACTCGTCTAAAAGACCCAGACCAATACAAACAGAGCAACAAGCCCAGCAGACAATCAGACCCAGGCTCCCACACCCATCAACACAGAGGGCCAGACCATCCAGAAAAGAACCTACACATCCAGCCGACTCAGGCCCACAGCGACGGAGCACGGACCCTTACCTGAGATGTTCGTGTTCGCCGTCCGCAGTCGGTGTCTCACGCAGAGGCGCACCTCGCGCCTGCCTCCTCCGCGCTGTCTCACAGTCCCGGTCTACTTCCGCTCCCAGGCGTCTCGCGTCACAAGCGACCGCTCTCAGCGCCGGGGTTCCACTGACTGGCCACCGCCGGCGACCAGCTGTTCTCCGGCGCCAGGTGTTCACCGGCCGTCACCTGGCCCGGCCGGCCGCCAATCAGCGCCCGAGAAACCAGCGCACCCGGCGCCCATTGGTCGCGGCTGGCCGGCCGGCCGGGCGCGCCCTTTAAATCCGCCCGGCTGGTTTGCCGGCACCCGGCCGACCCTGCGTGACCTTCAGCGAGTAACGCTTCACCGGCTGGCGGCGCCGAGCGCCGATCCCTGCCCGCAGAGCTGGGTGGCCGGCTCCGATGGCCCGCTGGTGGCCACTCGTCGCGGCACGTGCCGCGTAGACTGCAGGCGCGCCGTGTCCGCCAAATCATCCATCTCTACGGGGTGGATTTGTCGGAACGGAGCTTGTCTCGGACTTAAACCTTATTCCCATACCTATGGCGCTAGGGTGCATTCCCGTTTGGGGGGAGGAGGGGTATTCGGGGCCCCATTAGGTCTCGAGAGCAACCCTGTTGATTTCATCGCAAAAAAACGGCAATTAATTCGCCATGAGGTAAACTACATTTTCATTAAAAGAAGTTTTGAAAATCTGGAAAGGAGAGGATACAGGGTGGGAGAAAGTCAGACATGGAAATATTTCCTAGCTTGTTATAACTCCGCTGTTTACAGACCAATCCGAAAAAATGTCAGTACTCATCAGAATATTTAATGCATATATACACACAGATATATATCTACATATATGTATAAACATACACATATATATAAAGCATCAGAAATGTTTAGGCAACCTAGGAGACTGAAGCCCTTCTTTTGCCCCTCCTTAAACGAGAGGGGTCCAATGCTGCGTAGTTAGGAAAACCCGCCGCGCGTGGCACCGAGAGGCATTTTCAGCCTAAATGCGGAGCCCCTGCGCTCTGCGCGCGGAGGGACCCCGGATTTGCGTCGGAGGGGGTGGAGTGGATACCTCTTCCGGGCTAACAGAGGGACTCCAGCCTCCCCCTAAACCCCCGTCGTGCACCTCGGGAGCATTATGGCATTACCTTAGTGACATGCTATTTTTATACGTCAAGAAAATAAAGCATTCGGAGAAACAGACCACTCCTCATTACGTCCCTTAAAAAGACAACAACATTCAGTGCCAACTCGACCCTTCCGCCACTTTCCTGAAAATTAGCTTTATTTGCCTACGTCTCAAATGTCTGATAGGCACATACGGAGGCTCTCAAAGTATTTCCGGAGAGAGGCCTCGCAGGCCTCTGGGAGGGGGTGTGGGGGGGGGGGGGTCAGTCAAACACTGTTTTTGGAAGTTCTCCGAGGCCGCTCCAGGGAAGTCAACAGGCTCTTCAGTCAACAGGCTCTTCAAGAGTCACTTCTTGTCTTCTGCCTTGGAAAATCCTGGCAACCACGGTGTTTGCAAAGTAACCACTGAACTGGGCGAAAAAAAAGACAGAGAACCGTGGCGTCGAATAATATGTATATAAGGTGACCAGCCCCTAACAGCATTGGTTGTTAAATGACACGACCAATATTGTCATAGCAGTGATGTCCAACTGCGAGGGTCTCCGCCAAAGACGTGGAAGTTGCCAGATGATCCAAAAAGCTCAAGGCAAAGAAACGTGACCACAGCATTCGTGTCGTGAACTACTTTGACCAGAATATCGGCTGCTAAAGAATATCCATCAGATCAAAGCGTGGTGGTGGCCGCTGTTTGCTTGTATCATGAACACAGTAGCTCAAAACGCATGGCTTTTCTCTGCCGCAGAAAATCCGCGTATCCGGAGATGTCACGTATAGGCCACAGTTTTGGAGGGAAACTACAACGCGTATTTGATGCAAATCTCCAGATCTGCATCTAGGAGTTGGTGGGGAAGCCCTGGACGTGGGGATGCTGGAATAAGTCCAGTCAGTAAGTCCATCGGGATCTTCTCATGATATCAGACAGCAAGCAGTCCAGGAAGGGATGGTGTTTTCTTTGTGTTAGTGGTCCCTGGTTGTTGTGTTTGTGGGTCCAAGCAGATGAAAAGCTTAAGTTGGCACCTTCAAATACTGCTGGATTGCTCACGATTAACGCGAGCCTTGCCCTGACATACCCAAACCCTTGACCCTTGCCTTTATATATCCCAAACCATAATTAAATTCAAGAAAAAACGTCAAATCAAAAGCATTACAGCCACACGTACTGGGGTTTTCCCAATTCTGGGCTCCCGCCAACTTCGGTTAATAAACGGACACAATGAACTGTTCGCGAACAGGGCGAATCCTTGAACAGTTGGGCGGCCGGCAGCCGAAGTCGAAAACGAACACAAGGGAACACCAACTATTTACAAACAGTTCGCGAACAGGAATCCATACATTAAACTGACGATACATGTCATTTCTGTTGCATCCAGGGCTGTCACGGTGTCGCGTCATTGCTGCCATATTTTTACCGTCTGCACCTCTCATTTCACCCGTTTCCGCCGATATAAAGACGTTGGTCCCGCTGTGCGTACCGTGTGCGCACTTGCCAATGCCTGGAACGCCCAATGAGCCAGCCAAGCTGCTGAGCTGAGCACCAAAGCGACGACCAAAAAACCCGGAAATTTAGGACCGGGAAACGTGTAGCAAATGGCTCTGTATACTGCACGTGGCAACATTATCGGTAAGCCAGCGCCAACTTACGCTGCCTGGACAGTGATCTTTCTTCAGTAAGATATAATCAAGATATGGTCATCTCGCCGTTCCTCCCCTGAGATCCTTATTACGGGGAATTCTCCCCGGTCGGGAACGCATATTCTAGGCAAATAAGCAAAAATTTGCTTATTTTGCCCTTAACCCTATTCCCGGCAGGGGGGCTGAATCCGCCCCCCTCGGGTTTTTTGCTTTCCAATTCCACGGTTTTTAACGTAGCTTCACGGAACTTCGTGACTTTTCCTAGCTATTCTTTCTACATATTGTGACAAAATTTCGAAATTTTGTTTTGCTCAGGGGCGGAGCCAGGCGACGTTTTTGGGAGGCACCTCAGGCCAATTTTGGCCCTGTTGAAGATAAAAGGAAAATGACTGCCAAAAATAGCGTTTTTAAGATAAAACCTAAAACTTTATATGGATGTATAGCCAAATAGTTGGGCAACGTGCAAATACAATTTTGTTCATCTGAGGCCACTTTACAAGGTCAGGTCAAGGTCAAAAACTTAAAATTTGGTTTTATAGTAATAATTTTGGCGGTATTTTTTGAAATGGCAAACCCGGAATATATATGATAAAGAATGGTGCCCTCTCTACTTGTGTATCAAGTTTCAGCCTGATACACAAGTAGATGTCGGGTCACGGAGCTATGACCTAAAATGTCAGTACGCGTTTCCTGTATCACAATAGCCATAAAATGGAATTTTTAAAATAGAATGAATTCAAGTCATTGAAAGCGTTTACAGATAATATTAAATGCACACAAGATCATTCCAAGTGACTGCAAGGTCACTGGAGGTCATTTAAGGTCAAAGATCACAAGTTGACCTGAAGAGCATATGCCATGCCATTGCCCCCTGTATCCATCCCCTTCAAAATTTTGAGTTTTTTTTTTAAATGTAGTTCACATCATGGCAAATCCATTGACCGTCTGTTGCGATAAAATCGGATGTGTAGATCTCGAGATGTGAGGGGGGCGAATCCGTCCCCTCCCCTGCCGGGAATCGGCCTTACCGTCTAGCCGTCCGGGAATAGGGTTAATCTGACCAAATAACCATTTCTTTGGTTTTATTCTGAGACCACGAAAATTCAAGCGATCCGTTCCGCACATCAGCCCATTTGATGTTGTAACTGGTTCAATGGTTAACAGTTCGCGAACTGTTCGCGAACAAAGCGTGTTCCTGAACAGCTCTCCGGCCAGCGGCAAAGTCGCAAACGAACACGAACGAACACAGACGAACAACAGTTCGTGAACTGTTCACGAACTGTTGGCGAACTCTCAACTTCCGTGGGCGTTGGCCACCAAAAAGCTTAAAAAGTAAAAGAGCAGCAATGAAAAAGTATCGCGACAACCCTGTTTGTCGTCCTAATGAGTTTTGCGCAGCCCTCCGATGAGTTCATGTGGTCAACAGCCTACTGAGTTTCTGGCAGTGCTAAATTCAGCTGTCAGGTCAAGTCAGGCTGCACTCCCACTTGTCTGAGGGCTTCCAAACAGCTTAGGGCCGAAACAAGACCCTCGGAAACATGGCTTAGGTCAGCAAGACATCATCTTTGCCTCACAGTGTGAGCGTCGCGCGTGGTGTTAAACGGGCCTTCTCAGCAGAAGAAGCGTGTATGTTTTAATATAAACTGGGCTGATATCCAGCAGACATGCGTACACTAACAGAGATCCCAGTTACAAGCTGGCTCAGTTCGGCACTGCAAATAATTGTATCGCGGCATCTGACATGTATAGCACTTCGATAAAACCATTACTTACAGATAAATGGCGGTTTATGATGGCTGGTTGAGCTCCATGTTTTCACATCGCAGGCACCGTATGACCGGGAAACATCAAAAATATTTTCAGAAGGATTTCATTCCAATCCGTATTTCCTGGCAACAGAAGCAAATCAATCCGGTCTTCAGTCCCAAGAAACCGAAAAGATTGTGATTCAGTCTGCAATCCATTCTGCAAATTCTTTCTTCGAATCGTTAATTTTCGCTGAAGAAGCCACAGCAGTATTTACCGCGGTGCCTCCTTTGCTGGGGCAGTTGTCAAATCAGCGCCCATCAGTCTGTGATCAGGATTGGGCGCAGGAGGGTACTAACATCCAGAAAAGGAAGGGAAGGGGGCAAAGGCGTCCCTTCCCCTAGGGCTAAAGTAAAATTTCCTCCAAAGTGGGGGCCATGCCCTCCCCGTTCCTACGCCAACGATTACGTATATTTTCTTTGGCGAGAAGGCGTTAAGCAAACAACATGGCCAGTCATATTGGGTCAGGTCAAGTCTTGCCTGTCAGGGTTGTAACAGCGAAAAATGGAATACGTGGTCATGCTTGGTCGCCAGTACCCAACACGCAGTGGCACCATTCTACCACTATCCGGCATTGCAGTCATTATTCATGATCTCGGCCACTATCATTCCAGTAAAATGCTTTATGTCCCTCGTATTCCGAATATGATCCATCAATCCAAATATGCATCCGAGAAAATCCTACCGACCAAAATCATTGGATCCGTCCAAACAAAGCACCGTAGTGGAGGTGACCTTAGGTCAGGCCATTGACCTGTTCATCTTTATACTATATATCTACTTAGTCAGAAAAGTCCATTTGTACGGCATCGTTTATTTTTCGTTTTCAGTGCAAAAAGCTCATTGCTGCCAGTTAAAATACATTTCATGACATGTTTAATCGTAGAATAGCCCAGTGCCTTGACATGAGTTCAAAATGAAACCTTGAAAGACAACATAACAGTCTGGAGAAACCGCGACTGAAAATTTTGCACAGTGATGTAACGTTTCCAAGTTATGCTAACAAGGTCTACGGGTTCGGGATGATCTTCGCCCCACCCACGGAGGTTCGCGGGTTATCTTCGATCTCCTCAAAAAAATGTTGCACATATTTCAAAGCTGTCTTTGCACACCTGCGCACGCGAGGCAAAAACAAATTATCTGTGGATGCGGGTCGCAGATCAGTAAAAAACGACAATGGCCCTAAAGACAGTTCATTGATCCTTAATTTTACAGAAGCCGGACAACAATACGTAAAGCAAATGTACGTAAGCGTAAGCGTACGATGGCAAAGGCACGTAAACGTACAATACGCATGCAGAAACTACGCACGCAAAATTCGCATACGCAAGAATGGGTAAGCATACAATCATAAAAGTAGCTTTTCATTTACCCAAGCACTTCCACGCAAACGGCTGGATGGGTTGACATCTCTACGTCGTGTAAAACGTCCTACGTAATATTCCTCCACGTAAAAAGATATGACCTTGCACGTAGTGCACTACTGAGTTGAACATCCCGCTCATTTCGTGGTAAGAGGGGAGGAGTTTCCTATTCATACCTTGTGTGAGAGACAATACACTCCATTCTCACTATCAAAAGTTCATATAGCCATGAGCCACTCGGTAAACCAGTGCTTGGAGGCGGCAGAGAAAAAGCATTGTAAAAACGACTGGAGGAAATATATAGCCCAACCCACAATCGAATCCTTTTTAAAGAAAAATTCGCTCCGCCTGCCATCCTTACAATAGGACTGCAATCCAGGATTGTAAATCTTGTAATCAAAATCCCGATGATCCCTGCATATTATGCTGTATACGTAGCATGCCACCACTCGTGCCTGTCGTGCAATGTTTTTTAGGCCTTTTAAAGTACGCGGTTTGTATGGTTCGAAATTCTATTATCTCATCTGAAGCAAACTCAATGGTCCGTGCAATGAAGTTTTTTCTGGCAGATAAAATTTTCACGCTACGTAAAGGTAGTCCTGGAATAGCAAAAAAGTTGCGTGAACTGCACTGAAAATCTTAGAATCAAAATCCTGTGGTCAGGAAATAGTTATGTGGGCACAGAATTGTGCACGCATGCTGTGGATGCGCCGCACAGGAATCGTCTGGCCGCTTGCCGTGCCAGAGGCCCGGCCAGCTGTCGCTCGCCGTCAAATCGCACGTCGTTTGCCGTACTCGGCGGACGCGCATCAGGCGCGGCTGGTGTGCGGAGCTGCGCATCTGGCGGAGAGCAGGCCGGCGCAGTCCGCTGTCCTCGTGCCGTGTACAGTGTGCGGCGTACAGTGTACACTGTGTACACTGTGTACAGTGGCCGATGCTGGTCGGGATACCGGGTACCGACAGTTACGTGAATAGGGTCAACACGTGGCCTACCAGTACGACGGTATCAAGAAGATGAACGGCGACATTTTGAACGACGTCAGTAGACAATTCCAGCAGATTTCTCTGCTCTGTTCAAAAAGCTTGCAGCCGGTGCAGTCCGTGCAGTTGTGACGATAGCGTCACAAGGGAAACAATTTTTTCCGGAAAAGGCGGGTAGCAATACGCAGCAGTGGTACTCGTACACGCGTGAAAACATTCCTTTGCATTGGTTACCGGGGAAACAAAATGAGATGCGTCATTGGCACCCAACCTATCAAACGTTTGGCAGGGGTGATTTCAAATGGTGCAGACCACCGTCTCATCTGCGTCAATTACGCACAAGCGAGCCTGCGGTGGCTGCACTTGCTATTTTGCAACTGGACAGACCGCGGCGGCTGCGGAAGAATGACGTCACCTTCAGTGGGCCATGCCTTTCCGACTGTGCGGACAGCGGCGACTGCAGCTTACCGAACAGGCCGCTGGGCACTGCGACCGTGAACAGTAACTGAAATATCATCATCGACCGGCGTAAATGGCGCATGTCGGTTCCAGGCAAACGGTGCCAGCGAAACGGTGGTCACTCACATTGGCGAGTAATTCTGAAATCAAAATTCGATTTCTGCGCGGTAGGAGCCGCACAAAAACAGTCGGCAAACGCAGAAGCCGTTTACGGTACGACAGGGGTCACCGCGATGACAGTCAATAGTACGCGGGCGTAATTAAATCGACCTGACAGAGCCTAGAAGCCGGAATACAGAGTTGGCGACAGTTACTCACAAACATTTCCAAAACGTTCATGCCTGTCTGCTGATGTCAGAGAGAATCGTGGGTTGTTTTTTAGTGTCCGACCGAGGCCGCGTCCAACAGCGGGCCGACAACCGGCATGCGAAGGCGCCTCATCCTTAGACATCACAAGCCTTCAGACAAAAAACACCAGCCTCTCGCCGACGATACATTTACACAAAACTGGATACAGACCCACACGCCTGGGCGGGAGGAGGGCTCATCACAAGACGAGGCCGAGCACCAGCGCGGCGGTGAGCGGAAAAAAGCGACAACGACCACAAACCATCGCTCCGCACAGGACCGGCAGACAGAGCGCACATCCGAACACGACTGACTGTCGCGTCCCGCGAGTCGATCAGTGCCACGTCAGCGGACACCACAGGGCGGCTGGAAGACTTACATGATATTACAAATATGGTACTATCTCAGGCGGTCCTAACGACCATCTGAGCAGCCATGGCCAACACAATACAGAGTCGCTGCGTGGGTTCATGACATCGCTGTTCTCCTTGACACCAGAGTACGTCCCGGAATTAAACCGGCAGCAAACCTGTGGCTTGTGGATACAACAGTGACACCACAAGGAGGGCGAAATCCCGGCCTGGATGTTTGATTCCCAACAGCACAAGGCGACAGAACTTTGACACGACGAAAAAAAAGCTTGCGATAACAGCACAGAACGCAAAGTCTGAACTGGAATAAGCCTAGGATGGAATGCCTGACCAGTGCGGTGCTCATCCAGTTAGCTAAGCCATCTCACTCCCAGTCTGGAGACGACGCACAGCGTGGCCAGTAACGGAGGGGCCACAGAACCCCTGCGGTGACGGGCAGCGACCTCACAGCGCTGGCCGCGTCCCCCCGTCCGCGGCCATCAGTCCGGCGCTGGCCGCGTCCCCCCGTCAGCGGCCATCAGGCCGGCGCTGGCCGCGTCCCCCATCAGCGGCCATCAGTCCGGCGCTGGCCGCGTCCCCCGTCAGCGGCCATCAGTCCGGCGCTGGCCGCGTCCCCCGTCAGCGGCCATCAGTCCGGCGCTGGCCGCGTCCCCCGTCAGCGGCCATCAGTCCGGCGCTGGTCGCGTCCCCCGTCAGCGGCCATCAGTCCGGCGCTGGCCGCGTCCCCCGTCAGCGGCCATCAGTCCGGCGCTGGTCGCGTCCCCCGTCAGCGGCCATCAGTCCGGCGCTGGCCGCGTCCCCCGTCAGCGGCCATCAGCCACTGAAAGCCACTTTTGCCCACTGAAAGGGTCGACTCCAGAAAAGGCCGGTCGCATCCAGCCCACGCCAAAAGGCAGGCCACAGAAGGGATCGATGTCCAGTCCCACCCACGCAAACGGTCACAAATACGCAATCGGCCCTGGCAATGGAGTGACGCCCTGATGATGGCCAATTATCAAATGCTGCTGCCCGCACGGCGCACAGGGGAAAACAAGCAAAACGGATCAAGCACAATCAATAGGGCCTCGGAAGATGAAAAAAGGCGCAGCCACTGCCGACAAGGCCTTCTCTCAGACTGAATGCAGCACATCGTACTCGATTCCCATTTCCAATGTTTTCATTTCAGGTGAACCTCACACAGCTTGTGAAGCATACGAAAAAGAATGCACAGCCAGGGAAGATAATCACAAATACATTGCTACACAGGCCCTCCTCGAAAAAATCGCGTTTTACGCCCGGAAATCAACACAATGATAAGGGGGAGCACTGAAGACTAACCGTGGGTATATCGGGCGCATCCCACAAAGCCGCATCACATACGCCATCACTGAACAATACAGCTGACGCAGAACACGGCGTGCTTCGTACCGGCTTGTAGCGGGAATACTCACGGCTTACACAGACTCTTACTGCACTACGCCCGGCCTGTACCGGCAATAACCCCACTACCCACGACTAGTGCCAGCTCCAATCTACCACCCAGAGCTTGCACCGGCTACTCAAAACCACGGTTTGTACAAAGTCTAATGCCGCCCCGTTTGGAGGCCGATCCAGCCTCGGCAGGGGCACTACTTGGTGCCGAAGCAGATGTACTTGAGCTCGGTGTAGTCCTCGATGGAGTAGTGAGATCCCTCGCGCCCCAGGCCGCTCTGTTTGACTCCACCGAAGGCGGCCTCCGGCTGCGAGATCAAGCCCTCATTGACGCCGACCATGCCGAACTGCAGCTGCCTGCTGACCCGCCACGCCTGACGACAGTTACCCGCCGATCAGGTCACAGGTCACGGGTCACGGGTCGCAGCGCAGGTCAGATCAGGTGAGGTGCGCTAGGTATAGTCCTGCCACACAGTCGCCGTCAGGTCAGGACAGAACAAGCGCACGTGATGTGGAACACCACTTTGCCACCAAGACTTGAGTCTGACCTGACGCACCCCGCCGGTCCGTGGCGCAGTCTGACCCGGTGCACATTACCAGTCTGTGGCCCAGTCTGACCTGATGCACACCACCAGTCTGCGACACAGTCTGACCTGGGAGATGTCCTCGGTGAAGAAGTACGCCGCAAGGCCCATATCCGTGCCGTTGGCGATGTCCAGCGCCTCCTCCTCCGTCTCGAACCTGGGCGCAGCAGCAGCAGCACGGGGTCACAGGCGGCAGACACGGCAGGCACAAGGCACAAACATACAAACGCACAAACACGCAAACACGACACACACAATTGCAGGACTTGGGAATTTGGCTTTTGTTCTTGGTGTCGGAGTATAATCTTTGTTTTGGGGTACAAAATTTTGCCAAGAGTAAACTGGATTTAAGTCGGCATTCTTGGTGTAATTCATTTATGTGGTCATTCATGTTCCTAACTGAATGGAGACAGCCATTTGATTGCAGAGTTAGAACTTTGTCAGCATGGCTACAATGCGGTTTTCAATGCAGGCGGCAGGACCAAACTTTTGGATTACAGAGTGTTTTTAAGAGCACAATTTTTTCCGTCAACACCAAGAAACGGTACCATTTCCAACCCAGCACGACCCCAAGGTCCAGAGGTCAGAACAGGGTAAGCCGACACACAATAGCACCTGCCACCACAGCACCACTGACGGACCACACACAGCAGACACAGCGGACAAAGCGATACCTGCCGGCCACAGCACGACTGACGCACCATGCACAGCAGTCACGGCGGACAGAGGCACCGGCCGGACACAGCAGCACTGACGCACCAGACACAGCAGCCACGGCGGACAAAGAGGCAGCGGCCGGACACAGCAACGATGACGGGCCGCACAGCAGACACAGCCGACACATACTGGCAGCGAGACCCCGAAGTTGCCATGGACAGAGCTAAGGCTTCCAGGCAGGTAATGTCGGAGCGATTTTGTGGTAGTTTTCTCTATACTACGTTCTAGTTCTTACAATGCATTGCTCTACACATCATATATCGGCCGCGCCATCTGCACTTTGGGGGTGCTTCGCTCCCTGTCCACCCCCAACCTGAACCAACAGCACCAGTTCCCGAGGTCTAGCTCACCGGGCGCAGGCCGACACGGGCCCGAACACCTCCTCCCGGAAGCAGGCCATTTCCGGCGTGACCTCGGTCAACAAGGGTGGGCTGGTAGAAGCGGCCGCCCAGCTGGTGTCGGCCGCCGCCCAGCCGGAGCGTGGCGCCCTGACGCACCGACTCGTCCACCAGTCCCGACACCTATACGGCCGCCCATCAATTGCAAGTTATCAGGGGACGGCCGCCAGATGGCTGCTGTATTTTAGGTAGGCTTTTTTCACGATCGGTTAAGTAATGTGGTACTTAGTATTTGGTTGTGTACAAAGTAAGCACAAAGTACTTGACCCTCCTGATCAAAATCAGCAAACAACAACGTACTTAAGGATTCACTAAACTGCTCTCACGAAAATCCATTTTGGCTCACCGATGATCCAAAATCTAGATGCCACAAGCAAACCAGCAGCAAGTTCAAGATCTTACTCCACAAGCATACTGTCCACAATCTACTCAAAAAACGATGTCAAGTGGACAAGACTTACAGGACTCAGACAGGGGACCAGATATACGATACTCCAAACGTCCACTATACAGCGCATCCACAGCGACAAAACTGCACTGCCGTCAGTCCCCTCCCCAGCAAACGAACTCCAGAAGCGCGACAAACAAGCTCGTCTTTCTGACCATTGCAATTTCGGATATTACTGTTAACGAATGGCAGTCCTGATAAACACAACCCATTTCCGTCACGTTCCAGACAGCAAAAGCAGTGGCGCTGGTAGCTTCTCGTGTCATAGTTTCTTATTTCCCATTATGCCGGTCAGCTGGCCTGTTTGCATGTGCGCCAGAGCTTTGGCCAGCTTCATCCAGTGTGCCACATGTACTGACAACACATCAACAGGATTGCAGCATCATGCTGGTTCCTTGTGCAGCTGAGCCGGCCGAAGTATGACGTCATATAAGAGCCTATATATAAGCACGTCATATATACAGCTCGCCAGTGTGACGTCCATGTACGGGCACCTCACCCAGTTCGGCAGGTCGGGCGTGACGTCATACCCTATGCAGCCAGAAATACCGGATGTGACGTCATACACTGTGCAGCTGACCAGGCCGGTGTGACGTCACAGGCGGCTGGGCGGCCAGGCCGCTGGTCGGGTGGTCAGATGGTCTGGACAGGTGGCCAGCGTGGTCAGCGCCCCACCTTGTTGTACTGGGCGTCGTTGACCAGCGGTCCCAGGTTGACGCCGTCGGTGGCGCCATCTCCTGCCGTCAGCTGAACCGACATGGCGGCCGCCAGCGCCGCCACGAACCTCTCGTACACGCCAGACTGCACCAGAATACGATTGGTGCTGATGCACGTCTGCCGGCAGACGGAACCTGACGTCACCGTCAGCAGTCTGAAGTCGGCGTCAGTCGTCTTACGTCAGCCGCGTCAGTCGTCTGATGTCAGCCGCGCCAGATCAACGATGACGGCCACGTCAGTCCGTCATAGGAACGGCGTCACAATACCAGACCTCGACACCACGCCAGGATACATCACCACCACATCATCTGTCCTGCCAGGCAATCCCTCCCTTGTGCTGTGCCGTCTGAGCCTGACGTTAACTCCCGCCTACAGGCGCGGTCGACTGTGGACTGCGGCGGGCGACAGCACCTGTCCTGCGTTTCTGAACTTGGAGGCCATGCAGCCGGCCACGGCCTTGTCGACGTCGGCCGAGTTGAAGACGATGAACGGGGAGTTGCCGCCCAGCTCCAGACTGAGCTTCTTCACGGTGGAGGCACACTGTCGGTACAACTGCTTTCCCACCGGCGTGGAGCCTGCCGGAGAGGGGAGCTCCAGTCACACCAGACACACACCAGACACACCAGACACACACCGGACAAACCGACACAACAGGCAGACAACGGACATACCAGTCACACCAGACACACACCAGACACACACCGGACAAACCGACACAACAGACAGACAACGGACATACCAGTCACAACAGACACGCCACAGACACACCAGACACATCAGACACACACCGGACAAATCGACACAACGGGCAGACAACAGACATACCAGTCACAACAGACAAGCCACAGACACACCAGACATACACCAGACACACACCGGACAAACCGACACAACAGGCAGAAAACGGACATACCAGTCATAACAGACACATCAGACACACACCGGACACGCCACACACACCAGATAAACGAACACAACAGACAGGCACAGACTTACCAGACACAGCAGACAGAACAGACACACACCACACACCAGACACAAAAGACACAACAGGCACACCAGATACAGCAGACACTCGGCGGCGCTGACGGCGCTGACAGTACACCGTCCTGGTGGTGGTGAGAGGAACCGGGCCCGACACGCCGCCAGCCGTAGGGGAGCGGGCGCAATACGACAGAAACACTGACGACAAAACTGTCCGGTGGTTTCTCTAACATCTAACAACGCTTCCGAGTGAAACGGCCATTTGACGTCATAGACGGCTCATGCCGGTCGGCGTGGTGAAATCTACAGTACACAGACAGCACAACGGATTCCAACCACGTCAAGCCATTCGCCCCCCCCCCCCGCTCCAGATCACAGCAACGGATTACATGGATGATGTTAATAATAGCTGATAGGCCGATAAACTCGACGGAGATGGATCTTACACAATGAACAGAGGTCGGCTGGCCGCCCTGACGACTAAAGCACGCACTTCACCGCCAACACAAATACGAATAACCCTACTGGAACCCATGACGGGGGCTATGCGTCCTTTCTTTCGCAGTCACGACCAGCAACGCTATTCCCTCCCCTTCATACCACGCAGTCCAGTACTCCACTATATCGCCCACCCACCCACTCCGACACCGGCAATATTCCCCTCCCTCCCCATCCACTCCAACGGAGGCACCCCATCGCTGCCCTCCAGCACCCCCCCCCCACTTCCTCCAATATACGAGCACCCCATCGCTGCCCTCCAGCATTCCTTCCCCCCAACATTCCCTCCAATACAAGAGCACTCCGCCGCTGCCCTCCAGCACTCCCCTATTTCCCGCATTTCCTTTGCCACGGCGGCACCTCGACGCCGCCCTCCAGTACTCCGCCCCCCCCCCCCTTTCTCCAACACAAAGGCAGCCCGGCAACGTCCTCCAGTACTCCGCTCCCCCCCCCCCCGCTTTCTCCAATACGGAGCCGGCAACGTCCTCCGCTCCCCCCCCCCGCTTTCTCCAATACAGGGCAGCCCGGCAACGTCCTCCAGTACTCCGCTCCCCCCCCCCGCTTTCTCCAATACAAGGGCAGCCCGGCAACGCCCTCCAGTCCTCCGCTCCCCCCCCCCGTTTCTCCAACACAGGGGCGGCCCGGCGCCGGCGTCCGGCGCCCTCACCTGTGAAGGAGAGCACGGCGATACGTCTGTCGGCGCAGAGCGGCCTCCCCCAGCCGCGGCGTGCTCTGCCGCGAGGCGGTCAGCACGGAGAACACCCCGGCCGGCAGCCCGGCCTGCTCGGCCAGCGCCGCCAGCGCCAGCGCCGACAGCGGCGTGTCCTCGGCCGGCTTGGCCAGCGCCACGCAGCCGCAGGCCAGCGCAGCGCCCAGCTTCCGGGCCAGCATCGCCACCGGGAAATTCCACTGCCGGCAGCGGGCCGGTCAAACCGGATCCGACCGGGGTCATTACAGAGTCAGACTGGGGTCATAACAAGGTCAGACTAAGGTCACAACAGGATTAAATCACGCTCACAACGGGGTTAAACCAGGGTCTTCACAGGGTCAAACTTGGGTCATAACAGGGCCAGACCAGGGTCATAGCAGGGTCAGACCAGGATCATAAGGCTCGACCGGGATCATAACAAAGTCAGACCAGGGTCAAAGCAGTCAGACTGGGGCCATAACAGGGTCAGTCCAGGGCCATAACAGGGCTAGAATGGGGTCATAACAGGGCAAGACCGGGATCATAACAAGGCCAGACTGGCATCATAACAAGGTCAGACGAGGGTCATAACAAGATCAGAATGAGATCATAACAGGGTGGGGTCACAGCAGGGTCGGACCAGGGCCATAGCAGGGGCAGACCGGGGTCATAGCAAGATCAGACAGGGACCAGACAAGGCCCATAAGGTCAAAGAGGGGGCCATAGGGGTCATAGGAAGGTCAGAATAGAGCCACCGTGGTCAGACTGCAACTATGCCAGTCACACTGTTGTCAGTCGGTGTGCAGCGAACGGTGAAGTTTCTTTGACGACGACGAGAGTGGACGGCTCAGGGGAATATTAGCAGGAGCGCACCGCAGCGAGGAACGCGTGATCCTGTTCGATAATCCAACAATAAGTCCACCGTCCTGCTGAACAGCCACTGTCCGGTTGTACAATCTGCTAATCGCTGCAACTTTTCACAAGTTTTTCCGCATGCACGATTTCTGTTTCACTCGTATACAGTTGGTTTAAAGACGGTGGACGGTGCACCTGCCAAACGTCCCCGATTATGACAGAAAAATACCCGCCACACATGGCATGAAACATGGCGAACATGTTGGTGAACATGGTGGACACTGAACATGGTGTATGAGTCCGTAATGGCATGAAGTGATCCGAACTCACACGGATCATTACTGACGTGATCACGGAAAACACGCATAGCACATTCTAGCTCTTACACAAAGCCACACAGCGTCCCGCAAACTCAAAACCCTGAGGTGAAGTGTGAAGATAAATCTGCCCATCTTGATACAACAGAACGGAAGTAAGGCTGTCGTAATGAGAATGATACTGGTTTGGTGAGGCTGTAGAGGTCCGTATGGTATTCGTGTGGCTAATGGTGTCGTGATGACTGTGGAACTGGTGCGGCTGAAGGCGCCGTGACGAGTATAATATTGGTGTCACCGATGGCGCCGCGATGGGTATGATGCTGGTGCCGCTGATGGCGCCGTGATGAGGATGGTACCAAAGCGGTTAAGGTGTGGGTGAGTACAATATTGGTATGGCTGGCAGTGCCGTGATGAGGATGGTGTTGGTGCCGCTGATGGTGCCGTGATGAGATGGTGTTGGTGCTGCTCATGGTGCCGTGATGAGGATGGTGTTGGTGCAGCTGATGGTGCCGTGATGAGGACGATGTTGGTGCAGCTGATGGTGTCGTGATGAGGATGGTGTTGGTGCAGCTGATGGTGCCTTGATGAGGATGGCGTTGAAGCAGCTGATGGTGCCGTGATGAGGATAGTGTTGGTGCTGCTGATGGTACCGTGATGAGGATGGTGTTGGTGCTGCTGATGGTGCCGTGATGAGGATGATGTTGGTGCTGCTGATGGTGCCGTGATGAGGATGATGTTGGTGCTGCTGATGACTGACATACCGGCGTGATGAGGGCGGCCACGCCGGCCGGCTGGCGGATCATCAGCGTTTCCTTGTGCGGCGCCGAGCCGTCCACCACATGACCCTGGCAGCCGAGGACGCGGTGGAAACGCACATCCGCACCAGCAGTACCGTCAGAAAGTCACGGCCTCACCAGGAATACCGTCAGAAATTCACAGCGCCATCGGGAAAAACGTCGGAAACAAACAGCGTCATCACAAATACCGCCGGAAACACAGCTCCACCAGGGGAGCAATGTAGGCCCACGGCGTCAAATGCCCGGCACACAGCGCCAACTGGGAAGCAAATCGAGTCACGAGGGTGACACACAGCGTCAGGAGGGAGACACAGCGTCAGGAGACGAGCAGAGCTACAGGGAGGCACATAGTCAGGAGGGAGGAACACAGCATCAGCAGGGAGGCAGACAGCGTTACAGGGAAACACATGCCAAAGGGAGGCACACGCGGCCAGAAGGGATCACAAGAACACAGTGTCAGCAGCGAGACGAGCAGCGCTACTGGAAAACACATAACACCAGAGGGGGGCACACAGCGTCGTGCGGGAGGCGCACGGCGCTACAGGGAATCATATGACGTCACACAAAGCGTCACAAGGGAGGCACTACAGCGTCGGGACGGGAGGAACGCAACATAACAGGAAGGCATACAGCGTCAGGAAGGGGAGCTCACGTAGATGCGTCGCGCCTCGCCGGCGAACCATTCGATGTAGGCGTTGCCGTAGGCCACCTCTGCGCGCGCCTCGGCCAGCGGCTTGCCCTGTTCGGCGGTGACGATGGCGGCCAGATCCTCAGAGTGCTCCTCCAGCAGACGGAAGTAGGCCTGCAGCAGCTGGGACCGGTACTGCGGGCCAGACCAGACCGGCCGCACTCAGTCCACACAGTTCTCATTCAGTCCACACCGTCCTCACTCAGCCGTCCTCACTCAGTCCACACCGTCCTCACTCAGTCCACACAGTTCTCATTTAGTCCACACCGTCCTCACTCAGCCGTCCTCACTCAGTCCAAACCGTCCTCACTCAGTCCACACAGTTCTCATTCGGTCCACACCGTCCTCGCTCGGCCGTCCTCACTCAGTCCAAACCGTCCCCACTCAGTCCACACAGTTCTCATTCAGTCCACACCGTCCTCACTCAGTCCACACAGTTCTCATTCAGTCCACACCGTCCTCACTCAGTCCACACAGTTCTCATTCAGTCCACACCGTCCTCACTCAGTCCACGCCGTCCTCACTAAGTCCACATCATCCTCCCTCGGTCCAAACCGTCCTCACTCAGTCCACATCATCCTCACTCAGTCCACACAGCTGTCATTCAGTCCACACCGTCCTCACTTAGTTCGTCCTTTTACAAACAATTTCATTGGGTTTTGTGTGCTCAACAAGTGTTTTACGGTATGACTTCACACGTTCGCCATATCTAAGATACACTTTCCCACAGGTCAGACTTACATGGCCCTGGACATTCTACGAAGTGTCTCGCACTTCATCGTGATGCTTTTTTAGGCCGGCGCGAACATTCAATCACGGACGCCATCTTTTCTATTATCCGCCTGACGAGACTGGGGTAGGCACACGCTCTGCGTCCGTTCCGGTCTGCATCGTCCGCCCAGACAGCTCCCCCGTCGGCCGGCTCCGTCCAGGGGGCGGCGGCGGCTCACCTTCGGCGTGGTGCGCTGCCACGAGAGCTGGCTGAGGGCGGCCGCCGCCACCGCCCGCTCCAGGTCCGCGGCGCCCAGGTCCGGCACCCGGACGATCAGCTCGCCCGAGGCCGGGTTCGTCACGTCGAAGGTGGCGCCGTCGGCCGCCGCCGTCCACTGGCCGGCGACGAAGGCGCGATCCCGCAGCAGCGAGAGGCGGCGCCGGCCGGCCAGCCGGCGCGTCTGCCCGCAAACAGACATACAGCTCCAGCCAGGCCCCACACACACACACACACACACACGCATATACGACTGCAGTCCGGCCCAGCACACAGACACACAGACAACTGCAGACTGAACGGACCGCCAAGCCTGTCCACACACAGACATACAACAGCAGGCTGGTCGAGCAGTCGCGCCTGCCCGCAAAAAGACATATAATGACAACCACACACACAAACAGACATACACAGACAGCTGTCCACACATGAACATATGCAAAAACTGTCCACACACCGACATACATGAATGCCTGCCCACACAAACACACATGGACAACAGCAGATGTTACAATTCCAAACTGAGCCAACATTGTTTACAAATGGAACTGGCATTGTGGTTATGAGAGGGCAAAATGACAAATGTCATCCATGTTATAACAAGGCACATACCACAAAATAATTGTACTGCCAGCATTAACAAGAATCATTAAAAGATGGTTTTCAAACAAAAGCAAATCAAAACATCATATTCCAACTCCACATTTTAAGTTTTCTCACAGGAAATAAGACCTGACTTCAGGCCTCAGTTACAGGCGGTGAAATGTGAGCACTGACTGTTCTGAATGTGCTGTAAACAACATTATCCAACAACTGTCCATTCTCCTTAAATGTCAACACAGTCTGCAGGCAGACATAAACATATTATGTTTTGTATTTCACCTCAAAGTTTGCTGAGTCAGAAATTGCCTTTTATTCTGATTCATGGTGGCTTTTGAAGAAATGATTTTATACACCTCCATTTAGTTAATTTGGATGCAAGTTTGCCATTCAGTTTTGATCCTGGTTCACTGTGTGTTCCATGCAAGTTAATTCTGATTTTAGTTAAGCAAGTTAAATCTGATTGGAACAGAAGTGCAAAATTCTTAATCCTTTCAAAAATGATTTGAATCGATTCAGAACTGAGTGCAAGCCTGGTGCCAAGGACCATTACCAGTGATCACCACAGCCATTGATCACAGCCAAAATGACTTAAAACCAAGTACTCCTCAAGGAATTCAGAAAGACAGTAGTGCAGCTTTCATTATCATCCTTGCAATCATTATTTGGCCACCTGCCAACTCAAATTTGGTTTGTGCATGAAAAGCTGTAAGAAGGGTATGTTCTAATCATGATACATCTCAAGGCAACATACACAATGATGTGTAATGAAGACAATGTCCCAAGAATAAAATGAAATGCCTACCATGCATTCTGTGTCCAGGGAAAATGTACAAAGAGCATTTGGTAAAAGGTATAAAGGACCTCAACAAAGGGAAAACCTGGTACACTTTGTGAAGGACATGTAATAACCATGAGTGACACATGTGATAAACAAAACACAAACACTGTTGGCACATGCCATGCAGTCCATCAGATACCTGTGTGCAGCAGACATGATGAGCAAGCAGCCTGCAGGACAGCTGGTGTGCCATGGCTGGCTCTTAAAGTGCTGTCTGGTTCCACTGCCCTGTTGACCAAGCCCTGTTGAGCCAGAAAAGAATGTACCAAATATACTTGGAACTTGCATTTCAGCACCAGAAACAGTGATCTCTGATAACCAAGCCAACCAGTCAACAGTAAAGAGCAATGAATGCACAAAAATACCCCAATAGCATCACCTAAACAAAGATCACAACATGCTAAAAGTAATTTAAGGACCCTGGATACATCAGATTTTGGCAGATTGCATCTGACTACAGAATATTTTCATTGCTTTGGTAATCAAGTGTTCAATGCTCACAGAGCATGTCAATATCATCCATTAAAATGCATCATGTCATGTTTCTATAACAGAACACTGTAACACAATGAGACAGGAAAAGCCAAAGGCAGACCAAGCAAATGATTTTGGGAGCAGTTCAACCACTTCTGAGATGTAAAATAGTGGAGTGGTATGCACCATGAATCCTGGTTGCAGAATATAGTATCCCAGTAGTATACCCATTCTTCCTGCAGTGCTTCATAAACATCATTATTTACTCTGCTGAACAGGGATTTAGCACCTTATCTCCTACAAAATGTCCACCATAGTCAAGCCAAGGTGCAACTTTCATTAACAAAAACCCAGAAGACAAACATGACTTGTGTACCTCTACCTTCCACAGTAAGTCTGGTTAGTGCAGATGTTTGTTATTAGCCATGTTGGCATTCAGCACATTGCAGCCCAGTGTTTTGAAGCCTCCCAGGATGTATTTTAAGCATGCTCTAAAAATGACTTTTTGCTGGGCCAGCATGCCCCAAACTGCCTTTTATTATTGTCAAGACCCACCTGGACCTGTCATTTTGCACTTCTGTTTCAAGCATATGATTGACTTTACACATGGATGAAAGAGCATATGTCTTTACCTTTCATCCTGTTTCATACTGATGTGAAGCTGTACATAGGCAAGCTTTGTGATATGCAATAAACAAATGAATTTTCTATTGCAGCTTTTGGCATCAATAATCAATCACTGCATTTCAGGTGGTCAGTAAGATGAGTATTTCTGGTGACACCTATTTCATTTTTTCTTTACAGGACATTTCACTGATTGTGCAGGAATTGATTCATGGCATTCATCACATCCTGCACTTTTGCATCCTGCTGGTTTGCATCATTTCATGTTTTTATAAGGACAGATAAATGATAGGATGACATTTAATTTTCTCTGTTTATCTCCAAAGGCACAGTTATTATGTTAAACCAAGATGTCAGTAACTCCAAATCAGAAACATGGACATGTATGGCAGTCTGGTTCCAAAGACACCCAGTGCAGTGCTAATACTGAGCAATTTTTGACAGCTGTATCTTGAAGCCATATTTGAAACTGAAAAACTAATGAAAGTGATGTTTGCATAACAATTTTAACACAACTATGATTCCATGCCCAAATAAAGGGCTGGTGGAAATGTGCAACCAAGTCACAGTTTCCTGCCAGCCCTTATCATTTCAGGAAACCTTGGACAACCTTGCTTAACAGCCTTGACAAACTTGTTAGCTCTTAAAAACAGAAAACTACACAACCAACCTTTGCCCGTACCTTGCAGTGCCACCACACAGGGGTGTGCACGTTTCTGGAGGCTTGTACGCCTTCCAGCCAGTCTAATTATCCTGTCACAATCGATAAAATACCGGCAGTCGTACCAAGCAAGGGACCACTCATAAATTCTTGAGGGCAAGGATTATAACAGCCATCTAAAGGCTTTAAGTATGCGCAATATTTGTATCAATTGCGGCGTAATTGCAAGGCGCTGCCATATTACGGTTAAGGAAAAATGGCGATGAAGTTCCTCAAAACGGCGACAACCGCATTCAGCGATAGATTCCTGGATAGTGGACACCTGCGGCTCCTCCCAAGCGGCTGTGCGCGCTAACTTTACAAGAACAAGAACAAGGCTCCTCCCAGCTTTATTTTATACGTATCCTTAGAGCTGTAGGTTACCGACATCCACTGTTTTTCTTTACAATTAAAACTGCCCTGCCAGAAGCAATAGCGGTTGTAAACCCCATGGGTCGTTCCGGAAGTTAGCAGGCGTTCAGCAGGGATTCGGCAGGGATCGACGACCCCTTAGATTTTGATGGAATGTGGTACAGTAAAAGCGCAAGCGGTGCTAATTACCAAAATAATATTTTTCGGGCAGGCATCTTATATTACGCCTGATAAAGTCGCCAAACACGAGGACACAACAGTTATGTGTCCACCATTGGCCTCCACGGCCAATATGTACATTCGTGCTAAGAATGAACGTCACTATACACTGGCTTGCTGTAATTGCTGACGTTTTTAGACAGAGCTTCCACTTAGTGAATGCAGTAGCCGCCTCCCGCTCACGTTAACCCTTGCCAGGTCGGCCTCCGGATCCGCCTTCGTCGGGCCGGAGGTTCATGTCCCCCTCAAAGATCTCGAGAACTATAAATCTTTCGGATGAAGTAAAAACGCCGTTGGGAAGCCCTTGCGAAAACGAAAAGAGGAAACCTATGTTTTCTCAAAAAGGTGAATTTTAAGGTCAGCGGATATCATCTGAAATCAAATAACTGTCGACATTTTTGGCAGAAAACGTTTATAACCAAATCTTTTACGTTGCTCAAAAGGGATTTACCAGTAAAAAGGCCTGATTAAACTATGCGAGGCGGAAAACGGACACTTGCGGATAAATTTGATCATGGGAAGGAAAATTGAAAATGAATGCCAAAAAATGCCTGTTTGTAAGTGCAGAAGTTTCGTTTTTTTCTGAATGGATAAGCATGTGTCTTGGCTGCAATACGCTGAAAATGTGTCTGGCACGCACATGAAATCGCAGCTAACGTGTTAAGATCAAACGAGGCCAACCAAGGTCAACGTATTGAATCCTATACGTTGAATCCTATATAGTGGGGCGTTTCTGGTGCTTGTCATTTGCCGCATTATCATTGATCAAACACGATGCATCATAACACTTTGTAACATTGGATCATAAAATATTCCTTTTGCGTCATGAAATCCTTGTTCCCAAAACATCTTTCATGTAAATCACTCAAGTTCCGGACGGTGGGCACGGTCGCTAAGCAAAGCCTAATATTTAGCAGGAAGTTATTTTCCCGACGTCGAGGGCTTTTGTTGCAGGTCACGCATCAAAGGGTACAGTTACGTGTGCAAAGTACGTGAGAAGCACTGGGGTGTATATCCAAGCTTCAGAATCGTCGAATCATTTCCACAGTCTCAAAAGCAAACGTAAAAAGGGGCCAGAAGTACAGATCACGTAAATGACCCAAAAATTTCCTAAAAAGGCGAGGTAGCAGAATTCATAAATTTGCCATGTTCCATTAATATGCAGAGTTCCGTGTCATTCGATATACTTCACAAATTGCTCTGTCAGTTTCATATTTTGGAACACTGTTTCGATTGAGCTTCCCTATGTCAATGACCTGAGGTGACCCTGAGTTTGAAAATTGGCACCAAGTGTGAAAGTGATGCATGAAAAAGCACCCAAATTTTTCTATCTTTGTACATCTTCGTTTTTTGACTAGTCTCAGAAGAATGGAAGGGGGTTCTCATGACCCCTCCCCCACCGGTCCGGCGAAGGTTATGTATGAAATGATTCGCACAAGCTGAAAATGTTAGTTGTTTTGTCATGTTCATTTAGCTTCCAAAAGTCATACCGTCCATTTGCTGAGCCTGTCGAATGCCTGTAAATCTTGACAAAATTATGAACATGTGGGTCAAGGAGAAAGCCCCATCGATTAGCTCGTGACTCGTGCGTTGCACGAAAGTTGGCGCATGTGGGAGTTCTAAAAATAAAAATACCGCCTTTTGGCGTTTTTACCTCCTTTTTATCGGCCACTGCAACATTTTCATACAGATGTAGCATATTCACAGTGAATCGACTGCCATGTTTGCGACCGAATCGGACAGATAGTTCTCGAGATCTTAGAGAGAGGTGGGACCGAATAACCCATCACCACCCCCCCCCCTCCAAAACGGATATGCGTCTATGCATCATGGGTACGGGAATAGGGTTCAAAGTCCATTACTCGATATCATGGATGTAGGTACCGGGGGGAGGGGAATGGGGGACTTACCTCCTACTTTTTGGCCCGTCCTGCGGGCGCCCTCGTTATGCCACAGCAGAAACAAAACAAAACCCGACCCCAAAGAGGCCCAGAAAATCGGCGAGTTCTTTCCTTTTTCCTAGGGAGAGCTTTTTGGCCTCCTTAGGAACCATTAGCCTTCAGGCGCCCCCTCTCCATGTACTGATCAGCCAATCCTCGTGGAGACTGGCTGATCATGAGGCGCCATTTGCAGGTAAGCATTCTCGTACAGGTCAGGAAACCCGCACATTTTCGTCGTCCAATACAGGCCAGGCACCCCCTCTTCCGTTACAGATGAGATGCCTCTAAAGAATTTGGTGTCCCTCACAGACCAGACACGTGTATAAGGCAGGCACCCACGTGTACAGACCAGGTGCCCTTCGGGGCTCGGCGCCCGCGACAAGCAAGACGCCCCGAACAGATCATGCACCCCTCATATATTTGGCGCCGCTCTACAGACCAGGCGCCTGTACGGGCCTTGGCGCCCTATGCAGAACGGGCACATCTCATAAGGTAGGCGTCCTGTACAGGACAGGTGCCCCCCCGTATATATCAGAAGTACCTCTGGCCGTCATGTGACCATATGGTCAGAGCTCTCCTACGGTCCGAATCACCATCACTAGGTTCCCCTTATATAAACGGTACCCCTTGAGAACTAGGCTCCCGCGAAAAGATCGGATACCCCTCACACACTCGGCGCCCCACGAAAGTCAGGGTTCCTACCCCCGTTCGGATCAGTCGCTTTTCAAGGACTCGGCGCCCGTTACCCACCAGGCATGTCTTAAAAGGCGTCCACCGTACAGATCGCGCACCCCTCCAGGCGCCGTTGCGATCATGCAGTCGGAACGCCTTGAACCCTTAATCTTCACCATCAGGTGACACTTATCGACTCAACGAGTCATACAGACCGGGCGCCCCGTCTCGACCACAAACTCCTCATGTACTTGTCGCGTCACTCAGGCCAACTGGTCCCGTCCCGATCCCAGTACGGCTGGAGCGCCCTTCAAAGAGCTGGCGCCCCTTAACAGATCATGCATGTCTTACGAGCCAAGCGCCTCTTGCCGGTCAGGCACTTTTCTCCCCCTCCCTGCAGATAATGAGGCACTCGGAGACCCGGAACCATTTACAAATGAGACGCCCCTGCATAGGTCGGCTGCCGCGCAGTTTGCAGCCCGGGGAACCCTCACAGAGGTGGGCTCGACTCGGTGCCAGTCGGCGACCAATTAGGGCGCCGAGTGCAACGTCACATTCCCTTCCGGAAATAACACATCAGCTTCGTGCCAACTCTGAGTGAGTAGAGACGGCAATACGGCTCGCGGAGGGGGGGGGGGGGAGGAAAAGGGGAACCCGGTCGGAGCGTTGAATTAGGTTGGTCAGAGCAATGGCGAAATGCAGTTTTTCCACTCGTGGTTAACTACAGTGAGTGACATTCACCGTTACACACACAGGCCTTCCTCTGGACATCGCGTCGCCACGCGGGCAAAGTTCGCTTAGTCCAGATCATGGCCTGCATCGCCAAAAGCAAGTGCAAATCCACCTGCAATTCAGTTTTTTGTGTCTTTAAAAAGACATGAATTTTATTATAAAACTTTGTGGTTTTGAGAGGAGGAGGGAGGCGAGACGAAATCTCGCGAGCATAGACATAGAGCATCCTAGCCAACATGGCGGGAGATTCTGGAGGTTTAGGCGCAATTAGACCCTCAGTTTGAACACTAGGGCTTTGATACTGACTGGAAAAGAAGCATTGCAAAGTCCTATCGTAAATTTCCAGCCGTATTAGGAGCCAGAAAAGCAGAGGGGTCCCGAAAATCGCAGCTTAGTTGTAACTTCGTCATTTTCGAATATACACTGACAATTTTTTTTTTTAAATCAGCCTAGATTGACGACGGAAGCAAAAAGGCAATGTCGGCCAACGCGTCTAGCGTCCAAGAAAGGGGCCAGACGCGCAAGCGGACAGCGGCCGGTCCAGCTTAAGCTGACGTTGGCCTATCTGTTATGCAGACCACTTTCAGACGATTGCTGGGCAGTGATGTGATGCAGTTCGACAACAGGTGACATGGTGCGATTAAGCTGGTCGTGATATGATAATACATGAATGATGCTTGGCTCGGAGGGCGATAGGACGGAATGTCCACCTGCTGCGTCACCGGTCGCCACCTGCACGTCTTGTGAGCTAATGAAGACCCAGGTTTCCGACTACGCTATATTCCGAGCGCACAGGTCACGGGAGAAATACCTCACTCGGCGATCCCTCCCGCCCGGCGCGCCACTGCCTGGCGGTCGGCTCTTCGCAGAACCAGCCGGCCACACGCACGTTGGCACCGAAGCCTATTTAGCGGGAGGCGGGGCCGGCGGGCCGCCGCGGTACCGGATGGCCCCCTCAAAGCGCCGCCGCACCAGAAGACGCCGAACTTGACCCCACCGTGGCCGGACCGCGTATGGTGGGGGGGGGGGGGCGCCGCCGGCGGAGTCAGTTGGCGCTCCCGACTCCCCGGCCGGACGACCCGTCACGGAGTCGCGACCGTGGCGAGACGCCGCTGGTCACGGTCAGCCCGCCGCAGCTAAGCGTCCGCCCGAATAGCCGGCTCGTTGGGAACGCGACCTTTGTGACGTCACTGCAGCCCGAAGGAGCAGACCAAGCGTAGGCACAGTCGTTCGAAGCGAAGCTGAGGAAGACAGTACCTACCGAAGATACGCACACTTGGTGCTATGCAGGGGGTCGATTTCTTTCAATGATTGGCGGGGTGAGCCGAGGGCCCGACAACCTAACCTCCCCCCAAATGTGGGCTTCTGAACAGATTTAGCCCACTTTATTTTAACCAACGGAAATCCATAAGTTTTTTGTTACTAGCTATTAAGTGCAAGTTCCATTTATCCTCATGTTATAGCTATTTATGTATAGAAAGATGAAAGATACATCGCTTTAGACTTCATTCTTTACCTTCTGCCTGTCTCTTAGGTTCTGCGGCACTTCTTTCCGTTATTATGACTCATTTCCCTTTAAAACCGGCAGAAAATATTTGGGGGCCCAAACCAACATTGGGGAACCCATACCAGGGGTATGATTTCCTATCTTTCTGTGGGTGTCCCGGCACCCACAAAGTGGAAATGGGCACCCAGAACATGACTTGGGCACCCATAACTTAAAGTACGTTTAAATATTGAAGTATAATTATATTCTCAGGTCATGGCGTCAACCACCTAAAATCAACTTTGTCAGCAATAATCGGAAATTATTACTCCATTGTCACCCACCAATGATTTTCCCACCACCCTCCAAGTCAAACTGTGTCAAGCCAGGTCCTGAAGCAAGGTCCTGCATTAACCCGGCGCCGCCTGTCGTGTTTTTGTAACCGCGACCGCCTGGAGAGCGTCAAAAAGGGCATCTCCGTGCTATCTCGAGACCTAATCGTCGGATCTGAACCAGTCCACCACCAACTGATAGCCCTGAGTCTTACGATTCAGAAAATACTATGTTGTCCCTGGTCACGTGACTGATGACGACCACAGGTCATGCAAATGGCATAACACGACGTCGGAAAAACTGGCATCTGTTTTGTATACCATATCATCCGCAATACTGGCCCCAGAGCCTTCAGATGGGGGACCAAAGAAAAGGTCACGATTTTCTGCATCAGAAGCATGCCAAAATGTTAAAAAATGTCGCCTCAAGGTCAACCTAGGTCCGGTGAAGTATTGCTCTTAACTTACATGCCAAAGATCGATACTTACTCGGAGCCGTTTTTATCGATGTGGCGAAAACGATTGAAGTGAAACCTTCTGGTGATCGGTTTTGCATTACCTGCTTTTCATCCAGTCAAGGTCAGTCTAGACCAGGTCAGATCAGGCTGCATTACTCTTCTTGACAAAGAGCAAAGAGCAAAAGACAAAGACAAAGAGCAAAGACAAAAGACAAATCGCTGGGATTCTTGACTGCGTCAAGTATAGAACTGAAACAATATCTCATTATAATAAATCTGCGCTGTCTTCTCTTGATCGGTCCAAAGTCCAGCAAGGTCAGGACAGGCGGTTATTTTTCGTTTTATTTATTTTTTTTACAAGAAACAATAATTCCTCTTTGCTGCTACTGACCGATCTTCCACAGACAATGTATTTTTTCATTTCGTTTTAACATCTACCTATGACATGACCTTACACGACCTTACGTTGCATTTGATAAATCTTACTAAGAACCGCATATAGATTTACTTGTCTGGCTTGAACAAAAGAGGTCAGCGGCTACCACTTCTATCACCCACCATGCAGATCAGTCCAAATGTCATAACGCATGTGACCGAGCATGACCTCTAATGCTCACGTTTCATGGCTGTAAATCCTGTTGGGGACCGTGTCTTATGTGAATCGAAATAATCCATGCATTATATTTCTGGATGTTATCAAAAAAGACCCATGTTCGCGCCACCGCCCGAAGACGCGAAAACTTGCGTCCAAGGGTTCACTTCTGACGTCATATCTCCAAGACCTTACCTAGAATAGAAATGATATTGATGTTAAAATATGTTCAATTCACTGATGAATAGACACTGAAAATTTAGTTCGGCTGGCTCTAACGGTTTACAAGTTATTCAGGAAAACCCGAGGGGGTGCCCTATGTGACACCCTCTCAGGCAGTGCAGGGCGAAAGGGAGGGTATCTACTCAAATCGTGCTTTTTAACCGTACACGTACAACTGAAGAGGACATTTTTATGAATCGAAGCGCAGGTACCATTCATTCTTGCTAACTCGCTCTCGTTTGCACATATTTTACTGGGGTAAGGACGTTGGCTGCCAGCTCAAGTCTAGTCTGTTTACCCCATTTTCAACACTAAAATCACCGATAAAACGTTAGCATATCGTTAGCCTCAGTGATGTCGAAGCTCACAGCAGTTGACGAACACCGAAATTATGAAGGTGATCGTCATGGATTCAGGCAAGTACCGCTGCAGTTCCACGAATTTCCCCTGCAAGCATGTATTACGTTGATAGGTCGAAATACGTTTATGTTGTTTGCCAAAACAATCGTCGCTGCCGTTATAACTGCGTCCGGTACAGCAAGGTATAGTGTTGAGTAAGCATCGGATGCGTCCAAGGTTTCCCTACGTATTTTCCACTCGCTGATTGGTTCCTTTGTTGTATTGTGTTACTGTATGTCTCGTACCGATAGCACTGTCGATAAATGCAGCGACTAAAATGCGTGAGATATTGGTCTAAGGTGACCAAAAGAGCACGTTTCATTTACATGATAATTGATAACCAGTCTTCAATTTTCTCGGAGTGTGTTTTTGGGATACTGCAAAAAACAGATATATTCCCTTTAAGGATGTCGCCGCCATAAAGCCATTCATGATTTACGTAATACATCCTTCTGCAATTTACCTCTAGTAATGCCTTTTTAATTTCATTTATCTGAACTTTAGGCATAAAATGCAATGTCTGAATGTCCCCATATGCGCTTTGGGCATCCACAATCATTTTCCAAAAAGCACACCCATGGCCCTAACCAACATTGGGGGCCCAAATCAACACTGGGTGGGCCAGAGCCCTCTCAAAAGGAATACAAATGGACACCCCTGGTGCCATGCAGGCAGCCATGAAGGCAGACTTCATGAGGGGAAATCAGGTGTGGCACAGCTGTTACGTTCCAGTAGCAGCAAACGAATCCCCATGTCATCTGGTTCCCGAACATCGCTCATGTCCACGAAAAAGCATCTACATAAAAAATGCATTGATGTGTGTTTGAGTCCGTGAACATGTAAGTCAGGTACTAATTTCATTCTGAACAGACGGCGCCTCTGCTGGACATCAGTTTTGCCCTTGCAGGTCGGCATCTCTGAACAAATGGTTTCCCCTCCCTCCTCCATCACCTTTCGTCGCGCTCCCACACCCCTGACTACGTGTCTGGTCATGATTCCGCGCGAGGAATCTATTCCATCACCTGTAGCGAAAACTCACCTGTCTCGGTTTCTTTTGGCCGTTTTTCCGCAGCGTATTCACAACGCCTCGGTAGCGCAGTAGGCAGCGCGTCAGTCTCATAATCTGAAGGTCGTGAGTTCGATCCTCACTCGGGGCAACGTTTTCCGTCTCCGGCTTTACTGCTACGGCAGAAATTATCATGTAAGTGTCCCAGAATCATTTGTGCACTGATTCTCGTGAGGCGTTTAGTGCACAAAAACTCCCGGTCTTCTTCGAATCCTCACAAGAATTATTAAATAACACCATATCTGGGTTAGGACGAAAAGCATCAGGTACAAAGGCAGTAGTTCACATTCAGCATTTTCAGCAAGACTGGTGCCGAACTACGCCAATGCAAGTCTTTAACGATGACGAGGCGTCCCATTTAGCGCAAGCCATCGAGAAAAGCTCCGCCATTTTTTACGGACTGACAACGAAGAGCGTGCGTCAACTTGAGTTCCACATGGCTGCTGCGAACTAGAAAACAATAACCGGTACGTGGAGTACTGAGGGCACTCCTGGTTGAGAGTGGCTAGCCGGATTTTCAGCCAGATATCCAGCATATTCTGTCCGAGCGTCATGGGCACGTCTCCGGCCAGAGCTGCTGCATTCAACGAAACCATTGTCGACGCGTTAGTTGGCATGTTCAGGACGCCGTTGATCGAAACAAAGGATGGAGGATCACATTGTGGAAACGACCCTGATGGAGTTGGACCGCCCTCCCGCTGGCCAGGTCGTATCCGGGCTCCAGGTCCCGGAAACAAAGATAGTCCTGACAAAGCTGGACCGTTCACCTGGTCTGTAGCCTCTTCCAGCCGTCCAACCCGCAGAGCAGTCTCCTCAGAAGGTACTGAGGGGGGGGGGCCGAAGCCACCACCGCCACGGAAATCGTGAGGCAGCAGGAAACGGGGAACGCGATCGTGGTGACTTTCGTGGCGGAGGTGGAACTGATCCGATTCGAAGCAGAGGCAAGGAACACAAAGAAACAGAGGACGGCTACGAAGCAACTACTCCCCGCTGGGAAACATGGTCGACCCCGAAAAAGCCTGCGGGAAAGAGATCACGAAGCATCGGAGGACGAACAAGAGGAAGAGCATGTGACGTGGCTGTACCGCGGAGTGCAGTTCCGCATGAACTGCGAGGAGTAGATTCAGTACAGTGGCCGCCTGAATTGGGTATCAGTGCTGCGCACAGATGCCGCGAAGAGGCAAGAACGTTGCAATGAAAAAACCGTGGGAGTAATACAAAGTAGAGGTTCACATGACGCGGCCAGCCGTGCGGCCGGTTGTGGCCTATGGCCAACGGGGCGGGGCGGCTGTAGCCTATGGCCAACGGAGCGGGGCGGCTGTAGCCTATGGCCAACGGAGCGGGGCGGTTGTAGCCTATGGCCAACGGGGCGGGGCGGTTGCAAAAACCCGGCAACGCATGGCTGCGGCTGTGGCCACGGCTGTTGTCGGGCTAAGGATAACGCACAAAACTTATCAGGTGTTTCTATATTCTAAACTTTACTTGACACTTTTTACCATACCTAGTATGCAATTACAGCATTGTATTGCATGAAATAGCAAACATAAACACCATATATCCCACAACTCAATATTTTCGCAATTTATCTGGGGGACAGGAAAGCTCTAATGCAGCTGCTGCTGCACGAGGGTAAGCAATCAAGTATGGACAGAATCAAATGGAAAAGCACAGACAAGCTACCTCACTTTTCTGAGCAAGCTGCATTTTCACCAGATCTTGGAAAAGTGCCTCCAAGCTTCAGTTCTGTGATGAAGGTTTAGGTAGATACCTAGCTGCCTAGGCAGTTAATTTTGTGAAGCTAAACAAACTACAGACTTTATCTACATAGGTATCTTCACATGGTAGCACAGCACGTTACAGATGGCAAGGATGATCTTGGTCTTGCTTCCCTAGTGCCTGCCAGCTGTTTATTTGACAAAACATCAGGATCCCAATCCCATAGGGCAAGTAGGTAAGTGTTCCAACTACCTGGGTACACATCTAGCTAGTGTACCTTGATTTGTGCCACCTACGTCACGATTGATTGATACTGAGTTTAGAGGCGTGCCTCGACTTACTGGTCATGCGTCGCCTGTCCTACACCACGTAATTTACCCTTGCCTTGAGCCTAAAAATGCGACGCAGCCCGTTTTTTGGCGTTACGTTTGCAACAAATGCGATTTATCTGAATCTTTGCTTCCAACTTTCGAAAGTATCCCTTCTAACAGGTAGAAAAATGTTTGGATAGATAACTGAGTGCAATTAATCGTTAATATTTATGGAATACAAAACAACAGAACAAAATAGTTCCCCAGTTATACTGTCCAAGTTACTATTTATTTGTACAGTTATACTAGCAAGTGATTTACACATGAACTGCGATAAAGGGCAAGCGATGTTTAGTCTTTTCATAGAACTTCCATATCGTTTCAACAGATATTTTAACCACATCTGCGGCATTTACGGGAAATAACAAAATTTTGCAACAGCTCACGTAAGAAACGTCAGATATCGGTATTTTTCGTCATTCCGCTATGAAATGTACAATGACTTCTTGTGGAACCTTAAAGTGAGCCATACTTTATCATTTTCCAAAATTGCTATACCTTAGCTGTGTCGGTTGATGTTGGTCAGGACCTTGTGATCTTTGCTGCGTTTGCTGATTGTTGCAGACTTTTTTGTTACTCGCATAGGTTTTTCTATTATGAACGTAACGATAGCTGCATACTCATGAAGACTTGTACTGCATTTTGGGCGATTTATTCTCCTAGTAAGTTGTGGCTCGAGTCTCCTAATGCAGTCATCACAGACTCATTTAAGATGGTAGGTAGAAAACGATGAAAGCATTTTTAGCTGTGGCTGTGTACCTACCTACCTATCGACCTACCTACCTACCTACCTGCCCAATCAGCTCAGAAAGTTTTTTTCAGGAAAGGTAGTCCAGCTGACAGGTCAACAGGGTCACGTTCGTGTTACGTCACATTGCTGTTATTGTTGTCAAGTTTTGGTTGGTTAATAATTATGGATAATGTAGGTAAACCATACATGTGCTAATGTCTGGTTTCTGAAACTCAAACAGCTAAACCAACTTGCCTATGACTGGGATGGGATAAGTAGGCTGAGTTACATTTATACACACATGCATGTCATGGGAAAAAAACATGATTAGAAGTGGAAAGATAGGTAACCAGCTAGATTGCCATGATGCAGTCATTTGGTAGTTTTTGTGGCGTTGCAGCTGTGTTGTCTTTTCACGTGATTCATATTCAAACCCCACATTACCCTAAAACAATTGTTTTAAATGAAATTTTGAAGAAATTTACACGGCTGTCCAACGTCTGACTGTTGGACCTATGTGTAAGGCTGCGGCTGGCTGCGACTAGGGTGCTATGGCTGTGGAGCGGGGTGCGTATGGAAAAGTACAACCGTGTAAACCTCTAGTACAAAGATGTTGTTAACCCTTTTCCCGTACTCATAACTCTAAGACACTGCTCGTATGGTGTGTTGTATCTGCCCCCCCCCCCGAGATCTCGAGAGCTACCAGTCCGATTTGATTGCAAGAAACGGCAATGAATTCACCATGACGTAAACGGCATTTTTACGGAAATGCTGTTTGCAAATACTGAGAGGAGAGGACACCGTGAGGCCAAAAAATCAGAAAGGGAAGCTGTAATATCTCCGATGTTTATGGACCGATCTTGATGTCATTAGCAAGGAGAGGTAATGGACGTGGGTTTCTCTGTGTCCCAAACGTTTCTAACCTTGGTAAAATTCATAGGCGTTCAGAAGCCTTGGAAAGTACGGGGAATATTTTTCCAAAACCGAATTTACGCGAAAGTCTAGAATGTTTATTTTCAGGTTGCTGTAAATGTAAAAACAATTTTATTGCTAGGAACAAGGGGCAAAATCTGCTTTAAGACTTTGTGAACAATCTACGACTAACGTAAAAATGCAAAACTATCGTCACCAAAACGCAACGTTCTTTCGCGTCTCACGAGCGGCCAGGGCCCTAGAAGCCCAGGTAAGACCATCCGGCCAGAGTAGCGTCTGGCGTGACGTCACAGGCGACATGCCGCCGTTCACCCAACATGCAATGTTAAGTCGAGCACTGCTACGTTATTTCGACAGCAACCGTGATAAATGCAACAGAAGCCAAAGATATGAAACAATAGCCTAGTCTAAAACTGAAAGCTACTTACGGTCTACTCCAAAGCAATCTTGTTCAAAATCCAATATAGGATCCTGCCAAGGCTCGATCGCCTGAAAAGGTCTCCCCCCTCCTGCAACATGGCTGCAACTGTCCCAGCCCTCAAAGCTCTGCCAGTTTTTAATCCCACGCCGAAGCCAACCTAAAAAAATCTACGAGAATATAAAACTGTATCTACTGATATAATCAAAAACGAAATATATCCAGATAATGCCCGACCCCTGCCACCTCAAAGCGCGTCGTAGCCAATCTGCCGGCATAACCGGCTAGCCAGCTGACGGCCACGCCGGCTTTCCATTGGTCAAGGACCGTGACGTCACAGGAGACGCTCTAATACGTTATTCTGATAGGGAGGGTTACGAACTGACCCGCGACGGCGCAGCGGAGTCTTGCGGTCGCCATGACAACACGGGAGTCTCCTCCCACGTTGCCATGGCGACGGCGTCTGACGTCACGCCGCAATTGTGGTCATTTTACACTTATAAAGCAAAAATCGTGTTAAATTGTTTGCGTGATGTTGGGATATACGGTGCCACGGACATGAAAAGGAGGGAACTGCCATGGTCGAATGTTAAGCAGGTCAGCTTACGATCTTTGAGCTCAAATGACCTCAAATCACCTCAGATGACATTAAAGTAAACCGTAACAGCCTCGGATTCATTTAAATGTTCGAAAACTGTTCGAAAACTAATCATGCGAACTGATCATATTTCTAAAGGACTTGTTTATGACCGCTGGGATAATGGATGCGCGCGAACATTTTAGGTCGTAGCTCCGTGACCCGATCTGATATTCGCCTGAAACTTGACATGCCACTAGAGGACACGGTACTAATTCACTGGTATTCCGGATTCTTAATGTTTAAAATTGACCTCGAAAATATTTACATGAAATCACATTTTGACTCCACATTTCCCTGGCATCGTCAATTGACTTCATGGTTTCTGTAGTTGTATTAAAGTCCTTCTGAGCGTTCCAGGCAGCAAGCAACGCAAGCACATACACAGCCACGCCCGTCCTCCCGCTGCCACTGCGCGCTCTCCGAGATGCGCCTCACTGCCGCCGGCCCCGAGACTCAGATGTCACATATGGCAGGAGCAAGCTAGCGAGACAGGTCAACCAGAAACTAGCGAGACAGGTCAACCAGAAACTTCCCACACGACATTATCATAACACAGTTTCAAAATAGTGCTAAACGTTTTGCCCAGTCGTGCGCCTAAGCGCTCATATGAGTAGTTATATTTTTGGAAGCCATTTTTTACCCTAAACAGTGCTAAAATGGCCTAAACTGACTCCCGAAAACTCACCCTAGCTCCGCCCGTGTAAAAAAATGGGATGAAAATTTGGCATAATACGTAGGAAAAATAGATAAAAAAAGTGCCCATGTTTCGAGAAGCTGCATCAGAACCCTGGAAATGGTGAGCAAGAACCAAAGGGGGCCTCTGGACTCCTTCCCCATATGGGAATATATTTAATAAAGCTGCTGGTAAGCAAAGCTAGGTTCGGAAATAATCGTCCCACAGCCCTAACCCCATGACCTGCCAGGTTGCTAAATATGCCAGTCAATGCCAGACTCATCGTCGTTGAGATTATCGGCGTGGTGAATACTAAATTATCACGATGACGCCATATTCCAAAACTGCCGAAACCCGGGATCGAACCGGGGACCTTTAGATCTTCAGTCTAACGCTCTCCCAACTGAGCTATTTCGGCCACGCTCAAATACTTCAGCAAGAGGAGCGGGGACGGACTGCCGTGAGGGGTGACTGGGCCTTTAGATCTTCAGTCTAACGCTCTCCCAACTGAGCTATTTCGGCCACGCTCAAATACTTCAGCAAGAGGAGCGGGGACGGACTGCCGTGAGGGGTGACTGGGGGTTTGAAAGTCGAGCACATGTGCTCGGTACGAGGTATGCAATGACTGTACCAAGAAAAACTACATAAACAATATGATTATAACTATGCAACCAATATAGCGAATGGATCAGAGAAAACGCGCGGAGCCTTATGACTCTGGCATTCAAAGGCTATGAGGGGATATTGCATTGATTAATGTCAAGCAGACCTTGTTGCTTGTACCTTAAACCCATCGTCAAGTGCTGCAACTCATTGACGGACGGTCTTCGTTGCGGAAACCCTGAAGGGCCTGTTAGTAGGTACTGGCAGTGCGTAAGAATGCTCTGAAACAGTCTCGACAGTCCGGACCGGATAGAATGCCCCAGTTCCGTGGTCCCTTGGCGTGATGGGCAAGAGCGAGAGGGGTGGGGGGAGGGGGAGGGACGGACAATGTTGAGGACTCTTTCATAGTCTCGCTACAGATCTGTCACGTGACACAGGCCAACATCCATGATGCTGTTTTGGGGGAGAGGGATGGATAGTGACGAAGGCTGTCGATTGCCGTTCGATTTTGTTTCCGGCCGCTTTGCTAGATGCTGAGATGACACGTGGAGAACGTCATAAGCACCTTCAAACTAACCACCTCATGCTCTGGGGTAAGATCAAACACTTGGGCCCCATGGCACTGGGTTCGAGCCCCGTAGGAGGCTCATTATTATAAAGTGGCCAGCTGGTAACTCACTAGAGGGCTGTCATGGCACGGGGAGGCCCTGTCATTTATCCGTTTATCGGCCGTTCCGCCATGTATCCGTTCGACATTTTTGCATGTTGACTTTTTGTACGTTGCCATTCAGCCGTTCGCCATTTAGCCGTTCGCCATTTTGGTATGTCGTCTTTTGACATGTCGTCATTTAGCCATTCGCCATTTAGCCCTTCGCCATTTTGGGATGTGGCCTTTTTGACACGTCGCCATTTGGCAATTCGCCATTTATGCGTTCGCCGTTTTGGCATGTCGCCAGTTTGCACATGTCGCCATTTGGCCATTCGTCATTTGGCCGTTCGTCATTTTAGCATGTTGCCATCTTTACATGTCGCCGTTTAGCACTCGCCATCTAGCATTCGCCAAAAAGGAATTCTCCACTTTACCCTAGTACCACCTGCGTCAGATGGGACATCTCGTCATCGTTAGATTTGCATGGGCGTAGTTCGGTTCCAGTCTTCCTGTCTTTTTTTGTTTTTTTTTTGTGTCTTTTCTGAAGTTTGCATGCTGGTCTGTACAACTCTTCGACATGCCCCCGTCTGGCAGCGTTTCGTTTCAAAGTACGCCAGCGACATGGACTTAAGGGTTCCGGCACATAAAGTCAAAAGACAAAAAATCGATGGAACAAAACTCAAATGTCAAAATTCAAATGGCAAAGTCGAAAGGGACTGAAATGAAATACGAAAAGCAAAAAGGCAGAAAGTTAAAAAGTCAAATGCAAAAAGGGAAATAGTGAAAAGTCAAGAGGCGTCAAAGTCCACTGAATAAATGCCAAGAAGGCAATAAGTCAAGAGGACCAAAAACCGACCAGATTCCTTTCAAAAGGATGAAAGCCAAGTGCAAAAAGTCAAAAGGGATAGAAAAAAAGACTGGAAATCAAAAGGCAATAAGTCGTAGGGAACCAAAGTCAAAGGGATGAAACCTTAAGGATGAAGTAAAACGCCAGTTGTCCAAAACAATAAAAGTCAAAACGCAAAAAGTAAAATGTGTAAAAAGTTTCCGGAACAGAAGTCATGAGGAGACAAATGAATGTACAAGGCCAAATGAACAAAATCAGTAAATGACGGATGAACAACATGTTAAATTCAAACAGTGAGGCAAGGGAGATTTAAAAGGACACAAAGCTAAAAGGGCAAAATTTCAAAGGGCTTAATTACCACCGATGGAAAAGTCAATAGAGCAAGAGGCAAAGGATTTAAGGACTGGAGGAGTCACAAGGCGCTTCCAGAATTGACGAAGTTATCTTTTACGAAATGGAGTAATAATCAGGGGAGTCGTTTTGTGTTAATGATGGGGGAGGGGTGAGCCGAGAACCCGACAAGCTTATCTTCCCCAGAAGTGAATCTGTCAAAGGATTTAACCACTTTATTTTGACCAATAGAAATCGAAGGGTTTTTTGTTACTATTTATCACACAGAAATTGTTTATATCTCATGTACATAAATATATGCATATATATATATATATATATATATATATATATACATATATACAAGAAAAAATAGATAGATTATTTTACCCTTTGTTCTATAATTTCTGCAATCTCTTATCTATTGGAGCCATTCTTCTCATTATAACTGCCTGTTCCCCTTGTTAAAACTGTCAGAAAATTTGGGTGGACTCAAACCAGCACTGGGGGAAGGGGCAGATCGACACTGCCTGGACAGGGTCCTCAAAAAAGAATACAACTCAACACCTCTGGTAATAATTCAGTGTTCTGTATGGTGATCAAATGGTCACTGCTTTTGGCAGCAGCCACATGCAATTGAACTGCAGTGCTGAATACCAGGTCTGTTGATCCCGTTTTCTGAATTTGGCAATTGACAGGGAGATATTGAGATATTTGTGTGTGAACAAGGAATAATTTTGTTCTGATGTAACCTGATGTAGTGCTTAGCAGGTGGCACAAAACTTACACCATGTGGGGCTGTAATTGGCAAATTAAGAAGGCTTTTTTTCAGTAAACAAGGCACATGTCTGACAAGGCTATTTTTTGCCACCAGGTTGTAGATACCTACTTAGTTACTTATCAAATAGGGATCTGGATCAACTCTGGCACTGTAATTACACCTTTCCTAATACAGTAAGGTAAGGAAGTAACACAATATAGAGAGAGTAACCAGTATGTATCATTAATGAAGATTAATGTATCACTGATAGAGAAAAACCTCATAGTATTACGAGCACTACAACCTCATGATACATTCAGCGCTCACAGCTGATATTGTATATCTCTAGTACCTACTTATGGGCTATGATTTGATTATCAGTGAGGTGACAGATGTCCATAAGGAAAGGAGAGCATGGCATCCAGACATATGTCTGAATCCCTGGGATCTTCTGATCCTTCGATCTTCTGGAGTCTTGGAAAAGGCCCAAAATCACAGAACATCCCTCAACAAAATTAAAAAAAAGATCCAAGATCTGGAAAGATCCTTCGGCAAAAAATTAAGAAAAGATCCAATATCCTAAAACATCCTTCGACGACGTTTGAAGCAAAGATCCCGGATCCCAGGAAATCTTTCAGCAAAATTTAAAAAAAGGTTCCAGATCACACAAGATCGTTCTTTGGGGGATCTTTTTGGGGGATCCTAGTACATGTCTGATCGCTAATGAAGATTAATGTATCACTGATGAAGAAAAACGTTATGGAACTACAAGTACTACAACCTCATAATACATTCGATGTTCAATGTTGATATTTTACATATCTTTTACCTACTTAGGAGCTATGACTTGATTTCCAGTGAGGTGACAGATGTCCGTAAGGAAGGGAGGGCATGGCAACCAGACCTATGCCTGAATCCCTGGGATCTTCTGATCCCTGGACCTTCTGGGATCTTGGAAAAGGTCCAAGATCTCACAAGATCCTTGGACAAAATTTCAAAAAAAGATCCCAGATCCTAGAAGATTCTTTGACAAAAGTAAGAAGATCCCAGATCCCAGAAGATCTCAGATCCCGATCTTAGGGATCAAATTCCGGGGTCGTTTTTGGGGATCTTGGCACATGTCTGATGGTGATGTTATGTCCACATATATACCGCCACCACGCCCGGCAAGCACCATGTTTACGGGGTAGTTTTACAAACGCAAAAAGTTAAGACCGCACCTACGACAATAAATAAGTGGAAAACGCTGTAAAGGTGATAGTTACCACTTTTGACCTTCATCAAACCGACCTCTGATGTTCACAGATCTTCTCCACAGACGAATGGCTTTGCTTTGCTATTGGTCTTTTGTGGTGATGTTATGTCCGCTGGTTTGATGTTGATTTCGTGATTTCATTTATCTTGTTTTGATGATTCAATGCTATTTTATTGCTTCATTTATGTCAGCGTTGTTCTGTTTTGTCTTGTAAGCATCCTTGGTGCCATGTTTATAGAAAATCAAATCAGTGAGTATCAACTCTTATTTCCCACGCACACGCTGGTGAAAAAAGTATTTCTCCGGGGCGACAGGCAAGGGAAAATGAGAGACGCATCTTCCAAAAATCTCCGGTTGGGGGGAGATCCTCCCAAAACTGGCCAAAGTAAAAAAAGATCTGGGATCGAAAAAATCACAGCGTGTCTTTGAACCAAGAGAAATAGTGGCCATGAAAAATATCCCATTCAAAAAATCCAACCTATTTTCGATTCTAGGATGTCTAAAAGCTGTTTCGGAACAGCTCATCCTGCGTCAACGAAGTTTGGTCCTGACTGAGCGAATTAGCGAAATTTCGGGCCGGTAGCTGACTTGTGCTCCAATGATGCCAGTGACAAGGCTGCTGTTCCTCCAGGAAAGCTGTGGCTATTGTGTCTGGTTCCGTGGACAGCGCGGTTGGCATTGGCTGAAGGTGCATACACAAATATGAGGACATCGACGACATCGCGAGTACAAGGGGATTGGGAACAGAACAATTTGTGAGGAAATGCCCAAAACAAGTTTATAAGAGCTCAAACCCAGCGAACTCCAAAACATGTTCCAAACATGCTCTGAGGCTGCTCCACTGCTGAAGGGTATGAACTGCTCATACCCGTTGATGGGATGATGAATAACGACAAGCATCAGTCAGTGATGAAGACTCTCGCGCTTTTGCGGAGCTATACTCGGGTGAGTATGGGATTTTCCAACAAGATCTGGCACCTTGCCACGCATGGAAGAAAACGTCCATTGTCTTCGAAAGCAATGCCATAGATATCGGTAAAGGGTCTGGCAACTCACCGGACATAAGTCCAATTTAAATTTGTGGGTAATTGTAGAAACGAGGCCCAAGAAGCATGACTAAACGATGATGACTAAGCTCACTGAAGTCATTATAGCCGATGAAATCTACACCGAAACGGGTTAAGGTGATGCCTCTAGCCAAGGTTGGACTTTTCTGACGCTGGGTTATTCAACCGGAATTATTGCTGTGTGCTAATTGGCAGTAAAAACGGCAATTTAGAGTTGCTTTTTTGTGCATTGCCTCAGTTAATTTGCATAGCGCGTGACCTGTTTGATAGTCCTATGACGATGTTGCGCTCTTTCCATTTTGTCTGATTTCTTTATTTCATTATCACTACATGAGCAGCTAGCGCTTCAAGGAGTGATTTATTTATTGACCGCAGGCATAGGTTAGGCACTGCCATTGGCGCGGTGCTACTGAGTTGGATTTCAGTAATGAACATTCTCTCGTGAGCAGATGTACGAGTACTGCCGGCGACACGCGTATTTACTGCGAAATACTCAGGCCCGTCCGCGGCGTGCCTGAGTTTCAGCCGGTAAATGGTCGTCTACGACTACGCAGCTCGCTCCGAAATGTGAAGCACGCAGGCCCGTCATACTGATAAGCCCGATTTCTGAAAATATGGCAGGCAATCATAAAACTAGCGCTCAGTGGACCGCAGGGCCGCTGAAAGTGCCCAAGCAAGCAAAGTCCGCCGAAACAAAGTGCCTGCAAATGAATGACATGCTGTACGGCCGTACCATCAGCTAATGGCGGCGTCCCTATCGTCACGATCGCTGCTGCCACCAACGGTCAGATTATCCTGCAGACATTTTTTGGTGGAAAACTTTGATGATCAGCCTTCTACGTGGGTCCAAAAGGGTTTAACAGTAAACAGAAAGTCCGATTTGCCTGTGAGGGGTGGAAAAGGGCTCTTGAAGCCAAATTTGACCATTGCAAGGAAAGCGGAAAATTAAGGCAAAAAATCGCCTTTCTGTGTGGGCAGGAGCCTTGTTTTTTCCTGAACGTATTAGTAAGTGCCTTGGGTGGAGTTCGTCGCAAATGTGTCTGACACGCATATGAAGCCGACAGCCATCTTATTAAGGCCAAATAAAATCAAATTAGGTCAAGGTTGTTGTGTTGATGATAGTTGTGGTTAAGGTTCAATGATGCTGGATGATGGTTAGAGGTAAAGACATTGTGCCGATACGGCGGACGTTCTTCGTGTATGTCACATCATCTGCCACATTGCCATTGATCAGACACGATACAGCATAAAATTCTTTAACATCGTGTCATGTTATAACCCTTCTAAATCATGAAGCCAGTGCCGAAAGGCATTTCTAACGTAAGTCACTCTGATACCGGGCGGTGAACACTGCCGCAATCCAAACACCTAATATGTGGTGGGGATCTATTATCAGACCAAACAGAATAATGCTGGCATGAGTGAACCAGCGAAATAATATCGACTTATCAAAACAAATCCCATACCTCTGTGGAGAAGATGTGTTAACATTAGGACCCGGTTTTATAAAGGTGAAAACTCACTTTTTATCTTCTTTTCCCTCAACGTGCTATCACTTTTTGGGTATTTAACATTTATTTAGTGACGTAAATGCGGTTTTCACTCTTATAAAACTACCCAATAAAAATGATATTTGTCGGGCGCGATGGCTGTATCTACGCATTTTCAGTTAAACAGACACGAAAAGTGCTCCGTTTGCTAAATGCAAACAGTTTTAAAATTGAAATACACAGAGATGTGTGTAGTGTAGTTCTCTAAACCGACTGGACTTTGCGACTTTTCAAAGAGCTTGACTTCATGATAGCGTCGCGAGTTTGAACGACTTCGGTCGGGGTAGGTCACTTCAGCGGGTGGATTTACCCGTTACCACCCTTTACCCGTGGGTAAGTCCGCCGGTACGGGCGCAGACATGCAAAATAACACGGGTAATGGGTGGGTGACGGGCAAGAGACTAGGTTTTTTTACGGGTAAAGCTAAGGGGAAAAAGTCATAATCGTAGGCTTAACCGAAAAACATTGTTTTTAACAAAGCAGCATCCGCCCTTATGAATTTACCTGCATGTACTTCATGTGTAATATAAGTGGATTTTCCGTCTACTGTAGTATAATAACAAAAGCTATTAAACTATTTTAAGTTGTATTTTGGCGACGAAAAAGTGGAGGATTATGGCAGTACAAATTGTGTATAAGTAGGCCATGGATGTAGTTCTTATCATTTTCGGCCATACGAAATGTGCTCGCATTGAAAACAGACATAATCTTTCAAAAGGTCAAGTCAGGTCAGCCTGGGTCGGTTTGAATTGGGTCTCTCTTGGAAAGTAAGTTTTTATCATGTATTAGCACTTCCGAAGGACATATGACTACAAGTAACTATTCTCCAACTGTAAACCAAAGAAAAGTGCTCGGTTGCGGGGCTGAAAACTTGGTATCAAACGTGAGCGGACCTAGGGTCAACGGTCAAGAGGAACAGCAACGAGTGCAAATGACGTGAGAAGCACCAGGGTGTATATCCAAGCCTCAGAACGGCCTAACCAACCTCTCAATCTCAGTAGCAAACATGATGAAGGCCGGAAGTTTGGCTGTCCTCAGGCCAATGGCCTGCACATTTCCGAAAAATTCGTGTCAATCGGTGCATTTTACGAAATTTTATGCCAGTTTACTTGACCTGTTCTACGTCAGTGACCTGAGGTGACCCAAGTTTAAAAATATACACAAGTTGTAAAAATGAAGCATCAAACGATACTTCATCAAACGATAAGTTTCGTATGTTTGCGTCTTTTTGTTTTTTTTTAGCTATTCTAAGAACCTGAGGGGTGCTCTTTTTTAGTTATCCTCAAAAACTTGAGAGGGCGCTCATTCACCCCTTGGCCCGTTGACGGATAATTAGGTATCAGGTACGAACGAAGCTTCGGCCCGAGAAGACAGCAAATGTAATACAGCTATTGCATCCTCGTGATGTTACAACTACTCCAACGCCAGCCAATGGGCGGAATACCATTGGTGTGCTGTTATGGTTAGGTTCTGTTTTGCGGTCATGGGCAAGGTTCCCATTTTGCCCCAGGGATGAACTGTTGCGTGATGTGTTTTTGGAATGATGTTACCAATAAGCAGTAAGCGGCTGAAGCTGGCGAGTTACTTTTCGTCTTTCGCGAAAAGCCACGCCGGCTTTCACAACCAAGCCGAGTACTGATGCGTCTGGCCGTTCACTGTCCGCAGTGTCATGTGCGCCGCGCACGATTTACTGCGCCGTTTCCTGGGGAACCCTGCAGAGGTCGACTCGCGAACGGCGTTTCTAATTAAGAGCTTTGTCGCGTGGGGCCAGCATCCGCCCACATAACGCCGCACCGTTCTGTGCCGCTCTATGAAGAGTGTGCGACCGGGGATACCTCCAGTTAGGATAGTCTGAATTCCCGACCGCATAGTGAGCAGACGGCGGCGCGCGTTGCTGGGCACTGAGCTTACGGTTACCTATTTTCAACGGAAGACTTCGCTGCCTTGATTTGTACAAGCGCGTCTTGCACTCCCAGATGGATTCCTTGCGACAAAGATGTAGAGAACCCGAGACAAAGCGACAATTTTGTAAGGATATTTTAAAACAGGAACATCTGAATCAGTATTTTGGACTATTTGTGCTATCATCACATTCATATCAAATGTGTCAACGACGATTCTCAGGCCTACCATAAATGTTAAGTGATCTGGAACTACTGTTAAGATGTTTTAAGACGAAAATCTTTTCAAATGCTGTAAAATCTGGCGAGTTAAATATGGGATCTCCTGCGCAGCTTTGCAACTGTGAAAACCACTCACGTAGGCCTGCTTTTCTCTTGTTCGTACCGATTCGACACCTTAGGAGCAAGCTGGGGATTTTCGTCCTTTCCGTTCATTTCCAGGAAACTATGAGCAGAACTGTTTTTTAAAGAAAAGAAGCTTGAGGTTTGCACGGGTCGACGTGATCAAAAAAGGAGAAAGTAGATGACTTTTGCATTTGAAGTTCTGGCAGTACTGAAAGATCCAAGCTAGAACCTCAAGCTCGTTTTCTCAAATCGCCTTTAAATTTTTCAGAACTTTTGTACTATAATCCGGCAAAAACATCATCCCCAAATCTGTTATGCTCCCGTCATTAATTATTTCTGAATTTTGAAAGTAAAGGTCGCCTGCGAACTTACAAACACCCAGTTGTACAGATTTTGGTCGAGATAAAATTGTTACGCCCGGCGAGGATCAGCTGATTGGGGTATTTCGCCAGCCTTCCAATGACGGCGGGGGACGTTTAACCTCCCCGTCTGCCACAACAGCCCACCGTTCGATTTGATCGATTCAGACACCAATCTATAGCGCGGAGCCTTGAAGTCCTGTCCTGTGACATACATCTGTTAAACTTTGTGGCCACTGATGACGTCAGGTTCAGACACGAAAAGGAGGCAATTTTCTCCAAAGCTGATTAACCACAGAAAAGCACATCAAGACTGAAGTTTGCATGGCACTATGTTCCCGGCACCTTAATTTCATCTCATATTCTAAGCGCCACCACTCCCAAGGTCATAATAATTCAAGGTCACAGGTGAGGTCAGAGTTGACCTTTGTTATATCGTGTCATGCAAGACATGTTTCCTGGCCCATTTGACGGAAAAATTAAAAAAAAAAACGTTTGTAAGAGCTTTGGGGATAACAAAACCTCGAAACTGCCAAATTATCGTGCACATGCAAACTTGCAACATTTTGCGGTTTCAAAGTCGGAGTAATAAGAGCACGATAATTTTTACCACCAGTGGGCATAATACAAAAAATGCTGCAATGTTGCAAGGAACTGTTGTGTAAACTGCACGTGAATCTTTTTGCAAGAAAATTCGGTTATTTATTTGGCCGTATCCCCAAGACCAGACTATTCAGTACCCTTTCTAAAATGTATATTTTCCCGGACCCGAGAAATGAAAAATGCATATCTGGCATAGGATGACCTAGCATGAGGTCAGAGGAGCTCCGTATTGAGTTTTCGGGCTATACTGATATGTAGTGCAACCCACAATCACTATACATTGTAAAAGTAGAGACAATACGGTAATGGACCAAAATTGGACGTCGAATCACAAAACATGGAAGTCTTGACGTAATTAGGGTATGACCTAAGATGACCTTGTTTCCAAAGTTTTATCAGTGTGTGCGCAGTGGGTGTACGAAAAGACACTGAAAGTTTCAGGACGCTGAGTTTATTCATTTGGTAGATACCTAAGAAATGCCCCAGGTGGGCGTTAAACATTTTCCCACACTCCACTCTACTCCACTCGATGGCGGGTTAATTAGGTAAGTGGCAAGAGGGCCAGTTTGCGAAAAATAGGGCAGCACGACGCGTATTATGTCTTCTGCAATGGTGGAGCGGCACGCATACTTGAACGGCACGATGTCGTCACGATCGAAGGAGTCCGACGGCATTGTTCGCCTGTCGCCGACGACGACTGGACCACCCCGTCGGCGTCGTTTCCGATTCTGCCGACGTCTCTGCTGCTGACATCATTGTCTCCTGGACTGTTGCCGGAGTCTTCTAGGCTGCCACCTGCCGATGCTGCCGGTCTCTCCGTCTGTATAATCGCAGGCTCGGCGGCTATTTCCTCCGACGATGACGGCGCGGTTCAATCGGCGGCGTCCGAGAGCGGCGCCGCTGCTCCTGCTGCTGGTCTGCGGCTCGGTCGTGAGCGAGACGTTCGTCGGCACGCCGCCGCTGGCCGCCGGCGGGCTGCTGGCCGTCCGTGCAGGCCGCAGCCCGCTCCGCTGCGCTCTCTTCTGTCTGCGGCAGGAGCAGTGCCGCGGCTTCAACTTGGATGCCGGCGCAGGCACCTGCGAGCTGGGCACCAACTTCAGCGTGCAGGCGTCGTCCTCCCGCACGTTTCAGATCCGACACGGGCCCTGCCTGGCCGACTGGCAGCAGTTTTGTGATCTCTGCCACCGTTGGTTTGAAGCGCCAATGACTTTCGTTGATGCCAAGGCCTTTTGTTTCAACCTGGCGCCGCAAGCCGTCGTGCCGTCGTACAACAGCAGCGCCAAGTTTGTCTACCTGCGTGATAACCCGGCACGAACCTCGCACGGCTGGGTCGGTCCAGTCCGCGACCGCGACACGCTGGAATGGCACAACGTCGACGGCTCCATCCTGCCGTTTGCCGTCACTGAAAGCAATATCGCGGCGTACAGCGGCCACTGCATGAGTTTCAAACCTCCAGGCGACACCAAGACAGGCCGCTTTCCCTGCTCGACTCAGGTCAGAGACGGCGTCTACTGCGAGCTCCGGAGCCAGTGTCTGGCAACCTCCAGCTGCCCGGCCAGCTTCTTCCCCCTGGACGGCGGCTGCTACCTCATGGTCACCAACGCCACACTCGGCCGGGAGGCGGCCGATGAGCACTGCAGCCGCCTCGCGGTCGGCGGCGCTCTGGCCACGTTCACCCACATGAGCGCGCTGCGAGAGCTGGCGAGTCAGCACGGCCAGTCGCCGCCCTCCTACTGGCTGGGGGCCACCCGCAGTCCGCCAGGGGCATTCGTCGACGGCAGCGGCCAGCCCGCGGCAGGCGTTCGGTTCGCCGACGGCGAGCCGGACGAGGCCGGAGACTGCCTGGCAGTGGTCAACGGTCTGGGGGCGAGCATGGCCTGCGAGGAGCAGCTGCCGTTCCTCTGCAGTGTGCCTGCTCAACCGCACTGCTACTGAAGCAGCACTGCTACTGAGGCTGTACTGCTACTGAGGCCGCACTGCTACTGAAGAAGCACTGCTACTGAGGCCGTACTGCTACTGAAGCCGTATTACTGAAAGCCCCAAGAAGCACCTAGAGGCCGAACCAACAGCACGCTACAGGCCGTACTGCTATTGAGGCCCACGCTACTAAGAATCGCTCACTGAAGCACACTGCTACGAAACCGTACTGCTACTAAAGCACACTGCTACTGAGGCTGCACTGCTACTGAAGAAGCGCTGCTACCGAAGAAGCGCTGCTACTGAAGCAACACTGCTACTGAGACCGTACTGCTACTGAGGCCGTACTACCACTGAAGCAACACTGCTACTGAGGCCGTACTGCTACTGAAGCAGCACTGCTACTGAGGCCGTACTGCTACTGAAGCAGCACTGCTACTGAGGCCATCATGTTTTTGAGGGTGCTCTGTTGTTGATACCGGGCTGCTACGAAGGCCGTACAGCTGCTGAGGCTATACTGTTTCTGAGACTGCTGCTGAGGCCACGCACGCGCAATTTCTGGGGCCGCGCTGCTGCTGAAGCCGTACGGCTAGTAAGACCGGACAGCTTTTGAGACCATGCTGCTTCTGAGGCTACTCACAAGCACCCACTGCGTCTGTGCTGCAATTGACAACACTATTACGGCTGTTGCACCGTCCGTCGACTTGGGAAATCCCTCCGCGGCATTAACATTTCATCGGTATCGGACGTTCTTTTTGTGAATAGTTAGCGCGTGTTGTCACTAGAAATAGGAATGATGCCAGGCAATTGGAGACCACATAATTCATGCAGTTTTCTGACAAATTGCACGGATTTCTACCAATACTCCACATTCGTTAGCGCAGAAGTTCTTTGTTGGTGACTTTGATTCCATTGGTGGCGACTGCCAACAGTCAGCAGTGTGGGTGAAAACATCACTCCTGCTTGTGTCCTACTTCGTAAATATATTACGCAGGCTTACTTCAGATTTTTGTTTGATGTCCAACGTTGTCACATGTCACTTCTGGGCAACTCGCCATTGTGTTAGATTTGAAATCAGTCTCGATTGGTAACGACGGCGGTCCTTTGGAATCCAGGCATTTCATAGGGGGTCCAGTCCCTGTCGGTTATTCGCACAACATTCGTTGTATGGTATGGCTGTATGCATTGCGTTGAGAACACGTGATTTCGCAGGTTTTTTTTGCAAGGCGAGAACTCGGAATCCCAAATTCAGCAATGTATCGAGATTTAACACAGGTGACGAGATCAGGCGGTTTGGACCTTACGTAGAATGAGCGGCAACTAGTAACGCACCCTGTGGTACCATGGCGAGCAAGGTGTTTCCTCTTGAAATTCAGAAGGACCTTTTTAAATGCAAATGCAAAAAAAACATATCTATGGCACTGCATGAATTGTAATCAGAAAAGTGGCCAATGGCTTTGTACGAAAGGAGCACGGACATATTCTGCAAGATGATTGTCTACGAACAGAACAGACGAGATATAAAAAGGAGCCTTTGCCAATGCATCAGGTACACTAACATCGGTGTAGCAGACTTATGGTTAGCTATATGATAGATAAGGACGCCCTCTCTCGTGCTATTCCTTCTCGCGAGTTACGCTTACTTTCACTTTAAAGGTCTTCAATGTCCATCACGTGCATTGTCCACGCAAACGCCAATCACCCAACAGAAATCAATCCTGTTTGCGTGCCCATAGCGCTAGGGCGCATTCCCGCATGAGGGGTTTATTCCCCCCCGAGATTTCGAGAATTACCCTTCCGATATCATCGCAACAAACGAGGATCGATTCGCCATGACGTAAACTGCAAGGAGTTTTGAAAAACTTGAAAGGGTTGGGTACAATAAGGCAGAAGTCAGAAGGAGGGTATTTGTGACTTGTTATAACTCCGCCGCTGTTTATGGGCCGATTTTGATGCAGCTTGCATGAAACGAAAGCTAATCGATCGGACTTTTCCCACTGTCATTTGGAGAGTCACATTGCACATTTGGAGTTTTGAGAAGATTCACAGGCGTTTGCAAGGTTTGGAAAACGGGAGGAACATAATTTTGGAACTGAATTAACACAAAATTTAAAAATATTTTTTGGTCTTTATAGTCACGTTACACTTAGAAAGTGCAAATCGTATGACATTGTTTGCAAAATATTGGCACAGGCGGTGCCAAGAACATGAAAAAGGGGAACTCCCACGGTCGGAAGTTCATCACGTCATTTTACGACCTTTCACAATAAATGACCTCGAATGACCTCAGAGTCATATAACATGACCTTGAGATCATTTCACGATGCTTGAAAACGTTTCCAATCATTTGAATTGCCTATATTTCTAAAAGTTCTGCTATGGCTGTCCTTGACGGAATAAAGGGAGGGGGCAAAAAATGTCCCTAGTAATTCGCGGGTTAAGAAAACAACCACAGCAGCCCCAGCTTCTGAGAACGAACTTGGCCTTTGGGACGAAGGCCAGTAGGCGTCGACGTAGAGGTGATGCGGTGGGACGTGGCTGTGCTCTGCATTGCAGGTGGTAATGTTTGACAGCTTGACATCTTGTCTTCACTGAAACTATTAAGATTGTCAGAACTCCCGTGAGAGACAGCTAGTTTCCATGCATAGTGCAAAACGCACAGGGTTTTGCAATCAGGGCGGTCCAATCCGGGCGGTCCAAAACTACAGCAAGGGTCTTTCAGTAGCAACGACCATGTAACGCCGTTGTGGGTTGTTTGCCCAGTTGACAGTTGCCAGTAATGTTAAAGAAGTGCTGAAGCTCATTGCCCCGCGCGTAAGACGCGACACTTTTTACACTATCGCACAGGCCAAATAATTTCGCTTGACATAGGCGGTGACTGCGGATATGCAGAGTCGGCCATGAGTCCAAGATTGCAATTGTAAACGGTGAATGTCTTCCCGTGCCGTTTACGAAGAGCTTCATCTCGCGTTATTGGGGTGGCAAACTGCATGGGGTACGTCACAGCAGACGGCAGAAACCAAGTGCTCTTACGAAAGCGGTCCATTCATGACGTCACACGTGCAAGCGGCATACGTTCACCACTACCGTACATCTAGCAATAGGTCACGCCACGGTCATCAGTTATTCTAATCTTGACATTAGGTCAGTGCCACCCAGGGATGTCATTTAATGCCATCTTTATGACGCTCTTCGAGATGCATTACCCTCCACCCCCAACTGCTAAGCCGCGAGGACCCGCTCCATCAGAAAACCTTATCTAAAAATATGAAATAATGGTGGGGAGAGGGATCAAGACGGAAAATTTAGCGTCAGAACTCCTAAAAATGTGTAAAGATGGCAATGAAAGACATGTTTTTCGGAAATGCTACACGTCGTCTGCACGGATAGTTATAAGTGGGAAATGATAGGCAACTGGTAACTTTTTGGTCATTCAGGGTTCTCTGTCCTCCGTCGTCTTCTTTTAACCCTATTCCCGGCAGGGGGGCTGAATCCGCCCCCCTCGGGTTTTTGCTTGCCAATTCCAGGCTTTTTAACGCAGCTTCATGTTTTTTTTTAACGCAGCTTCATGAAACTTGGTGACTTTTCCTAGACATTCTTTCTACGTGCCGTGACAAAATTTCAAAATTCGTTTTTGCTCAGGGGCGGTGCCAGGTAACGTTTTTGGGAGGCACCTCATGCCATTTTTGACCATGTTGAGGGTAAAAGGAAAATGTCTGCCAAAAACAGAGTGTTAAAGATAGAACTTAAAACTTTACATGGATGTATAGCTAAATAGCTGGGCAATGTGCAGACATAATTTTGTTTATCTGAGGTCATTTTGCAAGGTTAGGTCAAGGTCAAAAGTCAAAATTTGTTTTTCCGCAATAATTTTGGCGCCGTTTTTCTCAAATGCCAAACTCGGAACATATATGACGTAGAACGGTGCCTTCTACTTGTGTACTAAGTTTCAGTTTGATATCAGGTCGGGTCACGGAGATATGACCTAAAGTGTCAGTACGCGTACTCTATATGGCAATAGCCGTAAGATGAAAATTTTGAAATGGAGTGAATTCAAATGATTGAAAACGTTTACAGATAATATTAAATGCACAGAAGATCACTCCAAGTGACCCCAAGGTCACTGGAGGTCATTTAAGGTCAAAGGTCACAAGTTGATCTGAGAAACGGGCGACAATGACAGTTCCCCCTTTTTGGTGTCCCTGGCACCGCCTATGCTAGCATTATACAAACATTGTAACGTGATTTGTACTTCTTTAGTGTAACATGACTAGCAGAAGCCAAAAAAAGTGTCTGCGTCCTTTGTTCATTCAGTTGTTAGAAAACTAATCCTCCTATTTTTAAAACCCTGTGAACGCCCATGAATTTTCTCAAAATTTCACATTTGTGTACCAATGGTAAAAGCCCTATCCATAGTCTCTCGATTGATGCCAGTTTCATCCAAATCGGTCGATAAACAACGGAGTTATAAGAAGTCCAAAAGTACCACCATTTCGACATTTTCGCCTCCCTGTATCCACAAATTTCAAAAATTTTGAAAATTTCTTTTTATAAAAGTGTAGTTCACGTCATGGCAAATCGATTTCCGTTTGTTGCGATGAAATCGGAAGAGTAGTTCTCGAGATCTCAGGGGGGGCCGAATCCGCGCCCCTTGCCGGGAATCGACCATACAGTCTAGCCCTCCGAGAATAGGGTTAATCCTCTTTCCAGCGATTTCAGCCTGCTTAAGTCGGACATGCTACCCAGTACGCTAATGACACCCAAATCCTTCTATCCGATGCCAACTGCGACCTTCCGTTTCTCGTCCAGCATTTACTCATTTTTCCCCAGCTTCAACGCGGGCGAGAATGTGTCACAGCCAAAGCCAAGGCTATCCAACGCCGTCATTGGTCCGTGGCAAGTGACGAAAAAGAGGGACACGTTAGCACCGTTCACTTCCTGACCATGAAAAACTGTATTGCCGTTCTGTAACGTAGGTTTCAAAACGGAAATGTGACGACCAACCGCCGGCTGATGGACCATTCTCGGCCAGCTCGCAGTCCAGACCTATCGCCGCCAGAGTTCTGTTTTTGGTCCGTGGCCCAGGCAGAAGTCCGGCGAGTCTCTCCGAGTACGATGGAGCAGCTGAGGCCGACTGGGGACGAGACGCGCGGTGATGGACCGGAGCGAAGTTGGTCGCGCCGTCCGGAGCCTCCACCGACGCGCCAAAACGAGCGTGCAGCGGATGGCGCTGCTGTGGAAATCGAGCGCGATGCAGGACGAGTGACTCCGAACGTAAAATGTACGAGTGTTGGCTCGAATTTTGTGTAAAAAGTGTTTAAACAAAACACAGTAAAACGCTTCTCAACTGGGAGACCATTCGAGACGCCATGGACGATACCGCAGACGGCCCTGCCGCTCGACCGGAGGCGTGCAGCACCCCGCGTGGATTTCTTCGCTCCATGCAGAAGTTCGACTTCAAGTGCTCGTTAAACCTGGCTCTGATGGTGCTCCGAATGACCACACCGGTGTTTACGGCTATCCAGGCCGAACAGCAGATAGTGGTGGCCAGGCTGGACTAGGTGAGGATTCTGAGGCAAGCAGTGAGCGACTGTCACCATGGCTTCGACTAGTTTTAGTTGAGACACCGAAAAACGCCGAAAAACTGCAAATCGGCAAACCCCGGCTGGCGAGGAGAACCCGCCGTCCACAACGATTGGATGAAGGCGCCGAGCCTCATCCACGCGGTAGCCTCCAAGGACAAATACTTGCACGTATATCTGGAGAGCATGGACAGCTTGGAAAGCGCCCCGGATGAATGGTATTTTGTCGATGACGGACAAGGTGCTGAGTCCGAGCTGGCACTGACCAATGTAGCCTTTGCTGCAACCGAACGCACCTCTGCCCACTTTATGCTGAAAACGGACCGACTGAAGCATCGCGTGCTGATGCTGCAGGATCATTGTGATGGACCACATGCCTTCAAAACCCTCCTTGACGTCATAATAATTTTCAAGGAGTCGAAGAGCCGGCGGGCCTTGCTGACGGAGTGCCTGAAACTTCTTCGCCTCCTGCTCACCATCCCGACTACAACATGCGCCGCGGAAATAGGTGACAGCACACTGCGTCGCCTAAAATCATACCTCAAATTAACCATGACCCAGTCTGATCCCAGTCTCATTGCCATCTGCGCGGCCGTCGGAAAAAAGTCCGGGTCCTCGATAAGGTGGCACTCCTCCTGGGCTGTGCTGGAGCGACTCCGCAGCGAGTGAATGCGTTCGGGATTTTTTAGTGCGTCAGGGCATGGAAACGAAGCCGTGTGTTAGCCCTACACCTGCTCATGACATATGTCGTTCCCGCGGTTGCCGTTGCCTCATACAAGCAGCTGTACTGTTCCCTTGGCTGCCTCCCAGTTCAAACCTCTGCACCGCTGTTGAGACTTCCGCCTGATCCAACCCTCGGCGCCGCTGCCGCGGCTGCCTCCTGAGCCAAACCTCGGCATCGCTCCTGCGACTGCCGCCTGATCCAGACCTCGGCACCAATCCTGTGATGTGGTCCCCGATAACCCAGTAGTCCTGTCGCTGAATCTATTCTGGTTTGGTGATCGATGGCCCGATGGAACAGTAACAGGTAAGAGTCTTAGGCGGAGCTCTTGCGGGCCATTAATGTTTGTGACCTGAAGGTGTATTTCGAACCGTACGAGTAATTTGTCAAATCATTGCGTCCAGGACTAGGGCAAAGCGTCTCCAAAACCATTACAATGGCACAGTGCGTCTTTCATTAGTCTTAAGTTTTGGGTCTGGTAGTTGGGACTGGGCAGATGCGTCCAGGCACTGTGCCCAATATTTCGCATTGCACTAAATGTAATAGAAATGTTTATTTGCCCCATCCTATGTATTGCTTATACCGGGCTGAACACTGGGCACCCGACAACGGCTTGAGAATCGGGTTCACCATGTACCAGCATTGACACCTCCGATGTCTTTCGTGCCCTTTAATGCGAGTACCCCGTGCCTTGCATTAGTCATTAGATCCACGACATCAACTTGGAAGCCGGTTGAAACTGATTGTTCCATTTCGTAAATGACAGTGCGTGATGGTTAACAAGGGTTATGATTTTCTGACCCGCGGAGGAGGACGAGGAGATGCAATAAATTGACCATACGGCATCACCGTGACGTTTATTGTGTTTCGTAAAAATCAAACTTTCTGGTACTGGAAACTGAAGTGTCCCAAATACGGTGTTTTGTTTCTTTTGGGGGGGAGGGAAACAAGTCTGCAAATAGCGCCACATGGCATTTTTCAAAAACTCCACCTATACAATGGTCTACGTTTTTCTTGGCGGCGTGGCATACGTTACCGAAAATGCTCACCGCGCGCCGGTCGACACACGAAGCCGGAAATCGATTGAAATCATATGAGGGGAGAGTAGGATTAAATGAGCCTCTTTTTTCATAGACAGAATTATGGTAAGTGATGATCACGATAATGATGTTTTTTGGCATTTGTAGGAGCAGTTTGATCTTTTGCGCATGTCATGGCACTGCAAGTTTTTGCGTAATACTCATGCTTGTACTGGAAAAATGGCGCGAAAAATTACCTTACATCTGGCTTAACTTACCCCAGGGGCACGCATGTACCCGGGATCGCCATATATCTAATATAGACCGCTTGACTCAAGGGGGGCATGGCTCCCATGACTGCCCCTTGGCTACGTCCCTGCTCATGGGTGGAGTAAATTGAGCCGCCTAGTGGGGCAAGCTGAGGATAAGGGGTAAGATGGGCATGACGAGAAAGAACCTTTACCCTGACAGCAGTAAGTATTTTTTCCGACCTCCCACCGCCTCCTTTCACGATTACATGGTTTTGTAATTCATGGTATTTTACTTCTAATTTCGCAATTTTTGCGCCACCATCTGTCAAATTCATCAGCTGTCAGGTGCGGAAAGCGTTGTGGTCTCATCGTGTGTACGGGTGTGGGGGAGCACTTTTAACCCCCCCCCCAGGCTTTCGCGGGTTGAACAACGGCCGTATGCATGGTTCGTTATTTAGGCATTTCTATACCTCTTACCCCAATTATTTCCGCATCTCGGTTTATGGGCATTGACGACGTGCTAATTTCTGCTTTCAGTGGCGTTAAGCATTATATAGAACACTTAGCAACGGTGCATGTTTCAACATGTCACGAGCGTAATCGATAACGTACATGCGCGCTTATAGAGCTCCAGGGCTTAAAGATGCAATTACTTTACCAAGGGCTCTATCTACTCGGAACACTAAATCTCATTTTACACTCGCCCGTCATCCATTCCATGCCCACAATGCGGTCGCAGAACGACTCCGTTTCCCCGTGTACTGGAACGTGTGACGTCCTTCTGACGTGCGACGGTCTAGTGGCAAACTCGAAGCAGTCAGGCAGTGACAGTCGACTCCAATCCAATTTTTACGGCCGCCAAAAAGTAGAGCAGACATGTAGAATACTATTGCAAATCCTTATCGCTGCCACTTTGTTGTATGCTTTAATTTACATTGCCATTATGTCCGGCCCCGTGGTGAAGCCGCTGGTGATAACACAGTCCTAAGAGCCGTTGTGTGGTGGTAACTGCTACGACTGGGATGCCAGAGGAAGGCCGAATATTTTGCTAACAAAACTGCACCGAACACTGAACGTTTTCGCCATCGCCAAATATTTTATGTAAGCCAACCTCATGCTCAAAGCTTTGGTCCCATTACAATGGATTTGCCATTGCAATCGTGCGGACGCCGCGCGACTGAGCACAGAAGTGGTAACAGTCAGACGACGGTATCCGTCAGGCTCGATGGGCTTCCGGAGGCCATTGCTGTATTAGCCCGGGCGTCTGAACACGGCTCTCGCATCTTGTAATCAGGTGAAATCCGACGTGTACCGTGAAATGTATCAGAGTAGTCCCTCTCAATGTCCGTAAACTGTAGTTCTTGAGTCACTCGGCAAAGTGCGGCGCGATTTGTCACGTTTATTGCTCAGCAATCGCAAACATTTTTTGTCCATAGCTGTCCAGAGTCTTCGGTATGAAATAGGGATCGTTAATTGAAAACGCGCACAAAATTACCTAAAAATGCAACAGTTTCCGTCACCGTTAAACAGCGCATAAGCGTTAAACAGAAAAACATTACAACGAATCTGTAAAAAAGGGCGTCATGTCACGAAAGGAGTGCTATTTTCTGCACTACGCATCTCTGCAAGACAGCCTTTAACAAAATACAAACGCCCATTCCTTTAATCTCACCGAGTTTCACCACCTTTCAAAACTGAACGAAGTGAAATGAAATAAACCCCTTGTCCTCCCGTCCAGTAACTCCTTGGCAGCAGCCTGAATGTTTCTGTGGTTCAGTGCCAGGGTGCACACAGCCATCTGGGCTGAGACGTCCAGTCTTAGGTGCACTTCAGGGAACCATCAACCAGTTGGTCGATCGTTTCCTTGGAATCGAATTATCACAAATCATTCCATTTGCGCTACAAATGCATTCTTTACTTTCTTCTGACAAGGGTTCGCGAAAGTTTCGACTTTTCATCGCCGCGTTCCAGGTGGCAGTATGACGGTCATTAAACAGTTGACGGATGATCCGAATACCGGAAATGAATGGTAACCAATGCACAGACACAGGATGCGTTTTCGTCACAAGGTGAACGTACGTTTTAGTTCACCAACGCACGCACACATGGATAAAAACGGCATAATAACGTGAACTAGACTACACTATGCCCCAGAGATGAGTGCCGGAACGAAAAGCGAGCACTCATACATAGTGAAAGCATCGCAGCCATAAGCTCCACCACGCTGCAGGGATGAAATGGGGTGGAATGGAATCCAGGGATGGATTCCGCGCAGGAGCCATAGCCAGTGGTCAAGGGGAAACGTCCGGAACCGCACTTTCCAGGTATTTAATACCGGGCCTAGGACACTGAATGGCAAGAAAAGGTGTACAATCATATTGCAACCCTCCTTCCGACAACAGCCCGAAATCTCCACCCACGAAGGCCGCACTTCGTCACAGAATCCCATCTCCGGCTGCCGGTCCAGCACTCTGAAGGCTCCGCAGGCTCGGGCGGCGGCCTCAGGCCAGCCGCTGGTGCCGCCGCCCTGTTCTCCGGCAGTGCTGGAGACCGCGGTCCTGCAGGTGTTGCCGGCCCCCGCCGGCCGGCTACTCCTCAGTCGCGGTCCTGGTAACGATGCTGACCTTTCCGTTGGCGAGCGATACGCTGACGCCCTTCCGTATGTCGGCAGCGGTGCCCTCAAACAAGAGCCCGTGCGTTCCTGCGGACAGGGATCGACTCACTCAGCCATCAGCTGGAAGAGGAAATAACTCAGATGACTCGGCTGCGGCTGTGGCCGGCGTCCGAATTCCGAGAAACTTCAGAACGGAAGAACGGAAGAACGGTAAGCTGTACGCGCATGTGGTACATCAAATAAGCTCAAACCACACCAACACACGATATGTTTCATTAAGTCATTATAAATTGAAGATGACGTCAACGGTGTGAACAGCCCTGATCCGCAGACTACTCTGTGTCAGGAAAACAAACGGCGGGTCACAGCGGAAGATTCCTCCACTTCAGATCAACGTCCCACCGGCGTCCTCGGTGGATTGTCCCGTCCCCGCCAGTAATCGAATTTCAAAACGGCCAACGCACGAGCTACCGCAGAATGGAGCGAAATTCAAAGAAGCGCGTTGCGCGTCCATGCACAGGGTAGGATGAGAAGAATGAGACAACCTTCCAACTCGAAAGTCCTTGATGTCACCCATTTATTGCACTGAATTTCTAGTTCAGCGTGCACACATGTTGCACACTTTTGTTTCCTGAACTGACGTATGCTTTAGGGATGTCTTACAAAAGCGTCATTTTCCTTTGCGGCATTACGGATGAGAATTATATTCACCCGCACACAAACGCCGCTACGGATCGCCACTAGAACTGAGGATTCGGATTTGCAGCATTCGAATAGATTCGAATAGATTCGAACCTTACGAATCTTCGAATACTGAAAACCAGGATTCGAACCCTGGAAACCAGGATTCGAACCCTGGAAACCAGGATTCGAACCCTGGAAGTCAGGATTCGAAACCTGGAAATCAGGATTCGAATCCTCAAGACCACATTGGGGTCCCAAAAGCCATTGTTTAAACATTCATAGTGATGCATTAAAATATATTTTAGACTCAAATTTTCTTCAAATAAACTAAATGTAACACGCCTATGTCGGTGCTAATACGTACACAGGCCGCTACCACTGTCCCGTTCCTTGTTTGGCCGAGTTAAATATGCGTCACTGGCAGAAACGCCTAGAACAATCGGCCAGCAACCAATGAAATCGGCTTAAAAGCGAGAACTACGACGTTGAAAATTTCGAAATTTCAATGCAAAGATTCGAATCTATTCGAATTTATTTGAATCGCGTATCCAAATTCACCCATTCTAGGACTCGCATCCCAAAATGCATGCGAATCCTCAGGTCTGATCGCCGCTGTCGGTTTGGGGGAAGGGGCCCTTGAAGCCGCTATGATCTCGGACATAGATGGAGCTACAAAAATGGAAAACGACGGAAAACTCATCAAATTTCAACATTAAATTGCTTACCGTTACGCAACGCATCGCGACAACACTTTCCACAACAAGCAACGGTGCGTAACGGTTAGCAGTGAGTCTTTTCACCTGCTGCGTATTTTATGGATCGAAGTTCCCCTTGTGGAATTCTGCCGCATTACCGCCGCATTACCTCTAAATTTAAAGCCCCCACCGGTGTTACGAGACCGGGAATATGGACAAATTTCAAAAGTTTTACACCGTAATAAGATAAAACAAAATTGGCCTTAAGCTCACAATATCTCAAAAAACGCAAAAGTAGATTAATCCTATATTTTGGCCACGGGCCTTCCTCAGGGACAGTTAAAAAAAAAACATCGAAATCGACGAATACGAAAATTAACACGTCCGTGCAGGAAACGTCCATTCATCATAATAAAGCACCGCCATATAACAAATCCAAGGTAAAACGACCGCAGCACTCAACGACATGGCCTTTACTGTGACATAATGGTATCTATTATATAGACATAAGGCTAATTAAGGCTAATTCGATTTTACCTCATTACCACAATCATGCTTATTAACGCACTCAAGTATACTAAAAGTCCGACGCAGCTGCCTAACACCAACATTTCTTTTTAGCACGAAATAATTGTTTGGATAACACCAACACGTGCCGTTAAACTTGTGTTTGCGGAGGTTCGCGCGCTGTTTGCCATTCTGTCGGTTGTTTAGCTTTGTGATTCAGCTTAGCTTTGTCCAAATGGCATACAGAAAAGGTTTAGAAAGGCAAACCAGAACAGAAACAGGTCTTCGCGAGATTGGCTCTCGGCCGCTCTGTCAGGCGGCAGATCGACACTCGGCCGCTCTGTGGGGCGGGAGATCGACACTCGGCCGCTCTGTGAGGAGGGACGTTGACACTCGGCCGTTCTGTGAGGAGGGAGATCGACACTCGGCCGCTCTGTGGGGCGGGAGATCGATACTCGGCCGCTCGGTGAGGCAGGCGATCGACACCCAGCCGCTCTGTGAGGCGAGAGATCGACACCCGGCCGCTCTGTGAGGGGGAAGATCGATACTCGGCCGATCCGTGGGGCGGGAGATCGACACTCGGCCGCTCTGTGAGGCGGTTGATCGACACTCGGCCGCTCTGTAGGTAGGAGACTGGTACTCGGCCATTCTGTGAGGCGGGGATTCGGCGAGGCGGGACTCTGCGAGGCGGGAGACTCCGAGACGGGAATCGAAGAGACAGAGAGGACGGACCCGGAAACCTTTGCCACATCACATCCAATGCCCTCTCCCGTGGGAAAAATGCGGGCGCTGGGCTGACAGAAGACCATTTTGGCAGTTGGAGACGAGTAGTACTGAACGCGGGCCTAGCAAAAATCCCATCCGTGGTGACGGCAGCGGAATGTTCATTGTGTCGGCAACCGTTTCTTAATAAATTCCCTCAGATGGGGCGCTGAGCAGTCGAAGGGTCACGAGGTCATCACATAAAACAGAAGAAAAGGAAACGGGAATAGAAAAACCCGTTCCTCTTCTTCGGCGACTTGATTTGTAAATTTCGGACAGGCAACATGGGGCAGACATTGATCGTTCCCAACTGCGACCAATCGGTCGGAGCCTCAGAGAGCCTCATCCAGCCTCATCCCCTTGCACTCAGAGAGAGCAAGGGGCCTGTATGTGACAGTCGCCAAAAGGGTCCTAATAATTCATTGGCACCACGTCCACCGCCATCGATAAGTTTACACACACTCATTCTTATGCACACAGCAACAACACGCTGCAATTCGTACTGCCAACGGTCTGGAAATGGACCCCGAGTAGGTCCTGAGCGGACACTGACCTGGCCGTGGCCGCTGCTCTCCAGGCCGCCGTCCGTCTGGTGTCGGACGGAGGACCAGCCGGAACTGGTCGCCGGCCGCCGCGCCTGCTCTGGAGGGGTGCCCTCCACCCGGACCCCGGCGCAGCTGCAGTCCAGGAGCGCGTCCTTGTCCAGCCGCGGCCACGCTAGCCTCAGCCGCGTCGCTTGTCGACACCGTAATCCGAGCACCACCATTTCCATCGCCATTATTTCCATCTCCGTTTCTGTTGCTCCGATTTCCGTTGTTCCCGTTTCCATTTCCATTACCGTTGTTCCCATTTCCATTGTTGCCGTTTCCATTGTTTCCATTTCCATTGCCGTTGTTGGCATTTCCATTGTTCCCGTTTCCATTGTTCCCGTTTCCATTGTTTCCATTTCCATTGCCGTTGTTGCCATTTCCATTGTTCCCGTTTCCATTGTTCCCATTTCCATTACCGTTGTTGCCATTTCCATTGTTCCCGTTTCCATTGTTCCCGTTTCCGTTGTTTCCATTTCCATTGCCGTTGTTGCCATTTCCATTGTTTCCATTTCCATTACCGTTGTTCCCATTTTTCCATTGTTTCCATTTCCATTCGTTGTTCCTTCCATTGTTCCCGTTTCCATTGTTTCCATTTCCATTGCCGTTGTTGCCATTTCCATTGTTCCCGTTTCCATTGTTTCCATTTCCATTACCGTTGTTCCCATTTCCATTGTTCCCGTTTCCATTCCCACGCCGCCTCCGCCTCCGCCTCCGCCTCCGCCTCCACCGCCTCCGCCCCCACCGCCGCCTCCGCCTCCTCCGCCTCCGCCTCCGCCTCCGCCTCCGCCACCTCCGCCTCCGCCTCCACCGCCACCTCCTCCGCCCCCGCCCCCGCCCCCGCCCCCGCCTCCGCCTCCGCCACCGCCATCGCCACCGCCACCGCCTCCGCCTCCGCCTCCACCTCCGCCACCGCCTCCGCCACCTCCGCCTCCACCGCCTCCGCCTCCGCCTCCGCCTCCGCCACCTCCACCTCCACCTCCACCCCCCCCCCCCGCCTCCGCCTCCGCCTCCGCCACCTCCACCTCCACCTCCACCCCCACCTCCGCCGCCTCCGCCCCCACCTCCGCCTCCTCCACCGCCTCCGCCGCCACCAAACCCGGTCGGCGTTACATCAATGTCTAAGTTGAGGTTGTTGATAATGCTGTTGTTGTCGTCGCTGTTGTCGCTGCAACAAATGACGGCAACAGCCACATTAATACAGCGCCGTGCACAATTCTTCCTTTACACATGAAGCTTTCGCTTCATCAGCAACGTGCACGAAAAACGTAAACTAACGTAACCTAACCTAACTTAGTGTACCAAACTTCGACTAAAATGTTTCACGAAAGGACAAGACTAAAACTCAAGACACTAAATTGCAAATAAAATGTTTCTTTTTGCGGGAACCAAAGGTGTCAAAAAAGATGCATTTGCTGCCAGTAGTTGTGCCCTTAAGACAACCTAACCCTCAGAACGATCACTTTCAGCTTTCGACGATAAATATTAATGACACACCGGATCATTCCACGTCAAACCGCACGAGAATCGACCTGACCCCTCCCGACGTTGCAGAGATTCGGTACGCTCATAGTACCTATAAAAAATGGCCGGCAATAACTTTTTTGCCCTAGGTGTTCTGTAAGGTCAAAGTTACAGGTCATGAAAGGTTGCCGATTTTACAAACATTGCATGATTCAAATGCCCATAACTCGGTGATAAATTGTCAGAAAAATGTGCGGTTAGTGTCATTGGGAAGAGAAATATTTCTTCTTTCATAAATAGGCTCATTTTTGGTAACCTTCCGAACACCTTTGATCCGACTAGGTTTCATGGAACATTTTCGGCTTTAACCATGCTTGCTCATCGTGATGTTCGCGAAAATGTAGTGCTATATCTCCCCAAATATGAACAAGCATGACGAAAAAAGTCTGGTCAAGTCTTTTCGGATGCCTTGAATCTGTGTTGCCGAGTGGCGCTTGAGGAATATGCCTTGAGGCTATTTACGAATGCTGATTGATTTCGTGGTGTCTGTTTGTCGGATTGTTTCACAATTTAGTGTACACAATGTCTTGCGTGACTGCTACACATCAGCTTTGTTTCAGATTGCTTGACCCCAAAGGTCAAAGGTCATTACTCCCCACCATCAATCGGCCCCTGCCATTCAGATCTGACATACCCGTTCTTCACATTCGCACGAAAATGAGTCTATCGGTTGCTCTTAGGCATTTAAATCAAACAAGACAGTCTTAGTGGAGCATCAGAGCCTTGTGAAGGGCAACTGAGGTCACTGACTTCGGTTTGGTCAATGCTCAATGGTCAGCGGTTTGGTCGCACATCGCTTTTTGGGGCACTGACACAGACATTGTTCACGAATCAGAGTTTGCATGTATTGCAGATTCCATTGGCTATGATTTTTTCTTGCCAGGATGTCATACCCAGAATCTTGGAATAATTACGAATAAAATAATAACCTGGTATAGAAGCAGACGGAAGTGATGACTGAGATGCGTGCTAAAAAATCACTTTTATCCAGGACATGGAATGAACATAAATGATCAGTGCATGCAAAATGGATGTCAATTTCGACATCAGCACACAAAAAATGATTATGAGTATGAATGATGCGATCAAATGAATGATGCGAGATCAAAGTAGGACATCCAAAGTCAACCGATGTCCGTTACCTCGGCTGACCTTCCAAAGGCCCCGATGCAAGACTAGGATTATCTCAGTGGCTTTAGTACCAAAGAACACCCGATAGACTCACTTTCGTGCAGATGTGAAGAACGGGTATTTCAGATCTGGATGACAGGAGTCGATGCGTGGTGGGGTGTCATGACCTATGACCTTTCTGGACAAGCTATTTGGAACTAAGGTGACGTATAGCAGGCACGCACGACGTTCTCCATACCAGGTTATAGAACAATCAGACAAACGTAAAACACGAAATCGATCAATCTTCGTCAAATAGCCTCAGGCCATATTTCTCAAGCGCTGCTTGGCAACACTAAATTCAAGATATGTGGGAACGTTTCAGTCTGCCCAGAAGTGTTTTTTGTCACGCAGTTGTAAATATTTGAGGACAAATGCTATATTTCCAAGATGAGGTGGGCAAACGTGGTTGAAACCGAAAATGTTCCACGTAATCTACTTCAGTCAAAGGCCGTCCCGAGATCACGATAAACATGAAAGGTGGAATATTTCCTTTCGATTGGCGCTGACCGCACCTTCTGTAGCTATTTGTTGCCGAGCTACGGGCATTTGAATTACGCAGTGTCTACAAAAACCGGTGGCCTTTCATTGTCTGGAACTCTGGTCTAGAGATCACCCAGGGCTAAACATCTATGGCTGGCCATTTTTTGATAAGTGCTATGAACGTACCAAATTTCGCCCAGATCAAAAGGGGTT